>CM034156.1:536262889-537010073 GCA_019776745.2 Taxus chinensis | reverse complement strand
GGAGTTCATTTGAAGCACTAGAGGATGAAGTAGAAGTCTCATTTGAACTTTGATTTCTAGGGGTGGGAATAGGAGCCAAAGTGGGTGCTTGACTAGTGCTTGGATTTTCTAGGTTTGGATACAAGGGCATGGGAGGCCTAGGAGCCAGTTTACCAGCTTGAATAAGACAGTTTTCGGCTCTAATGGCAATGCTATAAGCAACAGGTAAGGTTGTGCCTCCCATAGATTGAATTAACATAGAAATATCAGAATTCAAAGCTTTAAGGTAATATAGAAAAGCACCTTCTGCTGTTGGCCTGACTGCCACTGGAATCCTATCCCAAGACCTTTGAAATCTGAAGTTGAAGTCAGTCAGCTGCTCGTTGGGGGCTCTCTTGATAGTTGTCAATTGTTCTAGTAGAGACAAATTGTCTCCCTTTTAACCAAACTGCTCATGGAGAACTATGCATAACTGATTCCAATTTGTGATAGAACCAGCTCCAAGGCTCCTAAACCATTGCAATGCCTTCCCTTTGAACGAAGACGCCAACAATTTGACAGCCACATCCATTTCATTTATCTCATGGATTGCACAGACGTTAACAATGTCTTTGACATGATCACCAGGAGTGGTATGATTTTCTCCAGTGAAAAATGAAATGTTCTTCAATGCTGCAATTGGAACTGGATTCTGTGCATTGAGGGCAAGTGGGCTGTTGCCAGTGAAGTTGACAAAGGGATTTAGTGGTTGCGCCATTCTGATTGGCCTGAGAACCCTTGTTGATGCGAGAAAAGGTCTACCAGGTGGAGGTGTAGACAAAGTTCTATTAGGTGGAGACGCAGATCTTTGAGCTCTTCTTCCCCTTCTTTCTCTAACTGGAGATAGGTGTAGATAAACAAACAATCCTTCCTCCCTAGTTCTTGACCTGTATTCTTCTCCAAACAATCTGTATTCTTCTCATAAATTTGCTAGGTTTGGAATGCAGAAACCAGCGGATTATGCCTCTTTTGGAGTCGCCAGATGTGCGATTTTAAAGCTCCTTCAAAGCTGGAACTTACAACAAGTGCACATCAATCTTGTTGCAATGAAAGTAAAGACCTCTAAGGTCCCACCGGGCGTGCCAGAACTGTTATAACTGAATCACAGCACCCTTGTGCATATACTCGAACTCACGGTGTGATTGGATAACATGGGTACTATCTCCAAGTTGTGGGACTTGCTACTTGAGATAGACCTCCAGAGAAAGCTGGTTCTTGCTCCTAAACTACCTGCCACAATCTACTCTAATGCAGGGGAAACTAACTATTCTAATCTAAATTTCCAAGGGACCAGGGAGAGAGAATGCATAAAATGAAAGCCTACACTAAAGCGGTGATACACCAGAAAGGAGGGTGTGAGAGTAGTCTCCAAATGTGTGAAATACAGAGGCAAAGTGCACACGAGAAGAGGTGATGACAGTTCTCCATAATCTAGCAAAATGCATTCACAACAATATTCCAAGCATACACAATGATAATGAATCCCTGCAAGAACATAATAATAGACACAATATTCTTGTAGAAAGATTAAAGGGGCAAGAAGAATGCAAGAAAACACAGCAGGGGAAGATACATCCACAAACTGATATTTTATTGCTTCATGATATGCACAGTTCAATCTATTACAAGATAAGGGCCTGGATCACCATGCAAGGAGTCCACTACAAGGGCCTGCAGCACATTGGCTTCACAAAGCAATTTTGACAGAGCTTTGCTACAAGGAACCACCCCCCCTTTACAATGAGCCCAACACTCCAATTTATAGAAAAATGAGAAGGAAAAGAGAAGGGAAAATGGAAATCTCGAAATCTGTCCTTCAACCACCTGTAAGAGGCATTAAATGGAGTAAAATGATTATATATTACTTGCAAAAGGCTCCCCATACTGTCCCATGTGCTGCAGCAGAGAAAGAATGATGACCATGCCTCTTAATTACACTCCCAACCACCAAATGAAACACTGTTGTGAACCCAGCCACGTTTTCTTAAAAATATCGATCAATATCTCATCAAATCCGGAATTTCTTGATTTCTGTGCGTCGGGCTCGGAGCCACGATTCCAATGGTACCAATTTTGTGCAATTTTGTTAAGAAATGCAAAAGTTATGGCCTTCTGAGTGCGGGCAGCTATTTTGGGTCTGGCAGGCATTTTCTGTCATTTGACGGGAATGAGCATTAACTGACTGGAGCCGAATATGTTTCTTTTAATTAAATATATCTACCCTCATTAGAAATAAGAAATACAATTTTTGTGGCGTAGAGGACGTCGTACTCGTTCCAGAAAGTCCAATTTTGTGAAAATCGGAGCTCGGAGTCAAAAGTTATGGCCGTTTGAAGTTTCACGGGTCAAACGTTGACTTTTGTTCTTTACCTTTGGCCGCTTCGGCTTTTCACGTCCCTCGCGTCCCGCGCGTACCTTTGTCCCGGACCAAAATCTCCTGCTTCGGCCGATTCGGGCTCCCTTGTTCCTGCTTGCGGCAAAGACACGTGGCGAGATTTCATTCGCTCTCGGCTCCTTCGGCTTTTCGCGTCCTCCGCGTACTTTTGGCCCGGATGTCCCAGTACGAAAGTCCTCTGTTTCAGCCAGACCGGCTGGTTCGCGTCCTCCGCACACTTTTGTCCCAACTGTCTCGGACTGCCTGGGACAAATTTCTCCGAACCGCCCGAAATGGACTGACTTGCGCTAAACCAGCCGATCCGCGTCTTTCACGTACCTTTGTCCCAATTGTCCCAACTGCCCGAAAACAGCACTTGGTCGATTTTTTCCACTTTTCGGCGGGTTCGCCTTTTCGCGTCCCGCGCGTCTCGACGTCCCGGATGCCCCTTTGCTTTGCAGACTGCCTGGCGGCCTTTCGGCCGATTCACGCCCAGATGTCCCTCATGTCCCGACTGTTGCGAGGACTAGGACTTAGCCATTTTTCATGATTTTTCTTGGCCCAAGCTTGTTTTCTGCAATTTTTTCACATTTTTAAAACTTGCTGGGTTTTCCTCTTGGACAGGAGAGTTAGAAAGAAGCCGAGGGGACCCCAGAAACACGATTTTTGCCTTGAATCAATATAATTGCTTGGGATTAAAGAATTTGATGCATGTTATCAAAATTACCTTGAGGGGTGAATTTTTGATAACAGAACTCTATTCCTCAGTCTCCTCTCTCGGCTATCCAGGATCTCCTCTGGCACTAAGTCTAATCTCCCTTCCTCATCCAGTGCTGGTAACTTTGTAGAAAAAATAATGTTCTGCCCCAAGGCCTTTTTCAAGCAAGATACATGAAAAACATTGTGTATCTTACTCTCAGAAGGCAACTCTAGCTCGTATGCCACTTCACCAACTCTCCTCAACACCCTATATGGCCCATAGAATCGCGGCTTGAGCTTTTTAGCCCCACTTTTCTTGAGAGTACTCTGTCTATAAGGCTAAAGTCGTAGAAAAACCATGTCTCCTACCTCAAATAATCTCTCCACTCTGTGCCTATCTGCATACATCTTCTGCTGATTCTGGGCCCGCTAAATATTTTCCTTAAGTACCTTAAGGATTTCCTGAATATCCTGTAAAATCTCCTGAGCCTTGGGAGCTCTACTGTCCCCAAATGCCATATTAACAAAAGATCTCGCATCATACCCATATAGTGCTCGGAATGGAGTCATACCAATAGACATATGGTAAGTGGTGTTATTGCAATACTCACATAAATATAGCAACTTTACCCATGCCTTCTGCTGTCCTGCAACGTAGTTGCGAAGATAACCCTCTATCCATTTGTTCGCAATCTCTGTCTGCCCATCCGTCTGAGGGTGATAACTAGTGCTAGGAGTCAACTCAGTGTAAACCAAACGGAAAAGCTCCTGCCAAAATATGCTCATAAACCTGTATCCCGGTCGCTAACTATGTTCTTCGGAAGTCCATGCAACCTGAATATCTGTCGGAAGAACAAATCAGCCACATGAGGTGCCTTAAAGCTGGTAGGGACAGCGAAAAAGTGTGCATATTTTGTCAACCGATCCATTACTGCATAAATGCAATCATTCCCTTGCACCACGGGAAGACCTGCAATGAAATCCATCGAAATACTTTCCCACTTCTGCTCTAGAATTGGCAATGGCTGTAGCAAACCTGGTGGGAAAGTATGCTTTGACTTGTTCTGCTGACAAGTCATACACTCACGGACATGGCGCAAGACATCATCCTTGAGACCCTTCCAAGAGAATCTCTCTCTAATTTGCCTGTATGTTTTAAAATACCCTGGATGTCCTGCAAGTAGTGCATCATGGAAAGCATGCATAATCTTCTCCTTAAGCTCAGATTCAGGAACTAGGTAAATTCTGCCCTTATACAAAATCAAATCAGTTATTACCTTATACCGGCCATCCTGAATTCTTCCATCCATAATGTCACATGCCCAAGTGTTTTTGGAATACTCAACTAATAGTTGAGATTTCCAATCTACAGAAATCTCGCTCAAAGAACATAGGGCAGCGAGATGGGGTTTCTTGGAAAGTGCATCAGCCACTACATTCTTCGTTCCCTTGACATACTCAATGTCAAAATCATATGCCTGGATTCTGCTGACCCACTTTTGTTGCCTCTCATTGAGTTCCTTTTGTTCTAGGAAATATTTCAAACTGTTGTGGTCGGTTCTCACCACAAATTTTCCATCTACCAAATACTGTCTGAACTTTGCCAAAGCATGCATAATGGGAAGCATCTCCTTATCATAGGTGGAGTACAATCTCTCATTATCTCTCAACTTCCGGCTCTCCAAGGCAATAGGATGGCGATCCTACATAAGAACTGCACCAATCCCCAATCCTGAAGCATCACACTCTAAAATGAAGGGCCGTGAGAAATTTGGAAGAGCCAAAACTGGACAGGTGCTCATAATTACCTTGAACCTCTCAAATACCACGTGTGCCTCATTTGACCAATTGAATGCACCCTTCCGTGTGAGATCTATCAATGGAGCTACCAGCTGAAAATAACCCTTCACGAACCTCCTGTAGTAACCACATAACCCCAAGAATCCTCGCAAGTCAGAGATATTTCTGGGTGGTGCCCAATCTTGCATCGCCTGTATCTTCTCCTGATGGATCTTGACCCCATTGGCCCCAATGACATGCCCAAGATACAATATCTCCATAAGTCCAAATTCACACTTGGACATCTTAGCAAACAAAGACTGAGTCTCCATTATGCTAAGCACCTCATCAAGATGCCTCAAATGATCATCCCATGTCCTACTATAAATCAGAATATCATCAAAAAATACCAATACAAACTGCCCCAACTGCCTGTTGAAGAGATGGTTCATACATGACTGAAATGTAGCAGGGGCATTAGCGAGTCCAAATGGCATCACCAAGAACTCATAGTGCCCGTAGTGACACCTGAAGGCTGTCTTTTGAATATCCTCATCCCGAACTCTAATCTGGTGGTAGCTTGATCGAAGATCAATCTTTGAAAAGTAGATAGATCCATGCAGCTCATCTAACAGCTCATCAATGCGAGGAATGGGATACCCGTTCTTGATGGTTTTCTTGTTCAGTGCACGATAGTCAATGCACATCCTCATGGTCCCATCCTTCTTCACCAAAACAACTGAAGTAGCAAAGGGACTAGAGCTAGGACGGATGTGTCCCATCTCCAAGAGCTCTCTAATGGCCTTCTCTATCTCATCCTTGTATGTCTTAGGATGGCGATAAGGCTTAGTCATCACGGGTTTAGCACCCTCCTCAAGCTCTATAACATGCTCAAACTCTCTATCTAGTGGTCTACCTAGAGGAATGTCACCAAACACTGGGCCGTGCTTATCCAGTATGGACTGGATGTCAATATGAAAAGGCTGCTCACTGTCTGAAGAAGATTTGGATGAAATGAAACACTGGGCTATCCATGCAACCTCTCCATGTCTGACTATAGACTCCATCCTGCGTGCTGAAACAACTCTAGGCCCACCGTCAGAAAGAGCTCGAAGCACAATCTTCTTCTTATCCACCATAAACTCCAACTCCATCCTCCAGAAATCCTGCACATATCTGCCAAGGGACCGTAACCAGTGAGTACCCAATACTGTATCAATCTCACCAAGTCCAATAACATAGAAGTCATCGGTCAATGTGTAGTTCCCCATCTGAATACTAAGCCGTGGAATCCTCTTAGTGCAACTGATAGCAAATCCATCTGCCACCCGTACACGAAACCCCTCAAATTCCTCAACCTGTAATCCTTGCTTTGCAGCCAAACCCTCATCAATGAAGTTGTGCGTAGCTCCACTGTCAATCAGACAAACAATCTGTTGTCCCAGAAGCACTCCCTTCAGCCGAAAGGGATGGTACCGAGGAACTCCTGAGAGTGTAGCAATAGTAACATCGGATGAATCCAATGCCTCACTCTCGCCAAGCTCTATTTGGGGCTGCTCCCCCTGTGCATCATGGTCACCGCCCTCATCCTCTACATCTGTATCTAGCGAGTGATCATCCTCCCCATCTGAAATCACCTCAATGAGATGCACCTTGCCTTTACGAAAGCAACGATGTCCAGGCTCCCAATGATCTTTGCAATGAAAGCAAAGCTTCTTCCTCAACTCATTATGAGTCTCCTGATCCACCTTAGGAGGTGGTGCACTCTTTTGCGGAACTGTAGAGCGCTGAAATGGTCTGGAGCTCGTGGAAAACTTCTTATTGGGCTGATAAGAAGTGGGCTGATAGGAAGTGGGGGATGTGTCCAAATCCAATGCCGTCTGGATGGCATCATGCAATGTCCTAGGCTTAAGAGCCTTGACCAATGCTCTCATCCTGTCATGAAGGCCCTTTATAAATAACATCACCACCCTCTTCTCAGGCATCTCTGGAACCATAACTGCTATCTGCTGAAATTCGTTGATGTATGAATCAACGTGTCCACTCTGTCGGAGTTGTGCCAAGTCCCCGTAATACAACTCCACATCCTTGCGATCAAACCTCGCAATCAATCTCTTGCTGAAATCCCTGTATGACCGTAGAAGCTCATGACCCTGTGTAACTAACCCATGGTGCCACCAATCATAAGCCACCCCCTCAAGGTACAAAGTAGCGAACTGTATGGCCTCCTGCTCCCTCACGGGTTTGAGGGTAAGATATGTGTCGAGCTTGTGAATCCAAGCCCTGGCACTGATCTTTCCACTACCATCAAAAGTGGAGAGGGTTACCTTATTGGTAACTTGCTGCAAATCCCTGTTCTGCTGCGCTCTAGGCCTCCTGTCCTGTCCAGCTCTCATGCTGTCTCTCCTTTGAGCACAATACTGTGGGAGGGGAAATACATCCCTCACATGTTGTGGCAAACTCCTCCACTCATCGTTGACTGCCATAATAGTGTTCGGAAAAGCTACTTCTTCCGAACGTCCCTCAACCTCTGGTGGGTCACCTCTAGGTAGGAAGTTAGGCTGCATAGGCCTATCTGTAGTCCGTGTAGGTCTCCTCTCATCTGTATGAGTATGCCTCCGCTCACGGTGTGGCGATCCCTTGACACTCCCAAGCTCTGAAGATGATCTGCAGTGATCCCTGTGACTACTGGCAACTGATACAGATCTATCCCTCCTGCCGTGCCTATCCTGTGGCCTATCTAGTGCCAACTTGTCCAAAGTAGTGCCCATGCGCTCCATGGTCTGTAATAATTGCCTTTGCGTGGCTGCCATATCCCGGATGAAATTCCTATTTAGATCTGCATCTCTCAGGTCTCTCACCCAAATATTCCATTCTGTCACCTCCTGCAATACCAGCTTCGAGTCGTGCTCGGCTACGGGTGTAGCATCTGTGTGGACTGTCCTCTCTGTGATGCATTCAAAGCTGATTTCTGTTTTAATACCCTGTCTGCTTCCTTCCCACACACGCTGAGAGGATACACTTCTCTGATACCACTGAAAGATCCCAAACCCCTTTTTGCCTGGATACTTTTTTTTATATATTGCTCTGGCTCAAATTTGAACGGATAATATCAAAGGAATTCATAGAACACCACATTGAAATTGCATAGATAAATTAAATAAAGCAAACCCCGCAAACCGGGTGAATACAAAATAGGCGCCTAGGGTTTAACAGGCAGATTTCTTCATAAACATTTCAGCCGTGTATTTAATAATGATTTCAGATGCTAAATATTACGGCAATACAAATATAAATCTGTAGATAGATTTAATAATAAAGATTGACCAAAAACCGACTGTAAATGATCCAAACCAAATCGATTTGATATATATGCTGATGGGAATTACAATAAATATTTATCATGAAAAATACCGCTGATACAGCAATAAACAACTGTAGAAGAAGCCGCCCCACTCAGGAAGAAGACTGTATGCCCACTGCTGCAATTTATTTCTCCATCTAATTGCTGAAATAATAAAAACCTGTGAATACCGTGAAGATCTTTGTGTGGAAACTTCTCTCACTGCTCCTGGGGTTTCCGTCCGCAAGAGGATTAATCCAAAGGGTTTCGTCCTTGGATTTTGTCTGCATAAGCTCAGTGCTAACTGCCAGAGAAAAATAATAATAATCTAAATCCCCTTTGCCCAAGTCGCATTTTCCCCTTATAGCCAAAAAACCCTCCAAAAGAACAAGCCGCACTTTTTCCCAAATCCTCATAATTAATTTTTAATTGATTATTTTCCTTTTCCCACCAAGTCGCATTTTTGGGTTTATTTGACCTTTACCCAAGCAAGTCGCATTTTTGGCTAGGAAGGCACATTAAATAATTTATTAATTTATTTAAATGTACTTTCCTAAGTCAAAGTCACTTAAACAATCTATTAATTCATTATATGTGCTTTAATGATATTTTATTTAATTTTGAGCATCATATAATAAAAATAATAAACCGAAGTCACCCTAGGAAACACCCTTTGGTTGTCGGGTAGACAAAATAGGCCAAAGGTCTTCGACCGAACTATTCGAGAAAGAAGGACATTACATCTTCCTATTCATGTTGTTGGAATATATTGTATTGGATTTTCAATATAAAATGGTTGATGCTCCAATCCATCAAGCCTTGATCCTCCTATTGTTCTCTAATGGTAAATTGAGCATCAGCCTTAAATTGACCTATGTTGTGAAAAAGGGAGTTTCGAGAAAAAGGAAAATTGTGGATGAGGAGTATGAACCATTGTCCAGTGACGATGATGACAAATTTTCAGAGGACTTGGAGTTAGACCAAGACCATGCTAAGAACAAGGGAAAAAAGAAGTTGGTCCCCAAGAACCCCAAAGGTAAGGTGAAGAAACAAGGGGGCTGGTAGTAATGAAATAAAGGTTAACCCTAGGTAGGGTGGATCTCCCATCGGAAAGGTAATGGAGAAAATGAATTTGGATATCCCTATGGCTCCACAACCTACGCATTTCTCTGAAGTGGAAGGTGACATCCATGGGAGGGTAAGTATATTGGAGAAAGCTTTTGACATCCAGTTGGGGGTCATCAAGGGTTTGGCCTCGCAGGCCAAGAGATTGAATGAAGAAGTTAAACAACTGCAAATGACGTTATGGGGACAAAACCTAACAATGTTATCCTAGAACGGAGAGTGGAGATTATAGAAAACATTCAAGTGGAGAAATTGGGTTAGGGAAGATAACCCGCACAGGATGACCATGACATGATTGAGGAGAAGAACAAAATGTTAACACTTGACAGCGAGGACAAAGAAGAGAATAAGAAGAGGAAGATTAGGGAGCAACAGGAACGTCCTAGTTTGAGGACTAGAGGCCAAGGTGAGCAATGATTACGAGAATATATGGGTTGGGGGACTCATTGTTATTCAAAAAGGAACGGGAGGACTTAGGAGTCCAATAGATACTGATATGTGGCTTGGGCTAGGCCATTGGGCTCTTTTGGAACTTTTTGCTATTTTTTTGCAGACTTTTCATATACCGTAACTAGTTAGTAGGTCCTTTGTATTGACCCAGTTTTTTTGTTTGTTTCATGGTGAGCTTTATTTCTTTATCTCTCTTTGTTGTAAAAGGTTATGGGGGCCTTTCAAAACCCTTACCTATTTACCTGATGAAACAAAGAAACAAATAAAAAAACACAAGTGGATGATAATTAATAAGAACTTTCTCACCTTTATAATTAATTAATAAAATTAAAAAAATTTCCAAGCTTTTAATATATCTAGATATGCACCAATTTTTACATTTAAAACTTTTAATATTAAAATAGTTAAGAGAACATAAGCTTTAAAGGCTATTTTTGGAATGTCCAACGTGAATGTAAACTAATTAAAATAATAATTAAAGATTTTATTCAGTTATATTTTGATAAATTTAGAAGCTATTTTAGTTTTTATATTAAAATATTCATTGAATGAAGAATTAAAAGAATATTTTATTTAGGATGAGGATGGATATTATTATTCAAGGATAATTATGGAATTTCAGAACTGGTGCATGTTGCACACAACTTCTACTTCTTATCTTCTTCAAGATTTGTAATAAATTGAAAGAGTCTCTTTATAATCTGATCATCTTTCCTTGAATTCGCTTGAATTCTTGTTTTGATTTCAGTAATACAGTTTCAAATTCATGTAGAACAGCGCCCAATACTATTCACTTAATTAATTGTATATTCAGTGTGATTGATAAAAGGTGTTGTGGTAAATTTCCCTTCAGATGTCTTCTCATGTTATCTGGGTCTTTTTTTGTATTTAGGTTAGATCTTACTTTTGCACCGTTATCTCATGTGTCAATCAAACACTAAGTTCTGCATGTTTTAGTTTTCTTGTGCTGTGATCAAGCAGAGGAAAGGATTAAAATATCTTGGTGTATCATCTCTTTTGTGTTTCTTTTCTCTTTCATTTCCCCAGAAAGTTTTAAACTAGCATTAGGAGAAAAGGAACCAGCTCACTCTGGAGATTGTATTGAGATATGTGTTCCCCACTTTAGTACATTCCAAGTTATGACTGAATTGCGTGTAGCTTTAGATTAGACATTTCAGTGCATTGACACATGGTTAAATAGAATTAGTGCATGAATGCATGGCGTATCTACTAGTGTGCCTCTTAGAGAAGATGTGCTCCATCTACCAGTACATGCAGAAAATTTGTTTAAATACAATGTTTGAGACCGTCGGATAGCATAACTAAGAGAAATCTGCATGTTTCACGTGTTCTAATAAAGATGCAAAACGAAAGTTGAAGTTGTCCACCCAAAGGAACTCTTCAGATTAATATTCTATATTATTTATAATAAGAGCCGGCCATGCACATGGAATACCTCAACATTGAGTGCATTATCCTACTAACATGAGACACAATCTGGACAAAACAAACTATAGATCAGCTTAGGCAAGGAATGGAGGGAAAAATGCACATCATTTGACATTTTTATCTTGTTGCATTGTAGGGAGTGGCAACATACAAACAGAAAATCAACCTAGAGTAGGAAAACAACATGGGAGACCCTTTTGCCCATATCAGGTCTCTTTGCAATCCAACTACAGGGTATTGTCAAAGAAATTGCAGGACACAGATACTTGCAGGGATCCATTTTTAGGCATGGAGGGCACGGGTTTGTGGATATCAACTTGACAACTGCTGACAAGAGGAGCATACATGAACAGATAGACATAAAGGAATGTTTTACAGTGATGAATTACAGTACAAATGTTGTAAAGACAGTCCCAACAAATGCGAACATTATCTCATTGCAGATTGCTTCCTTTCCTCACACCTCTTTTTCTTTATATATTTGCAAAGGGTTGCAACCAACTTTTGAGCTTACTCTTTCCACATTCATTTCCAAATGGATGCAACCATCCAGTAATTGAGCAGTGTCTATCCATTAAAGATTTGAGACTTTCAGAGTCCACTGTGTTGAAGATGTTTTTTGGATTAAATCTGTCTATCCAATTCTCATGTAAGTATGCCTTAATAACATAACACATTATTTCTATCAAAATGACGTGTGCTTGATATTTCAATTATCATAGATCTCTAAAATTTGCCATGCAACACAATTGTATGGCTAATAAACCGTCTAGGAGAATTCCACCCTAAGATGGTATCTATGTTTTGCTAGTGTAAAATAGAGTCAAATTCACTCTAACTGGAGTGAGGTCAGAATCTGCAGATTACTTCATATAGGCCACACCAGTCCTATGCGAAGCATGAAGTAATTGTCCGACAGTTGTATTTAGTTATCCTACATCAGTATCAAATTAATTACCATGTCAGATTTCAGATTTTGGATATCAGAATTGTTACACCAAAACATTGAGGCATTAGTGAAATACATACATGAGGATCATAACATCCCACCATGCTTCCGTATCCTGGACCCTGGACTGGATTTGCGCCTATATAGCGGGACCACCACGCCCAGCCCTATGCGAGCCCGACCGAACACTGTAATGCCGGCGTACCCTGTTGTGTTGGGACTTGAACCTGGGTGGTTGCTGTAATACCAAATGTAACGAACCGTTACACTAAAACCTCGAGGCAATAGTGAAATCCACACATGAGGATCATAACATCTCACCATGTTTCTGCAGAGCCTGACCTCGGGCTGGGTTTGCGCTCGCACTCCTATACATACGGGCCCTACTTCATCAACATTTAGGGGCCCCAACTACATGGCGTAACCAATTGAGTGGGAATCGAACACGAGTGGCTGCTCTGATACCGAATGTAACGAACCGCTACACCAAAACCTCGAGGCATTAGTGAAGTCCGCACATGAGGATCATAACAAGAACCCATGGTCTAGGCTTCAGTGTTCACATTTCTATTTAAATTTGTGAGTATATTTTTCTCTAGCAAGCAAGAAGAAAAAATTTGTTCCTTTTTAACATTATTTAATTTGAAAAGTAACTTAGATGTAACCTGTTATGCTTTGAAAAGTGAAAACTTAGATGTAACTTGATATGTGTATTATATCACAATCACATGACTTGGCCTCAGCAAAACCTCCACAATCCAAAGACCGACCCACTTCTCAGAAAAATTTTGGGCAAAAATTCAACAAAAATGTATCATTATCTTAAATCAAAATATTCATTCAAGAAAAAAATTCATTCATTTAGACATTAAAAAATGGAATAATAGGATGCTCATATAAACAGTAAAATTATGAATAAGAAAATAAGATAAATCACCACATGGTAACCACATCAATGATCAAATCATAAATCATCATTGTAATTTATCACCACATATTTGGGCTGTGTTGTAGATGTCCTAAGTGCTAACCCGACCTAATGATAGTAGGGGTAGAGTTCCATCTTCCAATTTCTATTAATCTATGCTCCTTCTCCAAGGTATTATTTAATGGTGTTTGTCATGGAGTGGTGGGATTACTTGGTAAAAAAAAGTCCAAAGCACAAGCAACTACGTGATTATGAAAATCCCCACTTATTTTGAGAATCTAACACCACCCCCTCTTATTCATGGGATCCCTTTTTACACCAGTACACCTATTTTTCTGCTATACATGAAATTTAACACTGAAAGTGAGACATGGAGTCACATAATTCAAGGAAAATTGACAAATATGATATAATAGTTATATTATTATATATCTAGATCTGCAGAAAAACGTTTTTAATAAAATTTTCATGTGATGTCGTGCAGAAAATTGTAGCATCATCAGTGACCTTAGGAGTCCGTGATGAATTTGTTTCAGCCTCAAATATTGGGACTGTTGATGTAATGGCTATTCGATTATGGTTTGACACACTGATTCAACTTCAGAATCCTTCTAATGTGCTCGCTGGTATTGGACCTGGTATTGGTGCTACATTATTTGACCTCAATACGCTGCAGGTATTGAACTGGATGATATATATATTGCCAATATGAAGGTCAATTTTCTAAGGGATGAGAAAATGATAATCTATTAGATACTTCAAAATAATATTCAAGTAATTCAGTACATGAATTAATGTGGAGATAAGTGTGTTGAGAGTTAGATGAAAAAGAAGTTTAGAAGATGGGAAGAAATTGTGGCTCTTTAACATGCGCTCATTTTCTTGATTCGTAGGATAAAAAGTGAACTAATGTATTCAACAAATGTATGCATTGCTAGCTGAGTGTAGTAATATTGCTACTTTGCACTTATGTTTATATGGCACTTGAGAATTCCATTGCCAGGAAGAGTTCGCAAAGGATATGGGAAGTGTCGTGGAGGTTGATTTGTATCATGCAAATCCATTTATTCCTTTATCAGATAACATGGTGGTTGAGAAGGTATTCAATTCAGTTCAATACTTTTCTGTTACAGTTTATCAAATAATGTAATTCATAATTCTGTCTGCCTGAGATACTTTTAATTTGTTTCCTGTGATTTAGATCATGAGGTATTTGATTGAATGTGATAGGCGATTCGGTAACACCCAAATTATTGACAGAAGCGTTCTTAGATACAAGGAGGCTGTAACTCTGTTTGGGCCTGGTTCACATCAGTATATGGCATCAACTGGGACCAGCTTCTCAAATGTATTCATTGCTGGCGATTGGCTCAAGCAAGGACCAGGTTCTCATGGAGCCCGAGGTTTGTCTCAAGAAAAAGCCTATGTCTCTGGACTAATAGCTGCAAATGCAGCTGCTCGAAGTCTTGGTATAGATTTCCACGCAGACATAATAAATGTTGAAGAAGATGAACCTCATGTTGCGGCAACTAAATCCATAGTGAGAGAGATGAGGAAGACTGCACAAAACTTGGGTATAGACTTTTCTTTCCTTTGAAACCACAAGAGTGTGGGCTTATATAAGCACATTGATTTATATGAACTTTGAGAAGATGATTGTTTGATACTCATGTTTTGATCATAAAACATGATATTTTTTTGCCTGATAGCTACTGAGGTGGCAATATGAAGGCATTCATTCAGTCATTACTTTGTCATCTTTGTATTACTTTAAAGTTGAAACATCAATTTGTTGTTATAGCAGGATCCATTACGAAGTCGAAGAGAATGGATTGTAAAAATGATATATTTTTTCTTGTCGCTACCCTCACTTTTTAAGTGTGTTTATATTGATGAATGCACGTACCCGGCTGAAAGCTGGTCACATCGGAGGAGCCTTACCAGTCTGCACTACAGGTTCAGAACATACTCCAACACCTCCCAAGAGCATCTGGAACATCCTCATAAAGACAACGAACACCCTGAAGCAAGAGCAAAAAACAGACCCATCAAGTTTACATTTCTTGTTAAGATAAGCAATTTGTATCATAAAAATACGAGACATAAGCCCACAAATTTACATCAAAATACTTAGCTATACTTGAAATCTGATAACAAGATCTACATTGATGTCTTTAAGGTTTCATGATCCACAATTTTTTGAAAAAGATGCTTTTAGAAAAGACTCTGAAAAGATAGGATGCGATTAATGTTGTATCACACTTAGATCGATTATCAGGGTTAGTGATGTTTTCAGAATGCACATTAGAGCTTATATTGGTGACTCCATTACAAGCACACGACTTCACGACCCATCATCAAAATGAATGATGGAGTAGGAATGCAAACTAGTGTTATGTATAGGTAACACTTATTAGAAGCAAATGATGCCGGGTAAACTTCAACAAAAAATCCACAACTAATTTACTTGAGTAGCTGTTACAACATAGCCTTATCAAACTAGCCATTGCAAACTAACTTTGGTAAAGTCGTCAATATAATGTTATATTAAGCAGCGGATACCAAAACAACTCTTTTCGATTTATTATTCCTTTCAGATTAAATTCCCCAATCCCCCTGTGAGAGATCAAACTAATCAATTAAAAGTACATCAGAACGATGTGTTAGAGCTAAATTTTTGTTTGTATGGTGGGCCTCCAAGACTGGCCTAATAAGCTAAAGCCATCAGCCATGTTCAGATTATTGGGGTGTTTCTTGATCACATCTGCTTCCCCAATACAATGCTTGGTAAGCCTATACTCTCTTGCAATGATAGCTTTTCTGAATTCAGATATAGTGAATTGTGGAATCTAAGTGCTTCGTGAATGCTGATTTGTCAAACCTGCTATGTTGTATATTCACAGTATTCATTGATTCTTGCTTGAATGGATCTTCGGATTCACCTACATCTGGGTGACTCCAAGAACATGTATTGGCCATGTACTTAGTGAAATGTAGAACCTTTTTAAGAGAGTTGTAGAGAATGAAAGTCTACTTAAAGAATTTCTTGGAATTACTTTTAATCAACGCGATGGATCCAAAAATCTCAACTTCAAGAAATCACCATCATGATAATCTCATTTCTTTTTAAGTTTTTTGCAATCTTTTTCAAACTTCTGAAAGATCCCCAAATGGATCTATCTTGTTCCTCAATGCAATTTAGATCAATTAAGATACTAAAAGTAGATTTAAGACTTTTTATAGCATTCACACTAATACAGATATTAATTTATGAGAGAAGTGCGACTAGGGTTTTGATTAGAAACTTTAGCCTAAAACTGAACCCAACTGGTTGAAGACTGTGCAACAAATAATACAACAGTTTCAGTTGTATTCTAGCAAAAACGACTAGTCTAGATGATGAAAGTCCACACAAAACTACTACCAACATTATGCATTATTGCCATAACAAGCTCAGCACTGAGCAATTCATTATAAAGCAAAATCTGATGTTTTTTTGGACATGAAACAGGTTGGAATCTTACACAGAAATCTGCAAATTTGAATGACTGTGAACATCACTTTAAAACATTCCAAAATAACGGGAAATAGATTATTTAAATCCACGGAGTTCAGAGTAATGAATGACAGCGTTGTTCAGATCTAAAACATCACCTGTACAGTATAGATCAACCTTTACACGGGTCGCTCCATATGTGGAAAGTACAATGACAACTGCTGTCAATAAATTCTTCAACCCTTGATTGCAAAAACTCCTCAACTGTTGCTGGAAAATACTGAAATCTTTGTAAGCTCTATGGAAAATTCAGTATAGAAAATCCTCCTAATCTCGTTTTCGTCCTCTAGAAGCAATATGCTAAGGGTTTTCGTCCTTAGAATACTATAATACAAAAGCACCTGGCTTAAGATCAGATTCATAAATGATAAATGATTACAATAGTTCTCTACCCAATCCGCCCCTCTCCTTTTTATGGGAAAAAATGACCTTTTCATCTTCCAATGAGAGAAGAGTGCCAAAATACCCTAAAAGTATACCCAAACCTAGGAGCACTTCCTCCTTGGACAAATAAACATTAAGTAATGGCCCTTCATGCCAAGTCGCACTTTCCTTGGGAAGAGCAATAATTTTTATCTTTTCTAAATTCCACTTTCCCTCCTTTGTCCAAGTCGCATTTTGCCTAGGGATGACAAAAACACAGCATGGGCCTCTTTTCTATTTTCCCTAGAAAGGATACAACATAATATTAGACCCAATGCACCCATTTAGAGATTACAATTTTATTATGAAGTCAAATAAATTAATACAAGTGCTTAATTAATTTAATAAATATTTTTTTGCACTTGTAATAACTTATTGTGATTTAAGTCACCTTTATGTTTTTCCTTTGGCCGTCGGATTGACGAAATGGGCCAAAGGTCTCGGTTGGGAAAATGGGACATTACAGTCCTCCCTTCCTGAGATTGCTTGCCCCCAAGCAATCATAAACTGCAATTCTGCATTCTACCAGTTCCAGGATCCCAGACCAACCGAAGCTTTTTTAATAGCTTCGTATGCACTATACAATGTTGCTCAAACACTGCAAAAAAACTTATGGAACTTACTTTTCATTAGTGAAACCAACCTCCTCATGTATGCTTCGAATTTGCCACACTCTTCATCACATCCTTGCTGGTCCGTGTTGATATGCAATGAAAAATCTTCGTAGATGTCCTCACGAGATGGTTCCTAGTCCCAAACTATCATAGACTTAGCTGCCGTTTAGAGTTTTTGAAGGAAAGAGAAACAATCTTTCTTTTTTATGATGTAAGTTTACGAATTTTAATCTAATACTTACAGTTTTTTATGTTTTCAAACATTTGTTATTTCTTTTTAAATTTATTATTAGGTTGTTGAGACTCGATTCACCTCACACACTATCATCTTTCAAATCCATGACTTGTGAAATCATCACGAGAGTGCACTTACTCACCATGGTCACCAAATGTTAACATTTGGTTTGACCTAAAGGTTGTTTGGAGGCAGTACAGACATCCTGCTACGAGTCACATAAAAGCCTTCAAAGTTGTTGATCATTAGATAACAACTGATGGGTCTACCAACCCTACATCAAGGACTTTTTGTGTAGACCACTGAGCCCATTAGTGAGTATGATCTGCTTTACCCGAACATTGTGCCTTCAAACATGAATGGATTATACTTGGGTGCTCCCAAAAGATAAGTGAGTCTACCCTCATTTGCAATACCTGGTGTTGGCTGCTCATGTTCATCCTCAGACTCTTCATCCTCAACCTTTATGAGATGGATTTTGCCTTTCCCAAGACACCTATGCCCTGGCTCCCACGGATCATTGCAATGAAAGCATAAATTTTTCCAGCGAAGCTCACTCTTTGAAACAGTCTCTCTCTTGGGTGTAAACTCAACCTTCGAAGAAGTGGGCTGCTCTTGTTGTTCTGATTTTTCCTCCTTGACATTCTTCCTTTGGCGCTGCATGGGAGTGGTGTCCAAGTCCAAGGCTGTTCGAATAGCCTCATGCAAAGTTGTAGGCTTAAGAGCCTTGACCAATCCTCTCAGCCTATCATGAAGTCCTTCAATGAACAACATCACCACTCACTTCTCAGGTATTTCTGGCACCATCACTGCTATACGCTGGAATTCGTTGATGTATGCATCAACGTGTCCACTATGTCGAAGTTGTGCCAAGTCTCTATAGTAAAGCTCTATATCCCTGCGATCAAATCTCGCAATCAACATCTCACTAAACTCCCTGTATGATTGCAGAAGATCATGTCTCTGTGTGATAAGCCCATGGTGCCACCAATCATACGCTACTCCCTCAAGGTGCAACATGACAAATTGGATAGCCTCATGCTCCTGCATAGGCTTGAGAGTGAGATATGTGCCGAGCTTGTGAATCCATGCTCTAGCACTAATCTTTCCACTACCATCAAATGTGGAAAGGGTTGCCTTGTTGGTGGCCTGCTTCAACTCCATGTTCTGCTGTTCTCTAGGCCTCTGTACCTGTCTAGCTCTCAAGCTTTCCCTCCTTTGAACACAATATTGGTGGAGGGGAAAGACATTTCGTACCTCCTGTGGTAGAGCTCTCCACTCGTCATGCGCTGCCATCACAGTATCTTGAAAAGGTATGTCTTCAAGTGGCTCTTCAACTAATGGTGGCTCCTCCCTCTGTAGGAATCTAGGATGCATAGGTCGATCCGCAGTCCTCGTGGGTCTCCTTTCCTCTGTATATCTTTGATCACGTGGAGGAGAACCTCTCACGATACCCACCTCTGTAGGTACCCTGTTGTGCCTTCTGTGGCTGCTGGCTATGGACGCAAATCTTTCCCTTCTATCATGCCGATTTCTCGTCCTATCCATAATCAAATTCTTCATCAGTTGTCTCATGGTCTGCATCATTTCCTGATGGGAATCGATCATACCACTGAAAAGAGCATCTAGGTCAGGTCACTCTCGTCGTGGAGGAGTGTGTGAATCCTCCCTTCTGTCCATGATCCCGGAACCACTTTCAGTATTCAGATCTGTTTGAATATGAGCTTGACTCCTTGTATAATATCTGTGTGGCCCAACTTCTCTAGGCTGCATAAAACCAAACCCTCCAGGTGGGAGGATTGATGCTCTGATACCACTGAAAGATCCCCAAATGGATCTATCTTGTTCCTCAATGCAATTTAGATCAATTAAGACACTAAAAGTAGATTTAAGACTTTTTATAGCATTCACACTAATACAAATATGAATTTATGAGAGAAGTGTGACTAGGGTTTTGATTAGAAATTTTAGCCTAAAACCGAAGCCAACTGGTTGAAGACTGTGCAACAAACAAGATAGCAGTTTCAGTTGTATTCTAGCAAAAGCGACTAGTCTAGATGATGAAAGTCCACACAAAACTACTACCAACATTATCCATTATTGCCATAACAAGCTTAGCACTGAACAATTCATTATAAAGCAAAATCTGATGTTTCTTTGGACATAAAACAGGTTGGAATCTTACACAGAAATATGCAAATTTGAATGACTATGAACATCACTCTAAAACATTCCAAAATAACGGGAAATAGAATATTTAAATCCACGGAGTTCAGAGTAATGAATGACAGTGCTGTTCAGATCTAAAACATCACCTGTACAGTATAGATCAACCCTTACATGGGTCGCTCCATATGTGGAAAGTACAATGACAATTGCTGTAAATAAATTCTTCAACCCTTGATTGCAAAAACTCCTCAACTGCTGCTGGAAAATACTGAAATTCTTGTAAGCTCTATGGAAAATTCAGTATAGAAATTCCTCCTAATCTCCAAGAGGGTTTTCGTCCTCTAGAAGCAATATGCTAAGGGTTTTCGTCCTTAGAATACTGTAATACAAAAGCACCTGGCTTAAGATCAGATTCAGAAATGATAAATGATTACAATAGTTCTCTACCCAAGCCGTCCCTCTCCTTTTTATGGGAAAAAATGACCTTTTCATCTTCCAATGAGAGAAGAGTGCCAAAATACCCTAAAAGTATACCCAAACCTAGGCACACTTCCTCCTTGGACAAATAAACATTAAGTAATGGCCCTTCATGCCAAGTCGCACTTTCCTTGGGAAGAGCAATAATTTTTATCTTTTTTAAATTCCACTTTCCCTCCTTTGTCCAAGTCGCATTTTGCCTAGGGATGACAAAAACACAGCATGGGCCTCTTTTCTATTTTCCCTAGAAAGGATACAACATAATATTAGACCCAATGCACCCATTTAGAGATTACAATTTTATTATTAAGTCAAATAAATTAATACAAGTGCTTCCCAAGCAATTAATTTTATAAATATTTTTTTGCACTTTGTAATAACTTATTGTGACTTAAGTCACCCTTATGTTTTTCCTTTGGCCGTCGGGTTGACGAAATGGGCCAAAGGTCTCGGTTGGGAAAAGGGGACATTACAACTTCTATGTACGGTAGGAAAGCCTGAAGCTATTGCTAGATGATAGTTCTCTTCCTGCATTCCAAAAATCCCCGGTGATTTGTCCATCCATGCAAGTATTTATTCAAAAACATGGTTAATGTTAGTTTTCTTGTTAAAAGTGCTCATTATTTGAATTTGTCATGTCCTTAGTGAACAATAGAACCTTTTTAAGAGAGTTGTCGAGAATGAAAGTCTACTTAAACATTTCTT
The DNA here is from genome assembly GCA_019776745.2 of Taxus chinensis. NCBI lineage: Eukaryota > Viridiplantae > Streptophyta > Pinopsida > Cupressales > Taxaceae > Taxus > Taxus chinensis. The sequence continues at coordinate 536,988,780 of CM034156.1, read as the reverse complement.
AAAATTATTTTTAATCAACGTGATGTGTTGGCTAGATTTTCTGCACAACCAAAAACTTAGGCAGTCATGAGATAAATCTATTTCATTTATCGGTGAGGCTCTCGTGTAAGATTTATGTCAATTATGGATCTTAATAACTATATGTGGGTTTTATTTTAATTGCAAAGCTCATGAACCATAGCTAAGCAATTCTGTAACAAGTAAGCGACTGTAAAGAAATATTTTTAGAAGGGGGAAATAGTGAAATTTAGGAAAGAAGAAAGGAAGATATGTAATTCGACCAATAGTTTACATAGTTGGTCTCATACATATAAATTAAATAAACAAGTGGATCTCACAATATTCAGAAGTAAAGGAAAATAATTTTTTTAATCTAAATCTCATATAACACAGTTTATCTAAAGATCCACACAAAAGTAAGAAACAAATGCACCGTGGACACAAAGTTCTCCGGAAATATGCCTTTATTCAATTCCTAAACTTTCACAAAAATAACATCAAGGGCTGCAACACAAACTCTGGAACTCGAGAATGCTGATTAACAAATTGTGCTCTTTTAACCCGTAGGTTCTTCCTCTATTTATAGTGTATAGAGGGCAATTACGAATATGATGTTTTTAATAAATTGCCACATGTGGAAGTTATGAAAAATGGAAGCAACTGACAATATTCTTCATGGAATTCCGCTTTGCATGTCATGTATGATTTATAACTGAAAATAGAACTTCCTATTTTGCATGTCTGCCACTTATTTCCAAGTAATTGACTTATTCTAGTAATTTGAAGTAACGGATTTTAAACCAATCACTTAAGCTTTACAATTTAATTGATTACTCAATTACTTTGTCGGAGAAAATAAGAAAAATAAAAAGAAAAAGAAGAAAAAATTAGAACGAAAATTGTTGCAACTCTCACAATCTTGTTCTTCTTCCATACTTTGCATGCTGATCCAACTTGTATTGCACCTCTGCCTCATAAATGATTTGAATGATATCTCTGCCTTGAATCCGAGATGCTTTATCTTTTTCGTATGTTGTTGAATCCTTTCTTTTGATTCTCACCAAACTGGATCTGAAAGTAGCTGATTGTGATTTTCTCACGGTTGTTACCTCTAACATGTCTTCTTCTCTTATCCCTTAAAGCTTTTGTAATTCTTCTCCAGTACACACACTAATAAAATGTTTGCCGTAAACAATTCAGACAAAACTCATCACATTTTATTTTTAATTGCATATGAGCAATTTTAAATTCTGGAAAACACTCCGGGTAAAGGAAAATATAATCAATGAAGACTTCAACTGGAAGATTGAGAGAACATGCACAAGCTCATGAGAGGAATTTTCCATGCAATGACTTAAACATGGGTTGCATTAGAAACAAGAGGATGAATTTTTTCCAGAAACCTTTGCAATTATGAGAGTTGATCTATTTGTGTAGAACTTGCAATTTCTCCTTCTGATTTTGAAGATATATTCAATGTATTTGACATTGACTTTGCCTTCTTTTCACCAATATGAGCACATGTGAAGTAATCCTGCAAATAATTCAAACAAACATGGAATCCATGACATGAATGCTTAATTCCTTCACCAAAATCTGATTATAAAGTTTGTTGCCCTCTATTTTTAGACTTTGCTTGCATGCCAAGCAAACTAAAAATATAATTTAATTCCCATGCGCACTCACATCAACATGCATATAGTTAGGATAATAAAAATGAAGTCTTTCCAACCCTAGGCACCAAAAACAAAAAGTCAACTTTTAGGCAGTTAGTTATGCCAGAATGGGTCGCACTTTTTGGCAAGAAGTCATGTTAAAAATAAGAAGGCAAGGAAGTTAGAATTTTTACCCTTCCCGGTAGCTCCAAAATTATCATCTTTCATTTAAGTGATTTGACTTTAATGATGAGAAAAAACAACCTTCCAGGCATGCATAAAATTCCCTTCTTTCCACCACCAAAATTCCCCTTTGGTAGCTTAAGTGATTTGAATTTAATGATGAGAAAAAACCACCTTCCAGGCAGACATAAAATTCTCATCTTCCTTCCACCACCAAAATTCTCATTGATAACTTAAGTGATTTGATTTTAATGATGGGAAAAAAAACCTTCCAGGCAGACATAAAATTCTCACATTCCTTCCACCACCAAAATTCCCATTGACAACTTAAGTGACTGACTTTAATGATGAGAAAAAATAACCTTCTAGGCAGACATAAAATTTCCACCTTCCTTCCACCACCAAAATTCTCACTGACAACTTAAGTGATTTGACTTAATGACAAGAATAAACAACTTTCCAGGCAAGCATAAAATTTCCACCTTCCTTCCACCACCAAAACTCCCATTGACAACTTAAGTGACTTGACTTCCATCATGAGAATTTTTCACCTTCTAGGCAGTGCCAAAATTCCCATCGGCACTTAAAAACCATCCAAAAATTGTGACTTTCATGGAAGAAAGCTTCTTTTTCAAAAGTGCGACTTGCATGACTCTTGCCTTTAAAGTCGCGTGAAAACTCATCAGCAACATTTTATTTCTTTTTTTGGATTTTCAATGAAGAAAACACAAGTACAAAATAAATTTTTCCATTTTTGCAAAGGGTCAGGGAAGATGTAGCAACAAAAACTTGCAAGTGCCATAACTTTCACTTCGTGGCTCCGTTTTAGGTGTCATTTTCTCTAAAAGTGCATATTTTCTCGGGCTCTATGCATTGATGGTAATATTTTTCTTATTTTCTTAAAATCTATTTTTGCACCTTTTTGGACCAAGCGACTTCTTGCAATCTCCTGAAAAAATCTTGAGCTCCGATCGCCTTCAGAAAAATTGGTAATTAAAAATACTGGATAGCTTTTCAAAACCCCAGGCCTGGGAAAAGGTTCGTCAAGAAGAATGAACATGTTACAGGAATTGCCAGAGAAAACTAACCAAAACACAGACAAAAAGAAATAAAATAAAACAAAAATAGTTGTGGGCAATAGCTAGAACAATTTCTCCACTTAGCTAATATGCAAAAATTCCCCCCTGGGTGAATGTTCTGTGGTAATAATGATGGGGTGAAGTGCTTTATATAACCTAAATCCTCCAATTTTAGCTCGATTTATTTTTAAAAGAACTTTATTTATTTAATAAATAAATAAAACGCTTTCAGACTAAGTTTGGTGAAGGGATTGAGTGAACTTTGACATGTGGGTATTTGTCGAATTTGACTTTTATGACTCTCTGGGGATACCTTAGAGCAATGCAAATAGTTGTAGGCAAAACAAACACAAAACGATCCATTACTCTAAAAAGAACGATTTTTTTGTAAAAGGGGTAGTCGCAAATTTCAGCTTACACTAGTCGGCTCCGTCTGTGGACATTTTTACCTCTATCAAAATGAAAAGAGTGAGGATGAGATCCCAACATCTCTGGTTTCGTGTCTTGTTTATTGGGTTCGGGGTCAGACCACAAAAATAAAACAAAAAGAAAAGAAAAGAATCAATTTTTTTATTTATATACAAACAGGTTTTACCATGTATCTCAGTTTCTGAACAACCTCAAATGCTACCCGTTGAAAGACATTGGTAACTCAATTCCACCCTGGTTGGCAAGGAAGAAAGTATCCATTCTGAAAACTCTCTTGATCATGAAGGGTCCTTTCCAGAGTGAATAAGATTTGTCGTGCATGCCCTTCAGTTCATGTCTCTTGTCCCACCAGAGTACCTAGTCTCTAATCTCAAACTTCCTTTCTCTAGCCTTCTTGTCAAATACCTTGGGCAAGTCCTTATCAACTTCATCTTGTGGTGGCTCATCCTTTCTTCCCTCTGTGGTAAATAAGTCTTCATCAACTTCCTCCGTACCCAAATTTACCAACTGCATTCTTGAGGAGGAATTATCACCATATTATTTGTTCTTCTTCAGGTACTGATCATGTTTGTCGAAAGTATCCACAAAGGAAACTAAACCCTTGCGGATTTTGTTACCATTTGGTTGGATTATTTCACTACTGTCATCATAATTTGGATCTGTTTTGTTTGTGACTATTTGTCATGGTGGTGATTTACTCTCTTTAACACAACCTGTCAAAGTTGTCTTGTTCAAGACATGCAAATGTTTGTTTGTTGTCATAGAAAGTCTGCCACTGTTCAACACTATCAGAGACTTTATGGTGGTAGACACTCTCCACTTTATAGTTTTCTTGTCTGAACATAGACGGTGGTCTATCCGGATTCAATAGTGCAGCTGTGACCGCCAAGGAGTCTACCTTGGAATTCTGATTTATTGGAATAAAGTCAATAGAGAAGGATGCAAAATCGAGTGTGGGCAAAAAACACTCTATCTCTGTAATGCTTCATTTTATCTCCTTCAACTTAATTTTTCCCTCGAACCTATTTTACTAGAAGTTCAACATCTCCTTGGACTTTGAGGAGTTTTACTCCTTTTTTTAACTTGCTCCATTCCTAGTAGCAATGCTTCATACTCCGCCGTCTGATTGGTGTTCTCGAACATCAACTTGTGGGAGTATGAAAATATCTCATGATCTGGAGATATTAGTAGAACGTCGGCTCCTGATCCAAAAGAACAGGTGCCTTTAACCTTTAGAGTCCAAAATTTTTCTTCTTATTTTGCTGGCTCTAACTCTGGTCGAAGTTTTGATTCTGGTACATTTTTATCCATTTCCAATAAATATACTCCACGCTCAGATTCCTGAAAAGAATATGAAATCTAGGATCCTCAAATTTTGTAACCATGTACTTGGACTTCTTTTCTGACTCCAGCTTCTGATTTATTCCTTTGATAGGAATATGAGCACATGACCAATCCATCTTTACTTCTCCTCCCAACTCTTTGCAAATATTTCTGCACAGCAACATCTCATAGGAGACAGAAATATCTGCAACTACAATTGTCATCTTTAATCTTTTGTTAGGTAACGCTGCCAAAACAACTTGTGCATCTTTGATTTGTCCGATTAAGGGGACTTGTCTCTCCATGGAATAACACCTTTTTATGGTCTTTGTCAAAGTAAAGCCAAGAGCATATGCAACTTTAGTTGGCATGACATTATTAGAAGCATCCGAATCTAGAATACAGTTGCTTAACTTGAAACTATTAAGCAATAAAGAGACATAAAGGTTCTACTCTTTCAAAAGATGATGAGGGCTTAACAACTGCAATGTTGTTCTGGGGAGGAATATCCCTGGGTTTAGGCAAAAGGCCCTTTGATGCATTAGATGGTCTTGGTGATTGCAAGTATTTGACTAGCCTATTTAGCTTTTCAGGAAAGGCTCTCAAGTTTTCAACTTTTGACATTTGAACTCTGGTTTTCTTGACATGATCAATAATGTCAAAAAAGAGTAGATTCAGATACTTGAGTTGCTTTCTGTGGTTGAGATGAATAACTCACATTCTTATCTCTAGGAGCCAAGGAAGAAGGTAAAGAGCTGCCCCTTCTTTGTTCATCAGTTAATGCCTTAGCCTAATGAGTTTGTGATCTTGTAAATACTGTATATGTATGACCATGATTATCTTCACGAATCTTCTCATTGTCATGTTCAGATTTGTAGTTTAGTTAATTAACGTTGGAGTCGCCAGTAGGACCTACAAAATCATCATTCTTGAGCTGATGAGTGTCAGCTTCTTGGTCTTCTTCATTCATTTCCATGTTGTTTCTGGGAGCGACTTCAATTGCTAATCTTTGGGAACTAGTAATGCGGTTCCGGTTGTTGAAATTTCGAGCAGAGGAAGTATTGTTGCCCTGAACCATTTAAGCCATTTGTTTCTTCATCTGTGACATCTCATTTGCTAACGTTTGCAATAGTGATTCGAAATTAGTAACAGAGGATGAACTTTCAACTCTAAAAGTGTTGCTCTTTATTTTTTCAGCCATGATGAGGTCATCTTCAATTTCAATCGTCATGTTTTGGGCTGCTAACAAGTCAGCAGGATGTGCTCTTTGCAGTTGATAGCTTACTTTAGGAAGTAAAGCATTGATAAAGAATACCTTTTGATTCTCATAATTTAGAGAAGCAGAAGCTAGAATTTTGTACAATAATCTTTGGAATTTTGCAATAAAATCCTGCATGTGCTCTTATGGTTATTTCTTTAGCTGAGTCAGTTGAGATATCAACGTACTGAAATCTTCAGCTGACTTGAATCTTTTCAAGAATGCATCTCTCATAGTAGTCCAGTTTTTTATGGTACCAGGAACTAACCGATAGAACCATTCTCCAACCAAGTCATGCAGAGTCTCTATGAAGAGTTTGACATATATGTCTTCATGTTCGACTGCAAGCACTCCACAAGATATAAAGAATGCAACTAGGTGATCATCCAGATTCTGCTTGCCATCTCCAAATAATTTTAAAAAATTATTTCTCGTCCCTTTAGGTAGATCATGCATAGGAGGAGTCAGATTCATAGGTCCAAAAACTATGCCCCATGGAGCAGGTGCTGTAGGGGCAAGTGACCGATTCTGCATTATGAAAGGAGTACGTCTTCTTTGAGAATAGACTTGGTGAATAATCCCAATAGTTGGATTGTGTTGAACACGATCCATAACTGGAGGAGTTTGCACTCTTCTTCTTGACGAAATATTGGATCCGCGGCTTCTAACTCGAGGAGGATGATAGAAATTAAATTGCTATTGTAATCTGTAAAAATGATCAGTCCTTCCTTGAGCTTTGCTAGACTGCGCGAATGAACGTTCTGCCAGGTTGAGCCTATAATATAAAAGAGAACTGACAAGAGAAAACTCTGGTCTGCTAATTTGTGTTGTCCCCAGTAGAGTCGCCAAAAATTGTTGGCTAGATTTTCTACACAGCCGAAAACCTAGGCAGTCATATATAAATCTCCCTTATTTACTGGTGAGGCTCCTGTGTAAGATTTCTCTCAATTATGTACCTTAATAACTATATGTGGGTTTTACTTTAATTGCAAAGCTCATGAACCATAACTAAGCAATTTTGCAGCAAGTAAGCAGTTGTAAAAAACATATTTACAGAATGGGGGAAATAATGAAATTTGGGAAAGAAGAAAAGAAGAAATGCAATTCGACCAATAGTTTATAGAGTTGGTCTCATACATATAGATTAAATAAATAAGTAGATCTCACAATATTCAGAAGTGAAATAAATTCAAAACTTCTAATTTAAATATAAGATAACACAGTTTATCTAAAGATCCACACAAAAGTAAGAAACAAATGCACCATGGACACAAAGTTATCTAGAAATCTACCTTTATTAAATTCCTCATTTTTCACAAAAATAACATCAAAGGGTTGCAACATAAAGTCTGGGACTCAAGAATGCTGATTAACAAATTGTGCTCCTTTAACCCATAGGTTCTTCCTCTATTTATAGTGTATAGAGAGCAATTACAAATATGAAGTTTTTAATGAATTGCCACATGTGGAAGTTATGAAAAGGGGAAGCAACTGACATATTCTTCATGGAATTTCTCTTTGCATGACATGCATGATTTATAATTGAAAATAAAACCTTCTATTTTGCATGTCTACCACCTATTTCCAAGTAATTGACTTATTCTAGTAACTTGAAATAACGGTTTTTAAACCAATCACTTAAGTTTTAAATTTAATTGATTACTCAATTACTTTGTCGGAGAAAATAAAAAAAAAGAAAGATGAGAAGAAATTAGAAGAAAGCTACTGCAACACTCATAGTCTTGTTCTTACTCCATACTCTGCATGCTGATCCAGCCTGTATTGCACCTCTGCCTCATGAATGATCTGAATGATATCTCTACCTTGAATTCGAGATGCTTTTTCCTTTTCAGATGTTGTTGAATCCTTTGTTTTGATTCTTACCAAACTAGATCTAGAAGCAGCTGACTATGATTTTCTCACGGTTGTTGGCTCTGACCTGTCTTCTCCTCTTATCCTTGAAGCTTCTGCAATTCTTCTCTAGTACATGAACTAATAAAATGTTTGTCGTAAACAATTCAGACAAAACTCATCACATTTTATTTTTAATTGCATATGAGCAATTTAGTTTAAAATTTAGTTTGTTTACAGGTTAAAAATTACACAGGTGCGGATACGTGAATTTCCGCCGTAAGTGACAGAACCTCTGCCCAAAGTAGGCTTGCGGTCCTAGGACCGCCACCTTACCTGGATGACAAACCACGAACCGTCTCCCTATTGAGCGGAGGTTCTGAGACCACCTCCTTGTTTGAGCGACAATTTTCGAGACCACCGCTCTACACAAGGCGACAGTCCTGTTCCTTAGGAACAAAACCTAAAATTCTGAGATCTCCCCAAAACAAAAGTCACTAAAATGTTTAAAGATACATTCTGAACTTGATTTTATGCACTTAAGGTTTCCAGTTGCAAGATTAGTTCCATTTGTTCATTTCTTAGTTAAAATTACTCATTTAAAGCATTTTTAAATCCAATAGTGGCAATAATAACTACAAGATCTATGCCATTTTGTACAACTAAATTTCTTGCAAGTCCTAAAGCTACAAGGATCTAAATCTACCTCTAATATTGTTATTTTTACTTCTACAAAATGCAACATATCAAAATAACCATACACTTCAAATTTGTTGCCTATTTCCATTTTCACTACAACTTATATATTCAAAATATCTAAAATCAACTTTGCTCTATATTCAAATTTACTATGCATACATTTTTAACATCTTACAACTTCTATATTTCTTCTTTCTCATTTACAACAATACAACTTCATAATGAAAGTAAACTTTCTTTTTCACAATACAACTTTCAACTAAACATTTACTCAAGATTTCCATTTTGATTCTATTCTTTCCATACTACAATCTAAGAAGAAAGAAAATTTTACAACTCTTCAATGAACTTCTTCAAATAATATTATAACTTATAATACAACATTTCCTTTAAAACAAATTGCAATATTACAATCTTCCACCTTGAGTGAGGAAACAAAAAAACTTCTCACAAGAAGAAATTTCTTAAAGACTCCAACAAAATCTCCAAGCTTCACAACACTAATAAGAGAGATCCTTCATGATTTTCTCGATTCACAAAAAAAATGGGGGGAGACGAAACACTCTCCACCCAACCAAAGTATTCAATAAGGAAGAGAAACCATCCTCCTCATTGGCCCCTGAGCCCTAACCACATTACAATGAAAAGTGGATCTAACACATGACAATAAACAAGCTTCCACATCACAAAACAAAGTATTTCACAACCATTCCAAAGCACATTCAACTTAAACTACAAACACAGAAGGAAAAACAACAAAATATACAAGACTTAAAAATGAAAGCAAAAGGAGCAAAAACCTATGGGGAGGTCACTTATGCCTCCTAATGGGAAATGGGGGCCCACCTTAAAAACCTCCAATACATGTCTCAAAAACACATACACTCTTATACCTCCCTCAAGTACCTCTTATGCCTCCCACACACTCTTATGCCTCCCTCATTCTCTTATGCCTCCATATGAAAACAAGTAAGAAATGCAAACATTCCTTGTCCAAGGTGGGGCACCCAACCCAAACTCCCTCCAAAACATGGAATAACTCTTATGCCTTCCTACATGAATTCTCCCCATAGTCCCCTCCTACACCACACTTAGGTAATCTACCCAAGCACCCAAAAATCATTCCAAAATACTAAAACAAGCACACATAACACAAAACAAAAGAAGAACATTAAGCAAGAGTAAGGCTCCTACCTTTCCATAGTAGAGCTTGTTCCAAGAGTCAATCTCTAGTCTTCTTCAAACCCAAGCAATCACCAAATAGCTCCAACAAAGAGCACAAGCAATCCAAATTCCTCTAACTCCCAAATATACAAGAGCACAAAATGATGAAGTAACCATCAAACAAGCAAAATAACTTCAATAAATAGAAAATGGAGAGAGGAGGGTGAGGTGGCTCCATGTAGGATGCCACATCACTCATCCTCAACTCCACCTCACAAGTCAAACCTCAACCCTAATACACCATAAATTGGTGGGTGAGAGGAAGTACAATTTACTTATACACACAATCCAAACCCACACCTCCTAAGGACAAACTTAAAGACACATGTAAGAAAAGTGCAATAAATGTCACTTTTTGACTTACAAAACATTTAATTGGATCTATTTTTGACCCCTATCTATAGGTAGGGTTGACATAGCAATTTAAGAGGTGTGAGATAAATTTAACTTGTCCTACAAGCCTTCAAAATTGGCTCTTAAGGCCAAATTCAAATTTCTATGAAGGGGTAGAGTGTACAACACTCAAGATCCCCAAGCACACAACTTATAACACAAAACCTAAGAGCCACCTAGTCTAATAAATGAATTCTTGTGGTCACATATATAATTAGTTTAGGACATGATCAATTAATTTTAATAGAGACACCTAAACCCATTAAGATAAGGGGGAAAGAATACATCAATTTCTAAGTAATTAGAACGAGGAAATTACATCACTAAAAATCACATACTACATTAAATAAAGGAAACAAAATAAAAGACACACGCAACCTCTTGGTCACAATTAGAGATAGTTCCCTCCATGGGAATCCCCCTAACAATACTTCAAACACACACACACAAAATACATGTTACCATGGTGACCTTTGTTGAATTCACTTAATATTCTAATGTGGTTGGTATCCAATCCCCCGATGTTTGTTGTGAATATATTCACCTCCAAAACACATAATATCTCATTCGGCCTCGTGGTCGAATCAAAACATCCAAGATAAAATATGCAATATAAATCCACAATCATCTACATATGCATCAAATCATTATCTAGGCAATTACGATATCATATACAATTTCTAACATCTCAATTCTACACACCAAATTAATTCAATTATCAAGATCTACTCAATGTGATAAAAATATTGCATGTCAGAAAAAATAAAAACTAATATATATATATATATATATATATATATATATATATATATATGATGTAGATGTTAAAGATAATGAGACTATTATTGGTTTTCGATTCATATATGATGTGTGTGGATTATTAGAGACATTTTATATTGATGATGATATGTTGTTGACATGGCTATATATATATAGCCATGTCAACAACATATCATCATCAATATAAAATGTCTCTAATAATCCACACACATCATATATGAATCGAAAACCAATAATAGTCTCATTATCTTTAACATCTACATCATGTCAAGTCAGAATAATACAATTGTCCATGAGTAGAGTCAAAAGTATCAAGAATCAACAAAAATAAATGTTGAAGGGAAGTGGGCACTACAAAAGCACACACACACACGGTTGCTAAGGTGACCATGTTGTAAACATCTTGTATTCTTTTATAGTTAGTCTCTTAGTCCCTTCTTTATTTATTGTGATTTCGTTTCCTACAAACAACCAATACAATACAACCTTTGAACTCAAGGCCATATCAATACGTCAAGAAATAAAAACACATATATCATCTATCAGATAACATCATCATACAACATAGCTGTATCATTATCATGGTTAGGAAATTCTATTCTAACTCAATTATCTACAATTATCAATCATCACAATTTTAGCATATTCATTAACGTTTATGAACACCTACGCCTATCCATAACCATCTATCACAATTCATATTTTACGATAACCATGCATTTCATACACCCATTATAAATTATATCTATCTAGATGCATTCAACAACATATTACTGATCACCTATTATCATCATATTATCATAACATCAATGTGATCACATAGTTAGTCCAATCATCTCAACATAATCACCACTGTCAAGAGTCCAAGATGTCAACATATAACAAAACAACACTAAATCATCATCATGAATTTCAATATCTATCAATATCCTCTATATACCCATACACTCCATAATAAATGCCAAAACAAAATGATAATCACAATGTCCATAGTGTCTAACAATAGGATATCCAAAATATCAAACAATGTCCATAATGTCACTAAGCAACTACTAACCATAATCATAGAAAAATAGGTTGCGAAGAGGAGCGGGTACTACATCCCTCTCCCCTTAGATTTGAATTCCTCCTAGAAGTCACTGGAATAGATGTGGGAACTGTGCTTGTAGCGGTGTGGCGTCCTCCCATGTAGCTGATGTCTCATCGTATCGATCCCATTGGACACACAATTGATCAATCTCACACCCTCAAAGGCCCAGGGTCCTGTGCTCTAGGATGCACACTGGATCCATAATCACCTGTCCGCGCTCCAGCACCTGCAAGGCGGTCTAATCCAAGACATGAGATGGGTTTGGTATATATTTCCATAAGACATAAACATGAAATACATTGTGGATGCGAGACAAGCTAGATGAAAAGGCTAAGCGGTGGGTTATGAGATTGATCCGCTCCAAGATCTTAACTAGACCCAAAAATCTCAGATCTAGCTTAAAATCTTTTCCATAATGGATGGGGCTCTTATGAGGTATGAATCTCAAGAACACTTTCAAGCCCACCTCATAACTACGGTATATCCTCCTTTGATCCGCATACTATTTCTGCTTATATTGTGCCTCCTATAATCTTTTTCTGATCAAGGTGACCTATTGCTCCATATACTATAACATAGCTAGCCCAATAGTGACTGTCCTCTAATCTATCCCAGCTCAAAGGATTCCTGCACTCTCTTCCATATAATGCATGGAAATCTTCCATGTCGATAGAACTCTAAAAAATGTTATTATATGCAAACTAAACCAAATAAAAGTCCTCATCCCATCGTGACTAATGATCCATAACATACATTTTAATCATATTGTCACACCCACAAATTACACCCATAAACACAATAGGGAAAATACTAGAATAAAATTTTGTTTGACTTACATTGCTCACTATACAACACCACAAGGGCTCCAAGTAAAGAAAACTCAACAAAGCACAAGACACTTACATAAGTCAACGAATCACATAGAAACATGAAAAACACCATGTACATGTCGATGACACACTTTCTCCAATTAATCAAATGATACCAATAACTCAGCCACAAAAAAGGGACTTAATGCTTTTATAAACCCACAACACATCATTCCCATGGTTACATCTTTGTTACGATTAAAATTCCAACAACATTATTATGTAAGTATATTTTTCTCCCTTTTCCACCTACAGATTCTTAAATTCATTTCGCATTCCACTTATTATTCGACCATTTAATTTTTCTCTTTATCCCTTATGACAATTTCCATAGCTTACATAAGTATTTTCCATATTTCAAATTACATACAAAGATCCTAATTCACACATTCTTATGTTAAGATTATGCATCCCAAACACGTATTCAATGTTTCGAAGATTTACCCATTCTACACAAGTGAATCTAACGTGATGTCAAGATGAAATATTAGGATTAAGGGAGACTTAGATTCAAGATAGCTTTTTCCCAAAACATTATTTGATCACGGTATAGTTATTTCCCTACAATAGTTATTATAGTTCAATAACTTGTTGAATTCCATTTAGATATCTTTTTCTTTCTCAAAGTTTGATCACACCAAGGAAGTTCATATTCTTTGTAACACATGAAAATGTTTAATTAATCTATAGGGGACACCAAGAGTGACATTATTCCTCAACTCAAATCTCGTTTTACTCTTATATGATTTACTCTTACATAACACTATGGTCTCATTATTAGCATAGTTTTATAATAGGAGTTACGAAATTTTTTGACTAACATCTTGAAGAAGTATATGATTGGAAGAACTACGATGGAATACGAACCTCCAGTTAACCTCCCAATCAAATGAGGTTTAGTTTAATTCCAATTGCACCTAAGAATTTATGCCTCAGTTATAAAGAGTTTAAGGTGAAAGGACATGCTTATGATAGATAACCTTCATGAAAGACCAAGGTGATATGTTTATAGAGACCAAGGTGATATGTTTATAGAAACCAAGGTGACACATTTAGCTAAGAGGAACTAAGGAGTTCATTTACAAGAGTTTAAGACCTAGAACAACTATTTCACGATCTCCATTTATGTCGTCAGAATCCAACATGGATTCCATTCACAAATGAAGATAATTGCTAGATATAATTTCATAATACTTGGCAATATAATAGGATAATAAGGGAGTAATAGCCCTACTTACTCCACAAATGGTAAGGTTACATCGATCGCATAGTCGTTGCTTCAAACAATAACTCTTAAGGTGACTTCCAAGGTGGTCCTCACCACTCAACATAGTGTCAGACCTGAAGAAAAGACATCCTCCTTGCGGTTACCAAAACTTGAAGGAAACTACATACTCTGGATAAAATGGGACCATGTCGTTCATAAAAGATGGGTTCAGGACAATATCACTAAACATAACGACTATGACGGTAAACTCAAACTAGGGGTTTTATAAAAGATGGGTTCAGGACAATATCACTAAACATAACGACTATGACGGTAAAACTCAAACTAGGGGTTTTATTTACCTAAACTAGGAGGTTCCATCAAGTCCAAAGTTTAAGTTCATTCTACGGTTTTCAATTTCTTCTATGGTAAAAAGGATCACACGTGAAGACATGTTACGAAAAGATCTTATACTAGGGTTGAGTGTTTTGATTAAATCACTTTATTACATTTACAAGGTACAAATGTAAACTAGTAATTAATTAATAATTTATTGAACGCTAAAAATGCACTCCAATATATTAACTTAAAATTCATTTACTATGTATATATATATATATATATATATATATATATATATATATATCAAACCCTTTTTTCCATACACAACTATGAATCAAATTGAACATGTGATTAAATGCACATTTCCTAAGATATCCCTAAAACTAGCGTCCTCTACATATTAGCAAAATTAAAATATAACATTTATGTAGGAGGAGACTACATTATACATATATTCACTTTACAATGACCTATAAACATTTCAATAATAAAATAATGAATTACACATCACCTTTTCGCCATATTTCTTGCATCCTGCAAAACCATGCTAGCATGAAATCAGCGATAAATCATTGCATGGAATCAACCCTAATCTAACATAATTGGTCTTTAGTTTCTAATTTACATGTAATAATAATTATAATTTGCATTCCAAAGAAAAGGTTTAGAAACATGTATTTGTTTCATTTCATTTCATAGCCAAGGAGAGAGAAATAGAAAGGAAGAGAGAGAAACATCATTTTTTCAAAACTTGTATTTCACACAAGTTACACTATAGAGTTTTCAAACAGTTATTCACATATGTCAAAAGTTTCTAGGTTGGTTTGTCAACTTGACAAGGGGTTCTACAACTTTCTTTTTACATTTTCCTACTAGCTAAAAAAAAATGCTTGGAGGATAAGAAACCACTTTCAAACATTGTCCAATAATGAGTAGACACACCATGGCAAACTTCTATGTGTCCTTATAGGATACAACAAGAATTCACAGGAACTAATGGAATTCAAAACTGGTGCACGGTTTACGTTTGGAGGCTAGTTTTATGAGACCATTGGTTGTAATTGGCTTAGTTATAATGATAAAAAAAAAAATTAGATTGATGGAATAGAAAAAAACGTCTAAAACTGGTGTTTGATGGATGAACGAGAAATGAGAAACTTCATACAAGCTCCCCTATGTATGGAGAATCCACCAGCTTCAAAGGGAATGAGAACTAACAAATGGTTTTAAAAAGGAAACACATTTTTCGGAGCCACCAGTCATAAATCATTCCAGTTTGACATAGCCAAACTGCGTTCAAAACGAATTTTTCAAACTATCAAGAATTTTTTTATTGAAACAAAAGGTTCTAGGAAATTGTCTAGTAGAAATGCTAGAGGTTTGCGAAGGTGGATAAGCATTTAATTTTCTAGGATTCAAAAGGTGAGTTGATACATCACCAACTTTTCAAATTTAAGAACTTCCTACAACTGAAAAATGGTTTAACAAGTCTCCTAGAGGGGGCGAGAAAAAAATGAGAAAAATTGGTTTATCAGGGGTCGATATAAACTTGATACGACCCCCTCCTCCCACATAACAAGAAACACAGATGGGAGTTAATATCTCTTTTCTGTGTTATTGAAGGTTGTTTTATGAGTTCCTTAAAAAAAAATTATAACTTTGCAAGTTAAAAAAAAATGTTTTAATTGATGTAACATCTAGCTCTCGCCAATACCAATGGATACAAGCATTAACAAGGTTATGGTAGCAACATGGTTGATGGTCAAATTATAAATCAGAATGTAGATAACTAGATGGAGTTTTATTATTTTTCACTAACATTTTAATTAAAATACCCAACTGTATATTTATCTAATGGATTATTATTTTTATTACATTTCAAATGAAGAACCAAATTATACAAAAATTATAAAAGAAAAAGGTAAGGAGACCATGCTTGAAAATAATATTTGTAATGCAAGACATGTTCCAAGATGGTTCACCAACATTCCATGAAGCTTCAACTCTCCTGATCTCTCATCATTTTGCCTAACAATTCATGTATATCAAGAACTCCACCATTTGTACTATTCAAGATGACATCCAAGGCCACATATGCGATGTACCACTAAGCATGATGAGTTCCAATAAACCAATGAACTTCATTAAATTAAACCAAATCGCTATATTTCCAACCAAACCAACTTTCTAAAAAATACACATTCGTCATCTCAACACCTTTTGTCCCTCCAATCATAATGGTTTCCACATTTAAACACCAAAATTTGTTTTCAACAATGAATCCATTATGGACACAAACACTCAACAACCTATTATTCTCACCAAAAACCATTGGGTCATATGGGTATGTGGTTCATTGACTTGCTCGAATTTCTCGTTTGACAATGACTTAGAAGAGGCTGATTGAGGTTGTGGAGTTTGGTTTTAAACCTTCTAAAAACATTTGCTTGAAAGTTTCTCATGCCATTTTCAAAAGTTGTTTCAACAAAATAAAACAATTTTTTTTTTGTCTATATCAAGCAATTAGCTCATTCCGTGAGGCTGCCTTCACTTAAGGCATTCTTACAAATAGTTGGCATATCCTATGTATGTGCCCTTTCTTTGCATTCATTCCTTGGCAGAGCACTTGCAACTGAATCATCGGAAAAGGGTGGGTTTGTTGGCATGGCTATTGGGTCAGAATTTAAAAATGTCGATTTCATTTTCTTGAGAGTTTCCAAGGTGATTCAAAGCATCCATTTAGTGCATGTCCTGTTATCATTTCTTCCCCACATTTACCTTCAATCATTTTGCTAAGCAGGTCACTTGCCTTGTCTACGCATTTAAAGGGGATGCAACTCTTTTGGTATTAGAGAAACCATTTCTCAAATCTCCTAACTAGACATCCCAAAAATCTTCTTAACAAATTCCATTTCGTGCAAATCATGCAGTCAAATCTATCCACTACACCATGTTTTTGTTTGTTAAGACATTCCTACAAAAATCTCATGTGCTTGTATATACTTCCACAATTTGCAGACACTTCTACCAGAGTGCTTGCAACTACAACAGTTGACAAAATTCCTCTATCTCTTATGCTTTGTTGGATGCCCATGCCCCATTCAAGAGGTCTCATTTTAATGAAGGCTGGGAGTATGCATGTAACTGAAAACTGATTGGTTTGATACCTATTCGGTGGTTTAGATAAAATTACCCCCTTAAAATCATCTTCTTCTTCCCCTCCCTCTGCAACTATCCCATTTCTGCTATATTAACAACGTGAACTTCGGTTTCAGGTAGTTAATGCTACTGGATCTGAAATAAAGTAATTGTATTATTATGCAAGGAACATGACAGGTCTGTGGACCATATGGGAAGTATACAAAGCACACCACCTCTGAACCACTCACATCAGCTCACCCCTCCAAGAACACCAGCCCACGTGCCTTCACATGGGTCAATTAATCCATGTACCAACCAAATCCAACACAAATCTCACCCTTTAATTTTTATTTTTATTCTTTATTTGTTCAATTTCATTATATATATATGTATGTATGTATGTATGTATGTATGTATGTATGTATGTATGTATTAAAAAATCTAGGAACTACACATATCCTCTAGTATATGGTTCACCCATGTAGTCTGACCATCTGTCTCAGGGTGATAAATTATACTGAAATTAATCTTTATCCCAAGTAAAAATTGCATGGTGGTCCAAAAGTGTGAAGTATATAAGGGGTCGTAGTCACACACGATCTTCCATGGAATCCCATGTAATCACACTATCTATTCCAGATAAACATGTGCAACTGGACTAGCTGTGTAGGTGGTCTTAACTATATAAAAATGAGTCACTTTTGTCAATTTATCCACTGTGAAATGATCACGTCATGGTGATATCTCGACATAGGTAGCGCAACAATGAAGTCCTTTGAAATGGTGTCCCATTTCCACTCTGGTATAGCATGAGGATAAAGAAGGCTTGTTGTGAAGGTAGAACTAGAAGGCCTATGTTAGAATGTCCTGTCATAAGCCTCCATCTCTACGTACATATATCTGACCCCTATGTCTAAGAAGACCATCTGAGTCTAATGATAGTCCCTCAAATATCCCATTAATGGATTTGTGTGACTCAATATGTGTTGCTGCAAAATCCTACTATGCAAATTTGTACCAACTGATGTAGCCATGACAAGGTGTCTCCGTTGACTCAAGGTGTCTGCTACAACATTCTCCTTCCCCTTCACATGCTAAATCTCCATATCATACTCATACAAGAGCTCCATCCAACTTCATTGAGGGGGGTTGAGACTGGGTTGTGTGAAGAGGTACCATAGGCTCAAATGATTTGTCTTAAGTGTGAAGCTCTTGCCCAACAGAAAATGATGCCATTGAACTAATGCATGTACCATTTCTACAAGCTCGAGGTCATGATTCGGGTAATTGAGCTCATAATCCTTGAGTTTGTGAGACTCAAATGCAACAATGCGGCTGTAGAGCCCACTCCTCTTCGACAATATTTCATTATGATTTTATTACTGTTGGATAGATACATTAGCATTTTTATTATTACATATTGATCAACAACTGATAGACAATACATACATTTGGATTATTGATACGTTGTTATTCGTATTTTGATTATGATATGTTAGACGACACTAGTGGACAATTCTATATATGTTGATTTACATTGTTTTGATTTTATACTGACACACTATATTCATGATGCATTGCTTATGTTTGGATGTTCCGAATAGTATTGTGATCTCATGGATGTTAGTAAAATGATAGAATCGAATTACGTTGATATGGTTTATAGATGATAAAATTGCTTAATTTGGATGGCGACTATTGATTTCTATGTATATGATTATTTATTGATGTTATTGATGCAACCATGAGGCCAGAAAGAAATTTCTCTTTTTGATTGCAAAAAAATTATACCACTATACATGTAAAGGGGATAGAGGACCAACCCTACAAGAATGTTGGGTGTTTTACAACATGGCCAATTCGATAACTTGTGTCTAATTTATATGTTGTGTAATTACATTCTTAGTTAGGAGGTCTCACATGGGGGGTGACCTCATGTGTGGACATGGGGTGTAATGTTCGTTTCTTTAAATTTTGTGTTTTATTTTCTTGTGCATGTGTCTAATTATTGGGAAAATTTAGTCACTTTATTAACACTTTTTAATGTGTTTTAATTAGCTGTAATGTAATTACTTGTATAAATTTGATTATTAGCAAAAATATAACACCAATGAACACAATATTTTAGATAAATCCTCTCAATGTGCATGAATAATAGCTTAGCCACTTTGAGGGGGCAACCTCCAAACCAGACAATAAGACTCAAATGCTGAATGATGATCAACTACTACCTACTAACCCCTATATATACTATTCCTATGCTATGGCTAACACCAAGGCCAACCCACTAATGAAAATATAACATATATGAAAGAGATACATAATGATAAGAAGTTATGATAGCCACAAGTCGGCTATATACATCCAATATAAGATATATGATTAAGGGCGTAGCATGCCCCTCCCCTTCGAAGCAACATTGTCTCCAATGTTGAGAAGATCTGGATGTTGCTGCAAGAAATTTGCATCCTCCCAAGTTGCATCTTGATTGTCTAGATTTTTCCACTTGGTCAAATACTCAGTGATGACCCTTGTCATCAATCGCTTAGTGCGTGTCTGAAGGATGCATTCTGGTTCTAGGATGATTCTTCCCTCTTCATCAAGCTCGGGTAACATTGTCTAGGTTGATATTATTTGTCCAATTTCCTTCTTTAGGCAAGATACATGGAAGACTGGATGAATTTGAGTATCTAGAGGAAGTTCGTTTGTATGCTACATTGACAATCTTCTGTAACACTTGATAAGGACCATAATACTTAGGTGGAAGCTTGTTATCCTTTTTCTGTTGTTTTAAAGACATTTTCTTATATGGTTGTAAACACACAAAAACCCAATCACCGAATTCAAAATGTCTTTCACTGTGATGTTGGTCTGATTTCTGCTTCATGCGATTTTGTGACATGACCAAATTTTCCCTGAGACTAGAAAGCACCTCTTGTTGGTGTTGAATATGTTCTTCAACTGCTCAAACCCTTGGTTGGAATCTCAAAGATGAGGTGATAGATGGTGGATGGTACCCATATAATGCCAAGAAAGGAGAAATTTTAGATGAAGTATGAAAGGAGGTGTTACACAACCATTCTGCCAGCAGGTAACCCTTGGACCCATCTCGCTTGATTATATGAGGTAAAAAAACGAAGATATCCCTCCAAGCACTTGTTTACCACCTCTGTTTGCCTATCAGAATAGGGATGATAAGAGGAAACTACGAGCTAGTTGTGTGCCCAAGCATGAGAACAAGTCACTCCAAAAATTACAAGTAAAGATAGGGTCTCGGCCATTTACTATAATTTTTGGTGTCCCATGTAGCTTCTAAATTGTATCCTTGAAGACTGTTGCCACTGTACTCACAAAAAATGGATGTGATAATGCACAAAAATGGACATATTTAGTGAGTCTATCCACCACCACCATGATTACATTTTTACCTTCTGATTTAGGAAATCCTGTCGATGAAGTCCATGGACACCTCTTCCCACCTCTGGCTAGGAATAGATAGAGGTTTATAAAAGACTTGTGGGCTTAATTGTTTCGCCCTTATTTTGCTGACAAACCATGCATTCTGCCACAAAATCTTTTGGACATCCCCTTTTAGCCCTTCCTAGAAAAAATCATGCTTGATTCGATGATAAGTCTTCAAGAAGCCAGAAATGACCCCCTACTGGAGAAGCATGGAGCTCAGATAGAACCCTATTTTTAAGGATTGAATTTTTACATAGATATAATCTATCTTTACACCATAAAGCATATCCTCTCCATACAATTTTTTCTGACATGTTTGGATCTTGTTGGAGATTTTGAATGAGATTTTGTGTAGCTGGATCATTTTGCCATTCAGACCTGGCATCCTCTATCAAATCCTCCTGTAATATAGATATGGCACACATCAATGCCTCAGTTGATTCCTCCTTTCGAGATAAAGCATCAGCAACTACATTCTCTTTCCCTTTCTTGTATAATTATCTCAAAATCATATCCCAACATTTTTGAAACCCCACTTCTGTTGTTCTTCATGATGATAAATGTTGCTTTAAGAAATATTTCAAACTATCATTATTCGTCCTTACTTTGAGATGTCCGTCCCATTAGATATGGTCTCCATTGCTTCACTGCATGAAGTATGGCTAGCATTTCTTTCTCGTAAACTAGTTTAGATATATTATTACCTTTGAACTGGTGGCTCTCAAAGGAAATGGGTCGACCTTCTTGCATGAGTACTACCCCCATAACATACCTTGAAGCATCACATTCAACAATGAATGTTTTGGAAAAATATGGGGTGGCTAGAACTAGAGTGGTGCACACGGCCTCCGTCAATTTCTCAAATGTCGTAGTAGCTTGCTCATTCCAATGGAAAGACTCCTTATTCAATAAAACAGTGAGTGGTGCTACGATGGTGCCATAATTTCTTACAAATCTATGATAATAACCTGTAAGCCCCAAATATCCTCGGAGATTTTTTAGGGTTTTGAGAACCTTCCATTCAAGCATGGATTTTATCTTGTTAGGATCCACTTTAACACCTTCATAAGACACAATATGACCCAAATATTCAAGCTCCTTGACACCAAAAGAACACTTAGAAGGCTTTACATAAAGTTGATGTTGTTCAAGAGTTTCCAACACCTTATTTACATGATGTAGGTGTTCCTCCCATGTTTTACTATAGATTAATATATAATCAAAGAACACTAAAACAAACTTTCGATAGAAATGGCTTACAGATGGAATTCATCAATCTTTGAAATGTAGAGGGTGCATTTGTTAGTACAAAAGGCACTACCAAGAACTCATAGTGTCCTTCATGTGTCCTAAAGGCTATTTTATGAATATATTCATCCCTGATTCTAATATGATGATATCCATAGACGCAAATATCAAGTTTTGTAAAGTAAATAACACCATGTAACTAATCTAGAAAATCATAAATTATAAGAATAAGAAACTTATCTTTAACTGTGTACTTAATGAGTTCTCTGTAATCTGGACACATGTGCCAGTTGTCATCTTTTTTCCATACCATCACAACAAGAGAAGAGTAAGCACTATGACTATGACGAATAATTCCTACTTCTAAAATCTCTTGAACTATCTTCTCAATCTCACTCTTTTGCATATAGGGGTACCTGTAAGGTTTGATGTTGGGTGGTTGACTCCCTGGTACTAGCTGGATGGCATGGTCATGGTATCTTTTTGGAGGTAGACCCTTTGGCGTTTCTCCAAACACCACTAAGTGCTCATCTATAACTGCTTGCATATATGTAGGTATAAATGTATTTGAATGATGTGCTTCCAATGAAAATAGTTGTGCCACAAACCCATCAACACCTTTTCTAAAAAAATTTTGCATCTAATGAGAACTTACCATCATATGGGGACTTTGCTTTTAATCCTTTTAGTTTAAAAGTCCTCCCTTCTGATTAAAATTGCATGAACAACTCTTGGAAATTCATTTCAATGGTTCCCAAGGTGGTAAGCCACTGAACTCTTAATACAACGTTTGCTCCTCCCATGGCAATGGCATACATATTGCTAGTTAGCAAGTAATCTCCCATAGTGATATTAATGTTATGGCATTTTCCTGAACAACTAACAATTTTCCCATCAACGATCATGACTTGACATTCTGGAGCTGGATAAATAAAGCAATTCAAGTGTACCACCAACTTATGATTGATGAAATTGTGAGTACTTCCCGAATCAATCAACACTGTTACCCTCTGTTTTTTAAGAATGAAACTACTTTGATAGTTTGGGGAGTGCTAATACTAGAAATTGCATGACATGATATTGTTGGCTGGGGATCTCCTAATTCCTCCTTTGGCTCTACCTATTCATCTTCTTCATTTTCTTCTTCTTCAGTAGGTCCCTCAATGTAGAACAACTTCTTTTCAGCACACTTATGTCCTGGCCCAAATTTTTTGTCACAATTAAAAAATAACCCTTTGTCTCTCTTTTCTTCAATTTGTTGAGGTGTCAGTCTCACTGGCCGAGGGAATGATGGTGGAAGGGTGCTACGATCTCTGATATTATTGACGTTTGTTTCCTACTAGAAAGAAATTTTTCATCTGCTCTACGTGCTATGATCATAGAGTTTGAAACCTTATGAGGATTAAACATACGCACCTCAGTCTCAATTTTTTCTTTAAGACCCCCAAGAAATAAGTCATTCAAATTATCTTCAGAAATATTTTCCACCTGTAAGGAAAGGTTTTGGAATTGATGGATGTAATCTTTGATTGTTCCTGTTTGTCTGAGCTTTGCTAATTGGCTGAAATAATTCTCTGACACACTAGAACTATAGTGCAATTGCAACTCTTCAGTGAATATTGTCCATGTAACATTGAGGCCACTCTTTTTCCTTTGAGCACATAACCATCGATACCAAATGAATTGGTCAGGTTCAAGATACAACGATGCCATGGTAACCTTTTGTCTCGATGGATTCTGATGAAGATCAAAGAAATTCTTCATCTGGTTAATCCAATTGAGTGGATCCTTTCCATCAAACTTACGCATTTTCACTTTTGGAATCATGTTATGGGCTTACAGAGTGTTTGTATTTGGACTGGTCATGTTTGCAGATCCACCATGGCTAGTTTGTCTATTACTTTGACCTAAAGATCCACCCTGGTTAATATGAGTATTTGATTTGTGACTAATTAGGAAGGATAGGATGACCCATGATATTGTAACTAAATTGGTTAGTGAAATCCTCCAATCGTTGTCCAATCTTGTCTACATCTTCTTTGTTGGCCACTCTACCTTCGAGGTTTCACAATTCTAACTCAAGATAGCTGACCTTATGGTCAGTTGAAGTAAACCCTAACCCTGAGGACTCTGTAGATACCCCTTATGAATCTAACTCCTTAACTATTATCTCATCCTTATAAGGGGTTTTAGTTTTACCCGGAGTGATGGGATTCTTTTTGCCTCTTGTCGAAGGCCCAACCATGATGCCCCAAAATGGTAAGATTTAAGGATTAAGGTCGAAATTTAGGGTTTTGGATTTCAATAGGAATTCGGCCAAATTTTATAAAACTCAAAGAACGAACTCAAACTAATTTTTAATCTTCTTTCTGTCAATGTAAATAACTTTGAAAAATTCCACAAATTGTACCCTAGGTAGCCGAATTATGAAAAAACATAAAACCGCTATAACTTTTGCAAAACAAGCCAAACATTCTTAAAATTTGGAGGGAAGCTTACTTGAATTATTTAGCCAAACCTCAAAAAAATTTGTAAAATTTTTTTTTTTCTGATTTTGAGATATGGATGAACCTTCACAATTAGGGTTTGACGCAGTGCTAGCCGAGTTCAAGCTCTGATACCACTTGTAATGTAATTACTTGTATAAATTTGATTATTAGCAGAAATATAACACCAATGAACACAATATTTTAGATAAATGCTCTCAATGTGCACGAATAATAGATTAGCCACTTCGAGGGGGCAACCTCCAAACCAGACAATAAGACTCAAATGCTGAATGATGATCAACTACTACCTACTAACCCCTATATATACTATTCCTATGCTATGGCTAACACCAAGGCCAACCCACTAATGAAAATATAACATATATGAAAGAGATACATAATGATAAGAAGTTATGATAGCCACAAGTCGGCTATATACATCCAATATAAGATATATGATTAAGGGCGTAGCATTAGCTAATTTAGCTTAATTTGTAAGAAAAAAGGAAGATGTAACAATTGGGTAATTAAGAGGGTAGATGGTCCTTGTTTTTTGCTTGATGTAAAATGAATTAAATTGCATTTTATTGATTGTATTCTTCTTGTCTTCCCAAACACAATTTTTTCCTTGTAGGCCACTTTTTTAGAGTTGCGGGACAAGTTAACCTTGTCCCTTACATCTCAAACTCATCTACCAAACATACTTATGAAGTATGGAGCTTATTTTGACCTTTTTAATGCATTTGTTGAGTGTAAAAGAGAAAATAAAGTTACTTTTCTACTTACCACATTTAATTTGTCCTTGAAAGGTATGGAGAGCATGTTGGAGTGTAATGTGTGCATGTCACAAGCCTTACATGTTCATGTAATTGCTTTGGTTTTGGTGTGTTAACTAGTTGAGTTAGAATGGACAGATGATGAAGTGGCATCCTACATGGAGCCACATCATTATCCTCACCTCCCTTTCTATTTATTGAATGAATTTGAAGCATTTTGTGTTACTTGTCTTATTTTCTAATTATGCACTTTTGAAATTTGGTCTTGTGTTGCATGCTTAGAGCCTTTTCGCAGTTGCATTTTGGATTTTGCTTGGTTTTAAGGTATTGAAGCTTGTTGGAGTGAATATTTTTGGAAGCTTAATGGAGAGGTAGGATCTCCACTTTTGTTAGTTCCTAATTTATGAATATAGATGTGAAATTTGTGCTTGTTTGAGTAATTGTATGAGTGTTATACATATGATATATTCGGGTTGGGTAGCTTGCCTTAAGAAGGATGTGGGAGATGGAAGTATGAGACCATTAGGGAGGGAAAAGGGAGTTGTGATGTATGCATTTTGGAGGGAGTGTGATTATGAGTTCCACCTACGGGAGAGAGAAAAGGAAAATATGGACATATTTTTCATATTTGCAAGGGGAGAGATAATGATGTATTTGAGTGTTTTATGTTGTTGGAGCCAAAAAAATAAGATCACCCTTGTGATGTTATCCTATTGTCGTAAAGTGAAAGTTACAATTTTGTTAATTATTCCTTGTAATTGTTGGAAAGAAGAGCTATTATATTGTAAGTAAATGAAATTTGATTATTGGGAAAAGAGTGTATGGTTACCTCGTTGTAGGTTGCATTATTGTAAAAGTATGAGTTTATTTCAAAGAAAGAAAAGAGGCATTTTATCATTCTTATTGTAAAAATTAACACATTTGAAATGTTGAATTTATTTAAAAGATTGTATTATGGATTCTCATTTTAAAAAAATGGTGTTGTATTATGGAAAGTATATAGTCATTTCCTTTTTGTAAAATTTGCAACTTGATTTGAAAGGAGAAGGAAGATTGTTTATATCTTAGGATTTTCATACTTGCTCTCCCTTTGTAAAATTGTTCCAATAGTAACTTTTAGCAAGTTGTTGTCACATTTAGAAAGAAATTACATATTGCAAACACTACAAATCCCTATCTTAAGAGAGAAACTTACATCTCCTTTAGTTGTGAAATTTTCTCAAAATTTCCATTTTATCAAACATTTATATATATATTTTTACATATCACTATTTAACTAAGTTTGAATTTGATTGATTATTTAAGGCAAGATAAAACAATATATACCATTATAATTGTATCTAATTATGTAAATTTATATATATATTATAATTATATATATTTAAATTAAATAAAGTTATTATATATATATATTAATTTTTTTTAAAAAAAAAAAAAATAGTATAAACCATAGCTAATTGGATTTTTACAAAGCAAAGCTTATGTTATTTAAAAATAATAATTTTAAATTGTTTGGTTTAAGCACATACACGCCGCGGCCTGTGCATATAAAATGGTTTTGGGGGAGGGTCGCCGCCCCATCCCAACCCTTAATAATAATAAGGGGTGGGGTGGGTCGGCATGGCCCCTCCCGCCCATAATATAAACAGTGCACCCTAATCTTGGTTGTGGCCATTCCTATTTTATGTGCTGTGTATTTTTTTCACACTGGTTCGAAACAGTTAAACAACAACTCTCTCTCTCTCTCTACACACACACACACACACACACACACACACACACACACACACACACACACACACACACACACACACACACACACACACACATTCCGGCCACATTATATATAAAATCATTATTTTAAACAGATATTTCAAAATAAATTTTAAAACAAATATATATATATATATATATATATATATATATATATATATATATATATATATATATATATATATATATATATATATATATACCCTAAACTCCTTATCCGTTCTCTTTTACTCACATTTGTCCTTATCCATCTTTTTTTTTGTAGGTTTTGAGAGCGTGGAGGCCATGGAGGTTATGGAAGGTTTTTCATTGCTCTTGGATGGATACTCACATGTTGGGGAGTTGTTTTACATCCCTCTCCTAGGGTTTTCTTTGCATTTTATTTGTTATTGTATTATATATATTCACAAATCTAGGGCTATATATATATATATAGCCCTAGATTTGTGAATATATATAATACAATAACAAATAAAATGCAAAGAAAACCCTAGGAGAGGGATGTAAAACAACTCCCCAACATGTGAGTATCCATCCAAGAGCAATGAAAAACCTTCCATAACCTCCATGGCCTCCACGCTCTCAAAACCTACAAAAAAAAGATGGATAAGGACAAATGTGAGTAAAAGAGAACGGATAAGGAGTTTAGGGGCATCATTAATCCAATGGCCCAAAATGACTTGATCCTAAGGTGGAGGACGAACCCTACAAATTTTAGTGATGAGAATTTTTTGGGAATGGTATTAAATTAAAATGGTAAGGGTAATATGCAAATGGGGCCACTTAAGGGTAGTAAATAATTAGAATAAAATGGTGGCCCTTATTTTAATAAAGAAATGATTTCATAAATGGATTGAATTTAAGGATTAATTAATTGATATTATTCATGGGAAACTAGATAATGTTGCAAAAGAATTAAATTAATTAAACTTAACTATTTAGTTAGATAACTACATAATAGAATACGGGTGGTAAGTTGTTAGAGAAAATAAAATATAATCAACTTAGGAGATGATCAAACCATGAAATTAAGAAGGACCTTTGAATAGGTAAACAATGAGATCAATGTAGTTTTTATTTAAATAAAAATAAAAAAGTAACCTTATTAGCAAAAATTAATTTAAAATTACATTGTATTTATAACACTTGCAACCTTTTTAAAACAAAAAAAAAAAAATTGCAAATTTTTTCCCAATTAAAATAATAGGTTTTAATATGGTTTTGAACATCAAACTTTGTGGGCATTACAACGGCCATCCGTCATTAGTACTCCTCCTATCCTTGCCAATGAAGTATCTATACAACTAAAGAAGTCCCTATGAGGGTCTGGTACTGTTAGGATAGGTGCAGTAGTAAGACATTCCTTTAGAGTCCTGGAGGCTGTGCTCAGATTAGTTTGACCATACAAACTTCTTCCCTTACTATTGCAGGGAAATGATGGGATGGGAAATGCATGAGAAATATTATACAAACCTCGTGTAATATCCCGCTACTCCCACAAAAATGTATACCTCGGTGACTTTGGCTAGTACCGGCCAATCAATGATAGCTCGGATCTTAGAAGGATTGACTGTGATACCTTCCCCATAAATGATGTAACCCAGATACTAAATCTCTGACTGAAAGAAAGCACACTTCTCTAGGTTCCCATATAGTTGTTGCTCTCAAAGACATTGTAGAACCTATCGAAGGTGATCCTCGTACTCCTCACGTGTATGTGACTATATCAATATATCATCAAGGGAAAAGGGTAAAAAATGGTCTAAGAACGTCTTGAATACCCCGTTCATCAAGATCATGAACATTGCGTGGGCATTCGTCATAACGAATGACACAACTATGAACTCATAGTGATCGTACATCTAGTGCAAAAGGTTGTCTTATGAATATATGCCTCCACAATCCTATGCTGATGATACCCTGACTTAAGATCTATATTCAAAAACACATTATCCCCCTTAATCTGATCAAACAAGTCATCAATGCATGGAAGGGGGTAACAATTCTTGATCGTTACTTTGTTCATATATCTATAATCAATGCACAATCTCATAGATCCATTTTTCTTCCTCAAAAATATCACATGTGCACCCCAAGGAGATACACTAGGATGGATTAGGACTTTCTCAAGAAGGCCCTCAAGATGTAGCTTGAGCTCAAAAAGCTTAGAGGAAGTCATCTTATAAGACGCGCATGAGATAGGCTTTGCTCTAGGAACCAAACTTCTATATGGAAATATATCACACATGGGGGAGATAGGCCAGGTAACTCACCATGAAAGACATCTAAAATTTCTTGTAAAATGTGAGGGTCATCGAGTGAAGGCCCTCTAGTCTCGTCATATACCTTGTCATTGCATGTAATGACATATAATTGGTAGCACTTACGTGCACACCGCTTCAACTGCATAGTGGATATAGTACGATCGGATATAGGACTCATAACCCCAACAATCACTAACTCAACTCTCAAATCATCTACACAAGAGATCATATCACTGTAGCAGTCCATTCTAGCCCTCTGTGCTGAAAGCCAATCCATACCAAAAATAATTCCATAAGATCCCAAAGGAAGGATATGAAGATCCAAAGTTGTGGTGAATGGTTCTAGGTCTACTAAACACCCCTTGACTAAGGATTCCACTGTGAGCTTGGCTCCAGAAGCCATCTCTATGTCCTAACTACTACCCTACCTAACTACCACAAGCCTGCATCATTTTAATAACGATGGGGAAATGAAAGAATCATAAGAGTTTGAATCAAATAAGATAGATATAGGAATACCACCAATGCTACTTGAGGTCTCGATCACAACGCTCTAGTGCTCTGTCATGGTGATTCTTAATGAATACAAAAATATTGTGACTTTGTGTTAGATCTCCAATTGTCAGCTCATAATTAGGTGCCTTACCCTTGTTACCAGGTTATGGGGACAATCGCTCCAATGGTGTCCCTGTGCACTACATCCATAACAATTGCCACGTCCCCTCCAATGAGAGGAGACTCCTCTAGGTATTGTAGTGGTCCATGTTATAAACCCTGAAGATCCTTCTCTATGTTGTTGTATTTGTTGTATTGGGTATATCCTTTTGGTGAGATATATATATATATATATATATATATATATTTGTTAAATACCAAATTGCGCAAAATTGGGGCCGTGACCTATTTTTATTTTCTTGCTTCAATGATATTCATACCGAGAAACAATTAGACATATTCGCAATGACATATCAGGGCTCCTACTAAATGGCTCTACAATGCTCTTAAATTAACTTCGACAAAAAAAGCCAATGGGGTCTTGGCTAATTGGTAAAGTTTGGGCATTTACCAAGAGGAGGTCCAATGTTCAACCCCCATTGGCATGTCCGTTGTGTGAGGAATAGCTTGACCGATGTCCCTGAGTGCTGAAGGAGTACTTCGACCAATGTCCCTATGTGTACGATAGTTATATGATGGTGCTGCTGAAGTAGCTCGACAAACGTCCCTGAGTGTGCGCTAGCTATACGAAGGCATTATGAAGTGTACACCAGCTATATGGAGGTGGTATGAAACCTAGGCTTCAGCTGAACGGATGCGGTGTGAAACTTGTGCACCTGGTGGGCCCATCCTCACCCAGGAGAAATTCATCGAGGTTGATAGAGACTGTGCTAAAAATGTAATATGTAATGTGTTGGTACCTAAATTGATTCTCCCTCAGAAGCTAAATATTTGACAGGAATCTTAGAGATAAGTAGATCATGTTGTATGTCGTTTTGTAGCCGAGGAAGAAATGCAACTTGCTCTTTGCCACTCAGATGTGGAGAAATGGATAACACCCTCAAGAGGATTTGATCTATCCTCACTACTTTATGGTTGTGCCTTTCAACCTAGGTGAGAGGACCCTTTTGTATCCTTATGTTTGTGGAGGAAATGGAGATGTCCTTCCTTGTGAAGTTATTAAGAAGACCTTGAAGAAAATATGATCAATACAACAAAACCTAACTCTCACGAGTTGTCACCCTAAATAATGGAGATATTTTCTAAGCAAGGTTCAGACTACTAAAGACAATGAAAACCTGATTGCTTTTGCATGTTTTGGTAATAGAAATTATGCATTTGTACACACACAGGAAAAACAAGGGTAGTATGGGTAAGATTGGTTGTTTTTAAATGAATTTTTGGTGGGAGGTGAGGCAGAATGAACTTGATTCGGTAGATCTTTGAGAGCTTTTACAAAAATGGAAGGCTTGATAAAAGAATGCTTCAGAACAGCTAAGAATGTTCCTTTAACCAGAAGGTGTGCTTCAATGGAGGCCCATATCAGGCATGTTTTCACACAAACTTTAAGAATCCAAAATGAAGGCTCAAATTGAAAAACTTAATTAAACATTATCAACCTCTGTTTCATCACGCCTAAGATACCCTCAAAGGCTAACAAACAATCTTATAATCATGCTAGGATTACAGTGATTTTAAATTTGTTTATTTCACTATCAAATGAAAGCTCTTTCTGATAAATAAAATTGCAAATGCCACCAAACTATCACAAGGATAAGATCTTGTGTGATTCACAAAGATTTCAATGTAAGATTGCAATGGGAACAAGAAAAACTATTTGGAGACATTCAGAAATGAAGCAGACATGATTTTTCCCAAAATCAACACAGATTAACTCAAATTTGATTAAATTCATCAGTAGGGGAAAGTTTCTAGAACAATCTCAGAGCTTGTCAATGGTTGTACACTTGCAACCACCTTGACATGATCAAATTTAACACAAAAGAACTAAACAGGTTTCTTAGACGGTTTCTCAGAAAGATGGGCTCTGTTAAAATCTTTTCTTAGGAATTAAATCCCGACCTCTAACACTCCAACCATTTGCATGAAAAATTCATGCAATTTATAACATTTTTCTACAACAGAGTTTTCCCCTGAAAAATAAAAAGCATTTCAAAGTACCATTGCTTGTTATGATTTTGATCGTGATTCCCAGAATCAGATTTGCAAAAAGGTTGTCAGGTGCTCAGAGGGAAAATCTCTTCAAATATCTCCAA
This sequence comes from Taxus chinensis, assembly GCA_019776745.2. Taxonomy (NCBI): domain Eukaryota; kingdom Viridiplantae; phylum Streptophyta; class Pinopsida; order Cupressales; family Taxaceae; genus Taxus; species Taxus chinensis. Next base: position 536,956,474 of record CM034156.1, on the reverse strand, counting down.
CATTCAATTCTTTCATCTGGTAGATCACTCTTCATCTCATGCGCCAACTACTTCCTCCTCTAATTTGTCAAATCCTATTCTTTGTGTGCCAAGGAAGGAAAAATTGGAAGATCAGATCGAACCCGATAGTCAGATCACATCTTAATGGTAAAAGACGTTTTCATATCCTCCCCACAAAAACAAGATATCAAATTAATTCTCCTCTCTATTTGGTATGTAGGAGACATCAAGAAATCATGAAGACTCACATCTCCAAGAGATTTGGAGTAAAAATGGTGAAAAATCAGATACAAATGCATAGTTGCCATTGATTTCTCTTTTGAATTTGGACCATCCACATGGGAGATCCAAGTTAAAATGGGCCTGGGGGTTCCTTTTTACCTTTTACAACTTTTTGAAAAAATGTAAAATTTCTCATTTTGCTCCGCCCCTTTGCCTTTGAAAAATGGGCTTGACACGTGTCCCAATGTGGGTCCTAACGGAAACGCGCTTCCTTTTTACACTTTAACCCCTTTTTTTCACAAAAGGAAAATTTTCCAAATTTCCCCGGAAGTACGCACCTCCGCCGTTGACTTTCAAATAAAATTTAGACTATCCTCTGTCGGGATTGCGGGTCATTTTGATGATTTTAACCTTTTTGACAATAAGAGGCAAAAAAAATCCAAGTTGCCTCCAATGGCCCGCTTCCCCGCCTTTTGAATTTTCAAACTGCCATGCGTCTCAATGGCACATCTTGAGATGGTCCCCAAAAGTAGAGACCTTGAATGAGCGTGGGCTCACCACGTGTCCTAGTCCAGTAAAAGTTGAAGGTTGAGTGGAAGGCGCCATGTGTCCTGGGTCCGAGGTAGTCTTCCTTTGGCTGTTGAAAAATCAGAGCAAAGAACATAGTGAGTGAAAGCCTCTAAAGTGTCCTCTTGGTGTTTCTTCAAAATAAAACTCAGGGGCCAGTCCCCAAACATGTGCGGTCCTTCCACGTGTCCCAGTCCTCTCAAATGTTTTTGAAAAGTCTAAGTATAAAGCAGAGCCGGAGGAAGCCTCCACCTATCCCCCTGTCGCAGTTGTTAAGGTGGGACCTCGAGACAGATCCTCAAATGAGTGCCAGCCCACCACGTGTCCCTGTCCTGCCTAAAACTATACTGGCTACATGAAACATTTGTCTAAATTCGGGAAAAGTAGTGGAGTCCTCCACGTGTCCTCCCCAGTGCAACTCCAAGGCCAAACCAAAAGGTGAACTTTCAAATGAGCGTTGTTCCTCCATGTGGACAAATTCTGGGTCGAGGTGATCCATAATATTTAGAGTGCCCCGCCGAGCCACATCCAACCAAAAAGGGCCATGTTTCCACTGATGTAGAGATGTAAATTTGACCAGGGAAAACACACCCATCAAACTGTAAAAATGCAGGAAAACCACCGTTTGAGCCCGGAGATGAAATTTTCTTCAAGGACAGAGAATTTGGAAATGTTATAGGGTTCAAACATAATCCTCTGAGCTACATCTATTCATGTTTCCTTAGGTATTTGGGATAAAAATGACAGGGACAACAACACACAAATGTGGAAAATGGAAAGAAAGGAATAACCTAAGTTTTACACCCAATTTACAGACTCCTTCAGATGGACAGAGAAATGAAAAACCAATTCTGGATCTTTAAGTGATCCTTGACCCAGGAAGGGATTGATCACAACAACCAAATGGAGGATAGAGTCTTTTCAAGCACAACACGAGGGAGATAAAAAACATGTGACAGAGGCCACAAACTGAGGGATTTTAATGGTAAATGGGGTGAGACTAATTTGAGCACCAACATCGGCTCCAACTCGGGGATGGGCACTCCCTGTGAGTGCCACAAGAACCAAATAATAGACCAAGTGCCAAAAATATCCATTGGGAAAAGGAGTCAGCTTGCAGAGTAGAAAACCAGAACCATCTCCTAAAAATGAACCGAGAAACCAACAAAACTAGGTCACCAAGGACCAAAACGAGCAAAAACACAAAAGACAGAAAACAACCAATGAACTATACACTATACAAATGATGCTCATCTTGATTCTAGGGAATCAATCAAGGAAATGTTTCAAATGCCTGCCATTAACAGGAAATTCGAGAAATTCCCCATCCAAGTCTTTCAAGAAGAAGGTATGTTCACCAATTCGAATGTCAATGGAGTAAGGGCCCATCCATAATGCATCAAATTTACCATGCTTGCCCTTATCTTCATGCCTGCTATCCCATAACAACACAAGATCTCCAACATTGAAAGCTCTTGGAGTGACCTTCTTGTCAAATAACTTCTTCAATTTTCTCTGAACTTTACATGCCTTTGGTGGGATGCCCTCCTTTCTTCATCAAGTTCAACAATCTGGTTAATGCGAGCATCATATGGACTAACTTCTTGATCTTCCAGTTGTTGAATGAACTGATATGAGGATAATTGCATATGCAGGGGTAGCAGGGCTTGAGTTCCATACACCAATTCAAATGGACTTTTTCCAGTAGCTCTTTTAACAGTAATTCAATCAACCCAAACAACAAACTTCAACTGCTCACCCCATTTCCTTTTGTTCAGCTCCAAGGTTCTTCTAATAATCTTCAACAAGTTTTTATTACTGGACTCAGCTTTTCCATTTCCTTGGGGATTGTAGTTAGAAGCATATGTCAAATTGATCCCATACTCTTTGCACATTGCCACCAAAGGTTTAGCTCTGAAGCTCATGGCATTGTCAGCAACAATTTTAACTAGCACTCCAAACCTACAGATGATATGGTTCAACATGAAGTCCATGACAATTTGGTGTGTTGCTCTCTTGGTGGGGATTGCCTCCACCCACTTAGTAAAGTAATCAGTGGCTACAAGAATCCACTTATGGCCAACACTTGAAGGGTCTGAAATCTCACCAATGAAATCCATTCCCCATTGCTTGAACGGGGCTTCAATTGATACAGGTTGCAAAGGAAGGGAGCCTGAAGCTTTCAGTCTTCTAGAAAAATGTTGGCAACTCTCACATCTTCTAACCAACAGAGTTGTATCCTTGAAGAGAGTTGGCCACCAATAACCAGCCCTCAAGATCTTGTGTGTTGTGACTCTTCCAGCAAAATTCCCCCCACAAACTCCTCCATGGAGATCAACAATTATCTTGGGGGCTTCATCTTCAGTAATGCACCTTAAGAGAACTCCCTCAGGGTTCTTCCAAGCTAACCCAAAATTAGTAATGACATATTTCTGGGAAGCCAACTTAAGAGCTCTTTTCTGATTTTTACTTAAATACTCAGGGCAGTATAGATGTCTGAGATAAAAAATTATATCTTTGTACCATTCAGAACTCATCAACTTTTCAAGGACATCCACCCTTCCTTCTTCTACTTCATTCACCTCAATAGTTTGCAAGTTTCTCTCAGCCATAAGCTTAGCTAAGCCCAAACCTCTTACCAACTTTGTGGTTTGGATATCCATGTCATATTCTTGCAACTTGTTCACCCATCTACATCTTTTTCTTGAGACCTCCATCTCTGATAAGATGTCTTTCACCATGGTGTGGGGAACATAAGCAACAACTTTAGAGCTCAAAATGTAAGGTCTAAAAACCTTTGTTGCTTTTACCAAGGAAAATGCTTGTTTCTCCATAATGGTGTATTTCAACTCAGCCCCTTGTAATGCCTTACTGAAAAAGGAAATTGGCCTCTCAGCCCCTTCATCATCCTTCTGCAACAAGACAAGATGCAATAGTGTTCTCTGAAGAAAAAGAAAACAGTTGAAAAGGCTTCTTATAATCTAGAGCTGCTAAAACAGGGGCATGCTTTAATGCTTCTTTGATCCCATTGAAATCTTGAATGGAAGCCTCTTCCCATTTGATAACTTGGTCCTTCTTTAGCATGCAAGTAATTGGAATGGTCAACTCAACAAAGTTTGATATGAATCTTCTGATAAAGTTTATTTTCCCAAAGAAGGACTGAATTCCCTTCTTGGTTCTTGGAATTGGGACCTTGCTGATGGCCTCTACCCTTTTTAGATCTATCATTACCCCCTCTTTTGATACAATGTGACCAAGAAATTTTTCCTTCTGCACTCCGAAATGGCACTTCTTTGGATTGAGTGAAATGCCATACTCTCTACACCTTATCAACATTTTTTCCAAGTGCTGCAAGTGATCACTTCTCTTTCTGGAAAACACAGTCACATCATCTTGGTAAACAACAATAAAATCATTAATGTAACCAGCAAAAACAACATCCATTTCTCTTTGAAAGGTTTCTCCAGCATTCATCAAACCAAAGGGCATTATAACATAGACATAAGTTCCCCAAGGAGTGGTAAAGGTTGTCTTAATTCTTTCTGATTCCTTCACAACAACTTGATTATAGCCAGAGAAACCATCCAAGGTAGAAAGCAACTCAGAACCAGTCACTAATTACAACATGTTTTCCATGTTTGGTAAAGGATAATTATCCTTCATTGATGCTCTGTTCAGATTTCTAAAATCCATGCACAACCTGATATCACCATTCTTTTTTCTAACTGGCACTAGGTTTGCAACCCAAGAAGAATACCTTGTGGGTTGAATAATCCCTCCATCCCTCAGTTTCTTCAGTTCTTCTTGCATTTTAAGAGATAGGAGTGGATTGATCAGCCTCTGTTTCTACCTGAATGGTTTTGCATTAGATTCCAAAGGAATTTCATGCTGAAACAAATCCTCTCTGTATGCCTTCAGTTTAGAATAAGACCAAGCTAGGCAATCTTGATATTTTTTCAGCAATTGAATATAGGACTGCTTCTCCTCCTTGATGAGATTGCTTCCTAACCAGATTTTCCTTGGTTTCTCCTTTGTACCAAGGTCATGCTCCTCAACATCCCTTGAGGCTGCTATATGTTTGTTAATAATGCAATCAACATTATCAAAGTTTGATTCAAGAGCAACCAACCCTCTAGGAATGGTATTAGTTTTCAGTTGGATGATGCCTTTTCCAAACAAGGTTTCTTTACCCTCTGATGCACACACCATTGGCTCCCAATCAATACATTGATCAGTAAACTCCCCTTTGTTCTACAGAAATCTTCTGACCTGAGCATCATCATAAAAAAATTTTTCCAATGTTTAATGTTGTTAGGGACAGATGGCCTTGTTAACACTTCAACATCATATTCACAATATGGGGACATTGCACAATTATCAAACTGAGATCCCAATACTGCAAGTTTTTCTGCCATAACATTGAACTTCCTATCATGATGCACAATATTGAATGAATCAAACATCTCAATAAGATCCCAAATTGCATGCTTGTATTGTTTCATTCAGCTGATTTTTAGTAGCATAAAGTTTTCTTACTTGCTTGACAATTAGTTCTGAATCTCCTTTGACAATGATGTCCTTAACACCATATTTCCAAGAAATTCTCAAACCTAATAATAGTGCTTCATATTCAACAATGTTGTTAGTGCACTCAAAGTTGAGTTTGAAAGAAAAAACAAACTCTTCCTGGCCTGGAGAAATCAGAACAACACCAACACCATTTCCAAACTTGGAACAAGCTCCATCAAACAATAAAGTCCAAGGAGAGCCTGCCTTTTCAAGACACTTGCACTCTTCAATTTTGTGCTCTTTACCATCAACAAATCCAACGAAGTTATCAGCATCAACACTTGTGTACAACACTTCATAAGATGCATTGTTGGGATCTTCAATGAGGTGCAACATCTTCTTTTCTCCATACAACCTGACAAGGCTTCCCTCAATTGGGATGGTGGCATAGGACATATCCATTTGAACACTCCCACCAACACTTGCAGCCCATTTTCTAGACAACAACATACCCCACTTGGCTGGGCAATCAACAATAACAACATCAAGTTTCAAGTTCTTACCTGGATAAGCTGCAAGTTGTACCACCAAACCTTTCACACATCCCACCACTGGCACATCTCTGGAATCCATGGTAATGCACTTCCCATATGCTGTTGTTACTTTGATATCCAGTTCATTCATGACTTCCAGAGGCATAACATTGCATGATGCTCCTGAATCAAACATACAGTTGTGTAGCAATCTTTCCTTAATGATCAGAGTAGTGAAGAATGGATCTACATTTAGCTGAGACTCCACCAAGGATGTTCCCAAATAAACCTTAGGTGGTTCACCTAGTTCTTCCAATGCTGGTGGTGTTTCTAGTTCTTCAATGATTGGAGGAGTCTCCACAATGTTTACATTTCTGCCTAGGGTAGTCTTCTCCTCTTTCAGCCCCAAATACTCAAAGGCCCTTTTCTTGTGCTCAGGAATCCTAAGCAACTCAACAATTGGAACATAAATCTTGATCTGACTCAAGACTTGGGAAATATCATAAGGAACATACTTTGGCAAGGCAACATTGGAAGGGAGATTGACAAACTCATCAGATGGCATGGGATTTTTGACAGTTTGGGCATGAGGAGAAGTATGAATTTTGTTTGGGACAGCAAGGCCTTTGGTAGATGCATCTTTTTTAGGAGTCTCTTTAGGAATATTTGAAAGCAATGGAGTTTTTGGCTTGGCCTGAGGTCCTGCCCCTTCAAAAAATTTACTTCTTGTGTTATACTCCTTCTCTTGGGCAACAACAACATTCATCAACAACTACCTATCCTCCTCAGATGGGATTCCTCCATCATACTTCTTTATCATTAAAGCTCTTAAGTATTCAAAGTCATTATTAGGTATTTCAAAATCTTGTACAATATCTATTTCTAAAGTATGAGAGGAAGGAAGAAGAGGTACCCGGTGGATGCAATCCCAAAAACTTGTAGCAGTTTGAGCACTTATCACTTCAGTTGAAGTTTCTCCTTGTTGTGAGCTCGTGGAGAAACCCATCATGCAAACATCATCATCATTATCATCATCATCTTCTTCTTCTATTTGTTGATCTACTTCACATGGAGCATGGGGCATGAAACATCTGTCACACCAATCAATTACATATGTTTCTTCAACAACAACAACTCTGGCAGCCAAAGGATCAGGAACCATTCTATTTTCCCTGGCCTGGGGCTGTTTATTTCCAAATCCAACAGGTCCCTTGCCTCTGTCATCAGATCTCTGCTCATTTCTATGATGATTTGTAAATCTATCTTGGCCTTGTTGCTTGTGCTGACCTTGTGAACTCTGCCCAATTCCTTTCTCTACCTGGGCTAATTTGTATGAGATTTCTTTGACAGCCCCTGCCAAAGTTTTCACAACTTCCTCCAAATCAGTAGCCTTACTTGCTTGAGGTTTTTCTGGGTTAACCAGTTTCACACCTTCCCTCTTAGGAGGTTTTCCAATTGCTTTAATGTTGTTCTCAATTTGCAGAGCCATGGTGAAGGCCTGCCTCAAATTGGTAGGGTTTTTGTCCCTCAAATAGTAAGCAACTTTCTTATCAAATGCATCTGAATACTTTATCATACATGATTCATCACATGGCCTCAAATTAACAGGAAATCTCTCAAGGTCTTGTTAAATCTTGTGTTGAAATCATGCACTGATTCATTAGGATTCTTCTTGATATTTTCAAACTTCCGATAAAAGAAACCTAGGGTCTATTTTATCACCATACTGAAATCTAAATGCATTATTCATTTCCATCCAAGAATCAATGGAATTATCTGGAAAAGATTTATACCAGTCCCTTGCATCTTCTTCCAAAGTATGGATAAACAATTTGATATATACATCTTCAAATTCAATCTCAAAGTCTTCCATCATGTTGATAAAAAGCTTTAAATGTTGATCACCAGTTATAGCATTATTTCCTTGGAACTTTGGTAGTCTATTTCTTACATCTTGGGGAACTGCATTTGGATAACCAACCATCCCTCTAAAATTTATAGGACCAAAGGTATTTACAACAAATGGAGGTCTAGGTGGGGGATGGGCCATGTTGTTTCGAGGAGGTGACCTTGGGGGAGAATCAAACTGATAAGGGACAAGGGGTCTTTGAAACACAGGAGTATAACTTTCAAAATGGATATCCCCTAAAGGATTTGTTTCTTGGAAAACCCTATCAACTTTGGAAAACACAGGGGCAGAATGAGAAGAAAACTTTTCAAATTCAAATGAAGGCCCCTCTCCAGATGGAGAATTCAATTCCACAAAGAGACTACCTGATTCAGAAGCACTTGAATGGCAATATTCAATGATAGGCTGATCACTTTCATCAATGGAGATCTCTTTTCTTGACTGCTGATCTCCAACAACTCTCCAGGCTCTTCTTCCTTCTGACTTTGTTTTTCCTAGCTCTGGAAATAATGTCCTAGTAAGATCCTTAGTGAAGAAATATCTTCTTCCTTCCAGATTTGCAAAATATTAGTAACAAATCTCACTTGAAAGAGGTTAAGACACTGGTATTTATCAAGAATCAGATCAACATGGAGTCGCCACTAAGGATTTCCACCTTAGTTGTGTAAATGCACTAAAAAATATGATCTGTCAAATGTCTGTCAACACTAGCAACTGGAAATGGAATGATCTGACCTTCCTTTACCTAGATTTATCAATGAAACTTAGTGCAATAACTGTAGAAACTGAAAACATTGCACACAACACTTGTAACTTTGAACACTTCTTATAGGCCTGAACACAGGATGATGTTGAAACAATGTACTAGCACTTAGAGCATATAAGAAATGTTTACCAGGGTCTGAATATGAACTGCAGTCACAATGTCCCCAGGAAACGGTGCCACTAGTGTGTTGGTACCCAAATTGATTCTCCCTCAGAAGCTGAGCAGCATCACAGGTTTGACAGGAAGCTTAGAGACAAGCAGATCATGTTTTATGTCATTTTGTAGCCAGGGAAGAAATGCAGCTTGCTCTTTGTCACTCAGATGTGGAGAAATGGATAGCACCCTCAAGAGGATTTGATCTATCCTCACTAATTTATGGTTGTGCCTTTCAACCAGGGTGAGAGGACCCTTTTGTAGCCTGCTGTTTGTGGAGGAGATGGAGATGTCCTTCCTTGTAAAGTTATTAAGAAGACCTTGAAGAAAATATGATCAATACAACAAAACCTAACTCTCACGAGTTGTCACCCTAGATAATGGAGATATTTTCTAAGCAAGGTTCAGACTACTAAAGACAATGAAAACCTGATTGCTTCTGCATGTTTTGGTAATAGAAATTATGCATTTGTACACACACAGGACAAACAGGGTAGTATGGGTAAGATTGGTTGTTTTTAAATGAATTTTTGGTGGGAGGTGAGGCAGAATGAACTTGATTCGCCAGATCTTTGAGAGCTTTTACAAAAATGGAAGGCTTGATCAACAAAATGCTTCAGAATAGCTAAGAATGTTCCTTTAACCAGAAGGTGTGCTTCAATGGAGGCCCAGATCAACACGTTTTCACACAAACTTTAAGAATCCAAAATGAAGGCTCAAATTGAAAAACTTAATTAAACATTATCAACCTCTGTTTCATCACGCCTAAGATACCCTCAAAGGCTAACAAACAATCTTATAATCATGCTAGGAGTACAAGTGATTTTAAATTTGTTTATTTCACTATCAAATGAAAGCTCTTCTGATAAATGAAATTGCAAATGCCACCAAACTATCACAAGGATAAGATCTTGTGTGATTCACAAAGATTTCAATGTAAGATTGCAATGGGAACAAGAAAAACTATTTGCAGACATTCAGAAATGAAGCAGACACAATTTTGCCCAAAATCAACACAGATTAACTCAAATTTGATTAAATTCATCAGCAGGGGAAAGTTTCTAGAACAATCTCAGAGCTTGTCAATGGTTGTACACTTGCAACCACCTTGACATGATCAAATTTAACACAAAAGAACTAAACAGGTTTCTCAGATGGTTTCTCAGAAAGATGGGCTCTGTCAAACTTTTCTCTTAGAATTAAATCCCGACCTCTAACACTCCAACCATTTGCATGAAAAATTCATGCAATTTATAACATTTTTCTACAACAGAGTTTTCCCCCCAAAAACAAAAACATTCAAAGTACCATTGCTTGTTACGATTTTGATCGTGATTCCCAGAATCAGATTTGCAAAAAGGTTGTCAGGTGCTCAGAGGGAAAATCTCTTCAAATATCTCCAGCATTCAATTCTTTCATCTGGTAGATCACTCTTCATCTCATGTGCCAACTACTTCCTCCTCTAATCTGTCAAATCTGGTTCTTTACGTGCCAAGGAAGGAAAAATTGGAAGATCAGATCGAACCCGATAGTCAGATCACATCTTAATGGTAAAAGACATTTTCAGATCCTCCCCACCAAACCAAGATATCAAATTAATTCTCCTCTCTGTTTGGCGTGTAGGAGACATCAAGAAATCATGAAGACTCGCATCTCCAGGAGCTTTGGAGTAAAAATGGTGAAAAATCAGATACAGATGCATAGTTGTCATTGATTTCTCTTTTGAATTTGGACCATCCACGTGGGAGATCCGAGTTAAAATGGGCCTGGGGGTTCCTTTTTACCTTTTACAACTTTTTGAAAAAATGTAAAATTTCTCATTTTGCTCCGCCCCTCTGCCTTTGAAAAATGGGCCTAACACGTGTCCCAATGTGGGTCCCAGTGGAAACACGCTTCCTTTTTACACTTTAACCCCTTTTTCACAAAAGGAAAATTTTCCAAATTTCCCCCAGAAGTCCGCACCTCCACCGTTGACTTTCAAAGTGAATTTTGACTATCCTTTGTCGAGCTTGCAGGGTCATTTTGATGATTTTAACCTTTTTGACAATAAGAGGCAAAAAATCCAAGTTGCCTCCGATGGCCCGCTTCCCCAAACTTTTCAAACTGCCACGCGTCTCAATGGCACATCTTGAGATGGTCCCCAAAAGTAGAGACCCTGAATGAGCGCAGGCTCACCATGTGTCCTAGCCCGACAAAATTTGTTAAAAGTTGAAGGTTGAGCAGAAGGCGCCATGTGTCCAGGGTCTGAGGCAGTCTCCTTTGGCCGTTGAAAAGTCTGAGCAAAAGACAAAGTGAGCGGAAGCCTCCAAGTGTCCTCATGACGCTTCTTCAAAATAAAACTTAGGGGCCGTCCCCAAACATGCGCGGTCCCTCCACATGTCCCAGGCCTCTTGAAAATTTTTTGAAAAGTCTAAGTATGGAAAGGAGTCGACGGAAGCCTCCACGTGTCCCCCTATCGCAATTGTTAAGGTGGGACCCCGAGGCGGATCCTCAATGAGTGCTAGCCCACCACATGTCCCTGTCCCACCAAAAACTATACTAGTTACATGAAAAAAAATTTCTAAGTCCGACCAAAGCAGCGGAATCCTCCACGTGTCCTCCCCAGTGCAACTCCAAGGCCAAACCAAAAGGTGAACTTTCAAATGAGCGTCGTTCCTCCACGTGGACAAGTTTTGGGTTGAGGTGAGCCACAGTTTTTAGAGTGCCCCACTGAGCCGCATCCAACCAAAAAGGGCCACGTTTCCACTGATGTAGAGATGTAAATTTGACCGGGAAAACACACCCGTCAAACCGTAAAAATGTAGGAAAACAACTGTTTGAGCCTGGAGATGAAATTTTCTTCAAGGAAAGGAATTTGGAAATGTTACAAGGTTCAAACATAATCCTCCAAGCTACATCTATTCATGTTTCCTATACAGGTATTTGGGACAAAAATGACAGGGACAATAACACACGACTACGGAAAATGGAAAGAAAGGAACAACCTGAGTTTTACACGCCCAATTTACAGACTCCTTCAGATGGACAGAGAAACGAAAAACAAATTCTGGATCTTTAAGTGATCCTCAACCCAGGAAGGGACTGATCACGACAACCAAATGGAGGACAGAGTCTTTTCAAGCACAACACGAGGAGATAAAAAACGTGATAGAGGCCACAAACTGAGGGATTTTAATGGCAAATGGGGCGAGAACGTTCTAGACCAGCTGCATAATTTATACTAATGGACCGGTGGAAATAAATTGTAGTTATTGTATTTAATTCATGGGGTAAGGGAAGGCCAATTGGGAAACTCCTATTATGGCGTATGCTGTTTTAATATAAAGATTCTGATATGTTAGCGTTTGTATACAGTATTAATTAAAACAACCAATTAATATAGGATTCATTTTTTGTTTTAATAAAAATATTTAGAATCGTGAGAACAATTTTATAATATATTCAAGCATGATATTTTTGGATTGTTTTTTAAAACTTATGATTTCGATCTCTTACCACTTTAATTTCTCTAACTTGTAAGAAAATTTCTCTAACTTGTAAGAAATTTATAACACAAAAAAATAGTGAAAATAAATAAATGTTAGAAGCCATTAAAATCATGATTATATTATGCAATTATAAATTTAATTTATTGAATAATTTAAATTTTTTAAATTATTTCTTTTTATTATTTCTTATTTTTGTCTTTGGAAAAAGATTGTATCATACAAAATATTATATTTTGTTAGTGGAAATGTTTTATTAAAATTTAAAATGCAGAAGAAAGAATATGTATAATAATTAAACATACATACTTCTCTGGTTTGAGTTTTATTTCCAAGAAAGGAATATAAACATTAGTGAGAGAGCATGAATAGAGAATTTAAAAAGGGAAAAAAGAAAAGGAGACATTTCACATCTTATTCTAGTTTGCAAGTAAATTCATGGATTTAAGAAACATGTTTGGTTGAAATTCTACATAAGTCAAAATAGTAGTGAAGAATAAGCACATCACAAAAGAAAATATCTTTATTAAAAAAGAAAACATGACGCACAGTTTAGTAAATCTTTTATTATTTAATTACAAAGATGAACAAACAAAGTTTAGCAAAAATTTGTCCAAGTTTCTAGCATTTTGAATTCCCTCAAAAATGATAAAATATCCTTTTACAATAACATAGATAGCAGAGTCTGTGCACATATCCCTCAAGAACAATCTCCTTAAAGTGTGATAGTGTAATGTAAAAAATATCTGGTTCGTAAAAGTCTCTTTACAATAATGTCATAACAAATATTTATATAAAAATATTTCCTATTTCTTAACAACATGCAAGAAATTTTGATAAAGTCCATTCACACATGCACATGAGATAAATGCCAAATTCCTTTTTAACACTGTCAATTGACTAAGTAGATTTAGAACTTGTTAATTGGATGTGAATTTTTTTACAAAATAAACTAAAAATTTACATACATAACAATAAACATATGAAAAACTGTAATGCCCAACTTCCCCAGCCTCCCCCAACTAACGTGTAATGCCCTCTGCAATGGATTTGAGATCCCGAGGAGTTAACCATGGCAAACCCCAAGGTAACACTGTAAAGTTAGCAGTAATTGGTTGGTTGTACACAAACAGAATGTGGAGCTCTGTTATAGCCGTCCCAAATCAACCTTTATATCATTATTCACCCCTGCGCATGGAGATAAGCCTCTAACTCTAATTAATATCTCTTCATTTTTCTTTTTGCAAAGTGATTGATCTGGATCTGTATCTGCACCTGAAGTGAGTTCTATTGTCTGTGAAAGGAAACTTATGTCTGTCATTGTGTTGTTTGTTGTCTGCAGATGAAGAATGAAGATTGAGGCTTAGGGGGCACTTCATTTGGTGTGAAGCTCAGCAATATTGATTTAGCTTCTTTTGTCTCTGACTACCTATGATACGTGCACTATAACCTTTGCAATGCCCTTTTCTACCTGTTCTTTATATTTTATTTCGAGTAGCTAGTTTATTGATTAAAGACATTGAAATTTGTCTCTCCTGCTATCCCACGTATGGCTCTGTATATTTCACTCTTCCTCCACGTGAGACCCTCTGTTTTCCTTTTTCTATCCTCCACAACCCGACAGCATCCTTCCTCACGCAAGCCAGAATAAGAACATTGGAATAGGGCTTGGATATCCACCGCAACATAATGGAAAGGGTTTTTTTTGTGAGATTTTGTAATTGCAAGTGTTCTAGTTGGCATGTATACAAAATGTGGAAGATAACTCGAGCCACGTGTATTGTTTGACACAATACCCAAAAAAAAAAAAAAAACGTGGTCTCTTGGAAAGGTGTTGGAAAGGTGTTGCTTTATTAATATGCTCAAAATGGTGTTTATGAGGAGGCTTGAAGGCTTTGCAAAGAAATACCTTGGCTAGATGCCATCTCATGGAGTGCCATGTTACCCAGATATGCAAGAAAGGGTCCTTTTTGTTTAAATGTCATAGAAGCTTCCAAGAAAATGCAAATAGTATGGGGAAGCCATTGTCCACCGCTGTTGTGAGTATCCTACCTATTCTATGATGTTGGAACAGGTTAAACGACCGTATAAGTATATGTCCTGATGGTTGTTTGGCCACTTCATTATCTAAGGACTGCATAAGTGCTTAAGTTAGTATGTTAAGGCTTCAATCACGCCTTGAAAGTGTTTGTTGGTACGGATAATAGCTTGTTAAGTGGTTATGACCATGTTTTCTTTGTATTGTTGGTAAGATGTATTGGATTTTGAATATGACAAGCACTATGTTGGTGGGGGATAATGTGTTTGAATGATGACATGTTTAATGTGGAAAGTTACTTTGGTTGGAAGTATGGCGAGCTGGTTGATTTTATGGAAATTTCGTTTGTTTAGTGGAGCTCATCGTGTTAGTGAGATAACACTTATGTGGCCTTGATGTTGTTTAGAATGGTACAAAATGGATTGGTTGTCAATGCATGTATTTTGTTTGGCAGAATACTAAAAGAGATTTGGAGCCTTGTGGAATGCGGGTGACACTACGGACACTATTATTTCAAGGCGTGGTCTCCTTTACCTTCATCCTTTATAATTTTCATATTTTTGGTTATCCATTTGCAATTTAATAGAAATAGAAAACCGTTGGATAATCATACAATTGGATATTTAACCAACCTTAGATAGTGTAAAACAACAAAACTCCACCATATGATTTACGTAACCGATTGACACCTTGACCATCAACCGTGATCGCTACCACAATCTTATATGTTGCTAAACTAGGGTAGTGGGAGTTCAATGATTCGTCAACTAAAACAACCTTTTTGGTTTACTTGCAATGTTATGAAAACACCACATTTAGAGACTTGCGAAACAACATTTTGAACCCCGTATAAGAGATGTTAGGCATTGTATGTGTTCCTTGTTATGTGGAGAGTTGTATCAAGCACTAGATTGACCTAGATTGACTATTTTTGCTCTCTTTACCACCCCTCTAGGAGCCCAGTTGCCCTGTTTTGTAGTTTTAGGGAGCTATTAAAAGTGAAATCTTGGTTTTCATTTCACCTCATCATTTGGACCAAGGGTGAAGGAACATTTTCCCACCTTCGCAAACCTCTAGTATTTTTTTCTAGACAATTACTTATATCTTTCAGTTTGCGGAAAACACATTTCTAGCTAGTTTGGCAAAGGGGTTTTATAGGCCTTCGGTTGCAGTTTCACTAGGTCACATAGGACCAATTACAACCGGTGGCCCCATAAATCCTATCGCTATTTGTATCTCATTTGTCAATTATGAGTTCCGTCAACTCCAGTTAATTCTCCATAAATAGGAGAGCATGTTGGAAAATTTAGGTTGCATGTTCATCCATCGAAAGTCAATTTTGGAAAGGTTTTCCAATACCTCGGGTTAAAATTTGGTTGATTTGAAACTTTAAAACTTACGAACGATGGCCCTGGAAAACTAGCCACAAAATGTAAACGGTTCACAAGTTCTAAATTTTGTATGTTCTATAAATTATTGTTATATAGGAGTACACAGAAGAACTAAACCATTGTGTGCTTACCCATCAAAAGACATTTTTTGAACGTGGTTCCTTAGCCTCTAATCCAAATTTAGAAGTTTTTGTAGTTATTAGAAAAATGTAAAATAAGGTCACAGGATTTTAGTTAAGACAATTAACTACCATGAATACTTTTTGAAACTTAGAAATAGTTGTATGAAACTTTCTCTTGTGGCTTCCTGTGTGAAATGTGACTTTTGGATAAATAGTGTTTATCTTTCTTTCCTATCTCTTTCTCTCTTCTCCCTTAGCTAGGAGATAAAATGAAATGAAATGAATACATTTATCTAACCCTCTCTTATTACACATGTATTATTATTATTATTAGGTAAAGGGAAAAATTTAGACAATAATTATATTTGATTGAGGTGGATGTCATGCCATCAATTATTTGTTGACTCATGCTCACATGGTTTTGCAGGGTGCAATAGGATGGCAAAATTACATGGTTGTAATTTATTTGTGTATTGTTATAATTTATATATGATAATGAAAAAAAAAATGTATTTCTACCTTTGCAATAAAGTGTCATTTTCCTAACTATTTTCAAATAAAAGATTTTCATGTTCATGCATGAAGTTTACATAATCCTATAATTTTTCTCTATTATCATTTTTTTAAGAGTCAACTATTATTACTTAATGTTTTTCTTGATTTCATTTATAGCTATGTTATTGAAACATACATCATTTATAGCTAGTAGGTGAGCTTTGACACTATACAGTTGAGAATAACTTGAGATTTCATTATATATTTAATTATCCTCACTCTGACCATGACCTTCCTTAGTACGGATGCTAGTTTTTACAAATTAATAGTGCTACCCTGAAGTGTCATGCTTCGATAGAAATCTGTGATGATGGGTTGTGCCCTTGTGTTTCGTTTTGCAAATCTCGAGTTTAGTATAAACTTCTAAACTTGGTCCTAACGAGGTGTTGAACCTAATTTAAATTAAATTCATGATTTATCTCAGGGGATTAGCGCTAAACATGTTATGTACTTATGAAATGAGGGTTTGGACCATGAGTTGAACCCACCTCATTAGATACCTACGTAGGAAACCTATGAATTTGAATCCCCTTTCTCTTCACAAACAGGGGTGTTATTTTGGCAAGATATTTTCTAATTGTGCATAAGTTATGGGGTAAGAATAATTGTTTTATCTATTTATTCCTATTTGTATGGTGTAGGCCATTTTAGGTGATAATGGAAATTGGACAAAAGTGAACCTCTTATAAGAATTAGAGTGAATTAAATATCAATATAATTTTTCCAGTGAGAAGAGTAGTCGTTAGAGGATCATAGGGTGTACAAACATTATAATTAGATATCACTTTGTAATACATATCTAATACTGAGATTCCCCAGTAATAATACAAGCTTGGTTAAGTGTGAAATCATACCCCTTAGGATCCCTCACGACTTAATAAAGGACAAATAGTATATGTACCTTAGTTGTTTTGATAAGAAGTTGCTATGAAGTCAACATAATAGTGTAAGGTATTACAGGAACATGAGAGGATAATTTGGTACTATTATTATATGTCTCATACACTTAATGATGTTGAATTTATAAGAAGAATAAGATGATTTTGATAACAAAAAAATTAGGATAATGTCTCCTGGTTGATATTTTAACCTAGTAAATGGGAAACATGTGATACATAAGGGATGAAAATAATCACCACACCCTTCAACATGGTTTAAACAAGATTATTAATGAACAAAATTAAGAAAAAAAAACTTGAGGATTGACCTTCTTAACTTGATGCAAATCCTCTACTGCATATCATGAGAAATGCAAGCTAAGAATCTAAGGGAAGTAGTTAGAAAAACATTTTAGTTGTAATAAATTAAATAAAATTAGTGTAACTTTAGTTCATAAATGTTATTATGAAAGGAACGTGTGACCTATCTACCTTTGAATTAATAAACTTCCTTTTTTTCATGTGAACCATCCTTATTGCAACTAAGATAAATTATAAATCCAAATGAACATACAACTTAGACTACAAATCCTTAGAAGAAAAAATAGTAGGCTCATGTATGCACACACATTCCTATCAACAATCAGGCTACATCAATCTATTGTGATAAGATACAAGAGAAAATTTAGATGGAACCATTATAAGAAAAAAAGTTAAGATAAAAATATTGTAGCCTAGTTAAATAATAACGAAGGACTTCACGACAAGGTATTGTCATGTAAGTAAGGTAAATAAAAAAATATGGCTGTAATAAATGTGTGAACTAGAAAAGTGTTGTAATTATGGATGGTGTCTATACAGGAGTTTATATCGTAGTTGTATCGTTATATTGTGTCTTGTAGTTTAGGAAAAATTTCCTTGTTATGTGTCACGTATTTTTCATGAAATCTACGTGGGTTAATGTTTTTGCAAGTGTCTCATGTGTTATGCATTGTCTTAAGAAATCCATTGTGTTGTCATGTATCAAGAAATGTAAGTTAAAAAATAAATTATTTTGGTAGTTTTACTGTTATATTTGTGTGTTGAATTTGTGGGCATTACATATGGTATCAGAGCAGAGGTTCATGCTCTCTAACCTCTAGGATGGATTGGAGTTATGATGATTTTTCGTGGTGGTGGTGGAGATGGGAAGAATAATGTGATATATGTTGTTATGTTACAAACTTTTTAATTGTGATTTTATGAACGCACATTTTGTGCATGTGACTTAGTGCATATTTTTTATTGTGTTGATGTGCTTGCGATGAGAGTATTCTCTCTCCTATTTGTGGATTGAATGAGGAGTTCATGTGTGATGTGCCACCTTGTTGTGTGTGAAAAGAATGTTATAGTGGATTACAGAGTGTTGGAGTGTTTTATTATTATGTGATATGTAGGTGTGCTAATGTGTTGCATGAAAACATTGGTATGTAGTTAATTGGATTATATCATGATGTCACCACCGTGTTGTGATGAATCGTCTCTGTTACCATGTTGTATTGTAATTGACTATATGTTGTAATGTTAGTCACTGTGCTCATCATAAGTATAATTCATGTAATATTTTATCGCTCATGTCATAAATGAATAATATATGGTGATTTTATAACCAATATTGTACAATAATTTTACTTTGTGTACTACATTATGTGAAAACATGATGTATTGTAACCTGTGAAAGAAATGATTATGTTATACACTGTATATATACCATGTGTAGGACAATATGATTAATGTGCGTGAATCACCTTTTTTTTGTAATGTAGTTTTGTTCTTTTTGTTGTACCTTACACTAGAAGACCCTAAGGGAAGAAATATTAAGAGTGTATGTGTCGAGAGTGGAGGCGTGGACTAGGTTTACATAACATCGAGCTGAGTACGAATTAGGAAGTGGACTCTCATATAGAATGAAAAACCACTTCTATTTGTTTAATATACTTCTATCTTGCTCAATATATTATGGATGCACACCACCTTAGGGTCAACTTATGTAAACTAGAGTCCCAGCTCTTTCCTATGTGGGTTTTCCGTTGAACAATCCTATGTGATATTGACTATGTGGAGCCTCGTATATGTGATTGGGAGATATATGGAGACATTATCATTTTGGTTATATGTGTTCTTACGAGCTAAGGCTCAATATATGAGTTCCAAAAACTCGACGAGTACCCCTTTGAATGCCACAAGAGGGCCACATAGTGATTGTAATGTGATATTTCTATGTTAGTATTTTATTCGTAATTGACATTATTCTCTTTTCTTGAAACAACTAGTAGTTTTCTTGATTCATGTATTCTTAATGTTTGGACATATAATTTGATTCATTCTTACCAAAGGACTTTCCATTATTGCGGCTATTAAGCCATTTGTTTTTCTTAGTTTGAAATTTTTTTCAAGTTTAAAATTTTTCTAGCTTAGCTCAAGGCTTGGGAATTTTTACACTTGGCATTTGAAACAAATTGTTTTGGTTGTTCTAATGTCGTTATGTGTTGGATTAGGGTCATGGGATTCACCATGGAGTGGTTGGACCTATGGAACTACTTCAATGTATGGGGGTATGCATGAAGGGGGTCATAGGGTCGTGCAGTTTTTGAACTATAGGTTTATATGGCACTTGGGTAGGGGTGACAAGGATATATGTTCCTAGGGCTGTAGGGTGACCTGACCTCATGAATGAGAGAAATAAGGAGATGCGGATCTATGGTTGAGTGACCCAATATGGAGAGATAAGGAGATGGGGGTCTATGGTTGAGTGATCCGATATAGAGAAATAAGGAGATGGGGCTCTATGGTTGAATGGCCCGATATGGAGAAATAAGGTGACGAGGCTCTATGGTGAGTGACCCAGCTTGATTATGTCACTATGATTCTTTGGGAGGTATATGGAGTCGTTTTGTGACACTTTCAGGTATATGGAGTTGCTTTGGGAGGTATATTGAGTTGTTTTGTGATGTTTTGGGAGGTATATGGAGTTTTCTTTTGATGTTTTGGGAGGTATATGGAATTTTTTTAATGTTTGGGACGTATATGTAGTTTTTTGTGATGTTTTGAGAGGTGTGTGGAGTTATTATGAATTATGTGTACTCTTGTGAGTCTTTTTTGGTATTTTATTTTTGAGCTTCAATGCTCTTGTTATCTTGTTTTTCCCCTCCGGAAAAGTTTGATCAAACATAAACTTCCACACAAGAGAAATGAAGAGGTCGCTTCATTCATGCGAGCCCACATTTCTAATCCAACAATCAGGTTATAGGTAGGCTCGGAAATGGCAATGGAAGGTGGGAAAATGAATGGCCAATAGAAATTTTGAAGAAAAGCTAACTCGGTAAGTCAAAATCGATCCCAGAGCGAGTCAGCTTGAAGCAAAGCAACAGAGCCGCGGAAGGTGCCATGTGTCAGCTCAATGCCCTTTCAAAAGATGCAACAAAAGTAGAGACCCTAGGGATGCGCTTGACCCCCACATGGATCTTAGCACATAGCAGGCTCGCGGACAATGCCAAGTGTCCCACCGACGCAACTTCAAAGGTGTGACAAAAGCGAGGTCCCCAAACGAGCACAGGCTCTCCACGTGTCTAGGGCCTGAGAAAGTTGCATTGACTATTGAAAATTCTAAGAGCCAGTGGAAGCCTCCATGTGTCTCTTTGGCACACTTTTGGTATTGTAGTTAAAATAAATGTCCCCAAATGAGCATAGGCTCTCCATGTGTCTAGGGCCCGATAAAGTTGCACCGGCCGTTGAAAAGTATAAGAGCCAGCTGAAGCCTCCACGTTTGAGCTCAGCACATCTTCAAAGGTAAAATCCAAGGCGGATCCCAAAATGTATGCAGACCCTCCACGTGTCTAGGGTCCAACATAGTTGCTGCTAAATAGGCGGACAAGGCAGAAGACAAAGATAGAAGAGCAGGTTTGCGGATGATGCCAAGTGTCCAACCATCGCAACTTCAAGAGTGAAAGGAGGGGATAAGTCTTGGAAGCCCACAGGGTCTCCACGTGGAGCTAACTACAAAGGTCCCACTTGAAAAGGGGTTTCGACATTATATATATTGGGGCCCTTTACTCACCCAAGGGAACGAAGCAACATGTTCATGGACGGTGCCAAGTGTCGGCATGTCGCATTCCCATGACCCTAAAAGGTAGCAAAAATATGAAGAATGTGTGGGGATTCCTCATGGATCTTGTATGGATACACTCCGAACCCAAAGCAGTTTTGAGATGATCATAAATTTTGACTGGAAGCTTGGATTTAAGCAAGAGAGGACTTTTTGGAAAGCTCTCGACGTTTGCTACTCAACTACAACTAAATATTTTAAGGCTGTCAGACTTCTCACCTACCACCATAATGAAGTATGGGCTTCCTTTTTTTCCCAACAAGGAACAACACATGGAGGCATGGGTTTTTACAGTGGAACCCATCATTGTTGCAGGTGAATTCAATTCTCTTTTGGGGTGGTTGAGGTAGAATTCAGATTTCTTCTATCTCCTTCTCTAATTCTTCCTATATATTGTAAGGAGGGGAAATTTTCTCGAGGTTGGACATTTTTGCTTTGCACCCTCCCTTCTTCCCTTGTTTGTAAGTGAATTTGTGGAGTTCAAACCTCCCATTTAAGTTGTAATGAAATTTTTGCCTCTAAGCTACTGTAATGCACTGTATCAATTTTTGGAGCAATAAGATAAGTTTGTGGATGATTTTCAACCCTCTTTTATGTCCATTGCATCTGCCTGATCTCTCATTGTAGTTTTGTTATCTGTACATGGTGGTTGTGTTATAGTTTTAATGGTTTGTGTTTAATTACAAAGTAGGTGTTCAACATTCCTTTGGTGCATCACCCTTGTTAGTTTAAGTTTTATTTCTTACATCTCCTTAACCCTGTCTCATTGGAAAGTTAGAGTAGGTTTTAGAGTAGAACCTATGTAATATGCTTGTGTGCACCTAAACAGAGGAATAGGAACCGACATTCATCTGGAGAGATTTCCCGATTTCAAAGTCACACACTTTGGGAAAATCTCCATGTTATGCAATCACACTTAGAGTCTCAACCCATCGAGTTACAAACATTCAGTGGTGTTGTGATTACGCATCAATAGTTTTGGCATGTCCTGGTGGGAGTAAGAAGTCTTCATTTTTATTGCAACAAGATTGATGTGCACTTGTTGTAAGTTCCCATCTTGTAAGAAGATTTGAAATTGCACATCTAGCGACTCCAAAAAGGGTAGAATCCACTAGTTTCAACAGTCCAAGCTTGGCAGATTCATGAGAAGAATTCAGACAAGGTCAAGAACAAGAGAAGAAGAATTGTTTATCTGTCTGCATTTATCCCCAGAAAGAACAAGGAGAGGAAGAAGAGCTCAAAGGTATCCATCTCTGCCAAATAGAACCTTTTCAACACCTCCACCTGGTAAACCTTTCGTTCAATCAACTAGAATTCTTAGGCCAATCAGGATGGCACAGCCCAACCCCTATGTCAACTTCACTGGCAGCAGCCCACTTGCTCTAAATGCTCAAAATCCAGTTCCAGTTGTCGCATTGAAGAACCTTCCCATATTTCACTGGAGAGAACTAGACAACTCCAATTGATCATATCCAGGACATTGCAAATGTCTGTGCAATTCATAAAATTACTGAAATGGACATTGTTGCCAAGTTGTTGACATCCTTCTTTAAAGGTAAAGCTTTGCAGTGGTTTAAAATTCTAACCGCGGGATCCATCCAAAATTGGGACCATTTATGCACAACTCTCCACAATCAATTTGGAGAAAAGGGGGATAATCTATCTTTATTGGAACAATTGACAACAATCAAGAGGGCTCTTAATGAACAGTTGACCAATTTCAACTCCAGATTTTAGAGAATGTGGGACATGATTCCATTGGCCATGAGACTAACAACTAAAGGTGTTTTCCTATACTTCCTTAAAGCTTTAAATTCTGATATTTCCATGATGATTCAATCCATGGGAGGTATAAATTTACGTGAATCCTATAACATTGCTATTAGAGCTGAGAATTATCTCATTTTGGTTGGTAAACTTACACCTAGGCTACCTACGCCTCTATATCTAGAACTAGTAGCTCCAAGTACTAGTCAAACACCCACATTAGCTCCTATTCCTACTCCAAAAATCAGAATTCAACTGAAGCTTCTACTTCATCTTCTCAGCACCTCAAATTAACTCTAAGAAGTCATGCAACAACAACAAAACTTAGGTACTGAGTTAGTGACACTTAAGAGGCAGTAAGCTCAAAATTACAGATCATATTAGCCTCAAACTCAACCCAATAGGCCTCCATATCAGCCTAATAGGCCACCCTTTCAAGTTACAAATCAGAACCTAGTCAGGCCTCCTACTAATAGACCATTCCAGCCTTACAATCCTAATGCTACATCCACATCTAGAGCTCTGGTACCAGTACAAAATAACATGGCTCAGGAATATGACTAGGTGTTTCCCATGTAATCAACCTCATAACCAGTCAATGTGTTTTAATGGTGCTTTGAATCAATCCCTTATGGTGACAATAATGGGTGCGGAAAAAGAGACATGCCAAGAAGGAAATCAGCAGTAAGGAGTAACTCAACAAGACGCACCTCCAAATGAGACCACACTTGTTAATTGGAAGGTTCAAGATTTCTGTGATATTAACCAAACACCTTATCAAAGTGTAACAACCAATACACAATCCAAGAAAAGGAACATTGGAGAGGAAAAATCATCAATTTTAAGTGATCCACAACCCTCTATCACTCCACAAGGTGTTATTAATCAAATTACAGCTCCTAATGTGTAAGGTCAGCCCAAGCCACCTTCTAGATCAGCTCAAGTGCCCATTGTAACAGCCCATGTGCAAGAGAAGAATGTGCAAGGAAAGGGGCAACAGAAGGAAAATTCATACCCTTTTAACATCATTGGCCAAATGAAGAAAACAAATGTAAACATCTCGATGTGGGAGTCATTGGCTATCCCAGGACAAAGAGACCTATTGCAAGTTGCTATGGTAAATTGGTCAACATCAAATCAACTACCCAATCAACAAGTAAAAGTGCTCACCAACGCATCTCATCAAGAAGGAAATCATGGAGGCCATCAAGGTAAGAAGTTGAAGCCACCACCATTCTATATCTCATTGATCATATGAGATAAGTTGGTACATAATTACATGATTGATTCGGGAGCAAGTAGCTCAACTATGCCAAAACAAATAACAACTCAATTGGGCCTACAAGTATGAGCCAGTGCTGAAAGGAGTAGTGAAACTAGATGGGACAGCAGTATGAACAATTGGGGTCATCAAGGGGTTAACCATAACACTACATGCTTGTCCAAATGTCACAGTCTTGCAAGATGTGTCTATAATTGACCTCCCACCATCTCTTTGCATTGTGTTTGTCAAGAAACTTCACTGCAAAAATTGGTGGATATCTATCAGTGGATTGGTCACACATGCTATTCAAAATAAGGTATGGAGCCAAGGAAACCATCAGGTCAGAACCAATTGCAAAGTTCCACATTGAGCCTCATGTGCTAAGTCCTATCAACGCAAATTTCTAAGCCTTCAATCAGGAGGAGTGTTTAACTGATCTAGAAATAGGTACTAAGGTTGAGGGTATTCCATATTTAAATCTGGATGAATGGCAGAAAAAAAGGCACACATTCAACCCATTTAAGGAAGTGAAAGAATCTGAATTGGGTGTATATTGTGTACACGAAGAAAACTCACCCATTCCTAACATCACCAAGCCAGAAAATGAAGATGAAAATGAAGTATGGAAACTATATTTCCATGGTTCAAGAAGCCAACAAGGTACTGGAGGAGGTTCATTGTTAGTTTCACCACAGAATATCAAGTATTATTCAACATTTCGTTTCTAGTTTTCCTGTTCAAACAACACATGCTGAATATGAGGCCTTGATTCATGGACTTCATTGGGCTAGGAAAAGAGGCATAAAGAATTTGCAAGTATTTGGTGATAGTGAGCTAATCGTCAATCAAGTCAGAAGGAAACATGCTGCAAAGAATGACCTACTCAAGAGCTACAAAAACAGGGTATGGGACCTAATTGAAGACTTTGAAGATTTCAACATTGTGTCCATACCAAGGAAGAAGAATGAAGCTGCAGATAGGCTTGCAGCAGTTTGGAGAAACATTTGATGTGGTTGACAGTATCAAAAGAGACAAAACACAACCACATATCCATGTGATTGTAAGGCCAACAATTCCAGACAATAACACAAGATGGCATGTGTTTGAGAATGATCAACAAATCGTCAATTTCTTACAAGAAGAGGCTTGAATTCTCAGCTCTAGTAATCAAGATAAATTGGAGCAGTAGTACGGGGATCAAGTAGTGCAGCTGTGGATACCAACAAGCTTCCCAAAGGTTGAGTAACATTGGAGTCTATCTTCAATCCTAATGACTAGTTTCGTAAATAAAAATTCAACATACAGGTCAAGGGAGAGGATTCAGAGCCAATCTCAGTTGGGGAAGGTAAAACACTTCAAATTGGTAAGGTGGCCACTAAACAAGAGAGATATGAGTTCATACGACTTTGCCAAGAGTTTCCAGACATCTTCTCTTGGAGTTATGAGGACCTGCGAGGGTTCAATCCGAAGCTATCACAACATACCATAGAACTGGATCTAGATGCTAAGCCCATTAGGTAGAAGAAAATACCAGTCAACCCACACATTGAGCCTCTTATGAAGA
The DNA here is from genome assembly GCA_019776745.2 of Taxus chinensis. NCBI lineage: Eukaryota > Viridiplantae > Streptophyta > Pinopsida > Cupressales > Taxaceae > Taxus > Taxus chinensis. The sequence goes on along the minus strand of CM034156.1, from coordinate 536,930,607 downwards.
AAGAGATAAACAAGCTAATAGAGGACCAAGCATTATATTTCCAATCAAGCACTCGAGCTGGGTTGCAAAGTTGGTACCCGGTCAGGAAGAATAATGGGGAAATCAAGGTTGTCCGTTGACTTTCGAAGACTTGAATATATCATCTCTCAAAGAACACTATCCACTTCCTTCAATGGAACAAATCTTGCAGGTAGTAACCTGGATCAGAAAATTTTTTCTCTCCTAGATGGATACTCAGGGTATAATAAGATAATGGTGAAAGAAGATGACTAGTTCAAAATGGACTTTCACCACTAAGTGGGGAAACTATGCCTACAGGAAGATGCCATTTAGATTATCTAATGCTGGAGCCACTTTCCAAAGAGCGATGGACATGTGGCATTCAAGGGGTTGATCAACAAAATAGTGCTAATATATCTTGATGATATTATTGTGTTCTTCAAAAATGTAGCGGATAACCTTTTTCATTTGAGACAAGTATTTCAAAGATGTAGGAGATTTGGGGTATCATTAAATCCCAAAAAATGCATATTCCTTGGCTCATGAAGGCAAGATCCTAGGCCATATTATGTCAAGGGAAGGATTGGTGATCGACCCAGAAAGATTTGAAGCAATTCGAGCATTACCCTTGCCAAGCCATAAAAAGTCTCTTTAGAGCTTTCTAGGAAGGATCAATTTTGTTGGTAGGTTTGTGCCAAATTAACCCGCTCTTGTGAAGACAATAATGTTGATGTTGAAGAAGAGCATGGAATTCAGGTGGAAAACTGAAAGTGCAAATCAATTTTTGAAGCAATAAAAGAGGCTATATCCTAAGCTCCAACTCTCATCAATCAAGACTTCTTTAAGGACTTCATCCTATATGCAACTTTGGTGGTGGAGAAATAATTTATGTAATCCTAGTGCAACAAAACAAAGAAGGTTTTGAACATCCTAGTTGCCTTCTTAAGTCAAGGTTTAGAGGAATATGAAACTGAGGTATTCCTTTCATCGAAAAGCATGTCTTTGCAATGATCATGAGCTTGAATAAGTTCAAACACCTAGTTTCAAATAACAAGATCCAGCTGTTAGTTTCTCATGCGGGAGTCAAGGACTTCCTTTTGAACAAAGATATGAACATGAGACACGTGTAGGATGGATCACTCTTGTCATGGAATATGACATTGAAATTAAGGTCACTAAGCTAGTACATGGAAAGGGACTCATTTTAGTAGCTAGCCTGGAGCCAACAGGTTGATGCAATTTATGAAAATGGGGTTGTTTTGGTACTGTAGGATGGTACCAAGAGCAAGTAAATAATAATTTGCCCATTCCCCGTTGGACTCAAAACATGATACACTTCCTACAAATAGGCCTGTGTCCTCTAGAAATGAGAAAATCAAAGAGGAGATAATTTAGATTACAACCCATTCCATATGTGCTTGTTGATGGTGTCTTATTAAAGAAAGACATAATGGCGTTCTATTGAGATGCATTGAAACATGTCATATTAAAAAGGTGTTACAAGACTTCCATGATGAAGAGGACAGAGGTCATTTTTTCCCATGGGTAACAACTCTCAAGATAATGAAGGCGGGTTATTATTGGCCCATAGTGTTTAGTGACTGGGTAAGTGCACCAAGTTGATGGACAAATATAGGGTCATCTGTGGACGTCATATTGCAAAAAATAGTGAAATATCAACTTGTAGGGATTATTAGCTATACATGCACTCTAAATTAGAAAAAAATATATAAATATGAATCGTAGCATTTGGAATCTAGTTTCTAAAATACTAATTTTTGTAAAAAAACGGACAAGTTTAGCTATATTAAACACTTAAAATTATATGACTTACTTTTTTTTTTCGAAAAAACTTATAAGATTGTAGTCCGTTTGCCCGCATTTTGGATGACCAAATCTTGTTTTTTTTTTTTTCCTTTGGTGAAATGTTAGATGTAGTTGTCTATCTTGGGATGAATTTTATTTTGTATTTTTTTTAGCAATATTTTTTTTTTATGATTTTTTCCGTGAAAGTGGTCTGAAAATATTTAGAAAATGGAGCGCTTTCCGTTTGCCCGCCATAACTATATCAAAAAATATCGAAATCAATTTTTTTTTTTAAGGTGTATAGAATTTGTCCACGCTTGGGATGGTATAATTTTTATCATATTTTGATAAGCGAAACAAAAGTTACAGTCTTAAACGTAGACATGAACATTCACGGGAAAAAATGTCTTAAGGACCTATTGTTAGTAATAAATTATAAAATGATATTTATCTTATTCTATTCACTTTAAAAACAATATTTTTACAAAGCTAAGAGTCTACCCTACGTTGATGGCACCATTTTTGTGAAATGTTTTCAGTTTTTTAGCATGGTTCAAGTCTTTGGAAGAGCAGATTTGAGGTTTTTTGACCTTTTGCACTTCATAATGACCTTCCATAGCTTTGGTTGGGGAAAAACAAAGATTTTCCGAGGCTAAGGTTCGGAAAATAGCTCCGCGATCACGGTTTTTTGTAAAAATACCACGAACGCGATTTATAAAGCGCGCTCGCGGTTTATAAAGCGCGTTCGCGGTTTTATAAAGCACGCTCGCGCTTTATAAATCATATTTACACACATCCCAATGTCTGAATTACCATGTGATTTTTACTCTCTGACCTTACCGTACGAATTACTGCGAAATTCTGTCTTTTTCCAGGCACGTTTTTTTATCACCGAAAGCAAAAACATCATGGGAGACAAAAAACGAAGTCAAAAAAGGAAGTCATTAAGTAAAAAAACACCAGACGAATTAGAGGCCAACAAAATTGAAAATGTTGAGCGAATGCGGAAACTTCGTGAATCTAGAAGAGGTTCATCTTCAATCCCAACTACTGTAAGCAATGAAGAACTAGGTAATGTTTCTACTGTCAATGTTGAAGTTGAATTAAATACTCGTGATGAAGAAGTTTTTACTGTCAATGTTGAAGAAGAATTAAATACTCATGATGTAGCAAATGTTGAAATTGAAGGAGACAATGAAAATGTGAATAAGGAAATTCATGTTGAAACTATAGACAAGCAAAATTTGACAAAAACACCTCCTAGGATTTTACATAAGAAACCTAATTTTTTGATTGAAATTGATGAAAACATTTTGAAACCAATGTCTGACAAACTTTCTGAACGACAAATCAGAAGAAAAGCCACTGAAATTTGGGATAATCATTTTGAAATTTTAAATGATTCCCAAAGATGTCAGTTGTTGGTTAGTTTGATGAAATTGATTAAAATGAGACCTACATTAAACACCTTAGGATTGACAACATCTAACATACGTGGTCAAACCTCTACAATTGTTGAAAACCTTCATGATGCATATCACACTGTTGGTGTCAAGAGACGCACTAGGGATAGTAATATTGTGCGTCGTGTACTTGCTACTAGTGTTGTAAGTGAATCAATAAAAAAACAACGTTTGATTACGCAAACAAGTCGAATGTTGCAAGTTAATCGAAAAACTCTAATGAAAGCAATTGAAAGACGTAATATCCTTCAATCACTCAATAATGTCAATTTTTGGGCATTTTCTGCTAGAGCACCGCGTAAGGACAAAAATAATTCTGATGCTATAAGAGAAGTTGTTATTAAATTTTGGCATGATAACACTAGAGTTTCACCTAATACAAGAGATGTTATAAAACGGAGAGTTGGTTCTACTAATCGTGAACCACATCCAAAGCATTTCTTAGATATGACTCAAACTCAATTTTTTCGTAAGTTTGAACAAGAGAATCTGGAAATTAAAATTAGTCAACGTTTTTTTTGAAATGTTGAAACCATTCTATGTGAAAATCAACCATGCTCGCACCACTTGTTGTTGTAGGCAACATGTTGAATTTGCGATGCATTATGCTAAATTTTTACGTATTCATTCTATTTTTCATTCTGAAACTATGTTATCTGAATGTGGTGTTCAAGTTCCACCAATATCTTCTAGGGATTTCATTCCTACTATATTTTGTGAAAAAGAAGTTGGACAATTTTTTTATAGTCAGGATTGTTTAGATGGAAGTTGTAGTACATGCGGCGGATTACCTAAATTGGAAAGTTACCATCCATGAAGAAATTGAAGGTACAATAGGACATAATTTAGTTGAATTTGATAAATATAAATCAGTTGCATACCAGTTGAAAGATGGAAAAGAGTCGAAACGGTGTGAGCTAGTTACAGAACAAATGCCCATTTTTCAATTTATGACAAAATTTAAGGATGAAATTGTTTATGAGTATGTGAGGCATACACATAGAGCTCGATGGTTGGATGAACAATTCAAGCTATGCAAAGACACATTTCCTATTGGTACTATTGTTTCAGTGGTCGATTTTGCAGAGAATTACACATTGCAACCACAAATGGAGGTTCAATCGCAATATTACAACTCAGTACAAGTTGTCCATTTTTGTGCATATAGCATTTCTACATTCTCCTGACAGTACAGAGAATGATCGAAATTTTTTAAGAGAGTACCACTTTTATATCAGTGATGATCGTACTCATTCTACTAAATTTGTGCAAGGGTGTTTCCAGTTATTTTATGGAAACTTGTGTGATAGGGACATCCACTTCAAACAACATTATATATGGTCAGATAATTGCACGTCTCAGTTTAAGAATGCACGAATGTTTTATTGGATGAGCAGAATGCATGTCAAGATGGGTGTGCAACATATTTGGAGTTTCACTGAGGCTGGACATGGAAAAGGAGAGCATGACGGTGCAGGGGCATGTGTGAAAAGAGCTCTTGCAAGAGAAGAGTTGAAGTACAAAGATGGTGCTAAATTAAAAGATGCAAAAAGCATAGTGGAATGGTGTACTAACAACATGGCCCGAGGTTCTCAAGAAAATTCCACAGTTTGCAGATTTTTTTGGTTGATAGAGGAAAAACATATTGCTAACTACGAGGATTGTATGACACTCACTGGGTCCAGTGATATGCACTCATTTTGTAGCTCAGACGCTACTTCGTGGGCCGTATGGACAAGAAAGTTGACATGTTTTTGTGCATCTTGTATCGAATTTGTCACTGCTGAGTGTGATTCACAAGAATGGGTGGAAGGATGGATTTGTAGGCCTCTAACTCCGCTTCCTAGTTATCAACCTCCACAAGCATTACAACTTGTTTCTGCAGATGAAGTTACAACATCCAAGGACTTTGACGAAATTTTAATTTTGGTGCGACAAGGTATTTATCCAGTTATTTATTTAATTTTTGTATTGAGTTATGTCCATTGAAATTTTAATATGTAATTTAAATTTGAGTTTTTCAACCTTGGTTATTTTTTTGTAGGACATGTGTTTGCAGTAATTGCGACAGAAGATAATGAAGAAGGAAAAAACTATTTCTTATGTCATTGCATCGAGGAAAGAAAGAAGTTGACTTCTCCTATTATAGATGGCGAAGATATTGAGTATCCTATAGGGTCAGTGGTAGTTACTGGAACTTGGCTTCGACGGTATCCATTAAAAAACTCCTTTGTTTGGGTGTTTGAAGACTTTGAGACACACAGGAAAATACTCTTATATTCACATCTATTTCTAGCGAAAAATATTCAGTTGTATAGATATCGAGGAAGGCCTAATAACAAGATTCTTTGGAAGGTTCGAGAGTCAGATCATGAAGCAATCTTGTCTGCTATTCAGAGTAGATCCGATCCTGATGGTTCATTGGAATGAATTTACAATGCTCATGTCTGGTATATATTTAATTTCAAGTTTCAATATATATATAGCGTATATATATATATATATATATATATATATATATAATTTTTTTTAGTTTAAAGATCTAGATTTAAGTTTGAATATATTTTATTTTAAATTTGTGTATTTTGTATGTACATGTATATAGATCTAGTATATGGTTTTGATTTGAAATTTAAATTTCTTTGACTAACACTTTTATGTTTAGGTTAGTGGTGCCAGAAAAGCTTCCACCTTCACATGGTTGGCATCTGTTAGTAGAGAATTTTAAATTCTCGAAGCTAAGAGAATCTTGAACATTGTCTGAAAAAGTTGTAAATTTTGAAAAGTCAAGTTTTGTAAATTTTGAAAATATTGTAAATTTTGAAAATGTTGTAAATTTTGAAAATGTTGTAAATTTTGAAAAAGTTATAAATGTTGTAAAACAACTTCCTCTAGGTGCCACGGAGTCTGAGTAGTCACCCGTCGAAGTTGAACGATATTTTGGTCTCAGGGCCCTTAAGGGACTACGCCCGAATGAAATATCCCGGAAGCAACGACCCTTTCGCGCACCAAAACACCACCTCCTCTAGCGTTCACCTGGCCACCCAGACGTGTCGGCGTAGTCGATTGGGTGCCACGACCCACCGTTTGCAAAATATAGCGTTTGACAACCTTACACTGGCTCCAACTGCACTATTTCACGCGTTTGTAAACAGTAGGACAGCGAGAGCACCAAAATGAGAAGGAAAAAACTGAGAGAGGCTATTGTAGAGGGTCCCTACGCCGAAGGTGCCGGATCAGACGAGGCCGCTGTAGGTGCCACGGAGTCTGAGTAGTCACTCATTGAAGTTGAACAATATTTTGGTCTCAGGGCTCTTAAGGGACTACGCCCGAACGAAGTAGCCCGGAAGCAACGACCCTTTCGCACACCAAAACACCACCTCCTCTAGTGTTCACCTAGACCACCTAGTACATGTGTCGGTGCAGGCGGTTCGAGTGCCACGACCCACCATTTACAAAATATAGCGTTTGACAAGCCCGCAAAATACAGCGTTTGACAACCTTACACTGGCTCCAACTGCACTATATTTCACGTGTTTGCAAATAGTAGGACAACGAGAGCACCAAAATGAGAAGGAAAAAACCGAGAGAGGCTATTATAGAGGGTCCCTACGCCAAGGTGATCGGATTAGACGAGGCCTCCCTAGGTGCCACGGAGTCTGAGTAGTCACCCGTCGAAGTTGAACGATATTTTGGTCTCAGGGCTCTTAAGGGACTACGCCCGAACGAAGTAGCCCGGAAGCAACGACCCTTTCGCGCACCAAAACACCACCTCCTCTAGCATTCACCTGGCCACCTGGACATGCCGGCGTAGGTGGTTTGGTGCCACGGTCAACCGTTTGCAAAATACAGCATTTGACAACCTTACACTGGCTCCAACTGCACTATTTCGCACGTTTGCAAACATTAGGACAGCGAGAGCACCGAAATGAGAAGGAAAAAAATGAGAGAGGTTTTTGTAGAGCATCCGTATGCCGAGGTGTCCAGATTAGACGAGGCATCTCTAGGTGCCACAGAGTCTGAGTAGTCACCCGTCGAATTTGAACGATATTTTGGTCTCAGGGCTCTTAAGGGACTAAGGAACGAAGTAGCCCGGAAGCAACGACCCTTTCGCGCACCGAAACACCACCTCCTCTAGCCACGAACATGTCGGCGCAGTAGGCCCACCGTTTGCAAAATACCAACCTTACACTGGCTCCAACTGAATTTTGCGCGTTTGCAACGACAGCGAGAGCACCGAAATGAGAAAGAAAAAAATGAGAGAGGCTTTGTAGAGGGTCCGTATGCAGGTTCCGGAACAGACGAGGCCTCCTCTAGGTATGGAGTCCGAGTAGTCACCTGTCGAATTTGAACGATATATTGGTCTCAGGGCTCTTAAGGGACTACGCCCGAACGAAGTAGCCCGGAAGCAACAACCCTTTCGCGCACCAAAACACCACCTCCTCTAGCATTCACCTGGCCACCCAGACGTGCCGGCATAGGCGGTTTGGTGCCACGGCCCACCGTTTGCAAAATACAGTGTTTGACAACCTTACACTGGCTCCAACTGCACTATTTCACGCGTTTGCAAACATTAGGACAGCGAGAGCACCGAAATGAGAAGGAAAAAAATGAGAGAGGCTATTGTAGAGGGTCCGTATGCCGAGGTGTCTGGATCAGACGAGGCCTCTCTAGGTGCCACGGAGTCTGAGTAGTCACCCGTCGAATTTGAACGATATTTTGGTCTCAGGGCTCTTAAGGGACTAAGCCCGAACGAAGTAGCCCGGAAGCAACGACCCTTTCGCGCACCAAAACACCACCTCCTCTAGTGTTCACCTGGCCACCCGGACGTGCCGGCGCAGGCGGTTTGGTGCCACGACCCACCATTTGCAAAATACAGCGTTTCCTTATTTATTTAAATTAAATTACAATGACTTGGTTGTTATGTTATCTCTTGTTGTCATCTTGTCCTTGGTAGGATGATATACATCTAGGGTTATGAGTGTGATCTAGGGTTGAGCTAGAGATTTGGTTTTTATCTAGTGGATATACGGTGCGAGATAGATCAAGAAGGTGCCTATGGTTGTTAAAAACAATGCATAAATGAAGTGTATATCAAAATAAGTACAAAATTCTATATTTCCAAGTTCCCAAATAAAATTTTGGGTACTAAACATTTATATCTTAATGAATTCAACACTACATGACACTTTTACTATTGCATATGCACCAATTAAATTACAACCCTTTTGATCAGAGTATTTTAGTGAATTTTATATATTAAAGATATCCTAAAAATTGACACAAATACACATTATATCCAGCATGGTGTTCTATATGGCATGGCATGGTGTTATATCCTAAGTAAATTGTTTCTCTCATATTTGTTTATCAGATCAAATTTATTTATAGCCTTACATCAACACCACTTTTTTGTTAACATAGTAATATAATTGGTTCATTGAGCATCCAATATTATAAATAAGGTGTGGAAGTTATGGAATCAATATAATAATTCATATTTTTAGAAGTGACATGTAAACAAAATAAAAAACTAGAGAAAAATAATGAGATGCTTAGAGAGAAAGTTAATCAACCTACAAAAAATATCCAACATGTAAAACTACAAATGATTGAAGAGAGGGAGAGAAGCAATATTTCTCACATTTAAAAAATATCCAACATGTAAAACTACACATTTATTGACTATGCTTAAAGCATCTTTCTCACTCCCAAATTCTAAGTCCGCCATTTCATTACTTTTTCTTCATATTGGTACCCTCAAGAATCAATGCACGTTATACATAACACATCTCTAGACTCTCAGCAATCCATCTCTTCTCTCATATTAGCACGTTATACATAGCACATCTCTAGACTCTCAACAATCCATCTCTTCTCTCATATTAGATTCCATCCTAAGCTTGGATGGGTTCATGGGCCTAAGCTAGTATCAAGTGAATAATTTTTCAAAAGGCCAATGAACTTTTTCAAGGTACTCAAATAAGATTTAGTTACTAATACTTAAGTTGGCTTGATATAGAGCTAACAATATTGTTTTAGTTTGAAAAATAAAAATTCAAAATGCCCATGGCACGAAATATACCACAAATAATAATCAGAAAGATACTAGAAAATATATAACTAGAAGTAATACAATAAATCCACTGAACAGAGATCAAAACCCACTTTCTCAGAGTTAGCAATAATACCAAAATAACCAAAATAAATATGATAAATAACCAACACACATGGATATATATATATATATAGATATATATATATATATATCAAATAAAGTGTGCTCCAGACGTGCACATGTCTGAAAATATATATGTACATGTACATAAGTTCATAATGTATGTATACATCTCGAACTAAACACGTGTCATAATGTACATATGGGACCACATGCGGTCGCAAAAGGCTATATATATATATATACAATGGACTGTGAATAGATACTTATGACCACATATATGTGGCATCCAAGTGGACTATAAATCTACTCATGAAACATCTTCCCTCTCTTTGCCCTGCTCGAAGTAGCACGTCCACGACCTGGGGATGTAGTGGAGGGAGATGCCACTACGGAGTTCATCCGTGTGGTCCTAGGTGTCTCCAAGCATGCCTGCAACCTAACCTGCACATTCACAAACAACAAGTTTTTAACACCCAAAATTTTAAAATACCTTCAAAATTTAGAAACTTGTACAATTTAGTTAAAATGCATGTGCAATCTTACCGCAATGTCATGATCCCTATCGATTTGTTGTTAACGCGTCGCAGGGACAACAATAGACTCACGAGGGGTAATCTACATACAAATAATTAATTTTCAAGTTAAATATTTCACACATATATATACCTACAAAATTTGATATTGTAGATTTAAGTTTAATAAGAAATAATGAACCTCCAAAATTTAACAAATTTAAAAAATTGTGTACCTCAGTTAGTGGATTTGCAGATGCTATGGCAGTATCTACAGCAGCCTCCACAGTCTGCATATGTGGAGGAGTCTCTCTAGCAGTCATAAGCTATACAAAAAACATGCACAAATCAATTTATTAAAATCTATTTAAGAGCTATACAAAAAACATGTACAAATCAATATTTAGTTACTCAAGAAAGAATAAAAATGTTATTAAATTTTATCTTCTATTTAGGCTAAATTCATAGGATCTATAAATGTTAGCACGGAGGCCATCTATCTTCATAAGATTTTGACAAACTTTTGTATTTAATCAAGGTAACCCATAGTCATCTTCTATGACAATTAGAGCATCATTCAAATTTGAAGAACTTTAAAATCTAACATCACCAGACCAAACATATAGATCAGACGAAGAGTAGACTAGAGTTGTATATCCTTGGTGGGCAAGTGTGTTGCAAATATATAGATTATAATGCACTATTTATATGTATTTGTGTCCAAAGGTAGCTGAGTTTGAGTTTTGGTGCATGAGCCTAGAGGATCTTACTTGTGTGTTATCCCTTTGGAAATAAAGATTTTGATGGTAGAACTGGATTTAGAGAGGCTACCCATGGCTAGCTAAACCCCCACCACACGTAGGGGTAGGAGAAAGTGTGATGAAATATGGTGGAATCTCAGGAAGAAGATATATATATATATATATATATATATATATAGAGAGAGAGAGAGGAAACATGGCTTGAGTATATAATTTGAAGTGCGTGAATGGGAAATTACACAAGTGTGGGATGCTGAGGAGTCAATAGAGTTGTGTGGGATGCTGAGGAGTCAATAGAGTTGTGGAGGATGATGGTTTACAAATGTTTTGAATCTCTTATGGAAGATGAGGAGCCACAACATCAGGATCTCCCAACTTTTAGAAATCATAGTAGATATCGCCTTCAGGTTTGGATAAGAGTGCATTAGGTGAAAGAGTGAGGACCAAAGGCACACATCTGATCCCGGGCTAGCCACCTAGCCCTTACACATGGTGTTACATATCTAGAGGTAGTTATTGAGAATCAAGATATAGTCTAGGTAAATAAGTAGATATGGGAAGATATCATTTTACATTGGATTGAGAAGTTCATCATACAAATAATATACCTATGATAGTGCAGTACGTGTCATTATTTTGGATGTTGGGAACATGTAGACCATGTGTATCCAGTTTAGTACTACAAACGAGACATAAGGGAATTTATCAACTGGCCCGAGAGGATCAAGAAGATCAAGAGGATTGGGTCAGTAACCACCTAGAAAAAATACTTATGAGATTTCTATTTCTGGATCTAGAGGATAGGGTCCACATCCATAATAATCACTTAATAATCCTCTTCACCTAAAGTAAGCACCTCAAGTCTATTATGAAATGTATCTCCAATTACAAAAATTTTAGAGGTATTAAAAATGCAGCAGAGCATGTGTACAAGTGTGAGATACTATGGTATTCTAAGTAAATTACAACTTTATATATGGTAGCTGTTGTATGTATTTTATATACGTTGAGTATAAGAAAGTGAAATTCATGTACAGAGGTCCAAGAATTAGAAACAAAGTGTGTAAAGAGATTTGTAACTAACCTGCATAAAACTCATGTGAGGCGTGCCAGTAGCTTCAGTTCCCTGAGCAGATGATGACCCACCAGGCTCTTGTGTATAAAAGAGGAAAATATTAATACATGTACAACATACACGTGAAACAAATTATAATAATAATCTAGTGCAATTAAATGATTTATTAAAAATGTAAGTTTGTACAACTTGAAACTTACGTTTGAAACACTCCCAACCGCAGTAGCTAGCATGTCGACACCGGATATTTCCTTCACCGACTCTTGCTATTTAAAATAAAATAAAAAATTAGTTTTTTACATGTATGCGCATGACGTACAATCATATATATATTAATATCTCAAACATGTGAATTAAACTATTATAGATATATATATTATTTAAATTTATTTAAAATTTACCTATGAAAGACCAATATCAATGGCTCCAGTTCCAAAAACATTACCCAGCATCTCATCTATAGAAAAAAAATCCTGTGAACTAGCAAATGATGTCTCGCCTGCAGTGCATATGGCACCACATGATCCACAGTGGTGTGGTGCACTAGAACTGACGCCTCCACCAACATCACCGGATGCAATTTGGGTGTTATGCTGGGTGAGAGTGTTAGTGAGCTCCCTCAATGCATACAATGTATCAATCTCCACAACCTCCTTCACTGTAGGAGGGATAACTGAAGGTAGTGGGGGTTTTGGGGCATGGGGGATCCTAGGCTGACCTACGCGTGCACCAGGTCTGCTCTGTGCAGAGCCACCTCCTCGACCCAAAAAGTATGAAAAGTCAAAATAATTCAGGACCTCATTGAGCACGAACTCACAATATAATTTCTTCAAAAAATAAAGAGGAACCTCATTGTTGTTGCATGGTGGATAATAAAAAACCATCCACCATCGGTCCCAAAAAAAAAATTTCATTCTATCATCATGGCACCAATGGATTGGGAACCGTTTGCAAGTAACAGCACGGGGGGGCATTGGTTCTAGGGTCGGTAAATAATGCACAAATGAGGTCTTTTTCCAATTTTTTTGTCTTTGACGGCCGCATGAGATATTTTATCCGCATACCACCGCCTATAGCCACTTCTAAAGGTGTTCCATCTATGTATTTGGTTGGTTGTAGACTCGACTTCGCCAATCAATGTTTGTAATGTATTGGCTAAAGTCATGTGGGATGGATTTTTAGCATGATTTTGTCTTATAGTTTGAATTAGGTTCTCAATGACAATTTTATTTTCTTGGATTCTTCCAATGATATTATCTTACGTTCCTGTTGGCTCAGTGGGGACGGAAGGAGCCACAGGGGGTGGATCTATGTTTGGAGGAGGGTTTTGAGGAATGTTCGGAGGGTTTTGAGGAATGTTCGGTGGGTTTTGAGGAATGTTTTGACGGTTTGCACGAGCCTGAGCTTGCCGACCAACTAATAAAACAATAAAATTTTATACATAAACAAACAATTCACAAAACCCATGAAAATGCCAAAAAAAAACCTAAAATGCAAAAAAAAACAACCTAAAATGCAAGAAAATGATTACAATCGGGGACTTACCTCCTCGTCTTGGTGGCATGGTTGAATCTATCGCTATCCAGAAGTTTGATGAGCAATTTTGAGATAGTATTGAAAGTGCGAGTGAAAAACGTTTAGGAAAAGTCGCGGTTCGAAATGAAAATTAGGAAAATAACGAGTCACGGAACTGTTAAATTTTGTCTCAGAGTTCCGCGAACATGGAACTAGGTTCAGTAATTACCGAACCTAGAATTCAATAACCATGATCACGGTTTTAGGACCGAACCGCGATCGCGGTACCTTTATTTCGGGTTTTTATGTCCAACGGAATTTTCCACCAACTTCGTGCACTTACCCGACTGCTACACATGGATAAAAAGGTGTAAAAAATGTGCATTCTTCATAGGTAAAGAAAATTTAGCAATGCTTCCATTACACCCTATTTCAGTTGACCAACCATTCATGCAATGGGGATTGGAATTCATTGGGGTCATCAATCCAAACTCAAGCCAAGGTCACAAGTGGATTTTCACAGCAACAAACTATTTCACCAACTGGACCAAGGCGGTAACACTCAAAGAAGAAAACAAGTCTAGTATACTAGACTTCTATGAAGGGATGATGACTAGGTTTGGAGTACCATCCACTATCATATCAGACAATGCATTAGCATTCCTAGGTTCCAAGATCACAGAATGGGCTGTCAAGAATGGACCCTGCTTAAGCACCTCTTCAAACTATTATCTGCAGGGTAATGGGCAGGCAGAGTCCACAAATAAGAATTTGCTAAGGATCATCAGAAGGACTCTAGATGAAAATAAAAGGACATGGCATACAAGGCTCAAATCGGTATTATGGGATGACAAGATCACACTAAAGAGGTCAACAAGTAATTCCCCTTACAAGCTGGTCTATGGTAAAGAGGCAATGTTGGCTATATCATTATAGCTACCTACATTGGAACTTTTGAAGTAGTTGGAGTTGTCTGAGTTTGAGCCTATGGAAGCTAGGTATGCATAAATGATGGAATTGGAAGAAATTAGAGAAAATGTAGTTCAAATGATAGAGTAAGATCAAACCTTAGTCAAAAGATGGTTTGACAAGAAAGCAGGAACAAGGACCTTTCAGGAAGGGAACTTAGTTCTGAAACGGGATGCAGATCAGGAAAAACCAGGCAGGCATTCAAAGTTTGATGCCATTTGGAGTGGCCCCTACATGGTCACAGGATGTAAAAGTAGCAATTCCTTCCAACTGTCTACCTTGGAGGGAGAGGAGCTTTTGATTCCGGTTAACAAAATCTATCTTAAACATTGTTACTGAAAGGAAAAAAGGTTTCACCCTTATAAATATTAGCCTAGGATTTCAATTCCTCTAAGTGAGTGTGCACATTGTCTTGTTGTAGTGTAAGTTTCAATTTCCCTAAGTTATTTGGCACATGTCTTGTTGCTCCAAGGTTGTATCACTATGTTTCTCAGTGTGCCTACAAAGGTGAATGTTGTAACGACCCATTTTAGGAACACGGGAAAAATCCAGGTCAAGAGAATTTTCTATTCTCACAAACCACATTTTCAAGATTTTCCTATGAAAATTGAAAGTACAAGCAAAGAGGTAGGTTCATGATTCAAAATTCAAGATCAGTACCAGGATCTCCTTCATTACTCTATGCCCAATGGATACTTCAAGGTAGCTGATCTTTCCACATAGTAGGTAGATGATCCCGTGGTTCGCCAAATTATTATCCAATTTTTCCCTCGGGAAAAGTTTGATTAAACACGACCTTCCGCACCAGAGAAATTAAGAGGTCAATTCAATCATGCGAGCCCACATTTCAAATCCAACAGCCAGGTTACAAGCATGCTCGCCAATGGCAATGGAAGGTGGGAAAATGAATGGATAATAGAAATGTTGAAGAAAATCTAACTTGATAAGTCAAAATCAAGGCCAGAGCGAGTCGACTCGAAGAAAATCAACAGAGCCCGCGGAAGGTGCCACGTGTAAGCTCAACGGAACTTTCAAAAGATGCAATAAAAGCAGAGACCCTAGGGATGTGCTAGAATCCCCACGTGGTTCTCATCACATAGTAGGCTCGCAGACGATGCAAAGTGTCCCCATAGACGTTACTTCAAAGGTGCAAACAAAAGTGAGGTCCCTAAATGAGCGCAGGGTCTCCACATGTCTAGGGCTTGAGAAAGTTGCACCGGCCATTGAAAATTCTAAGAACTAGCAGAAGCCTCCACGTGTCTCTTCGGCACACTTTTGGTATGTTGCTTAAAAGAAAGATCCCCAAATGAGTGCAGGCTCTCCACGTGTTTAGGGCCGGAGAGATTTGCGTTGGCCGTTGAAAATTCTAAGAGCCAGCGGAAGCCTCCACATGTCAGCTCAATGCATCTTCAAAGGTAAAATCCAAGGTAGGTCCCCCAAATGTGCGTAAGCCCTCCATGTGTCTAGGGTCCAACATAGTTGCTCCTAAATAGGCAGAAAAGGGTAGAACACAAAGAGAGTAGAGCAGGTTCGCGGATGATGCCAAGTGTCCAACCGTCGTAACTTCAAGAGTGAAAGGATGGGATAAGTCTTGGAAGCCCACAAGGTCTCCACGTGGAGCTAACTACAAAGGTCCCACCCGGAAAGGGGTTTTGACATTATATATAGTGGGGCCCTTTACTCACCCAAGGGAATGAAGCAACATGTTCGCGGATGGTGCTAAGTGTCGGAATGTCGCATTCCTAGGACCCTATAAGGAAGCAAAAATCTTAGGAATGCGCAGGGCTTCCCCGTGGATCTTGCACAGATACACTCCAAACCCAAAGTAGTTTGGAGATTATCATAACTTTTGACTGGAAGCTCGGATTTGAGCAATAGAGGAATTTTTGGAAAGCTTTCAATGTCTACTACTCAACTACGACTGAATATTTTAAGGCTGTCAAGCTTCACATCTACCACCATAATGAAGTATGGGCTTCCTTTCTTTCCCAACAAGGAACAACACATGGAGGCATGGGTTTTTCTAGTGGAACCCATCATTGTTGTAGGTGAATTCAATGTTCTTTTGGGGTGGTTGAGGCAGAATTTCGATTTCTTCTATCTCCTTCTTTAATTCTTCCTATATATTGTAAGGAGTGGGAAATATTCTAGACGTTGGACATTCTTGCTTTGCACCCTCAATTCTTCCCTTTGTTTGTAAGTTTATTTTATGGAGTAAAACCTCCCATTCAAGTTGTAATGCAATTTTTGCCTCTTGGCTACTGTAATTGCACTGTATCAATTTTTCGAGTAATAAGATAAGTCTGTGGATTATTTTCAACCCTCTTTTGTGTTCATTGCATCCACCTGATCTCTCATTGTAGTTTAGTTATCTGTGCATGGTGGTTGTGTTATAGTTCTAATGGTTTGTGTTTAATTACAAAGGAGGTGTTCAACATTCCTTTGGTGCATCACGCTTATTAGTTTAGGTTTTATTTCTTACATCTCCTTACCCCTGTCTCCTTAGAAAGTTGGAGTATGTTTTAGAGTAGATCCTATGCAATACGAATGTGTGCACTTGAACAGAGGAATAGGAACCGGCCTTCATCCGGAGAGTTTTCCCCGATTTCAAAGTCCCACACTTTGGGAAAAGCTCTATGTTATGCAATCACATTGAGATTCTCAACCCATCGAGTTGGAGACATTCAGTGGTGCTATGATTACACATCAAAAACTCCTCTTCGTTAGTATGTACTATTGGATATTGTCTTTGCACTATGTTGGTACAAACATGGTCTTTGGGGTCATGTGATACCAGTTTTATATGTATTAGCGTGATGATTATAATGTCAGACACATGTGTGTGTTGGATTTATGCCTATGAAATAATTTTTGGAAATTCTTCGTTATGTGGACTCCTTGTTGTCTTTCCATGGTGGAATTAGAGGTCTTATGATTTAATGCAGTCATGAAAGTATATAGCAAGATGTCTCATGGGGCTTTTTATGTTTTGTTGAGTTTTCGTGCGACACCTTGAGGCTAATTAATATTGGGCACCTACGAACATAAGACAACTGAAATTCTAAACAATGAATACTAAGAGTTTGAGATTAATAAATTGTGTTAAAGAAAAAACTAATTGAGTAGTAAAGTAAAAGATAACTAACTACCAATCTTCAAAGAATATTAAACTTTAAGATATTGTTAAAAATAGACTAATCCTGTGTGGTCACATTGTACATACAAGTTTTTTTTATTAAATGACATGGGTCACTATTAACTTTATTTCCTATGTATCCTTCAAGCTACGACATTATGTCGCATCGAGGAAGATGCAATGATAAGCGAAGGGAAATGTAGTGCCTAACTTTCCACCTAATAACGTGTAATACCCTCTCCAATGGATTTCTTATCCTTAAAGATGATGGCTTAAATTTATCGTGGCATGTGAAGGATTTTCTTATAGGAAGATTCTTTATAATAAAAAAATAATCCTTCTACTTTCCATTCATCATTATGGCTGAAACGTCCCTTCAGTCATATTGTTTGAAACTTTGTCAGTAAGTCTGAGATTGGTACAGCGTGAGATAGAAGATATTGGGATAGCATGGCGGGAATGGAGCACTGTTATCGTAGGGATGCAAAGCGACACAACCTGGATGGCCCTGCAATCCTGTCACTTTCGTTGCGCAATAATACAAGCACCTTATTTGAGATCCCGAGGAGTTAACCATGGCGAACCCCAAGGTAACATTGTAAAGTTAGCAGTAATTGGTTGGTTGCAACAAAATAGAATGTTGGGGAATCATGCTAGCGGAGCTCTATTATAGCCCTCCCAAATCAGCGCCAATATGGTTATTTATCCCTGTGCATGGAGATAATATTGTAACTCTAATATCTCCTCTTTTTTCTTGCAAAGTGATTGTTCTGGATATGTATCTCTACACCTGAACCGAGTTATATTGCCTCTAAAATGAAAATTCTTCTTTTCATTGTGTTTTTTGTTGTCTGCAAAGGAAGAAAGAAGATTGAGGCGGAGAGGGCACTTCATTTGGTGTAAATCCCAACAGTATTGATTCAACTTCTTCTGCCTATGACCACCTGTGATACTTGCACTATAACCTTTGTAGTGCCCTTTTCTTCTACATCTTTATCTTTTATTTCGAGTAGCTGGTGTATCGATTTAAGAAATTGAAATTTGGCTCTCCTTCTGTCCCACGTATGGCTCTGCAACATTTTGTATCTTTCACTCTTTCTCCACGTGAGACCCTCTATTTTCCTTTAATTGACCTCTATAATCCACCAACATCCTTTCTCACACAAGTTAAAAATAAGAGATTTGAAAAAAGGCATTGATATCCATCAAAACATATGTTGCAATTTGAAGTTCCCTAGTTAACATGTATGCAAAATGTTGAAGATAATTAAATCCACTTGAACTCTTTGACACATTACGCAAAAAAAATGTGGTCTCTTGGAAAGGTGTTCCTTGCTTGATATGCTCAAAATAGTTTTTATGAGGAGGCTCGAAGGCTTTGCAGAGAAATACCTCAGTTAGATGCCATCTCATGGAGTGCCATGGTATCTAGATACGTACGAAAGGGTCTTTTTTGATTAAATGTCATAGAAGCATCCAAGAAAATGCAAATAGTAGGGGGAAGCCATCATCCGTGGCTGTTGTGGGCATCCTACCTATTCTGTGTCTAATGAGAGATTTTGGAACAGGTCAAAGGACCACATAAGCATATGCCCTGATGGTCGTTTCATTATCTTGGTACTACATAAGTACTTAAGTTGGTATCTTTGGGCTTCGGTTACGCCTCGAAAGTGTTTTTTGGAAAGGATAATAGCTTGTTTAGTGGCTGTGATCACGTTGGATTTTTATTGTTGGCGAGATGTATTTAATTTTGAATATGACAAGCGTTATGGTGGTTATAGGGGATAATGTGTTTGAATGATGATATATTTTATGTGGCGAGTTGTTTTGGTTGGAAGTATGGAAAGTTGGTTGATTTTATGAAAATTTCTTCTGATTAGTGGAGCTCATTGTGCTTAGTGAGAGGGAAGACGCAGACATTCTCACTTATTTGAGATATAATTTTTTTTTGCCTTGATGTTGTCTTGAATGGTACAAAAAGGAGGGGTTGTGTATGCATGCATACTTTCTTGAAGAATGTTGAAAGAGAGTTAGAGCCTTTTGGAATGCGAGTGAAACTTTAAAGTATATATATTATTTTTTTATATAGATTAATAGATAAATTATACGGATGCTAGCATTTCCAAGAATGGTCTCCTTTACCTTCATCCTTTATAATTTTCTTATTTTGGGTTCTCCATTTTCAATTTAATAGAAATGTTAATCCATTGGTTAATCATACAATTGGATATTTAACCAATCTTAGATGGTGTAAAATAAAAAAACTCCACTGTGTGAATTACATAACCGATTTACACCTTGAACATCAACCATGATCGCTACAATAGTATTATACATTTATAACCCATAGTAGCCAATATAACACACATAGTATTAGAAATAAGCACTCATGTCCATGTGTACTAGTGCGAGTAAGATGATTAGAAAACTAAAACAACCTTTTTTTTACTTTCAAAGTTAGGAAAACACCACATTCAAAGACTTGCAAAGAAACATTTTGGACCCCATAAAAGAGATTTCAAGAAAGAATATTTTATAGATGTATTGTGAAAGAAACATTTTGGACCCCATAAAAGAGATTTCAAGAATCGTATGTGCTCTTTGTTATGTGGAGAGTCACACAAAGAACTATATCGACCTCAATTGACCATTTGTTCTCTCCTCGCCGCCATTCTAGAAGCCATGTTACCCTGATTAGTGGACCATTTTATAGTTTTAGGGAGCTTTTAAAAGTGAAAATTTGGTTCTCTCCTCGTTTCACCTCATTCTAGTTTGCCATGTTACCCCATTTTATAGTTTTAGGGAACACTTTTATGCCTTCGCAAATCTTGGTAGTATCGTTCTTCAAAGACTTCACCTCACTGTTTGGGCCCTGCATGAGGGAACACTTTTATGCCTTCGCAAATCTCTAGTATTTCTACTCAAAATTTCTAGCTAGTTTGGCAAAGAGGTTTTGTAGGCCTTCGATTGTAGTTTGACTAGGTTATATAGGACCAAATACGATCGGTCGCCCCTGGAAATCCTATTGCTATTTTTATTTCGTTTGTCAATTCTCAATTCCGTTGACTCCAGTAAATTCTCCATGAAGAGGAGTGCATGTATGAAAAATTCCGTTGCGCCTTCAAATATCAAAAGTCAATTTTGGACGTGGTTTCCAATCCCTCGGGGTAAAATTTGGTTGATTTGTAACTTTGTCACTTACGACCGATGGCCTCAGAAAATAGCTGCAAAGTGTAAACCGATCACCAATTTTGAATTTTTTTAATTTCATGTAAATTCTGGGTATATAGGAGTACACGAAGGAACTCAACCAATGTCTTCTTTCCCATCGAAAAACTTTTTTGAATGAGGTTCCTTAGCCTCTAAGACAAATTTAGACATTTTTGCATCTATTAGAAAAATCTAAAATAAGGTCGCAAGATCCTAATCAAGACAATAAACTGTCATGAAAAGTTTTTGAAACTTAAAAATAATTGTATGAAACTCTCTCTTGTGGCTTGCTATGTAAAATATGACTTTTGAAAAAATAGTATTTCTCTCCCTTCACTGTCTCTTTCTTTCTCCTCCCTTAGAAAATAAAAAGAAATGAAATGAATATATGCATCTAAACCCTCTCTTGTTGCATGTGCATTATTATTATTAGGTGAATGGAAAAAATAAATATGATAATTATATTGGATTTAGGTATATGTCATGCCATCAATTTTTTGTTGACTCATTCTGACATGTTTTGTAGGGCGCAATAAGATGGTGAAATCATGTGGTTGCAATTCATTTGTGTATTTTTGTAATTTCTATATGATAATGAAAAAAATGTATAGCTAGGTTTGCAGTAAAGTTTCATTTTACTAATATCTTTTCAAATAAAAAATTTTCGTTATCGTGCATCAATTTTATGTAAACTTGTAATTTTTCTTTGTTATCGATATTTTTAAGAGTCGTCTAATATTACTTAATGTTATTCTTGATTTCATTTATCGATATGTTGTGAATACTTACATCATGTATGGAAGGAAGAAGTATCTTTTTATAAATGAAAATGGAATAGTTCTTTAAACACCTTTAATTCTTCATCTTTCCTCAATTATTGCATTGTTATTAGGTGAGATTTAACATTATACGGTTGATAACAACTTGATATTTCCTTCTAGATTGAATGATCCTCACTTCTACCATGACCATCCTTACTATGGATACTAGTGTTTACCAACTAATAATGCTAGCCTTACGTGTCATCCTTTGATAGAAACTAGTGATGATAGATTGTGTTGTGTTTCACTTTGGAAATATTGCATCTAGTATAAACATCTAAAATTGTTCCTAATGAGGTGTTGAACTTAATGAAAATTTAATTCATGATTTATCCTAGGGACTTAATACTAAGCATATTATGTAATTATGAAATGACAATTTGGATCATGAGTGGAACCCACGTCGTGAGATACCTATGTAGGAAACATGTGAGTTTGAATCCCCTTTGTCTTCACAAACATGGGTGTTATTTCAGAAGGAGTATTTCTAGTTGTGCATAAGTTATATGGTAAGAGTAATTGCTTTATCTATATTTTTTCTATATGCATGGTGTAGGCCCTTTTAGGTGATAATAGAAATTAGTCAAAAATAGGCCACTTATAAGACTTAGGGTGAATTATACATTAGTATAGTATGTCCAGTGAGTAGGGTAGTTGCTAGAGGATCATAGGGTGTACAAACATTATAATTGCATATAACCTTGTAATACACATATAATACTTAGATTACCGAGTAATAATCCAAGCTTGGTGAAGTGTGAAATCATACCCCTTATGATCCCTCGTGACTCAGTAAAGGAAAAATAGTGTATGTATCTTAGTTGTTTTTAACATGAATTCACTATGAAGTCAACGTAATGGTGTAAGGGATTACAGGAACATGAAAGGTTAATTTGGAAATGTTATTAGATGTCGCATAGACTTGAATGATGTCAACTTTATAAGACGACTCAGATGATTTTGATAAACAATAAAATGTAATATAATGTCTCCTAGTTGATCTTTTCACCTAGTAAATGGGAAATGTGTGATACTTAGGGAGTGAACATAATCACGACACCCCTCAATGCTGTTTAAATAAGATTATTAAATGACCAAAAATTAAGAAAAAATGAAACTTGAGGATTGATCCTTTTGACTCAAGAAAAATCCTCTACTGCGTATCATGAGAAATGCAAGCTAAATATCTACGGCAAATAGTTAGAAAATACTATTAGTTGAAATAACTTAAAGCGAATTGGTGTAACTTTAGTACATAAATGTTATTATGAAAGGAATGTGTGACTAATTATCCTTTGAACTAATAAACTTCCTTTGTTCTATGTTAACATTCCTTGTTACAACTAAGATAAATTGTAAATCCAAACGATCATACAACTTAGAATACAAATCGTTAGAAAAAAACTATTAGCCTCATATAATCACATATATTCCTATCAACAATCAAGCTACATTAGTCTATTGCGATTTGTTAAAAGAGAAAATTCAAATGGAACCATTATAAGTAATAAAATTAAGTAATATAAAAATAATGGTAGCCAAGTTAAATAAGAATGAAGGACTTGAAGACAAATGATTTTCAAGTAAATAAGGTCAATAACGAAATATGACTATAGTAAATATGCAAACCAGAAAAGTGTTGTGTTATGAATGGTGCCTATACAGGAGTTTTATGGGAGTTTATAGTGTAGTCAGATAGTTATGTTGTGCCTTGTCATTTGGGAAAAAGTGGCCTTGTTGTGCATCACATATTTGTCATATTATCTATGTGGGTTAATGTTTGTCCAAGTGTCTCTTGTGTTAGGTGTTGTCTTAAGAAATCGTTTGTGTTTTCATCTATCAAGCAATGTAAGTCAAAAAAAGTTTATTCTAGTATTTTTATTGTTGTATTTGTGTGTCAAATTTGTGGGCGTTACAAAAATTAAATAATTGAGTTTTATTAAAATTAAGGATTTTGCCTTAGGACATTTTCTTTTTTGTCAAATATTTATCTAACTTTATGAACTATTGAATCAATATAATTATCCTAAAAAATATTGTATTCTTTTTAATTTCACTTGGCAGTCGAAATTTGGTTGTGATATCCCTAGCATGCTTGAGACATAGTACCCATTTGAGATTCATGGATAGATCTGCAAGCATGTTCTTTATTGTGGTTTTCATATGCCTATAAATAGATATGAGGGGTGGGATGGATTTAGGGTCCTCTATCTAAACTCTATATCCCTATTTGAATAAGACCATCTGAACTCATCTTATTTTTCTTGAGGTGAAGGTCAAATTCCTTGTATGCCAACTTCATTTATTGCGATATAGAGTAATATTGAGGGGAACCACACCAAAATTTAGGGTTGATTTAAATTTACATAACCTTTAAAACACTTTAGTTTTTTATATCTTCATGTCAAAAATTGACATAATAAGATTCAATATAATTTGAATTCAAAAAGTATTTTTGTGAGAAAAATTGGTTGCTAAAGCATCTGAATAGAGTTTTTACTTGCATTTGCAAAAAGAGACTCTAAATCAATGCTTTCACTTTCATTTGCAAGGTAAAATTACTACCAAGACTAAGTCAAGCTTTTGAATTGCATTTCAAACGTAAAAGTTTGACTAATAGTAAGTGGACATTTTCATTTGCATTTTTTTATTGAAATCTGGCAGGTCTGCGGACTGCCTTCCCCCACGGTGAAGTGGGCAGATTTCTTAGGCTAAGCAATTAAGGATTGAGGGGTATTCATTCCGTCAAATTCATTCGGGGCACGATCCTGGCTTCATCCCTTATTACGGTGCATCCCCTGATTTCGCTTGCAGCGATTGAACCCTGGTGGGGTCTTTAGGAACCAACCATCTTCACTATTGAGTCAATGGTAATTAA
Source organism: Taxus chinensis (assembly GCA_019776745.2). Classification (NCBI taxonomy): domain Eukaryota; kingdom Viridiplantae; phylum Streptophyta; class Pinopsida; order Cupressales; family Taxaceae; genus Taxus; species Taxus chinensis. Next base: position 536,906,280 of record CM034156.1, on the reverse strand, counting down.
ATTCGGAAACATATTTTCAGTTTTCATGTTAATTACAAATGTGTACGGAAAGACAAAGTTTGAAAAACATAGTTACGATTTATATGTAAATGAATGCAAAGTTGAAAAGTCTGAGAAAGACTACGTGCAAAAATTTGAAGAAATGGTGGTCCAAATGCAATTTGCAAACATGCACTAAACGTGTGGAAGTGTGATTTATAATTTTAAAAAAAAAAGTATCCAAGGTTTTGACAGTACTTTTTTAAGTAGCTTGCGAATATGTTCACAAAGTCCAAAACACAGGAAAACAATGGTTTTTGTTTCAAACATATGTAATTTAGTAGATTTTGTAGAAATTTTTATTGCAGACCCGATTTTTTTGCCGGAGTTCAAATTTCTTCACAGCAAATAGGAAGACTAGAAAATAAGCTCTACGAGCGTTATCAACAAAGTTTAATGTATATTATCAATATACCAATGTGACTGTAAATTTTGTGGTGAAATATGGAAATCCAAAACCCTTCAATAATCGTTTAACTTCCAACCCCACAATATAGTGTGTTCTATCTCTCCACCAATAGCAATTGTTAAAATATTTAACAATTTATGGTATACATTTTGTAACTGGAGATGAGAGTGGACCCCATTAGTTTATTAATGCTAGTTACCATCATGGGTGCTCAATAACAAAGGAGATGACATTGTACAGAACAATCTCAAATTTGTAGATAAAACATAGCTTTGTATCTACATATTTTTGCACAAATGTTTATTTGAGAATTCTATTTTTCAAAATATGCTAACACACATAAATTAGGAGATTATAATGTCATTAGAGTACAAAACAGACATTGTACTACATTTTACATAAAATTGGAATTCATTAAAGAACATAACCTTCAAAGATAATATTTAGAAATGCAAATTCATAGATTCACCTGTAAAAATAGCATACAAACATTCAGCCCAAGATGTTAATACAACAATATAAATTCAAGTATTTACATGATTATTTAATTTATTCAAAACGAACAAGTTAAAATTAATGGACGTTAATCAAATTAATGTAAATTTTCATAAAATATGAAAAAATATTATCAATATCAATTTTGTATATGATTTTTAAAAAATTATTTCATAAAATTATACAATATATTATATTATTTAGACATTGTCCATTTTTAATTAGACAACATTAAAAAAAGTAACATTTTGGTTTTAACATTTGGTTTTATTACAAATGTTTTTAAACTTCTTATAAAACTGTAAAAACTGCAGCTTTTCTACCATTTATTATTATTATTATTTCTCATCAATACATATTTCTTGTTCCGACATTAATGTTAAAAGTGCACTTTCTCATCAATATCTTCTAAATAGTAAAATAATATTTTATTTTTCTACCATTTATTTGCCATTTCCTATGTGTCATTAAATGACACTCTACTTGAATCACTCCTTAAAAGAGACGCGATAATATTTGGTAAGTTTTCTATTTAACACTCTTGATTGATGTAACATTAATAAATTAGTTGCTCGTCACCTTAAATTGCAACAGAAAAGGCATAAGTTTTTCGCTTCATTGGTGACTTTTCCTTGCAATGTTTCATGAATTAAAGCTAATAAATAATATTGAGTTTGTTTACATCACTGTCAATGCAACCTACGTGACTGGGAAACGTCGCAATCATGTGGAATATAATACTTGGAAAATGTGAAAGTATGAGCTCGATTTTCTAAAGCTGGGTTAGTCACTGAGCATGACCGTACTTGATTGCAAATTGGAAAGAGCATATAATTTGCATAAAATGAGTGAGTACCTCGAATGTTTATTTCTCAAATGTCAAGAGAATTTATCAAAATAAGTACGTGTTCATTCTCGAATGTTTATTTCTTTCCTCTGATTGATAATAAAGATTTTTCCCATAATAATTTTATATTTAAATATATTTTAATATGTACCCAATTATGAGGTAGTGGCTTATTTTTAAAAAGGGTCAATTGTATTCAACATATGCTATACTAGCCATTGTTATAAATGTGTAAAGCATTTTTTTTAAAGCGAATACAATTTCCATTAATAAAGAGAAGTATTTTTTTATAATTATATTTTTATTTTAGATTTAATTTTGTTGAATAGATAATATACTACTAATTCTCTTAAGGTTATAAAATAGATAATACAATGTGTTTTTTTTGTATATTTAAATATTTTTAAATATAATTTATTTTCTTGATTTAAAAAACATATTTTTATTACTACAAATATATAGTGTAATATAGGTCATATAAAAATGAAGGATGGAAAGAGTCACGTCCCCAATTCAAATAACATTGAGTCAAAAAAACCTTTAAGGAAGCCAACTCATCTCAAATAAATAACATTAAAGTTGAAAATTTTAAAGCCACAATAACCATGGGTTTTAATAAAAAGATGATGAAACCAATGCATATGAGCACATAACATAAGACAATAATCCATCAATAACAAACATGCTGGTTTGTTAAGGTGGAGGTGGACTATTTTGTTGGTCCCTCATTCACTTGTTTTAGAGGGGTGTGCCATACTCGAGATCGGATGTCATTCATATTTCTACTAATTTTCTTCGTTTTCATTCTAAGGAGTAGGAGAAATAGACAAAAGGAATAGTACAATTTTTTAATTGGGGAGGATAATCCCAAACAGTACTTCCATCACTAATGAAGTCCTAAAGAAACCATTACCATGAGTAGGTGAAGGCTCACTAGGCTGATGATCGAGATGGCATAAACATTTAAGCATTCCAATCAAGTGACACCTATGGGAACCTTTTCCATATCTTTGATAAGGATTGTATCGAGATGATGAATGTCTGCATGCAACTAACTAACAATATAAGAAATGTTTCCACACAGAGAAAGTAGGAGGTACCTAAGATATTACTTCCACTTGAATGTGGTTTTGAAGAAACATATAAGAGATCACAGTAACTTTATTCATCACAAAAACTTATCTTTTCATAACAATATTACTAAATATAGCTTGATTTTATCACTTTAAATATTAAAAAGAATATCAATATGAAAGATACAAACAATAATTGTATTTTTTAGGAAGGATGGTCAAGTACCTATAAAAAACTATATTCCAAGTAAATAATTCCAGAATGAAGTGTTGTAAAAGGGTATGAATCTATTTCTTGATAGTGACTTAACATGTGGACAAAAAATAAAAAGGTGTTTGAAGGACATTCATTGATGGAAAGGAGGTCAAGTGTAATTCAACACCCCTACATGTTTAAGCCAATCATCAATAGGAAGGCCCTAGTAAACTATAAAACATAGAAAATGGAATTTCGGGCTCAATGCAGGATTTCAATATCTAATAAAATGTTTAATCAAAAACTATATCCTAGGATCTAAGAGTATAACAATGATTGAGATATTCTCCTAGCAGATATTGATTTGAAAGAAATTCATAAAAAATAATTTGTTTTTGCTAAGATAAGGAATTCATAGATGGATAATTCTAATCTATCAGCCAAGGAAAAAAGAACAAATAAACAAACATTTTATCCAGGAATCATTAGGTATGGAAATTTGAATTTCATAAATAAACTATGAATCTTATTATTAAGATGATATTTTAATTTTACAATATCCCATGATATCTAACTAGTGGAATGCTTGTGAAATACATGTAACCAATACATTTGATTCCCTTTTTAAAAATATAGGGGCGTGTAAATTATATGACCATTGAAAATAGGAAATTATTGAAGTTAAGAATCAGATATCAGAAAAGAAAAAGAAAACTAAAAGACATCTTAGTTATCAAACCATCCTGAACCTAGATGATTTTAGGTTTGAGAAGCTTCCATGTCATTTTTGAAATAAAATTTTATATTATAAATTAAAAATATTATTAATCGTCATCATTGTCAAAACAAAAATATTGACACAAAAATACAACCTTTAAAAAATTATGGAATAGTTTTTTTACTTATATTGCTGAATATACGTTACCACATGGGATCACATAGGATAATGCATAACATATGAGACATTTGCATAAATGTGAATCCATGTAGATAACATGAAAACACATGATACACAAAAAATCCACTATTCCTCAAATGACAAAGAAAAAACACTGATCCAACTAAAATATACACTTACAATTAAACACTTTCCATGACACAATGTTTAATCGTTACATGTTTATTACAATCCTATTTTCATTAATTGAACTTAATCATTTGAGGAAACATAAAATGTAAACCTTCATTCCTCTTAACACTAGGTTGTGTTTTTCATTATTTCATTTAACATTTTACCTATGATGGTTCCATTTTAAATCTAACTTTTAATAAGCACACCTAAATAATGTTTTTTCTCAATTATAATAATTTCCAAAAGTGAATTGTTATTTCTATTCATTTTAAACATGTAAGAAGTGAATTGTTATTTCAATCTTATGCGACGGATATATTCCCGAAATAAGTTTACATGAAGTTTAGTTTTACCTTCCTTACATCGGAGAAATGACATGAAGTCGGAAAAGTAATCTTTTGATTTACAAGAGAATAAGGTCAAATTTTCCTTGTCATATAATCTTCCATCTGTTAGGGAATGTCTATTTTCCTTTTGAAGTTATTATCATTCCATACTTGGTTTGATTCTTTGTTGATATTCAGACACCATAAGTTTTGGTTTTCCATATGAATTTCTGTTCTCATGAAATCTTAAACTCGCTAGGAGCAGCTTACCCCTTTTTTAAACAATATAGAACAAGGTCTAATCAAGTTATAAATAGAACTCTGAGAATCCATTTGACCCTAACCAAAACCTCATTTACTCTCTATCTTATTATACTTACATTATTACTTTGGTCTTTTGTTACCATTATTTTAAAAAATGACAAGTATTACAATACTTTTTTAACATTTAAGGTCTTGAGACTCCAAGGGGAGTGAATTCATGCAAAACATTTCATTTCACTATCATTAACCCCTCAAACATTCAGTACATGTTACAAATGAGAACTCTTACTCACCTTAATTTTCCAATGTTTTCTAAGACACTGAAATAACTATTGGGTAACATATTTAAAGGTTTCATTCACTAATAATGTCAAGAGGTACTACGATTAATTAATTCATTTGTTCACAATACTCTACACACTACTAAAGACAAAACTGGAGTAATCAAACACACTTATCTCACACAATATTCATATAACTCAGGGAAACTTCTATAGTTCTTATCAATCTAACACTTTTGTTTGAGAGGAGTTTAAGGGGTTCAAACACAATAGACTCATGTGTAGGTAACTTAAAACATAGGTGTAATGCCCACTTCTCTTTGAAACTTATCCACTATGATTTTTATTACTGTTGATTAGAGACATTGACATTATGAGTATTATATTTTGATTAGCACATGATAGACTATACAGACATTTGGATTATTAATATGTTGTGGTTCATGTTTTGGATTATGATATGTTAGCTAACAATGGTGGACAGTTTTATACATGTTGATTTGCATTGTTATGAATATATATTGATACATTATATTTGTGATGCACTGCCTATGTTTGGATTTGTCTTGTGATCTCATCGATGTTAGTAAAATGGTATAATCAAATTATTTAGAAATTTTATAAGACAATTGATAGAATTTTTTAATTTTGATGATGCTTATTTATGGATATGTATGAGTTATTTCTCAATGTTATTTACGCAGTGTTGAGGCCAGAGAGGTATTGTTGTTTGTGATTGCAGGAAAATGATATCACTATACACTAAAAGCGGATAGGGGACAAACCCTAGAAGAATGTTAGATGTTTGTAACAAGGCCAATTTGACAACTTGTGTTCTATGTGTGTGTTGTTTAATTGTTATGCTTGGTGAGGAGGTTTATTACGGGGGTGACCTCATGTGTATGGGCATGGGTTGTGATGTTTGCCTCTTTTAATTTTAGTTATTTCTTTTGTGGTGAATGTATCTAATTATTGGAAAATCTAGTCACTGTATTAGTACTTTTTAATATGATTTTAATTAGTTAATTTAACTTAATTGTAAACTAAAAAGAAGATGTGACAATTGGGCATTAAATAGGGTAGATGGTCCTTGATATTTGCTTGATATTGAATGGAATTAATTGCGCTTTTAAGTGTGTTCTCTTCCTCCTTTCCCAATCTCGAATTTTTCCTTAGAGGCCACGTTTTGAGATTTGTGGAATAAGTTAACCTTGTCCCTTGCTTCTCAAATTCATCTACCAACCACACTTATGAAGTATGGAGTTAATTTTAGCATTTTTAATGCATTTTTTGAGTGAAAAAGAGTATATACAATGAATTTTCCACTTACCTAATTTAATATGTCCTTGGAGGGTATGAAGTGCATGTTGGAGTGTACACTTGTGCATGTCATAGTGTTACTTATTCCTTTATTAGGATTGGTATTTGTGTATTGACTGTTGAGCTAGAATTGAGAAATGATGAAATGGCATCCTACATGGAACCACCTCATCATCCTCACCTCGTTTTCTATTTATGGATGTGATTTTGGAGGAATGGGGGTTATTTATCTCATTTTCTACACTTGCATTTCAAAAAAATTCTTGGGATTGCATGTTTGGAGCTTTTGGAGTTTCATTTTGGGATTTTTTTGGATTAAAGGTGCTTGAACCATGTGTGAATATTTTGGAAGCTAAATGGAGAGGTGGGATCTTGACTTATTGTTGATTCTTTTATATATGTATGTAGTAGTGAAATTTGTGATTGTTGAGTGTATGTTATGTGTGTTGTGATTGCATTATTTTGGGATGGGTAGATTTCCTTTAAGAGTTGTGTGGGAGAAGGAAACATAGTTATTTTTTGTGGAGGAAAAAGGGAGTTAGTGAGGAAAATGTGGAGGAAGCGTGGGAGAGGTGTTCCACCTATGTGGAGGTAAAAGTGTTTATATGTTATTTTTGCATTTGCATATGGAAAGATAAGGTGTTATATGTGATGTTGATAGTGCAATTGGAGGTATTGGGTGGACCCTCTTCCCACATGGGAGGAATACAGAGAAGACTCCGTGTTCTTGTCTCCATTTGGCTTAATATTAAGAATTTGTGATTGTGATTAAAATGCGAATCTTATTTGTGTTTGCTATGGAAAAGAATGCAAAACTTCTCTTGTTGACCTTGATGGAAAAATGTGATTGAGTGTTGAAATAATCCATGAGTTTTGAAAAGATGTATGTGTGTATTTTTTTGAAGCCATTATTTTTTAAGTTCTCAAAGTTACAAACACACCTTATTTGTAATGCCCCGTTCGGCGGTAAACCCTTTTCGAAGGTTGATTGGGCTAGTAACTTTCCTTGAAGCCATTTACATCCTACTCCTATTCATTGTCGAGCCAAGGACTTTAACCCATCGACAAGGGTTGATGAGTTCAGACGTTAGTTTCATTAGTCTGAACCCCTATTAAGCTACATCATGTGTCAAAATTAGGTCTTGATTCCAGATTCTTTCCTTTTGAACCACCTTCACACATACTATCTCTAAAAGAGTCATAATTTTTATTTTGGAGTTAAACCTCTTTCATATAATTCTATATTTTTTCCTATCCACATAACTCTTATCTTCCCTGTTCACACTTACGATAGAATGCATGTTATCCATTGCCCCACTAAAATTGTGATAGCATTTATTGACATTATTTTTGGAATGTCCACGTGATTCACTTTAGATTCTCAAATGTAATCCACATATATCTGATCATTTTCCTGAGCTATCTTTCTCGTGTGCCCCGACAAACCGCCAGATGAAACATCTCCTCTGCAACCTACATACAAAATTATGTAATTCATTAACTTGAGAAAAGCCACATCTCTCATGTGTCACCTTGTGTAAAAATACAAACCAAAAAGCTTTACCATTAAATGAATATCAACTATGCTTTGATTCATGACTGAATTGTTCCGTTTTTGTTGTTCATAATTACATCAGGAATGTTAGAGATTCCGACATAAAGTTTTTGTAATGAGTCTCTTTCATGATTACATTCATTTAACCTCAATGTTTTAGGCCACGCATCTGTGTCAATTATGGCAGGAGCGGTGGCTATATAGTTATCAAGCTTTACCATAGAAAACCCACCAAAGTGATTTCCATTGCCGTGTACGTGAACTAATGCGCTATGAAGATGCAATGAATAATTACTTTCCACGTCTTTGATACTAAGAAGACTCCTTTTTCACCTTTTTATTTGTATGTGTATATCGAACATGAATTCTCTATGATCACATGAGGACCTACTGTCCCCCCCTCCCCCCTTTCCTGCCTTCTAGACCTGGCACGTGGCCATCCCCCACTGGCCTTACCTCTGTCAGCCGCCCCACCTCCTTTAATTCCGTTGACTTGCAATTTCCTTGTGCCCTGTGCTACCTGCTCCGTTTGAAATGTTATGGCCGCGTGAACAAGGAGATTGGTTTTGTTGGGATTTGAGAGGCAATGGCGTGGAAACCCTAGGCAAATGGAGTCGCAGGTGTTTGGGAACTTTTCTGTTGATGTTTCTCTCCTTGCCATGGCCACTTAGGCTATTTTTGCAACGTTTTTCTAGCTGTCGGGTCGCGTTTAGACTGGGGCCGAATTTTTTTGTTGATTAATGCTTTCATGGTTGCAGCCGCCTGTTCCTTCCTCCCTGCTCGTGAGGTTCAGAGTGAGTAAGTGCGACAGCTGCTGCAGGGCGATCCCAGGGAGCCGTTGGTGTTGATCCTACTGTTCTGGTTTCACGCGACCACAAGCATGATCAGCTGTTGCAAAATCTCGAAGCTGTAGTAGGAGAACGAGATAAAGTTTTAGTTGAGCTGTCTTACCTTTTCTTTTTGGAAAGTCACTTCCAGTCAGGCTGCAGGCCAATGTCTTTGCTTATTGGTGACAGTTATGTTGCTCTAAGTGGGTTTGATATAGTGGTTACAGTTAAAGCTGCAAGATAGGGAAGTATGCGTGTTACCTCCACGTTCATTGGGTGCTGTATGGTGTGTTCTTGTTGGGGATCCACAGCAACTGCCTACAACAATAATTAGCTAGGCAGCAGGCATGTTGCAGTAGTAGAAGCTTGTTTGAGCGCTCCAACAAGCAGGTGGTCCAACCTTGTTGTTATCTGTTCAGCATCGATTACACCCTCAAATTTCAGATTCTCCTTCAAGGAGACAGATCACACCCGCGGGAACAGGAGATCTATGCAATGTTGGAAAAAATGTCTTGGGAGATGAAGGTAGCAGGATATTTTTTTCAGATCCAGATCTTGTACTGAGTTGTTTCTTCAAAATTGACCTTGGACAGTGAGGGTGTTACCAGCAGAACTGATGAAATTTATTTGCAAAGAGTCTCTATTGAGATCTTACTTGTTGTAGGATGTAACTCATGGAAGAGAATCTCATAGGGGCGGATCTGTTTCATATCAGAGTATTTATGAAGCACTTTTTGATTTGCTAGTATGTGAGCTCCTTCAACGAGTCACCAAGTTGGTAGGCATAAAGTTTTATGTTGGACTAATCACACCTTACAGGCTGCAGCTGAAACGTTTGCACGGAGTGTTTGATGTTGTCCTTAATCTAATGAAGGAAAAGGTTTTTTGATCATCACGGTAGATGCCTACCAGAGCCAGGAGCGTGGTGTAATCAGTATGTCTCGTGTCCGAGCTTCAAATCATGGGGTTGGTTTGTAGCTGTTTTTCAGCGCGTGAATGTGGCGCTAGCATGAGCTCGCAGATCACTTTGGGTTAAGGGCAAGCAGCGGCTTTGAGACAATATTTTACTTATGGAGATGGCGTTCTAAACCAGGCATGTTAAGACTAGCCCCTGAAATATTTTTCTGTCCTTTTTCAACTTCATGAAATAAATGATCTCCTACCTGAAATGACGCCTTAAGATGGAATATTGTGTTTGATTTTATCGATTTTCCTTGAGTGCATTGGTTTCTTTTTTTTCTTGTTCCTTCTCCTGAATCGATGTTCTTTTCATGATTGGTTTGCATAGGGGAAAATTGTTGTTATCTTTACTCTGTTATAATTATATGGCTGAGAACAATGTTTTACTTGCTTTTTTTTGTTTGGATCAAACCATCTGAAATGGGAAAGGGACATTCTTATGAAACATGGAAGCTATCAATAAAAAAAAAGAAAAAAGAGAAAAATGTTACCTTTCAAAATGCTTGGTTATGGCTACCCTAAGCGATATCAAATCAATAAAAGCTCATAAATGCTTGGGTCTGATTTCTGCTCGATAGTAGATACTTCTTGCTTTTTACTCCCTTAGGGGGTTTCCTTCATTAGTACTTCTGCCCCACTCGAATGCTTCTTTCCTCTTTGGCTTGTCCCCTTGCTTGTGCTGATAAGATAGTTATCACCTTTCGATCTACTGAATGTAGATTTACCGCATGATAAAACACAAATGCATGTGTATTTCTTTTGCGGTTTTTTATCATCATTGATAGGGAATATCAAAATATGGAAATCTGGGTCCTTAGCTAGAGTGGCTCTTGTTTTATTAGTTGTAACACTACTCCTTGATTACCTTTCTATTGAATGTAATTTGTTGCGTAAGTGAGAGTCCTGCTGGAATGAATTGATATTGTACAACATTTTACACATAGTGCTATATTGTCTTGGATAATAGTATGTATGCTATTTATGATGATTACGGATGAAGTTTGTTTAGGCTTTCCATTTAAAAGTTGTCATGCTTGCCTACCTAGAGTGTAGCTTACTTGTGAGCTAGTTTTTTTTTATTTACTCATTTCCTAATAAGGCTTGCGGCTTGTGGTTTCTTCAATAATCTATTCTGGTATCAGACATTAGGAAGGAAAGAAGGAAATTTCATTATTGTCCTCAATGCCCGAAAGTAGATCAATGGGATTCAGGATACAACCTTTAGCAATAGAAAGTTCTTGGAAGAGAGAATCCTAGTTGCAAACTAAAGAAATTAGAGAGAATCCTAGTTGTTAACGTTTATTACTTTTAAAAGACCTTGTAAGGAAGAGGCGGTAGACCTCTTGTTTAGATTGTAACGATGGAATGTTTCCTTCGGGGTCACGAATCCCTTTATTGCTATGAAACAGCCTCCTGGGAGGATTGGGTAACTATGTTTTGTTTCGCGTCTTGATCGTAACTAGTATGTCTTTGACTCTCAAGTTTTTCATTTTAAGATGGATGGGTTGAATATTAGATTTAAATTGCGTAATCCATAGGGTTGCATGATCAAAATTCTCAATACTATTGACCTTTCGTTCCTATCCCACAAGTTCTTGAATTGATTCTTTGTTTTGTGACATACTGCTTGCTGGAATGTTTGACTTCCTCATTGTTGGTTGGTGTAGATCCTTACCTCGTGTGAAAAGTAGATTAGTGGTTTGTGCTTTGATCCTTTCATGAAGTAGAACATTCCTTTCATGTCTATTGTTAAATGTTAGCTTATTATTTCAATGCATAGACTTAACATGCTCAGTTCTAGCGAACTGACTCTAGTTAATATTTGTGCAGATGGATTATGCGAGTAGACTAGAAGAAAAGAGTGTAAAAGTATCATCTGTACCATTATGAAGTTCCTTGTAAAAATGTCCAATGTGTTGTAAATTATGTAACATTGCTTGTAAAGAGAGTTGATATGACCTCTTGCCTTGTATTGTTCGGTAATGGTGAAATAGAGTGTCTTGTTCTTGTGCAGTCAAACTTGAAATTTCCTTTGTGAGAAATAATATTCAATCTTGACCTTGTTATGAGTATTCTTTTGGTGATATCAATTGCAGTCGCGAAAATTTTGTAGCATGGCTTGGCTTATTTTGTTACCTTCTTGTTCTTGACCCAAGTGAAATCCAATCTCTTGACTCCTTGGGTTCATGTGCCATGTTGAATGGAAATGTTATAACCGTGATTTGTGTTCTTGTTAAATAACGATAATTTCTTCTTTCAGGTCATAATGCTTATTGATTTAGTAACCCTCCATGGTACTAGTATCAATGTTATTCTAGGCATATTTTAGTGGGTTGAAACTTTTTTTTTTTTTCTAAAGATAATCAAAGATAAAAGAAGAGGAATACATAGATGAATAAATAAAGAAGATAATAATGAAGTTGTTTTTGGTCGATAAAATTTTAATTCTTTGATCATAGACGATTAGGGTTATGATCCTTAACGATACTCCCCTCCTTTTGATTCGATGCTTTCCTCCTTATGCAATGTGGGTATGAAACGAGTTTCAGTAGAGGGGGTTTAGATAGATAGCCTTGTGGAATTGTATACCACCTGGTTTTGTAAACAAATTAATCAATGAATGTTCATATTATAGGTGATCCTAGGATAGTCCTCAAGTTTTACAAAAGAAAAGAAACTTAATCCTAAAAGAAGAATGGTATGAAACAAATCTTGAACTTTCCAGAACGTAAGCTAAGAATTGTAAGATGGCTCTAGTAAATTAGTAATCTTAAGAAGATTTTCACAGTGGGATGTCTTCAGCTATAACTATGTAATGTGGTTGGTCTTTTGCCATGTCCTTTCGCAAGTGAATAGTAAATTGTCCTTGAAAGGTGTGAACGTTTTCCGTGCTACTTTTAGGGCCATCCTTGTATTAAGTTGTTCACAGTGTTAGTTGTATCCTTGGTGACGACATGTTGCGTCATGTTATGTGTCAAGCAAGTCAAAAAAAAATTATCTTGTATTTCACTGTGTTGTCCTTGTGTTGGTATTTTTGGTGTGTTACATTATTGTTCTATGGTTGGGGCTTGGGGGCCAATAAGAAGGATGGATTATACTTTTATTGCACTGAAGGTTGGGTGGAGAGCATCACCTACTCCCCTTTCTTTGTATTGTGATCCAATTTGGAAGAGATGAAAGAGTGGAAAGTTGAAGCTATGAAGTTGGAAGATGATATTGACATGAAGACTTGTGTATTTGAGCCTATAGAAGAATTCCTATGTTGTAAATTTGGCCAATTTGTTTCCACTTAGAGTGGAAGGCTTGTAACTCTTACATTTTTATGGAGTAGTTTCTTGTAAATATATTTATCAACCTCGTATTATTATAGTTTAAAGAAGGACTTTGAAGTCGTATTGTAACTGAAATGATGTTCTTTCAAATATGGACTTTTATTTAAAAGTGGTATTATGATCTCAATTTGAAAGGAATGGTGTTCTTGTGTGGAAAGTGAATGGTGTTTCCTTTTTGTATGGTTGACAAACTCGAATTCGAAAAGAGAAAGAAGTTGTAAAATTAGTCTTCTTAATAATATTATCACATTATTTTCTACCTTGTTTTTAAATTTGGGAAAATATTATTATTAGGTTCATTTTGTTTCAAATTTTATGAAAGGAAAAGTTTAGTCATTTAAAAGGAATAAAGAAAATGTTACACAACTAATTCCTTGATGAATACATAAAACTATTACTTCCTTTATTTGTGCAATTTTTCTTCTCCCAACATTTAACCTATCAAATACTTGGGCCATATGAGAATTTTATATATATACAAATTACATATATATTTCTATATATTCGAATATACTTATTTTAACAAACAACTTGCCTAAATTCACTATTATGAAAATGAAGTAACAAGAAAAAGGGAAATTTAACACACACACACATTGAAATATTATAATACCTGACCCATGAATGGTTTCCATATAACAAAGTTTATATAAAAAATGTTATTGTTTAATACTGTTTGAGCGCGTGAGGGATATGCGGCCTGCCTGTGGGCTAATATATCAAAAGACACAATGGGGTGCGGGCGGCGCCCCCACCTCAACCCATATTTATATAAAATGGGTAGGGTGCACCGCCCATCCCATATACTTTTACAACCTTTACACAATCCACGGTGCCGCCATCCTTAGCAATGCAGGCCAAACCATATATATATTCAATATTAATAAATAATAACATTATATATATCACACTATTTTGGCAGCATTTCTCAGGCTGCCTATACTAAATCTGGTTAGTTTTTTTTAATAAAGGAAACAAATTCAAAACGAATCCATAAATAGTTATATATATTTATACAAACACACACACATTCAAACCATAGATTCGATAATATGTCTCATTTTTAACAAAATAAAAGGGGAAAACAATTCCATAATTTAACCAGGGTAGATCTCCCCTTTTTACACAAAAATAATACAAAAAAGAATGGAGTTGAGAAAACATTCCATAGCTTTCATGGTCTCCATGGCTTCCACCTTCAACCTGCCAAAGAGGAAATGTGCTAATGAATAGAATAGGGAAAGAAAAATAATAAAAGGGAAGCTCATAATGATTTTTAGGGTTTTTAGTCTAAGCTAAGATATAAGGGCTCTAATAGGTTTAATCAAAGGGTTGAAAATGAATCCTACAACTTTTAAGTGACGAGAATTTCATGGGAATAAGTTTTAAATAAAAAGGGTATGGGTATTACGTAAATGGGGCCACATGGTGGGTTAGGGAATGTTGGAACTTTATACCCCTTTTATTAGGGGAAACTAAATAATTAAATGAGATTTGAATATCAAGGCTCATTTAAATAAATGATTTTGTGCTTGGATAAATTGAGTTGTTATTAAAGCTATTAATTAGCCAATTTTTAAATAAAGTAATGGAACTTGGTAAGAATAATTAAATTGTAAAACTAATTGGGGGATAAATTTATAATAATTAATTATTAGTTTAATTCCGACTATGATAAGATTGTGTAGAAATTTTAATCGGGAATTAGCTAAATCATGACTAATGTTTACACTTGCAACCTTCTAAACAAAAATAAATCAAATTAATTTTGTTCCCCTAATAAATTAATACTAATTGATGTTGTTTTAGAGTGTCAAAATTGTGGTCATTACAATAGGTTTCACTCGATTCATTTGAATCTATTTAATGAGATCATTAGAAGGTAAAAAAACACCAATAACATTTGTAAGGCTTTGGCTACCCTCTAAAGCACCAAGGACATCAAACACATGAAGGATAGATTGTTGAAGAGGATAATGCAATTATGAAACCTAGGGAAAATGGTTGTACTCACACCCAATGTGACACGATACACATAGTGTAACCCTTTCCTCACACGAATGAACCTACATTATGGACATAATCTTGCAAGGCTTTCCACAAGTATAAGAAGGGAAATAATGATAATAGTCATAAGTTTCTTCTTCGCAAAAAAAGGGTTTTATAGGTCGAATTCATCGCTAGTAAGTAAATGACACACTACATTATTAGTTTATTAAAATTCACACACACAAATAATAGTTCCTGAGCGAAACCAAACATACTCAACATAGTTTTTTAACCATTTTCGTTCCTATAGGGTTTTTATTGACAATGCCGATGTGCATACATATTACTTATGTATCCTAAATTGGAATCTTATTTCCCTTAAGCTAGGAAGTTTCATTGAGTATAAATAACTAGGCTCATCCTAAAAATTTCATCTTTCTACATCATGGAGCTGATCACAAAAGACAGGTAAATCATAAAAACTTCTCATCTAAGGTTGGCCTTTTGTTTAGGTTTCTTTCTTCCAATTCCATGGTAGTTAATATAAAACATATAAGATGTTCGTTTATTAATTTTTACACCAGAGCACATTATAAAGATCAATTCATCTCTATCTAGTATACACATTTACCCCCTTAATAGTACATAATCTAAAATTAGGTTAACACCCATGACCACATGTTCTTTTTCAAAACACTCCAAAATGCTAACAAATTCATTTTAACTCATATAAATATATGCCTTCCTATCACATGTGATGTAGGTTTCACAAAATAGTTACACATGAAATTAAGAAGAGCATTTATTAAAATTAGGGTAATTCTTAAAACTCGATATCAAAGAATGATTACAAGTTTATTAAAACTTTATCCATGACAAGTAAAACTTTTTTAAAAATAAAATAATGTAATGACACTTTATTGTAAGTAGAACATTACTTTTTTTACAATAACATATATTAATTACAATAATACACAAAATGAATTACAACTACGCTTTTTCACCATCTAAATTGAATCTTGCAAAACCATGCGAGCTTGAGTCAACTTAATTCTATGGCATTGATCCACCCCAACTCTAACATGCTATCGTTATGGAAAAATAATTTTAAAGGAGAGAAAAACTACATAATCCTTATTTTTGGAGCACGATTTCAATTAAAAATTAAGAGAGAGAAAGGGAAAGTATAGAGAGAAAACATTTTTTTTTTTTTTTTTCACAAGAAAATGGGTAAAAATGTATCCTATCAATTTTTACGTGTAGAAAACATATATATCATAGTATATTACGCTTTCAAATATATATCCATTATTTTTGGTCACAAACGAAGTTAAGGACATGTCACATCACTCTGGCATGGTATCTCGTTAACCTTATATTTATAGTCTCCAAGCAACATTTTTTATTTCGCTATGAATTTTATCAACCACTACACTATTCATATCCATCACACAAACATAAACTGTCAACATGGGTGCATGGCCTTAGATTGTACTGCTGTTAAAATTGGTCACAGTCACCACATAATGGGTGTGCAAAAATATAATTGAACATGACAACGAGTTATTTAATTCCTCTATTTGAATCTCTACAATATAGTGAATTACGAGAAAAATATAGATTAGAAAACTGATAAGCAGATCTCAAACTGGATGCAAATTTTTGGAGCCGATTGGCTAAATTTGGTTTTCTTTCCTTTAGCAAATAAGGATAAGTGGCCTCCAAAAGGGACCCGCCAGAAGGGCACATATATTAAAAATGGAATTATTCAAAGTCACATATTCTTCCCTACTAAACAAAGAAACACTAGGAGAAAATGGTATCGAAAACTAATAAATGACTCTAAAATGGGGAGTATTTTGTTGGGGTCTTTTGAATGAATTTAATTGCTGCCCAAAAACAATGTAACCCAAGTTGAATCTGAAATGGTTATGCAAAAGTGCATTTCCAGAGAGTACAATTCAAATGAACCATGTAACATGATTCCATACATGACAAAATAGAGGTTCGAGGTTCTATATTTCTTATTTACGGACCATGGGCACTAAAATCGAGATGGTTTCAGAGGGGTTCTATTGTTTCGAGAAAATGCCTTTGATAAGTAATTTATAGAGGTAGCCTTGATAACCACTTAGAAAAATATGGTCAATGGTTGTGATGGTTGTGTTTCACCGTTGCGACGACAACCTTGTACAACAAGAAGTTACATTAGTTATATTTAGGAAATGGTTTTAAGAGATGCTCATCGCAAATCAATCTCGAGAGGTGTTTGTCATATTTAGAGTGGGATGTTTTGACCTTGAATGGAAACTTATTCTCACAATTTTACTCTATGATTGGTTGTCACAAATGGAAAAATGGATGATACCACAATTTGTACTTAGTTTTATTTAGTTCACGATGGAACTAGACTATAATGGCATCAAAAGGAGATATTTTCTTTGTAGGTTTAGTTATCTTGATTTTTTATTTGAAAAGGTTTACATGGAAGCAAAATACATGGTTATTTTTTTCTTCAACTAATCATTCATATTTTTACTCAACTCAAAAATTATAGATGCAAGTTACAAAAGAAAAAATTATGAGAAAGGATGAAAACCCATGCCTGGAGGAAGAAGAAATGGTCAAGGTTTTAGATATCATTCCCACATGACAAAGAAGCATTTGGTCAAATGGCTTGCATGCATTCAGAAAATTTCTCCATTTTACATACATGTCTTCCAACGTATTTACAACTGAAATATTGGACAAGGGAGTATCTTGACACGCCTATGGGTCTGACTTAAACCAAATATAAACATAGTGGTTTGGAGTTTCCAATGCCTTTTTAGCATTCTCATTTAGTGCATATACTGTAACCATTTTCATCCCAAAATAAAAACCCATTCAAAATCTAACACACCACTCATGCCACACATCACAAAGGTTGATTTAAATTCAATATGATTCAATGACCAACATATCCAAATTGCACTCGCCTATAAAATCCTAGATCAAAACACTTTTAATAAAAGAAGCATAGTTGACCATACCATGATCATGTGAACTATAATGATACTGTTTTAAAAAAATCCAAAATAGACACCATTCCCTTCTCTAATGCATTTTAACCTTTATTATAGACCACTTTTGCATAGGCATTTGAAAAGAGAAAAAAAGGTGCAACATTTTAAGAACCCATCTCAATCAAATAGATAATGTAAATATTAAAACCCTTGTTCTAAATTGTTATATGATCTACAAGTGAAAATAAAACAAATCCCCCCAACTAACACAAGATTAATTGGCATCCTGATGACTAAGTTTAGAATTTCCTCAAGATAGAAGGTACAACGAACAATTCTAACCCTCCTCTGAACTTTGTGAACATGTAAATAACAAAAAAATGAAGCTCATATGGTCATAGTATGTTTCATAATCAATATTTCTTTAAGCCATTTTGTCAAGCATTTCACACGCCACCTACATGATTCCCTGTTCACATTCATATCTACCAGAACATTACAACTAAAAACTCAGGAAAAAACTTCCTTCATTTTACTATTATGGCTATCCATACCAAGTTTCAAGCTCCCATTTTAGTGCAACATTAGGGAATACGCTAGCGTATGTTGTAGAGTTTTGGTTTACACCTGAATATTACACTTTCTTGAAATTTTCTATTGCATTTTCAATAAAATCCATTTTCTGCATATCTTGGCACCTGTAGACACCTATAATTACACCCAAGCAATTTAAATACTTAAATTGCACTAATTATCCCCTTTCTCGCAAATCAATGACATATCGTCAAAAGAACTCATTTTCCCTCGTATCATTATTAATTAATTACACTAAGCTAATTAATTAAGTTTCCTATCCAACAAATACCCTAATTAACGACCTTCTGTTAATAAATCACCCCTTCTACCTAGACTAATTAATTATTATTAATTAATTAGCTTTCCCTTCCATTTAACCAATAAATCAATATTTAATTGATTTAATCCCCTTATAATAGCCTAAATCGTACTAATATTCCTCTAATTATCTTCTATAAGCTTACATCTACCTATTAGTTAATCACCTTTGATTAATTAAAACACCTCCCAACTCCCATGACTTGCAAAACATGTATTAAACTCTTCTAAAGTAAGGTTACCTTTAATAAAGCAACCTTATCCATTCCTAATCATGTTTTAACTTTATCCCACATTTATGAGAATGTGTTGAATCCTTTATCCTTTGGGCTATATAAAGAGCCCTCCACCTACCTTTTTACTTACAGCAAAGAAACTAAGAGCTTGCACCTTGCCCTTTTGAGAGTTCATCATCTTGAAGAGTTAAGCCTCTTTCTTAAAGTGCTTGGGTCATATGGGAGGTGTCAAAAGGGTCTTGTAGCCCAACTTTGATTAGCCTCCATTCCTAGGTTCTTGGAACATTAAGGACAACTATTTTGATAGTTATGGAGCTTACTTAGGTCCATTCATTTATTTGTTGTTAGAGAATAGAGGAGTTTAGATATTTAGCATTGTTAGTTTCAAATTTTGTATTTATGAATGCTAGCATCTAACCCTTGTTTAATTCTTATCATGATAGTGTTTATGCTTTGTTTTAGCTAGATTGTAGAACTATTTTAGGTGGTAGTTCTTGCTTCATTTGATTTAGCACTAAGCAAAGTATACATGCACACAACACCATTGCATAACCACATTTCTTTAAGGACTTTTTCGGAGAGCCTATGTTCCCTTTTTTAGGCTCCCACATTTTGCACACATTCCTTCTATTGGTGCTTAAATCTGTCTCACCCCATTTGCCATTATTTTCCTCTGATTTGCATATTGTGAATTTTTTTGTCTCTTGATGTAGGTTTTATGAAAGCTTTTATTTTTATTTGAGATGCTTTGATTTTTTTGCAAAATCCATTGTCATGTCCCTCCTTGAAGAAGTCTCTGAGTTTTCCCTGTTTTTGCCCCAATTTCTTCAAAGTTTGCAGGCTCTACCATTTTTCCTATTTTTCCTCGACCATAGAAGCTCGAGAATGGTTAATCTATATTTGTATGCCTTTAAAAATCCAAATCCATAGTCGAAAAGATGCTCGGAACCATGATTCAATTTTTTTTTGTTTCAAAATAAATTTTCATCCTTAGCGAGAAATCGGGTTCTGGGCGTGAATAGTGATTTTCTGTATTCTGACGGTTTGATGGGTATCTTTTTCTTGTCAAATTTATTCGTTAGCATTCGATGGTCACGTGGCTTCTTTTTGTTGGTCAGGAGGAAGGCGGGAAAATGAAGGTGCTGAATCAAGTTTTATTGATTGCTATATCAGATAATACATAGAGCAAGCCTTTATATAGGCTGAGAGAGAGGGAGTCGTGGGAGAAACAGTTACATAACTGTTCATAACAAATACCATAACTTTCCATTAACAAATGTATTAATGCGCTAACATTCCCCCCCTTAATACATTGCTCTTACAAATGTACCCCCTAAACAAATCAAACTTCACCTTGCCGAGAGGCTTGGTGAGAATATTTGCAATCTGAAAATCAGTAGGGCAGTACTGGAGCTAAATTTGGTGGTTCAAGCCCTGTTCACAAATGTAGTGACATTCGACCTCAATATGCTTTGTTCGTTCATGGAAAACAGGATTCTTCACAAGCTTCAACACACCTTGATTGTCGCAGTGAATGATGGGAGGTTTCTCTTCAGGAATCCCTATATCTGCAAGAATGCGACGTAACCAAATTACTTCGCACATAGCTCCTCGTGCAGCGCGATATTTAGCCTCAGTGGATGAGAGAGAAACAACAGTTTGCTTCTTGCTGATCGACGAGATAGGTCCAGATCCGAGATGAAAAACATATCTTGAAGTGGATTTCCTGTCATCAACGGATCTTGCATAGTCCGAGTCAGTATATCCCTGTAAGAAGAACTGAGTGTTCTTCTGATACTCCAGACCAAAGTCAACTGTACCTCGGACATATCTCAACACATGCTTTGCTGCTATCCAATGAAATTTCTTCGGCTCCTGCATAAATCTGGCGAGATAGCTCACTGCAAAGCAAAGATCTGGTCTGGTATAAGTCAAGTAAATGAGACTCCCCACAAGCTACCTGTAGTGAGTGCCAT
Organism: Taxus chinensis; assembly: GCA_019776745.2. Lineage (NCBI taxonomy): Eukaryota > Viridiplantae > Streptophyta > Pinopsida > Cupressales > Taxaceae > Taxus > Taxus chinensis. The sequence goes on along the minus strand of CM034156.1, from coordinate 536,885,184 downwards.
CTACCCGTGGTGAATCCTGGAATCTAGATAATTTCAAACCTTTTTCCATAGGTGTGGACATTGGTTTACAATCTGACATCCCATAATTTTCCAGGAGTGTCTTGGCATATTTCATCTGGGAGACGAAGATATGATTATTCTTCTGCCATATCTCTAAGCCAAGACAATAGTGAAGTAGCCCCAAATCAGTCATGTCGAAGGATTTCTTCAGATCATTCTTTACATCATCTACAATGTCAGAACTTCTTGTGATCACAAGATCATCTACGTACAAAACTAGAATGACAATCTCTGTTCCTACCTTCTTGATATACAAATTTGTATCTGAGGGGCTACGAGTGAATCCATACTGCAATAGGTGATCATCAATTTTTATATAACATGCCCTAGGTGCTTGTTTGAGTCCATAAAGAGACTTTATCAGACGACATACCTTGTGTGGTTGATGCTCGTCTACAAACCCTTCAGGTTGGGCCATGTACACTTCTTGTAGATCACCATTTAGAAAAGCACTCTTGATATCCATCTGCTAAAGTTTCCATCCATTTTGTGCTGCCAGTGCACATACAACTCTGATGGTTTTGATCTTTGCAGTGGGTGCAAAGGTCTCGTCATAGTCAATTCCTTCTTGCTGAGCATAACCCTTTGCAACAAGTCGTGCTTTGTGTTTGTCGATTGAACCATCTGCCTTATATTTTGTTTTGAAAATCCATTTGCAGCCAATGGATTTCTTACCCTGAGGTAGATCGACAAGTTCCCACGTCTGATTCTGAATCAGGGAATCATATTTAGCATCCATAGCCTATTTCCACTGTGGTTGGTCTAGTGCCTCACGAACAGTGTCAGGTTCGGTGCTCTCAACAACTGAACTCATGAGTGCAAAAGTTACCTCATGTCTAGCTTGACTTCGTGTTCTAACTCCCGTAGAAGTACCAGGAAGTGAGTTCAGGTGAGCATCCCTGATAGTACTCTGGACCCATTTCGGACGTTGGTGCTGCTGATGTGAAGATGTGTTTTCCAATGTGCCAAGATCAACGAACAAATCTCCACTCAGCTCTTCTTCTCTCTGAGAAGAATCATCTTGCTCATCATCTGGATGTGTGAGAAATCTATGTGACGAGGTCGGTACTGGATCTCCATTGTGTGGCAGGGATTCAAAGGATGACTCATCACATACCACATCTCGACTCTCGTAGATCTTCTTTGTCTCAGGATCCATGAGACAATATGCCTTTGAGGTAGTACTATACCCCAAGAAAAGACATGGCAGTGTCTTTGGATTGATCTTCTTCCTTCTCTTATCTGGAACATGCATATATGCAGTACAACCAAAAACTCTCAAATGATGAATAGAAGGTTTATGATCAGTCCATACCTCTTCCGATGTCTTGTTCTGCAAGATCTTCGTGGGTGCCCTGTTGAGTAGATACACTGCTGTCTGGACTGCTTCTACCCAAAACCGATCCTCCAACTTGGCGGTCGAGAGCATACAATGAGCCATCTCCATGACAGTCCTGTTGTGGCGCTCAGAAATTCCGTTCTGTTGGGGCGTGTAGGGTGCAGTCAAATGTTGCTGAATGCCATGCTGCTTCAGGTATGCTAAGAACTTCTTTGACACAAATTCCCCCCCTCAATCTAAGCAGAGGAGAAGAAGAGGCTTCCCAGACTGCCTAGTGGCTTGCTGGTAGAAGGTTTGGAAATTTGCAAGTGCCTCACTCTTCTTCCGAAGGAAATATACCCACATTTTCCATGAGTAATCATCAATGATGAGCTGAAAGTATGAAAAACCTTGGAAGCTAGCTGGCAGGGGTCCGCAAAGATCGGTGTGAACGACCTGAAGATGCTCTGTAGAATGATAAGAGCTCTATTTGAATGGACCTCTATGTTGTTTTCCCGCAAGATATCCTGAGAAAACATGTAAGGAATGCGAGAGTGGAGGAAGCCCTCTTACCATTTCCTTCACATTGAGCTGATGTAGAGCCTCGATAGAAAGATGACCATATCGAAAGTGCCAAAGTGCAGTGGACTCCGCCGTTGATGCAGAGAGAGGAATGCTAGATGAAATGACCGCATCCAGTGCAAATAGACGGCCCTTCAGAAATGCTTGAGCAATGACTGACTCTCCCTGAGAAATGATGCAGGACTTGACCCCTTTCTCAACAAAGAATTCAACCTGCATTCGATGGTTAAGAAGTTGACTTACAGACAAAATATTTGAAGTCAAACTTGGAACATATAGCACCTTTGTGAGTGTACATCTTTGTGTTCCAAGAGGAATGATGACATCACCAATCCCTGCCGAAATATACTCTTGATTGTCTGCAATGGTGATCCGATCTCCAGTGGGTCGGTCACTTAGAGTATGGAACAACTTCTTGTTGCCAGTCATGTGTTTGCTGGCACCTGAATCAATCAACCAGACATCTTCTGACGGCTGCGAAGTCTGTGAGACTAGAACAATGTTAGAATGAGTCGTATCTGGTACCTCTTCATCAGAGGTGGTATCCTGCTGAGCAGCAATGTGGCCCTTTTACCTTTGATTATGAGCATGCCATCAAGATTTCTTGGAATATCCTCGGCCAGAAGTGCTCTCTTCGCCAGAATTTCCATACTTACGACTGTTGTAATAACAGTTCGCAGTCGTGTGCGTATCCATGGAGCAAATGTGGCACCACCGATCCGCCTTGTGATTATGCTGCTTCTAGGGTGGCCACTATGGTGGCCGCTATGAAGATGGCTGCTGAGGATGCTGCTTCTGATTCTGGGGGGCTGATTGGCCTTTCTGAGGCTTATGTTTTTGCCTCATGATGAGAGCCTTGTCTTCGAAGGCTTCTTGTACATTTTGCATGGCTTCTTCCTGCTGGAGATAATTCACCAAGGTTGAAAAACTCACCTCCTGTTGAGTGATTGTCAACGTGGTGATCAATGTCTGAAACCGGGAAGGAAGAGCTCACAGGGTGAGCGGGACTAGCAACTTGTCGTCCAATGGTTCACCGAGTGCAAAGAGTTCTGCACGTAACTCAGCTACACGCCGAAAGAAGGCTTCTACTGATTCGCCATCATGCATAATCATCATATGAAGCTTTGTCTGAAGTTGTAACTTTTTCGTCAGATTCTTAGCTTCGTAGATGGTACATAATGCGCTCCATGCCTGAGAAGAAGCGGTTGCTTCCTGAATGTATGGCTGCACCTCATTAGAAAGACTCAGGGTGATGAGCATTAGCCTTTTCATATTTTTCCAACAGATCAGTGTCTGTGGGAGGGGCGTATTTTCTAGAAACGATCCCCCAAATATCTTCAAATTTAAGAATCGTTCACATTTTGGTTTTCCATGCAGCGAAATTTGGCCCTTTCAAGAGTTGGGCATCGGATAGCAATATTTTCGGAGCAGACATTTTCAAAAACTCAAAAATGTATTTTATTTATTTATTTATTTTTCAAAAAATGGCTACAATGCTTACTGAAGGAATCTGTCCCGAAGATGGGCTCTATAGGCTCGTGCAGTGAGACGCCGATGCTCCTGTGGGCGTTCTATTTCACGTTCATCATCTGCATCATAACCATGTTCAAGTTCTGCATGAATCCACCGTGCTTGACATCGAACGTTGAACCAAAAATATTCCAACAGTCCTTGGCACACAATCTCGTCAAAGAGAATGTTCCCAGTGTTGTGTAGCTCGTTGACCAAGGAAAAGAACAACCCAATGGTGTCTTCGTTGTCACTCAATGCCCAAATATTTGGTGCATTGCTCACGGTGCTTTGTGCATCAAAAAATTGAGACATACGCGCACACACAGCTTTGTAATTTCCTGGCTTTGCTTACACATTCAGGGGTTTGGATGGTATTTCACGTGGTTCTATAGGCAGTATGGTAGTCACAACACAGAAGCACGACTCTTGCTTAGTAATGTCTCCTTTCGTGGTCACTGTCTACGCACAGAAAATTCTTCTTGTCTTCCATGCTGCAAACTAATACCTCAAAGGAAGTGAACAGACAGGCTAATACCTCCAAGGATAGCACAGCCATTTCCTCCATGCTGAAGATTGACAGTAAATTCTCCACGCTCAGCGGCTCCTCCAACTGTCCCTCCATGCACTGCAATCCACGTGGGTCTCCACGCTTAGCACAGTTCACGCTGAGTCTCCTCTCTGAATCTCCACGCACAGGTTTAGCACAACAAATGGGAGTCTCCACACACAGGCAGAGGATGCACCAGCAAAGAACAACAAAGACGCACCAGCAAAGAATAGCAAACGGGAGTCTCCACGCACAGGTTCACTCCACGCTCAGCAAGTAAAGATTTTTGCTTCCACGCAGGTAGATACCTCTTCACGCACAGATTCTAGGCTTCCACGCAGCAAGAAGACCACATAGGTGACAAAAACTCGCTCCCTCCAACGCCAGATACTCTTTACAGTTTCCACACGGGGCTCCTCCAACGCCGGTCGCCTTTACAGTCTCCACAACCCGCTTTGGTACCAATGAAGGCGCTGAATCAAGTTTTATTGATTGCTATATCAGATAATACATAGAGCAAGCCTTTATATAGGCTGAGAGAGAGGGAGCCGTGGGAGAAATAGTTACATAACTGTTTATAACAAATACCATAACTGTCCATTAACAAATGTATTAATGCGCTAACAAAAAATGCTTTAACTTATCACTTTTTACTTTTTTGGCAAAAAGGAAAATTTGGTCCCATGGCCCCGCTCAAATCTGATTGGTTCTTTTGGTGCTTATGTGGCTGCTTCTAATTGGATGGGGCACGATGGGTCTATTTTTGAACTTGTTATTTTTGGCTACTTTGGAAAAAAGTTTGAACCTGCCCTGTGGCCCCGCCAAGCTCTGATTTGAGAAAATTTAAGAGGCAGGGAAAAAGTCTCACTTTGACCCTGCAGGAGGACACGTGCTAAAGCTAAGAGGAGGTTAAGTGGACCATCAGAGCCAAATTGGATTTTTTTCCTCTTAACATCAAAAGGATTAAAATCTCAAAATGGCTCGTAAACTTGATAAGGGAAAAGTCAAAGCTTGCTCCAGTCAACGACAGAGGTGCAAACTCTCGGGGGAAATTTGGAAAAATTTCCTTTTGTGAGAAAAAGGTTAAAAATGAAAAAGGAAGCATGGTTCTGCTGGGACGCACTTTGGGACACATGTCAGGATCATTTCCCAAGGGCGAAGGTGTGGAGAAAAATAGATTTTTTTTCTATTTTTTTCAAAAGGTTTTAAAAAGTCTAAGGAAACCCCCGACCCTGTTTTAAAGTTGAATCTTCCATGTGGATGACCCAAATTCAAAGTAAAGATCAACAGTAACTGTGAGCTTGAATCTGATTTCCCCCCCCATTTTTACTGAAACACACATGTAAGTACGAGTCTTCATGATTTATTGGTATTTCCTACACGCCAAACAGAGAGGGAAGTTAATTTTTATATCTAAGTTTGGTGGGAGAGATCTAGAGACATCTTTCGCTATTAAAATGGTCTGACTATTGGGCTCTAAATTTGATTTTCCATTTTTCTTCTCTCAAGCACACAAGGAACTAGATTTAATAGATTAGGGGTGGAAGTGGTTGGTGAGTTAAAGAAGGAGTGTTCTACTAGATGAAGGAGTTGAATGCTGAGATTTTTGAAGAGATCTGGCCCATGAGCACCTGACAACTTTTACAGATCTGATTCTGGGAATCGCAATCGATATCATGGCGAGCACTGGTACATTAAATGTATTTGTATTTTGGGGAAGAGGGGCTCTATTATAAATTTTATAAATGGCAGAATTTTTTTGTGCAAATGGTTGGAGTGTTAGAGGTCAAAGAAATTTCACAAGAGGAAAATTTGACAAAGCCTGTCTTTCGAGAATCCGTCTGAGAAGCCTGTATATCTCTTTTGTATTAATTTTGATCGTGTCAAGGTGGTTGCAAGTGTACAACCATTGACAAGCTATGATATTTTTCTAGAAACTTTCCCCTGGTGATAAATTTAGTCAAACTCGAGTTATTATGTGTGGATCTTATGTAAAATGTGTTTGTTTTACTCCTGAATGTTTACAAATAGTTTTCCTTGTTTCCTGTTGCAATCTTGTATCAAAATATGTCTTGATCACACAGGTCTCAATCCTTGTGGCAGCTTAATGGCATCTGCAATCTCATTTCTAGGAAGAGCTTTCATCTGGGAATGAAATAAACGATGTAAAATCACTTTTCTTTCCTTCATTGACAGAGATTGTTTGTAAGCCTCTGGGTGTACCTCAGGCATGATTGATCTTATATTTTGATGTTTTATTGGATCTTCTAACTCGAGCTTTTGTGTTATAATCTCATAGATTGTGTGAAAAAGTGCTAATCTAGGCCTCGATTGAAGTAGATATTCTGGTTAAAGGAACATTTTAGCTATTCTGAAGTATTCTGTTGCCTAGAATTTCCATTTTGTAAGAGTTCTCAAAGATTTGGAAAATCATGTTCATTCTACCTCACCTCCCACCAAAATTTATTTAAAAACAACTAATCCTACCCATACTACCCCTTTTTGTCATGTGTGTATACAAATGAAAAAATTTTACTACCAAAACATGCAGAAACAATCAGTATTCCAAATGTCTTTAATAGCTTGAACATTGCCTAGAGAATATCTCCACTATCTAGAGTGACAACTCGTGAGAGTTAGATTTTGTTTCATTGATCATATTTTCTTCAAGGTCTCCTTAATAACTTCATTAAGAAGGATATCTCCATCTCCTCCATAAATAACAGGTTACAAAAAGGTTCCCTCACCTTAGTTGAAAGGCACAACCATAAAGTAGTGAGGATAGGTCAAATCCTCTTAAGGTGCTACCCACTCCTGTTCAAATCCTGGGAGCCTAAAAGTCAGATAGATTGCTTCCCTAGCTACAAAACGACATACATTATCATTTATCTGCCTTTAAACGTCCTGCCAGGTCCATGATGTTGCTCGGCCTTTGAAGGAGATTAAATTTGGGTACCAACACCTTCCATGTAAGTGGAGAAGTAGATAACAATAAAATGCCAAAGTGATTTGATGAATGTATCAAATTTATGATAATGTTTTCAAAGGCATAGGCTGGGAGATGATGGAAAAATTTAATTAATTTCGATGTACAATAAATCTGAAGATTAGAAAGAGTGCTCTTATACTATACTGAGCAAATAAAAAACAAAACTACAAATAATAAATATGCTCACAAGGTGAACGAACGACAAATCTTAGAAAAAGAATTCTGTTTTATTCAATAGTAGTGATTTGTGTTTTATTTAATGAAAGAGAGAGTACATAAATAAATAAAAATCAAACTAACTCCTATAGTTTATTAGGTAATTAATGAAGCTATGTACATGTAGAGAACATGGACTTAACTAAAAAGGAACTAATCCTATGACTAAAGGAATTTCTCTGTCTACAGTTACCTAACCGAAGCAAAAAATTAGTTAAAGGAAACTAATAGGAGGATGAGATGGAGTTGATGGTGGAATTGGTAGAGGAATTGTAGTGTTGGCACTGGAACTGCAAAGGAACTGTAGAGTTTAACATGCATCCTACAATCTCCCCCTGCATGTGCAATTTGGATGATTCCCAATTGATTCCTCAAAGAAACAAAACTGGATGTAGGTAGAGCTTTGGTAAAAATATCAGCAACTTACTCAATTGTAGTGAAAAACTACAATTCCAATGTCCCGTCTTGAGCTAAGTCTTGGATGAAGTGATGTCGAATCTCAATGTGCTTCGATATAGCATGAAACACTAGATTTTTGGTCATTGCAATGGTACTAATGTTATCATAGAAAATAGTGATGGGATGTTCCTGAACCAATTGCAAATCTTTCAAAATCCTCTAATCCATATGGCTTGACAACTAGCTGCACGGCTTCTGCAATATACTCTGCTTTTGCAGAAGAGAGAGCGATGGTTTCCTTCTTTTTACTACTCCATGAGACAACTCCAAAACCAAGTGAAAAAATATAACCAAATGTTCATTTTCTATCATCCACTGAAAAAACCCAATTAGAATCCGTGTAACCACATAGCTCAAACTTATGTGTGGGAGAATAATGAATGCCAAAATTCAATGTACCACTCACATAACATAAAATTATTTTTGCAGCACGCCAATGATACTTATGTGGATCCTGCATGAATCGATAAATGAGGCTCATAGCATACATAATATTAGGTCTTGCAGTAGTGAGGTACATGAGGCTCCCAACCAAAATTTTGTATAATGTAGCATCAATTTTGGAACTTGCATCTTTCTTGGTTAATTTTTCACCAAGGGCAAAAGGTAGTGGCAACTGCAGTACATGACATCATTTTATATCACTTTAATATTAGATCAGCCACATACTTGGTTTGAGAGATGGATATACCATTTGATTGTTGTTGCACCTCTCCTCTAAGAAAATAATGCATAAGTCCCAGATCTAACATCTTAAATTCTTGTTTCAATTATGCTTGAAATTTCTCCATGAGAGATGGGATATTACCTATATAAATGAGATCATCAACATAAAGGAAAAAAAATAGAATATCATTACCAAGATGTTGGATATAGAGGGTTGGCTCTGAGGAACCTCAAATGAATCCTTTCTTCAATAAATAAATGTCAATCCTTACATACCAAGCACGAGGTGCTTGCTTCAACCCATAGAGAGCCCTTTTTAGCTTGTAAACCAATGTTCTTTTCCTGGAATTTCATAACAAATAGGTTATTCCACATATACTTCCTCATCAATAAAACCATTCAGGAAGGTTGATTTTATATCCATCTGAGAGATTGGCCACTTGTGTTTTCCAACAATAGCCAATATAATCTTGACTGTATCAAATCTTGGAACTGGAGCAGAAGTCTCTGAATAATCTACTCCAGGAATTTGAGCAAATCCCTTGGCAACTAATCTTTCCTTATGTCTATTCATAGAACCATCAACATGATATTTCACATTATAAATCCATTTAAAACCAATCACTTGCTTATATTTAGGAAGTTGCACTAATTCCCACGTATTGTTTTTATCAATTGCATGCATCTCTTCATTCATAACATCAATCCATAATTTTTCTTTCATGACTTCTTCATACACCGAAGGTTCAACTTGAATGGTACTAAACAAAGGAAAATTGGATACTTGATTCACATTATAACTCCTTTGATAAATTTCATTTAAACTTCGTACCTTTTGTGAAGAACTTGGACTTGATTGTAAACTAGAACTATCACCTGAAGAGGAACATGGTGAACTTGGTGAACTAGGGCTTGAAATTCCACTTGAACTTGTGGGGAGAGGAGGAATTTTTTGATCTTTAATACCCATGATGAGTGGTGTAGTTTGTTGAACTCCTTTTTTCCATTTCCATACCCCCTCTTCATCATAAACCACATCTCGACTAATAATCCATTTATTTCTATCAAGATTATATAATTTTTATCCTTTTTCTGAAATCTAAATAGCCCATAAAGATACAAAGTTGGGATTTTGCATCCAACTTCTTCCGCTTCTTTTCTAGAACATGAACCTATGTAGGGCAACAAAATACATGAAAATGAGCTACTGAGGGCTTGTTTCCACTCTAGGTTTCATTGGGAGTGATATTCTAAAGCAATTTTGTTGGTCTTTGATTCAAAATATAATCCGTGGTTGCTACTGCAACTCCCCAATAACAATTAGGAAGGTTTTTGGACTACAACTTACTTCGTTCCATCTCCATAATGGTACAATTATTTCTTTCTGCAATGCCATTCTGTTGTAGGGTATAAGTTGCCGTAAGTTGTCTCTTAATATATTCAGAAAACTCATTGGAAGTGAACTCTCTCACTCTATCTATTTTTAGTATTGATTTTCTGCCATAGCCTTAAAATGCTTGAAGCATTCAAATGCCTCAGATTTATGCTTAAGAAAATAAACCCATGTGTGACGTGAGAAATTATCAATAAATGGTAGAAAGTAAATATTATTACCTAAATATTCCTCTTGCATGTCACCACCAATATCACTATTCACAACCTCTAGAGGATATTTTTCCCTCCATGATTTGTTCACCAGAAAAATGTCTCGATATTACTTTCCAAGTGCACCCCCTGAACAAACTTCTTCTTTTGCCTAAATTGTAGGAATTCCTCTCACCATGCCTTTCTTATGAAGTAAACTTAAACCTTTAAAATGTAAATGACCATACAATTGGTTCCATAACCATGAACCATCTATGGTTTCCTTGAGGGCATGCATCTTAGTGGAATCCAAAGTGAGAGGAAATAATTTATTCTCTATCATACAAGCCTTTGCTACAAGATGATGGTTAGCTGATTCATCAAATATTTTGCAGTAGTTATCTTCAAACATAACCTTGTAATTTTTTGCTACAAGTTTCCCAATACTTAAAAGATTGTGTTATAATTAGGGCACATGCAAAGTGTCATGAATAAATGTAGTTTGTCCTTGATTATTTTCCACTGCATGGGTACCTTTTCCCATTACATCAAGCTCTATATCATCACCCAAATTTTACTTGACTCCTTATAGATTCATCTAATTTGACAAAGAGATCAGATTTACCTGTCATATGATTTGAGTAACCACTATTTAAGAGCCAAACATCCCTTTGAGGTTATTTTTCCAAATTTCAAGTGAAGAATGTAGAATGTTTTGCTTCTTCAGAAGACTCTTCAATATAGTTGGCTCTTGATTTATTCAAATCATATTTTTTCTTTCTCCATTCAGATTCATAGTGTTCATGCCTTTCACAATATTGGCACTTGATGCTTCTCCAATCCATAGAACTTCTTCCTCTTCCTCTTCCTCTACCATGTCCTCTAGATGTAGAAAATTCCCCTTGAGATTTGCTTGATTGAGAAGGGGTTGTATATTTTTCTTCAATTCTTACAGTAGAATGGAAGGCTTGAACTAGGTTCTTTGTAGAACATTGCATACGCTCCTCATGAGATTGTAAAGGACCTATCAACTCTACAACTTTGAATGTGGTTAGATCTTTACTTTCTTTAATGGCTATGAAAATTGGATTAAATTTTGGAAGAAGAGATCTCAAAATATTTTCTACAACTTTTTTCTTTGTTACACTTTCCCCTTGAGTTTTAAGATGGTTCAAAATACTTTGAGCCCTAGTAATAAAATCTTGAATAGACTCAGCTTCCTTCATACTTAAACCTTCAAAATCTCTTCGAAGGATTTGAACTCTTACCAAACTTATTTTGTCACATCCCTGGTATGCAGTTTGTAGGGCCGACCATGCATCCTTTGAATTTGTCATACCAACTATATGGGGAAAAATTGATATATCCAATGCAGATTGGATAGCAAAAAATGCTCGATTTTCCTTCTTTTTGTCTTCTTTGAATTGAGTTTGTTGATTTTTTGTTAGGGTATTTAACGTATTTTGATCTACAGGTTCTATGTATCCTCCTTATACTAAATCCTAGATATCTTGCGATAATAGTAGGGTATTCATATTTATTCTCCATTAATCGTAGTTGTCTCTGGAAATCAATAGAAGCTAGAATGACAAATTTCCACCATTTCACATTTTGACGATTTTTGGAGAGAACCATTAACCTGCAACTTTTGCAAAAAAATATTCTTGCAACCTGGCTCTGATACCAATTGAAGATTAGAAAGAGTTCTCTTATACTATACTGAGAAAATACAAAACAAAATTACAAACACTAAATATAATAAATCTTCTCATAAGGTGAGTGAACAACAAATCTTAGAAAAAGAATCCTGTTTTATTCAACAATAGTGATTTCTGTTGTATTTGCTGAAAGAGAGAATACATAAATAAATAGAAAACTCTAAATAACTCCTACATTTTATTAGGCAGTGAAAGAAGCTGCGAACATGTAGAGAACATGGAATTAATTGAAAAGGAAATACTCCTATGATTGAAGGAACTGCTCAGTCTACAATTTATTAACCGAAGCAAAAAACTAGTTAAAGGAAACTAATAGGAGGATGAGATGGAAGTGATGGTGGAATTGATAGAGTAACTGTAGTGTTGGGGGCAGAACTGCAGAGTTGAACATACATCCTTCAAAATCTTACCCACTCAATTCTCTTCAGTTGGACACCATGCCCCTCCACCCACTAGTCATCAAACCTCACCAACCATCTTAACTTTCCCAACCTTCATTAACCAAATCCCTTATAGCATTCATAACTCAAATTGTTTAATTATTTTATTTTATTGATTTGCCACTACAATCATTTTATTACTTCAAAAAATTGTGCTTTCAAAACTATATGTTAAACTTAGTAGATAGAAGAATATACTGCAATGAAATTTTTTCTATCTAATAAAAATAAACATACTCGTAGTACTTATATAGTTATCGTCTCAATTATGAAACTTTTTGAATATGTGTTGAATGTAAGATAATGTACACTACACCTTGCCGATTCAATTATTTATTACTAATTAGTATATTTATAACTGAAAAAATGGTGTTCAATTCAATGTCATACTAAAAACATAACACTTTGTATGTAGAAAAAAAATATTTATATGATTTACACATATAAATATAATATGTCACTCTACCATATACTAGTATGTCCCATTAATTGTTTGGAGTAATATTTACAAAATAAACACAGTCAAATATGGTATTTACTCCATAGATAAGTAATATCAGGTATGTGACTCTTATATTTTTTAATTATTTGTATGGACTAGGTAATTATTATTGTAATAATTTATTTGTATTTTTATAATATAAATTATTGACATTATTATTAAAATATTTATAATAAATATAAATATGTTGTAAGGAAATGTAAGGTGTTCTGGAAAGTAGATTCAAATATATTTACAACATTGTATGGTGTATCTCATGATGAGGTGGTTTGATAGGTCATCCAACTTAAATTGTGAAGAAGAAAGTTGTTTGTATTCAGGGTAGGATTTCTTTTTCTAGAAGATGGAGATAGAAGTCTCATGTCTTGGATTGGAAAATTCTTGATATTAGATGAAGATAGAAGAGGGATGATTTTTATCCCTCGTGAAGTCATTTATATATCATGAAAGTTGCATAAATGGTGCAAACTAGTTGCGTTCTGAAAACAACTTTTTGAGCAGCTTAGTTTGGTAAAATGAAAAGTGAGTGTGGTTTTCACGTATGAATGTTTCATCATCATGCAGTATAAAAATAATAGATGTGACCTACAGGTCAATGTATTTCAACTGATTTATTACATTCTATAGTTATGATTAGTTTCTGGAAATAATTGTTTCGAGAAGGATATGAGCCTTGCAACACCCACTAATTTCAACACACCAAAACCATGAAAAAACCTTAAAATTACTTAAGATGAAATTAAATATATTTTTTAAAGGTCATAAAAAATAGTTGCAAACTATTTTCCCAAAATATTTTATGACTAAAAGAAAAACCCTCCATTAACTTCCTTAACTTTATGCAAATATTCCAACTCAATTCCATTGTTTAATCCACTTAGTTTCCTTTAAATTTAATAAAATATATCTCCTAGGCTGACCTTAGTGAATTTCTCTAAAACCATAATAATCATGTCCTATTTATTCAGTTAACTATATGTAACACCCATAGATTACGACACGTTAACCTGCAAAAAACTGCATCACATTATATAGGAAATTACGGGAATCAATATTTTTTTATGCATTAATCAAATTTTAAAATACATTAATTACGTTTACTACAATCTCATTCGCTGATTACTAAATTTTTTTGCAAGCTACTAAGTTGTTGTTGCAGGCTACTGGGTAGTTGCTACAGGAAGTTGTGTAGTTGCTGCAGGCGCTGAGCACTAGCTGCACATTTTTGTGTAGTTGTTGTAGGCATTGGACAATGGCTGTGGGTTGTTGAAAAGTTTCTGCAGGCACCGGGATGTGGCTGCAGGCGTTAAGCAGTGGCTACAGGTTCCTGGAAAGTTACTGCAGGTTGCTGGACAATTCTGACAACTAGTTTTATTATTTTATTAAATCATTCTCAAACCTTTTTTTTTACATTAATTATGCTCATTAAAGTTCATTCACTTAGTTTTTACACTACCCTTCCATAGGTAGTTTTATTCCATTTTCCAAAAACCATCATAGGTTAAATTAATTATATAAATTTAAACCATATAATTTTAATTAACTCCTTACATTAGCTTGCCCGGACATAACTAAATTTAATTTAATTATTTAAGTTATCGTGGTAAGTTAAATAATAAATTTAACCATTTTAATTTATTTTAACATCACCTTAATCTTACCCGGAAATATTATGGCTAAGTGATTAAATAATTTTGGTCATTTAAAAGAATAACTTTTCCCGACAGTTTAAATCTACTTGGAAGAATCTAAGGTAATCCCAATTAACATACACTTAAGACAACATCATAATAAAATAAAATACCCATACCATTATGTTTTTTTCAAAAAAAAAAATAAAATCACCCTAAGTAAAATAAATCCAATATATTTTTGTTATACATTTACTTATTTGACCCATAATTTAAACAAAATGTCACATTATAATCTAAGCTCACCATGGCCCGTGAATAAAACCCCTTAAAAGACCCTGACTTACCTTGAGATTTACATGTTGGGATGTTATGATACTTAAAGGGTTTTTAGATTCATATGTTAGAAAGTAACATATCCAACTTTCGAGAAAACTCAGATGATATTTTAGGAGCAGTAAATTTTCCAAAATTGTTGTAATTTGATTCTTACACATGCTTTCAAGATTAAAAATCGCTCTAAAAATCATGGCATATCTTGAGATTTACATACTGTTTTGTTATGGTATTTAAAGCGTTTTTAGATTCATATGTTCTAAGTAACCTTTCCAACTTCTGGGAAAACCCAGAATATATTTTAGGAGTAGGAAATGTTTAGAAATCATTGGAATTTGATTCATACTCTAAATTTCAAGGTTTTTTTTTTGTACAATTTTGAAGCAGATTTAAAATTACTTCCATCTTTCTAATGAGTTATAGATTTAAATTAAAACAATGTTTACAACAAGAATAAAATATATCCTTTTCCAACATTCATAAATTCATTTACAAAAAACTTTTACATTCCTTACTTTTCTCAAATATGCATAATCCAATATACAACCAAATAGAGTTTTTTACAATAAAATTTTACATGAATCCATCGCATGGATTACATACTTTCCACTTGAAACAATGGGATAAAATTCATACAAGGAAAAATCTTCTTGTCTTCAACATATATAAACTCCTCCAAAACATTAACTTGAACTCTATCTTCTCTTCAAATTTCGGATCACAATACAAGGAATGGGGAGTAGGGAACGCTCTCAACCCAACCAATATTCCAATGAGAAGAAGAAGTGATCCTCCTCATTGGCCCATAAACCCCATACCATAGAGTAATAAAGAATCGATACAACAAATGAAAACTTTCACAAATGCTTCAACATTACAACACACATGTCAACAAACATTTAACACACATACAAGCACAAAATAACAATATCAAAAAAATAAAAAAATTTCCAAAACAAGGCTTGAAAAATTTACGACAAGGGAGCAAGGAAATATGGGGAAATTACTTATGCCTCATAATGGGTTAAGTACCCACCTTAAAATCCATCAAAATTATCATCCACACAACAAAACCAAACTCTTATACGTCCCTCAACTCTTATCATTCCCTCATACTCTTATCACTCCCTTAAGTATTTCAAACAAAGATAAGTAAAAACACCCCACCCAAAATTACCTCCAAAATATGCAAACAATACTCTTATCCCTCCCTCAAAATATCCCCATATTCCTCCTCCTACACCATCCTTAAGGTCACACTACCCAAGTCCCCAACATGCACACACAAACATTCATTTTATATGCAACATACATATATAATAAAATAAAATTGCAAGGTTTAGGTCCCTACCTTGCAATTGCAAGAACCCTTGATCCAAAATCACAACTCTAATCTCCTTCCAGGCTCTAGAAAGAATCCAAACAATCTCCAAAAATCCAAGCAAGCAACTCAAGCTCTAAAAATTTCCAAAATGTAAGTTCACAACTAAATCAAGTAACCCCCTAAACATCAAAATAACTTGTATAAATAGAAAAAGAGGAGAGGAGGGTGAGGTGGCTCCATGTAGGATGCCACATAACTTCTCCTCAAATCCACATCAACAAGTCAAACATCAAAACTACGGCTAATAAATTGATGGGTGAGGAAGTGACAAGTTTTCTTCCACACACAACTTTCACTTCAAACTACAATGGAAAAAAATAAAAAGATCATGTAATAAAGTGAAATACATTTCACCTTTTTAACATCCAAATAAAATAATGGGGTATAATTTTTACCACTTACCCTAATAGGTATAGTTAGTAGATGAATTTAAGAGGTGTGGGAAAAGGTTAAATTCTCCCACAAAGCCTCAAAAAATGGGTCTAAAGTTAAATTTCGAAATCTGAGGGATGGGGACAAGTAAGCCTACAAATTAACTTCAAATATAATTAAAATCAAGAAAGAAATAAGGACTTTTTAACCCATTTAATGCCCAAAAGATCACATCTTAGATTAATCTAATTAACATGATTAATTAACTTAAATAAGGGCACACTAATTAACAATAATGAAGTGAAACACATTACAATAACCAATCATATACTCCATAAATAATTAAATGGGAAAAGGGAAAAACACACATAACCCATGGTCACATTTTGAGGTTATCCCCCCATGGGCACCTCCTAACAATCTAACAACACACAACAATATAATTGAACATGAAGATGCCATGGTGACCTTCATTGTATCCACCCAATATTCTGCTATGGTTAGTCTCCTAACCCCTTCTTGTTTTTTGTGACACAATAACCTATAAAAATTCAATGATACCTCTTCGGCCTCATGACCACATCAAATACATAAATATATAAAACACACACATGTATATCATCAAACAACATCATATACGAAGATATATCATCATCTTTAGAATTAGGAAATTATATCTATTATTTAAATCATTGAACATCTCAAATTTTTCAAGTCATATCATCCATACGATCATAAGGTTAGTCCAACATCCAACTATAATAATAATCATCATCATCAAAATCAAGAGCATCAATATACACTGAAACAATACTAGATTTTCATCTATCAATGTCTGCTAATAAAAATATAAAACTAATGCCCATCTACTAATGTCTGCTAATAAAAATCTAACAATAGTGTCCATATCTATAGTTCCCACTTCTCTTCGACACTTATTAAATTTTGATTTCGATTACTGTTGACTATAGACATGGATATTATCATATCATTTTGGTTTAGCATGATGTTAGATGATAGAGATAATTCTGACTATTAGATGGATTGTGATTCATAGTATGATCTGTGTGGATTATTGGAGAAATAGAGAGACATTTTATATGGATGATGGTGATGTGTTGTTAGCATATATATTTACTGACATTCAAAATTCTCATCATGTTGGCTATGATTTTATCATTTGAACTAATCTCATGATCTTATTGAAATAGATGAAATGGTAGAATTGAGATGTTGTCTAAATTATGGACAAATGATAGCATTGAATTAGTTTAGATGATGATTTAGTTATATGTGGATATTTATTGATGGATATGCGTATATTATCCTCGATGTATTTGATGAGGCCACAAGGCCAAAAGAGGTATTGTGTGATTTTGTAGGTAATTGTATCACAACAATCAAAAGGGGGTTAGGAGACCAACCACAACGAAATACTGGATGGATAAAATGACGGTCACTATGGAAACTTTTGTAATGTTTGATGTTTTGTTATTAGATTGTTAAGGGGATTCCCATGGGGGGAATATGGCCTCTAAATGTGAACATAGGCTACGTGTGTAATTATTTCCTGTTTTCTTTTATTTATTTTGGAGTATGTGATTAATTTTGTGATGTAATTTATTTTACCATTGTTGATTAATGTCCTTAATTAAGTGTTTTAATTATGTTTATTAAGTTATTTGGGGATGTGACAAAAGGGGCCATTTATTAGAGTAGTTTTTTCCTTTGGATCTTGTGATTTAAGTTGAGTGTATGTGACCTTGAGTGTTGTACACCCTACCTTACTTGGGAAATTCGGATTTTACATTAAGGGCCATTTTTGGAGGCTTGTGGGACAAGTTAAGCTTGTCCCACACCTCTTAATTTCATATACCAACCATACCTATGGGTTATAAGAGTAAAAAATAGACACCATTATGTGTTTTGTAAGGTAAAAGGTTACATTTAATTGCACTGTCTTACATGGGTTTTAAATTTTGTCCTTAGGGGGTGTGGGTTGGAGTTGTGTGTGTAAGAGGTTTTTCATTCCTCTCAAGCACCAATTTATTGTTCCTTGGGGTCGAGGTTTGGCTTTTGAGGTGGATTTAAGGATAAGTGATGTGGCATCCTACATGGAGCCACCTCACCCTCCTCTTCTCTTTTCCTATATATGCAAGTTTATTTGTTTGTTTGGGGGTTACTTGATTTTATTAGAGCACTTGTGTTTTGGAGTTAGAGAGTTTTGGAGTGTTTGTTGAAGTCTTAGAGCTTGTTGGATTTGGTATTGAGCTTGAAGGATCTTGGAGTGTGATTTTTTGATCAAGTTCCTACTATGGAAAATTAGGAAACTACACTTCATTGTACTTGTACTTGTTTTTTTATATGTTTGTTTTGCATGTAAGTGAATGGTTTGTATGTTTGTTAGGATCTTGGGTAGAATGTGTAAGTATGGTGTAGGAGAAGGATATGGGGATTTTCTATTTTAGGGAGGCATAAGAAATTGTTCTATGTTTTCGGAGGGATATGGGTTGGGTGCCCCACCTTGAATAAGAAAATGCTTGCTTTTCTTACTTGGTTATCTTGAGGGAGACATAAGAGATTGTAGGTAGATATAAGAGAATGTTGGAGGAATAAGAGGATCTTGAGGGAGGCATAAGAGTTGTGTAGGGGTTTTGAGTTTTTTTTTTAGGGTTGTAAGGTGGGCACCTAATCCCATTGGGAGGCATAAGTGATCTCCATATAGATCCTTGCTTCATTGGCTTTGCATTTCAAGCCTCGTGTATTTTGAAAGTTGCATTCTTATGATTGTTATCTTGGGTTTGAATGTGTGGTAAATGGTGGTGAAATTTTGTATTGTGATGTGGAAGCATTGTGTTATTTTTCATGAGTTGTATCCATTCCTTATTACATTTCGGTTGGGGCTCGGGGGCCAATAAGGAGGATAGTGTATTATGCTCATTGAATTATTGGTTGGGTGGAGAGTGTTTCCTACTCTCCAATTTTTGTTGTTGTGATTGAAGTGAAGAAATGGTGGAGTTCTTGTTCAAGAATTGGAACTTGGAGCTATTTTTGAAGACTCAAAATAAAGCCTTCATTGTAGAAACTATGCTTGTAATTCCCACTTAAGTGGAAGGCTAGTAGTACTTGTATTTAAAAGAAAAGTTTGTATTGTAGGTTGTTATTGATCAAGTTGTAATGTATTGTTGGAAAGGAAATGATCTTTGTATTGTAAGAAATGAGCTATGCTCAAATAAAAAGGAAAGTTCATTCCTATTTGTAGGAGTTATATTATTGTAAAGAATGAAAGGGAAACTTGGAAGTTGTAAATCATTGAGAATGTATTCTTAGTAAATCTTAAAATGTAGTAATAGTTGCTTGTGATTTCCTTGAATGAATGAGTTGGAGCTGAAATGGAAGAATGTACTAAATTATAATAAGTTACTTTTTTGAAAAATTACATTCTTGTTGTGGAAAAGGAAAAAAAGATACATAGGAAAAGAATTTCATTTCTTCATTGAAAAACAATTTTGAAAATATAAGTTGTTTTCTTATTACTATTGAAATAGAAAATCTTCATTTAAGATCTTTTAAGCTAGAGAAACCTATTCAAGCTAAGGATAAACTGTAAATCACCCTAGTAAAAGTTGTTTTGGAAAATATTATTGTAGTTGTTTTCTTCTTACTATTGAAATAGAAAATCTTTGAATTTAGATATATAAGGCATGGAATGAATAAAAGGTTTAACTTTTCAACTAAAGAATTTAGGCATATAAATTCAAGCTAAGGATAAATTGTAAATCACCCTAGTAACATTTGTTTTTTGAAAAATTTATGAATTGATGGTTCTATTTTTGAAGAACAGGACTGCCACTCTTTACAGAGTGTTGGTCTTTGGACTGTCGGCTTGATTAGAGTGGCGGTATTTGAAACATCACCCAGGTAGGGCAATGGTTTATGAATCATCACCCAGATCGGGAAGTGGCCGTAGGACCGATGTTTTGCTTTGGGCAGCGGTTTCATCATTTTCAACAAAATGGTAAAATACGTGAGTGTGTAAGCTTAAACTTGATTTAATTAAAATCTGAGCCTATAAAATGTAATAAAGGAAACCACCAACAAACCATAAGGGAATAAATTCATTGTTTTAAACATGTAAATAATTGAATGAGCATTTAAATGTATCAAATCTCATAGATTAATTAGAAAGAGGGTTTTTCCTAAATAGAGAACTCAAAATGGATATAACTAAATAACTACTCTAGATTTGGAATGGAAATCCCTACAATCAACAAATGGAAGACATTTCCATAGTAAATCCATGAATAAACTAAGCTAAACTAAGCTAGATCCAAATGAATCCCTCCATGGCTTCCCTTTTTGTACCCATGGCTTCCACTCCTCTAACCTGTAAATCAAAGAAAAGAAAAGAAACCAAATGAGGAGGCTAGGGCAAAGAAAATGGTTTAATTAAATTTCATAAGGATAGTTAAGGTTAGTTTGGAACCCTAAAGATCTTGTGGCCACAATTGATTTAATCCAAAGGATAGACATCAACCCTATAATTGTTAGGTGATAATATATATCATGTGCTTTTAAATAATTTAAGTGTATGTGAAAATGGGTGAATGGGGCCACTTAGTGCTCTAGTGTATTAAGTTAATAATCTAACTCTCCTAGTGTGTTTTAGTAAAAGTTTAAATGGGAATTAAATATAATAATTTAAGAGAACTAAGGTAACTAAAGGTAAGGGTTTATTAAATGTGGGATAAATGTTAATTTGTGAAAGTGGAAAAACTATTTAATCAAGTAAAATAATTAATGGACACTTTTCTAGAAAATTGTAATTGAAATTGACTTTAGGAATGGGTTAGGAATACTTTAATTATTAATCTAGACCTGTTCCATTTAATGTAATGCAATAGTTGCCGGTAGGAAATTAATCAAATGTATTATTAGGGTTTGACACCCTTGTAATCTTTTAAACAAAAAAAAATTCTGTAACTTTCGAGATAATTATTTAAGGTTTAATGTGGTTCTTGAACGTCAGATTTTGGGCGTTAAATTTGGTATCAGAGCTAAGGTTTCAATGCTTGGACCCTCGGCACACTTGGAAATATAAGACATAACAAGAAAACCTACCGCATCTCTAAACCTAGATCATGCAAACCTTGAATGATATTTTAAAGTGTGGAAGACGTAGAAAACTAAAACAAAACCTAGAATGATAAACTAACTCTCACTTTGGTATGTGCAGGAGGCGAAGATTAGATGAGGTGTTTTTACATGTAGACCTAGACTTAGCACTCCCAAATCAGGTAGTAGTAGCAATATTGCCTAAGATACTCAAAAAATTAAGGAATGTTAATGCTGCTTATATGTGGAGGATATTTAGGAGGGAGACCTAGAAGACAATTAAGAGAGCCAGCAGTAGAGGCTTGTGCACCTTCCTGAAATAGTGATGAGTATAGGGTAGAGAACTCCCACATGGAATCAACTAGATGAGATTCACCACAGAGAGGTCCTAGAGATAGGAATACATGAAAAAGAGATAGATATAATATCCCTAGATGGCATGATGATCATGCTGAGATACCTAGAGGAAGATAGTCTACAGTGACAGATCACATCAGAGATATTAGGAAACTCCATCCATCTCATTTCGCTAGGGACACTGGGGGATTTTAGGCATAGGCATGGTTGTGTCATCTTGAGTGGATGCTTCAAGCTATGTCCATGTACCAACAAAACAAAGGCTCATGTTGTCATCCAGCTTCTGAGAGACGGACCTAGGGTTTGGTGGAGGACCGAGGAGAAGAAGCTCCATGTGGATTTCTAAGACAGTTACATGGGATCTCTTTGAGGAATATTTCAGGAGCATAGATACTTTGTCCAGGAGTTTGATTCACTAGAGGATAGATGAGTTCCATGACCTACATCAGGAATCCATGACAGTGGCAAAGTATGAGAGTCAGTTTCTAGACTTTCTTCAGTATGTAGACTAAATGCAAGAAAAGCAGGTGAGGATCCATAGGTTCATCAGAGGCCTAAACCTAGACTTAGGAGGGGCAATGCATATCAATTATCTGCAGACATTATCAGAGGTCGTTAAGAAGGCCTACATTACGAAGGAGACTAGGGGGAAGATGTATTAGGCCAGAGATAGAGTATGGAGCCGTATCCAGTAGATGCAGGATAATAGATCGAGGGGGTCAACTCCTCCTTCTGTGGTAGACATAGTTCTACATAATCTTTATTCAGACCACCATAAAAGCAACCTTAGCAGCAGTAACATAAGACTCGTCCTCCATTTAGGCCTCTACAAAGATTCAATACTCAGAGGGGACGTTGTATGGGGCCTCCTCCTAGGGGACCAGTCAGGACTCATGTACCACCTAGATTTCATTCCACAGGAGATTGTTAGCAGTGAGCACAACAATATGTAGAAGGATCATCAGGATCCACCACACAAACCACTAGAGTACCTATCGGAGCCGCTTCTCATTGGAGTGGACTTAGGTAGTTGCAATAGGTGTAGTGTACTTTGGAATCATTGGAGAGAGTGCCCTCAGAACCCTAATAACAAGGGTAAGACACTTGTTTAAGAGCCTACAGTAGGTGATATGGCTAGGAGCCATAGGATATATGCAGTGGTCGAGAACTGTCAGGAAGAGCACCAGAGCATGGTGATTGAGACTACAGGTAGCACTGATGGTATTCCTATTTCTATTTTATTTGATTTAGGATCCTTAGATTCTTTTCTCATTTGTAGTAGAGCGATGCAGGATTGGAAGTCGTAGCCATATTTGGATGTGGAGATGGATTGTGGAGCCAAGCTCACAGTGGACTCCTTCATCAAGGAGTGCATAATTGACCTAGGACCTGTTTCCATGACTCTAGATCTTGGTATCCTTCCTCTGGGTTCCTATGGGATTATTCTCAGGCATGGATTGGTTATCTACACAAAGGGATGGATTTTATTGTTATAGTAAGGTAATATCATGTGCAGATGATTTGGGAGTGGAGACAGTAATAGTGAGAGTGAGGAGAGCCACCTCTATTCACACCATATCTGCTATGCAGCTTAAACGATGTGCATGGCAAGAGGTTGGCAGTTATGTGATTGTCATGGTTAGTGATAGATCAGAGGATGAGTCTAGTGGGTTATCACTTGATGATCATCACATCCTAAGAGATTTTTTAGATGTCTTTCTAGGGGAGCAGTCAGGGTTACCTCCCTCATGTGAGATAGATTTTCACATTGATTTAGTTCTAGGAGAAGATGCTATCTCACGCACGCCTTACAAGATGACTACCCCTGAGCTCTACGAGCTCAAGTTGTAGCTGGAGAGCCTTCTTGATAAATTCCTAATCTATCCTAGTGTATCCCCTTGGGGTGCATTGGTGATTTTTGTAAATAAGAAGGATGGATCCTTGCAATTGTGTATCGATTATCATTAGTTGAAAAAAGGTAATGATAAAGAATCATTATGCCCCTCCCACATATTGATGATTTATTTGATTAGATGAAGGGGGTCACAATATTTTACAAGATAGATCTTAATTTTAGATACCATGAGCTAGAGGATGACTAAGGTAGATATTCATAAGACAACCTTCTGTATGAGATATGGCCACTACGAGTTCACCAGTAGTGCCTTTTGGTCTAATGAATGCCCCTGCAGTTTTCATGAGTTTGATGAATGGGGTATTCCAGAAATTTTTAGATTGCTTCGTGCTTATATTTATTGATGACATTTTATTTACTCACGCACACGTGAGGAGCATGAGGAGCACCTCTCACTAAGTTTTTCAGTGCCTTAGAGAGAAAAAACTTTACGGGAACCTAGAGAAGTGTGCATTCTTTTAGTCAGAGGTGTAGTACTTGGTTCACATCATTTCTGGGCGAAGGTATTGCAGCCAATCCTTCCAAGATTAGAGCTATTATGGATTGGCCCATGCTGACTAGTGTGATTGAGTTGCATAGTTTCATAGGGTTGGCAATGTTAATATAGGATATTTGTTCAGGACTTTTCCTAGACTATGTACCCCATCACTTCCCTTCAGTGGAAAGGGAAGAAGATTTTTTGGTCCGATGGATGTGAGTAGGCCTTCAGTACACTGAAGGGATGCCTTATGACAACAACGATTCTTTCTATACCAGACCCTCAAAGGGATTTATTTGTGTGTATGGATGCTTCCTTGGTAGAATTAGGGGGTTTATTGATGTAGGAGGTTCATGCGGTTTCCTTTGAGTCTCGCAAACTCAAGGAGTCATGAGATCAATTATCCTACTCATGACCTTGAGCTTGGAGTAGTTGTTCTTGCTTTGGTTCGGTTGAGACATTTCCTTCTTGGTAAAAGATTTATTCTTAGGATAAACCATTTGAGCTTACGTCATCTCTTCATGCAACCCAATGTCAACACTCATTAGTGGCGTTGGATGGATTTTCCATGTGAGTACTACATGGAGATATAACATGTGAAGGGGAAGGAGAATGTTGTTTCTGATGCTCTGAGTAGATGGATACATTTGGTTATGTCTACTTCAATGGGTACATATTTGTGGAGTAGGATTTTGCTACAACTTCCTCATGATAGATACTACCTAACAGCTAGATCAGATATTGAGTCTCAGAGACCACTTGAGGGGAAGTTTGATGGTTTTGCATTTGAATCAAATGGACTTCTCAGACATAGAGGCTAGATCTATGTACCTAGGGATGGACTTTTGAAACAGGATATCTTGGAAGAGGCTCATCGTGCACCTTATTCAGCCCATCCAGGGGTGAAGAAGATGTATGCCACCTTGAGACAGCCATACAATTGGAGAGGTCATCGAAGAGATGTAGACCAATTTGTTTCAAATTGTTTAGAGTGTCATAGGGTGAAGACCGACCATCACCATTCGGTTGGCCTTCATTACCCACATGATATACCGGAGTGGAAATGGGTCACCATTTCCATGTATTTTATAGGAGGGATACCGAAGTCAAGATACCACCACAATGCCATCATGGTCAAAGTGGATAGATTGATGAAATTGGCTCATTTTTCTTAGGTAAAGACTACCTATATAGATAGTGCAGTAGTGAGAGTGTACTTGGATGAGATTGTGAGACTACACGATATTCCGTGGAAGATCATATATGACCGCTATCCCTTATACACATCACACTTCTCGACTACCATGCAGAAGGCCCTTGGGACGAGTATCAATTTTAGTACATCTTGTCATCGAGAGATAGATGGAAAAACAGAGTGGGTGAATCATATTTTAGAGGACATGCTTTGGATGTATGTCATGGATCATCATTCAAGGTGGGAGGAGTACTTATACTTGATTGAGTTTACATACAACAAAAAACTTTATAGTTCTATTGGGATGGCACCGTTTCAGGCACTTTATGGTAGGGAGTGCAAAACACCTTTGATTTGGGATAGACTTGAGGATAGAGTATCTCTTGGACTAGCTATGTTACGGGACATGGAGCAATAGGTTGTTGTGATTCAGTAAAGGTTGCAAAAGGCACATGAAAGACAGAAGAAGTATGCAGATCAAAGGAGAGTTGCCTGTAGTTATGAGGTGGGCATGAAGGTGTTCCTTCATGTCAAACCTTATAAGAGTTCTATCCGTTACGAAAAAGGATATAAGTTATCTCCTTGATTCATGGGTCCATTTGAGATCTTGGAGTAGACCATTCCATTATCCTATCATCTAGCCTTGTCACCCAGTTTGTCTCACGTGCATGATGTGTTCCATGTATATGTTCTTAGGAGATATATCTGAGATACTTCTCATGTTTTGGATTGGACCGCATTGCAGGTGCAGGAGTAGGGGCAGATGATGGCGGAGCATGTGTGTGTTTTAGAGAGCAGGACAATGGGTATTCAAGGCAAAGAGATTTACCAGGTGTGAATCCAGTGAGATAGGTATGATGAGATTGCTACAACATGGGAGGATGCTATGTTGTTATGAACCCTAGTTCCCACACCTATTTAAGTGACTTCCAGGAGGAAGTCGAGTCTAAGGGGAGTGAGATGAAGTGCTCACTTCTCTTCAACACTTATTACATTTTGATTTTGATTACTATTTACTATAGACATGGATATTATTATATCATTTTGGTTTAGCATGATGGTAGATGATAGAGGTATTATGACTTTAGATGGACTATGATTCATGGTATGATCTGTGTGGATTATTAGAGATAGAGAGATATTTTATATTGATTATGATGATGTGTTGTTAGCATATATATTACTAACTATCAAAATTCTTGTCATCTTGAATATGATTTAGTGTTTGAACTAATCCCATGATCTTATTGATATTGCTGAAATGGTAGAATTGAGAGTTTGCTTAAATTATAAACAAGTGATAACATTGTTTAGTTTGGATGATGATTTAGTTATATATGGATGTTTATTGATGGATGTGCATATATTTATCCTTGATGTATTTGATGTGGCCACGAGGCCAAAGGAGGTATTGTGTGATTTTGCAGGTAATTTTATCACAACAATCAAAAGGGGGTTAGGAGACCAACCATAGCGGAATATTGGGTGAATACAATGATAGTCACCATGGCAACTTGCGTAATGTTTGGTGTTTTGTTATTAGAATGTTAAGGGGGTTCCCATGGGGGGGATGACCTCCGAATTTGACCATGGGCTATGTATGTAATTATTTCCCTTTTTCTTTTATTTATTATGGAGTATGTGATTTATTTTGTGATGTAATTTATTTTATCATTGTTGATTGCTGTGCCTTAATTAAGTGGTTTAATTATGTTTATTAGTTTATTTGGGGATGTGACAAAAGGGGCCATTTATTTGAGTAGTTGGTCACTTGGATCTTGTTATTTAAGTTAATTTTATGTGACTTTGAGTGTTTTACACCCTACCTTACTTGGGCAATTCGGATTTGGGCTTAAGGTCCTTTTTTGGAGGCTTGTGGGACAAGTTAAGATTGTTCCACACCTCTTAATTTCATATACCAACCCTACGTATGGGTTGTGGGGGGTAAAACATAGACCCCATTATGTGTTTTCTAAGGCAAGAGGCGACATTTAATTTTACTTTCTTACATCGGTTTAAATTATGTCCTTTGGGGGTGTGGATTGGAGTTGTGTGTGTAAGAGGTTTTTCATTCACCTTAACCAACAATTTATTGTTCATTAGGGTTGAGGTTTCACTTATGAGGTGGAGTTGAGGATAAGTGATGTGGCATCCTACATGGAGACACCTCACCCTCCTCTTCTCTTTTCCTATATATGCAAATTTAATTGTTTGTTTAGTGGTTACTTGACTTTATTGGAGCACTTGTGTTTTGGAGTTAGTGAGTTTTGGAGTGCTTGTGGGAGTCTTAGAGATTGTTTAAGTGGGATTGATCTTGAAGGATATTGGAGTGTGATTCTTTGATCAAGTTATTAGTATGGAAAGGTTGGGGCTACACTCCTTTTACTTGTTTGTTTTCGTTATATGTGTGTATTGCATGTAAGTGAAGGGCTTATGTGCTTGTTGGGATATTGCGTAGAATGCATAAGTATGGTGTAGGAGAAGCCTATGGGTATTTTCTATTGTAGGGAGGCATAAGATATTTACATGTTTTGGGAGGGATTTGGGTTGGGTGCCCCACCTTGGATAAGAAAATACTGGCTTTTCTTACTTGGTTCTTTTGAGGGAGACATAATAGATTATAGGGAGGTATAAGAGATTATGGGAGGCATAAGAGGATCTTGAGGGAGGAATAAGAGTTGTGTAATGGTTTTTAGTTGTGTTTTGGAGGGTTTTAAGGTGGGAACCTAATCCCATTGGAAGGCATAACTGATCTCCCCATATATCCTTGCTTCATTGGCTTTGCATTTCAAGCCTTGTGTATTTTGAAAGTTGTATTCTTATGATTGTTATCTTGTGTTTGAATGTGTGTTAAATGGTTGTGAAATTTTGTATTGTGATGTGAAAGCATTGTGTTAGTTTCCATGATTTTTATCCATTCCTTATTGCATTTTGCTTGGGGCTCGGGGGTCAATGAGGAGGATAATTTCTTCTCCTCATTGGATTATTGACTGGGTGGAGAGTGTTTCCTACCCCCCCCATTTCTGTTGTTGTGATTAAAGTGAAGAAATGGTGAAGTTATTTTTTAAGACTTGGAACTTGGAGATTTTGTTGGACTCAAAATAAATCCTTCATTGTAGAAACTATGCTTGTAATTCCCACTTAAGTGGAAGGCTAGTAGTATTGTATTTAAAAGAAAAGTAGTATTGTAGGTTTTATTGATCAAGTTATAATGTTGGAAAGGAAAATATCTTTGTATTGTAAGGAGTAAGCTATGCTCAAGGAAAAGAAAGTTAATTGTTATTTGTAGGAGTTATATTATTGTAAAGAATGAAATGGAAAATTGGAATTTGTAAATCATTGAGAGTGTATTCTTAGTAAATCTTAAATGTATAATAGATGCTTTTGATTTCCTTGAATAAATGATTAAAGTTGAAATGGAAGAATGCACTAAATTATAAAAAGTTACTTTGTTGAAAAATTACATTCCTGTTGTGGAAAGGAAAAAAAATGATACTTAGAAATAGATTAAGTTTCAATTCTTCATTTGATCTTGAAATTAATTTTGTTGGGAAAACATACTTGTAGTTGTTTTCTTCTTACTATTGAAATAGAAAATCTTTGAATTTAGCAATTTAAGGCATGAAATGAATAAGTGGTTTAACTTTTCAACTAGAGACTTTACGCATATAAATTCAAGCTAAGGATAAACTGTAAATCACCCTAGTCATTTTTTTGTAAAAATTGATCAATTAATGGTTCTATTTTTGAAGAACAAGACTGTTGCCCTGTGCAGAGTGGCGGTCTCTAGACCGCCAGCTTGATCAGAGCGGCAGTCTCTAAACTACCACCTAGGCAAGGAGGCGGTTTACGCATCATCACCCAGGTAGGGCGGTGTTCATTGGACTGCTAGCCTGCTTCGGGTGGTGGTTTCACACTTTTCAGTGGAATGGTAAAATCAGCGACTGTGTAAATTTAAACTTGATTTAACCAAAATCTTATCCTATAAAATGTAAAAAGGAAACCATCAACAAACCATAAGGGAATAAATTCATCTTTTTAAGAATTTAAATATTTGAATGAGCTTTTAAATGTATCAAATCTCATAGATTAATTAGAAAGAGGGTTTTTTCCAAATTGAGAACTTAAAATGGATATAACCAAATAACTACTCCAAATTTGGAATGGAAATCTCTACAATCAGCAAATGGAAGACATTGACATAGTAAATCTATGAATAAACTAAAAACAAAGCTAGATCCAAATGAATCCCTCCATGGCTTCCCTCCTTATACCCATGGCTTCAACTCCTCCAACCTGCAAATCAAAGAAAAGAAAAGAGACCAAATGAGGAGGTTAGGGTGAAGAAAAAAGTTTAATTAAATTACTTAAGGATAATTAGGTTTAGCATGGAACCCCTATATCTAGTGGCCACTATTGATTTGATCCAAAGGCTAGGAAGCAACCCTACAATTGTTAGGTGATAATATATATCATGGGCTTTTAAATAATTTAAGTGTATGTAAAAATGGGTGAATGGGACCACTTAGTGCCCTAGTGTATTAAGTTAAAACTATAACTTTCCTACTAATATGTTTTAGAAAAAATTTCCATAGGAATTAAAGATAATAATTTAAGAGAACTAAGGTAACTAAGGGTAAGGGTTTAATAAATGTGGGATAAATGTTATTTTGTGAAAGTGGAAACTATTTAATCAAGTAAAATAATTAATGTTCACTTTTCTAGAAAATTGTAATTGAAATTGACTTTAGAAATGGGTTAGGAATACTTTAATCATTAATCTATACATGTTCAATTTAATGTTATGGAGTAGTTTCCATTAGGAAATTAATCAAATGTATTATAGGGTTTGAAAACCTTGCAATCTTCTAAACAAAAAGAAAATTGCCGTAATTTTGGAGATTTATTTAAGGTTTAATATGGTTCTTGAACGTCAGATTTTGTGGGCGTTACAATATCTCTAGTCTAAAATAATAAAAATCATAGTTGGGTAGTGTCGAAGAGGAGTGGGAACTACATCCGCCTCCCCTTAGACTTGAATTCCTCCTGGAAGTCATTGAAAGAGGTAGGAAAGCAAATCATACAAATTTTTAGAATAACCTCTATGAGGTTAACCAAGATACACCACAAAAAACTTAAATAGGAAAATGGTTAATGAAATCCTAATGAATGACAAATAAGGTCCAAGAATAATAAGAAATTTTGTGTACACAAGGTGTCCACGTAGCCACACATGGATATAACACATGCTAACTAGGAAGGATAAGACTTTCACTTAGGTTTAATTACACTTCAATGTTCCTTATTTTAGACAATATTAAAAACTACCAATCATGGCCTTCGATTTTTTATGAGAACCACACCTACTCATAGGTCTAATAAATTCAGGACCGCAAAAGACGAGGTTTAACAACAAGGAAACCACCTAAATTTAACAAAGCGTTGTCAAGGATGTAGACTATTCCTTGGAAGTACTTTTATAATTCAAAAGGGATAAATTAAATTTACATGGTAATACTAGCATAATATTGATCACAAGGTTCCTATAACTTGAAATTTTACTCAAATATCAAAACACACAACCCAAAATCCTTTTTTAGAAACCCAACAATTAGACAACATTTCTATTTTATTTGTCATAGACAACAATTGCTCATACTATTATATCGAATCAAGAGATACTATTCACTCTAAATAATAATCCAAAATTTCTTAATTTGAAGCCCGCCATAGCTCAAAAGTATCTTAAAATGGACACAACTTAATATTTTAACACGTAGGAACACTCAAACAAGTTAGGAGAAATAGGAAACAAGAGAGGTCATAGTAGAAGCTTATTAGAGCATCACACCAAACCTTCATGTCGATACTTATGAAAATAACCTGCACCATTCTCTTCCCCAAGGACAAGTGGGGGCAACATTATGGTTCCTCAAAAGGAAGGAGGACTTCAAAATTCCTCCATATCCTTAACATATGTTGTCTAAGCTTGCTA
This sequence comes from Taxus chinensis, assembly GCA_019776745.2. NCBI lineage: Eukaryota > Viridiplantae > Streptophyta > Pinopsida > Cupressales > Taxaceae > Taxus > Taxus chinensis. Next base: position 536,853,813 of record CM034156.1, on the reverse strand, counting down.
ATAAGCCTTTGTCACTAATGGCCTATTCCAACATAATAGAGGGTGCCCTCCCTTAATACTTGATATATAGACTAACTCCTAAAGGAAAAAAAATAAAACACCCATAAAGATAAGAGGGAAAAAAGGGTACAAACCACCGAGAAGGTTCCAACAAGGGAAATTACACACATTAATCGTTCAGGGAGTAAAACACATCTAGATCACATTACTATCAACAAAGTACTTCATTAATCAAGGTAGGTAGAAAAATTTAAGGGTCTAAATAGTTGTCACCTTTGACAAGATGGACGTAGGGTCCACCCATATGAACATAACATTTAATCCATTCTAAAAGGTGATAAACTCATTATGCATACTTATAAACAATTTCATACTAACTAGAGAGAGGTCCAAAGATAACCTAACAAGTAACTTGTGTTATAAACATTATATATGTGTTTTTTTGTTTGATGTAAAAATGGGGGTATAATAATTTTATTATCATGGTTTTCAAATTTGGATTTCATTACGAGATTCACACTAATTTTTTTGTACCATCCTAGTATTGAAATTACTTATTCTTTCATGATTTATGGTTCTGGAATTATATTGCATACTAATTATCGTAAAATATCATGATAATTTTGTAATAAGAACATAATGTATGCTAAATTAAGGCTATATATATTCAATACATTTTAATAATATTTCAATATTATTTACAACATCTTAACATCTTAGGGTGCATTTGAGATGATACACTTATACAACAACTCAAGGAAAATTTTTGATCTATTCTATCATTTAGATTATATCCTTTATAAGTTTTATGGCATACAATGACAATTTATCTAATCAAGGTTATTATTTATACATTCTACTCGTGTTCAAACCCATAAACTTACCCTTATCCTTATTCAAAATTATAAAACACAAGTTATAGTCACGTTTTCGTATATAATAAATATTAGGCATGTTCCAATGTGTTATCTAATTATTGCAATCCTTATGTTATAGTATCCCATATCTTGTGTGATTCCAGGGTCATGTTCCAAAATGTTGTTTTCTAATTATTGCAATCCTTATGTTATAATATCCCATATCTTGTGTGATTAAGGGTCATCATAAGAAGAAGCCAAAATGTTGAAATGATATCTCGCCACTATATATGGGTGGAAAAATATTATTCATTTTACTTCTAGGGGGACTATAATAAGATTCTTTACTATTTTCACATAGTTTTATTTCATTTATTAAACCACTAGGTTAGAGTAAGGAATAATCCTTATTCCCTTCTTCACCATATTCAAATACATACTCAACCATCCTCGTAATTTTCTATTTTACTCATTAATTTTCGAAGGTCCAAGCCCCTCAATTAGAGTTCTAATATGTTCAGGTTTATCACATTACCAATTGAGTTTTAATGAGTAGGAAAGATCCAACATATTCAACGTCAACATTTTCTTCTTATTTTTCTAATTTTTTGTCTTTCTCATTATATCCTTACATTCTTCCTCTTCCTCTTCTTCTTTTGTGTCCCATTATCACATTATTAATTTATAGAAACAAGAGATCATTAACCAAAATGAAAATTGTGACCCCTTCTCCATCCCCTACACACCAAGTTTACAAGAGTTTAAGAAGGAATTACATGCATCATCGATGCACTCCAAGTGGGTATTTCATGTCTTAAAATTATAGGAGGTGGTGAGAAATATAAGGGATACTCTATCATATTATATAATAGTATATCTCCACAAGTATCAACAAGATATACAATGAAGATATACCTTATGAAGCTATACATTAGCATTTACGAGTTTCAAAGGTTTATATCAGTGTTAGGGAGAAAACGATGGTTATATGTACCATGAAATGTCCCAGAATGACTCATGGGATATTATACTCTTTATAATGATACCTCAAAGGATTTAAATTGGAATGCTATAATTACTATCCTCTCCATAAGTGAGATCTGCCGAGAGTATCCAATGACTCAAATTTGTAATTAGTATCTCCATCCACAAGATAGCAGACCTAAATGTGGGTAGTAATTTAGTACATTACGGAATCCATGCGATCAAAAATCCAAAATTATCACCAAACAGCATAAAATCTATCTAAATTCAAAACATTTACAAATGCTTTAAAAAGGAATTCATTCATCATCCGATGTCCTATCCAAGAACAAGTTCCACCATTACTTGGGAGAGTCATTATTTTTGCAGTTTCCAGGTGATATAATCAGTGTTAGATAGAAAACGATGTGTAATAACTTATTTAATCCTCTAAAATTGCTTCTATTTAATTAATTTACAAGAGCATCCAAATCCTATCAAAAATTATTCTTCCACATGATTTCCTAACAAAACAATAAATCAAAAAATTCGATAGAGTAGGGGAAAGAGTGCCTATATGCCTATAGAAATAGGTCAAATATCAACCCAGAACAAATTAACTGATTTACTCAAACATAACTTCTAAGGCTAGAGTTATGGCCTCTAATGAAAAAGCATGAAATAAACACAACCAATGTTGTAAAATTAAGACTTACATAGCCAAAATTTATAAGCACAAGGTTTTAAACAAGCCCAAGGTACCCTTATCTATGTGAGCACAAATCGATGCTAAAATTTCATAGCGTGGTATAAGCTAATCAAGTTAATAGATTAAAACAAGGGTATTTCTATCTATGGGTCCCCCCAAGATGAAAAAAACCATACTTATTTAAGAACAAAGACCAAACAAGATCGTGTACAACCATATTCAACTAGGGTAAAATAATAGTTCAAAATGTTGATCTTTTCTTAACTAGCACAAGAAATGAGTGTCACATCTATCTTAATGATGAGAAAATATCATACCAGGGTGTAAGAAGAATATAATCACCATCAAAACTGCCAATTATTTTATATGATGTGGGGCACCCTCTCCCTAGGAAAAGATGAGTAATGAAAGGGTTACTCCAAGGTCCTAGGCACATAAAGTTCCATCACTCTAAAACTAAAGGCCTGATTTTAAGCACCTAGGATGACAAACAAGACACCTAGGGTGTACCCGCATACAACGAGAGAACATAACTATGAAATTTGAACCTTGGGTGTACGTTCATGAAATTTGATTTTTTGTAATGAGCACATGAAGAAGAAGAAGAATAGAGAGATTTGAAGGAAATATAATTTGAAGAAGGTATGATGGTTTTCAAGCTAAATATTTGATCTCCATCAGTTGTGACAACAATAATAGTGAGATATATTCATCTTCATATGGTTGAGTTGGCACTTCATACTATTAAGGGGTTGTATTCTCCTTTTGGAGTAGGTTCTTCACTAAATTATGGGTTAGTGCTCCTTGTAGGGTGTGTGCTCCTTGTTAAATTAGTGATTCACTAAATCTATTTCCTTTAAGTAATATAATAAATGTTTCAGTGGGTTTTATTCCCTTTGAAGTTTTTCCAATTAATTTTGGTGTTCTTGTGTACTCTCTTGTTCTTGATCTTGTGTATGGTTGATTTAATGATAGCTAAACACACATATGGTTAATGTTTGATTTAATGTATGTATTAATAATAATGAATGATGTCTAGAAAATCAATAAAGTTTTAATAGATTGATTCAAGCTCCCTCTGATTCATTTTGCTTCCAATAATAGGTATCAGAGCAGGTCCATGAGAAGTAACTTTAACAACATGAAGGAGATATTTTTGAGAAAAACCATGTGTAAGTCTTTAGATGTTGAGGCTTAACTAAGGATGAAGTATGAAGTTGTAGAATCATTGAGTCATAGCTTACGAGATCAAAATAGTTATATTTAGATAAATCATTGTCAATCCATTAAGGGTTTGGAATCACATGTTGAAAGAGTATTTAAAGCCCTGAATGATAAAGATGAATCCTTTTCTAAGTATGAATAAAATTTCATGGCCCTATAATTTGAGTTATAATATGCGTGAGAAACATATAGAATATGTACGAAAAGATGGATAAGAGTTTTGAATATCTTTATAATATTTTAGAGATTCAAAGGGATGTTATTGATAAAAGAGGTTTAGTTTTCAAGGGAAATCAAAAGGAGAATAAAGAAGAAGTTGGTCCAAGCTCTCACATAGACATGACGGAGACAAATAAAACTTATTTAAAAAGGTATAAATAAATTAGATAAACTAATAAAAAAATATGGTGGCTCTTTCAATGGTTATTGTTATGTTTGTCATGATTTTGGTCATAGAACTACACATTTCAATAGAAGGTCTCCTAAGAATGGTGAAGGTTTCTTCAAGGGTGAATGTTACTCATGTTTTGAGTATGGGCATATGAATAAGGATTATGGTTGAAAACTTAGTGTGTATGAGTGAAGAGGAAATAAGAGTATTATTGTGTGCCATAAATATCACAAACAAGGTCAAATTGTAAGCTATTGTCACAAAATTGAATCTTCAGGGTATAATAGAAATTTTGATCCATGCATAGTTAGGAAAATAATTAATTCAACAGGAAAATATGTTCTAAGAATGATTCTGAGATAGTCAAGATTAATCCTATGGTCAAGAAGGATGTTGTTAAAGCTAAAGAGGTCAAGAAAATTGATACTCAGTCCAAACTTCATATCATTAATCTCAATGCAATGAAGTTTGTCAAAGATATTTCTAGAGCTATTAATATGGAAGAAAAAGTCATCATTACCAGATCGGAATAAGGAAGTATGTCTTTTTTTATTGAAAGGTTAAAGCTTGAGGAAAATCACATGTTCTTATATTTATTCCAATCTCATGTACATCAGTATTTGAAAAACATATGAGTGTGGGATACTTCAAGAGTAATAATGTATGGAAATTGACTATCTCCATGTGTTTTTGAGTCCTTGTTACTTTCAGGTGTCTAAATTATTCATGTTTCTCTTGAAAAGGAATTTGATTCGTCATAAAGAACCAAGTTCATCATTATGGATCTGAGTTCTCTAGTTTTGTAAGTTGATGTTGAATATTGATCATATGATTGAGTGATCTATTTAATTATATATTTATTGAGTCTAAAAGCTGAAAATAAGTCTATGTTATTTTGATAAAGTCTCTCAAAGTGTGTTTTTGGTTCTAGTCGTTAAGGTGAATTGTAGATAAGTAGAAATAAAAGGTATAGTTGTGTAAAGTATACAAAATTGTATTAAAAAGGGTGTTTTTTCAGTCTTAATATCTTATTAGAATATGATCACAAGAAGGGTATATCAATATATAAAGAGATCAAACCTTTGTTTTGGTATGATTCTATTGTCATGAGGGATAAATGATAGTATGTTCATTAGTCAAGTGGTGTTATTACTAGTGAAAAACCATGAAGACTTGGTTATGTTATGCCTTGAAGTATGATTGATCACTCATCTTGTGAATGCAAAGTTAAATAACAGTCTTGATTAGCAGTGTAGTCTTTAGTGATTTTTTTTTTCCAAGTCAAAAAGGAAGGTCGATGTCTTAGTTTGTTTCCTATTGGCATTGTAATAACCAAAGTGTGTTGTGTCCTCAAGGTGTATGATTGTCTTTAGATAGATTAATATGTCAAGTCTTGATATTTTACAGATAAGTAAGAAGTTTTGTGTCAAGACATTAAAATCATTGTATCTCTAGACCTTTGTAGCTCCAAAAATATCTGTGTTTGATGTTCCTAGACCAATGGATTGGTATGAAGATATTGTAAATAATTATTATTTCAATAAAATCTTGATAAGAAAGACAAAATTTAGAAACATTATAGTCATTGAATGGATTTAATCTAGAAGTTTTGTAAATTGAATGATGACCCTTCTAAATATGTCAAAGAGCTCATGGAATGAACCTTGAAGAGTCAAGAGAGAGTTATTCAATTAGTATTTTAGGATGTTACAATGCTCCTAGTTGATGGTACTTTTATATTTTTCCATGAAAAGGTGTGAACAATTAACTCTTAGGTAAAATAGTGGTGCATGAAATGTATATTAAGACTCATCAAAATAAAGGGAGCTATTTATACCTCATACAATTAGAATAAGATGACATCATGTAAGGGGGAGCATCAGTGTGTGGCTTCAGGATATAGTCATGAATTAGGCAAATTTAATATTCTATATTATGATCATGCACATGTGTATAAGGTCATGGATCTATTTCTAAGGTCTAAGACTACATCAAAGATCTAGTATGCAAGGGTTCATAGGTCTAAGGTGAAGAATAAAATCTTGTGAAAATTATATGAAGAAGTTGATGTTGTGAGTGTGTGTATAAGGTCTCCATAAGTATGAGAATGATATCTACAATTAAGGATATATGTAAATTTATGAATGCCTTGAAAATAGTATTTCAAAAGGTTAATGACTAATTATGCCATGAGGGTATTGTACAAGGTATTTAAAGGGAATTAATGATGTCAGAATTTACTATGGTTTGACGAGTTATGTCTCAGTTTATGTACTACTCTCTATCAAAGTGTGTAAATGATTCAATATTATACTCTACCAAAGTGTGTAAATGATTCATCAAGTGTTAAAGTAATATAAGGTCTTCCATTGACTCCAATGTGGTTGATTACATAAGAAGTCTCTAGGATAAGTTTGCATGTGTTTGAGAAATTTAAATTCAAAGGTGTAAGTGGATTGATGGACTTTTCTCTCTTAAGGGAAGATGAAAAATCTAGTGGTTTATCATTCTCAAGAATTTTTGTGTCTTAAGAAGGTCACTAGATGTTAGGAAAGGGTTTTAACATTAAAACCTTTAGGTTAGAATCCTAGAAGTGCCATTTTCTCCAAGATGCATAATGGTGTCAACAATATGCGATTTTAAGGTTTTAGAAAAAGTGTTTTAATGTTCTCAGGTATGTGAAATGAAACTCTGAAGGAAATAAATTCAATTTGATCTAGTAAATGAATCATGAATGATGTCTAAAATAATCCTAATTGCAAATATGAGCCAAGACATGTGTTATAAATTTGGTTTGGTCTCCTAGAAGTATGAAATCATGGTGCACTATTTTTTCAAAGTTTTGTTTTCTGATCGGTGATGTCATATCCTTTGCAAGTACTAAAATTCAAATATAAATAAGTTTTGTGCACTTTGATAAATTTCTAAGGTTATAAGATTAGTGTTAGTAATATGAAGTTTCGATATTAACATTAAAAGATGTGACAAAGGATTGAAACAAGGTCGACGAAGATAATGATTATTGTATCATCCTTATAAATGTACTATAGTTGGTAAATATACACTAAAAGGTTGTGTTACAGGTCTCACATGATCCATCAAATTAGGGCATATGATTTTGAGCATTAAGTAGGTGTTCAGAGTGACTAATAATTCTTTGAAGGACTGGTTTGTAGGATATTTTTGTATCACCAGGAGTGTACTTTGAATTTTTTCAAACACTCTTGGTTCTGAAAACACTGAGTAAGATAAGATATAAGGATTGGAATTTTGTATTACTAGATTTATGACTAAACCAAATATAAAAACATGAAAACAAATTCAAAACACTGAATAAATGCTTTAGGGAAGTGATAATTTATTTTATCCATCTGCATGGCATGAGAGCAAGGTAAGTACTCAAGTTTTTTTATTTTCATTCAGTTATAGGGAGTATTATTCCTTGGGATAATATAAGGACTCGTCTCATGATGTATATGGGATTCTAGAGCATGGATTAGTAAGTCAAAATTATATGAAGATATTGTTTTAGGAAAATGGTTCTAAAGGAGATTTTCAATGCTTTAAAGGGAGAGTTTGTGATTCTTGTAATTTTTAATTCCTAGGAAGTTATTATTATCCCAATTTTTCCCCTAATAAAATTGATCAAACACGACCCCAAGCAAGAAGAAATTCAAGAAATGGTTTGATTGAACAAACCCATGCTTCAAATCCAATGAACAGGTTACAGGTAGGGTGTAGTATGGGTGAGCATGATCGGGGAAGGAAGATAACAATGTAAAAGAAGCTAGAGGCTCAAAGGAAAAGAAACAAAGAAAGCTCAAATTCTTCAGGCTCTGTAAATGATTTAGAATGAGCCCCAAAATTGGCTAAGTGTGGAGCAAGATGTGGAAGTTGCCAATTCTCTCAATGGCGCATCTTCAAAGGTTGAATCCAAAAGAGAAAAATCAAATATGTGCCAAGCCTCCATGTGTCCAGAGCCCCAAAAGTTGCACCAGCCGTTGAAAAGTCTTCAACTCGGTGGAAGGTGTGATTTATGTCCAAACGATGCTACTTCAAAGATAAATCCAAAGAGCGGAGACCCAAATGAGCACAGTCTAACCACTTAGTCCAAATCAAAAAGTGGGATGGAGTGGGACCAAAATAAAATAAGTATAGAGAACCAACGGAAGCCTCCACATGTCACATTGGCGCGATTTCAAAAGGAAAGTCTGGAGGCACTCCCTAAACGAGTGCGGGCTCGCCGCATGTCCCAGGTCCAAAAAAGGGATGGAGATGGGAGTTGAATAGTCAAAGTATAGGCAAGCCAATGGAAGGAGCCAAGTGTCAACATGGAATTATTTTAAAAGTAAAATATGGGGTGGGTTTCCTAACAAGCGCCAAGTCTCCACGTGTCCAAGGTCAAACTTTTGACATCGCCAAGCAATGAGACTTGGGTAAAATAAAAAAGGAAAACTGTGGAGCCTATGGAAGCCACCATGTGTCAGATTGACAACATTTTAGAAGTGAAAGGAAAGGGCTGAATCTCCAAGGTGCGCGAGGCTACCACGTGGATCCGGTATGGACAGACTCTTTCAAATATTGCATACCTGCGGCCCTAATCTTCAGATGGCCATATATTTTGACTGAAAAATCAGATTTGGGTAGGAGAAGACTTTTTGGAAATATCTCGATACCCTCTACACCATGAAAACGTAAAATTTCATTCTTAATAGGATTTAGTGGGTAAAAAATGGGAAAAAGTCTTCGGGCCATTAATACAGAATCTGATTTCTTCAACTGCCAGTTTGGATTTGATTTGATCCACCGAGGAACCAGAATTGATAGATTTTAGGTGGATTTAAGAGGGGAATTGATTGATAGTGGTTGAGCTTTCAAATCAATATTGAATACATATCTCAAGGTGTCTGAAGAAGGATTCAAATTTTTCCCTCCTCTCTCTCATTCTTCCTATATATTATAATGAATGGTAATATTCAAAGGGTTGGTCGTGTTTACTCCTCTACCCCCTCTCTCTTTATTCCTTAGGGTAGAATGCAGAGTCTAAGCCTCCTCCCATGGCTCTGTAATGGCATTTTCTTGCCTCTTTCCAACTGATGATGTACCGTGTAACATTTTGGAGTAATAAAATATGTTTTGTGATGCATCTGTCGATCCTTGGATTATTTTGCTGTCTCTTCTTACCTCTCATAGTTGCAGGGTATACTATGAATACTCTAATGTTTGATGTGGGTTATAGAAGTTGTGCTTAATGGGTTTTGAAGCGGTGTTTAGTGTGAAATCTATCTTTGGTCCATGGTGCATTCTTTCCACCCTCTCCTATGCTCACCTCTCTCCACTTCAGGCAGTTGGATCTGTGATTCAACCGCTTCCTTTTATGGTGTATCATTGCTTAGTGTAGGCTCTTTCACCATCTCTCTCTCTCTCTCTCTCCTCTCTCTCTCTCTCTCTCTCTCTCTCTCCCCTTGGAATGGTTAGATTAGGATATAATAGGTTCTACCTGTACTGGAGGAACTTGTGGTAGGTAGATTATGAAGCAAGAACCGGCTTTCTTCGGAGGTTCATCTCAAGTTTTCTAAATCCCACAGCTTGAGATATGGTCCCATGTTGTGCTATCACACCAAATACCCCACTTCACAATCAGGCCATTTGAGGGTGTTGTGATTCTGCACTAACAATTATGTCACGCATGAATGTTGGAGAAAATGAATATTATCTTCTCAGGGGATATTATCGCATGATTATATCAGTTCTATGGTTCCATCTAAGGTGGATCCATTTAAGAAAGTAAGTCAATTTGTCCATTGTTTCCATTATGTCTACTATTGAGTTGTAATTTTCAATGTTTAGTTGTCACAATAGCCTTTTTGAGAGATTTAAAAGGTGTAGAGAAGAATTAGTAACATGGAAAAGAGGTATAGTAGGTGTGTTTTTGTCTTATGGTTGCATTCAATGTTTCTTAAGATGGTTGTCATCAATGCCAAATGAGGAGATTAATGGCCATTGTGTCTTAGTGTTGTCTTATATGTCAAATCCATTGATGAAAAAGGGTTCTATGAGGTCATACAATTTTGCATGAGGTGTTATTCAAAGGTCATACATGAAGTTTGATTGGTAGTGTCAATTTTGTTGATGTCCAATGATGTTTATGAGCATGGTTTAGCTTGCATGATCATAGTATGATTCCTCCAAATAAGGTTAAAATTTTCATGATATCACACATGGTCCTAGAGGTGGGTTACAAGTGTTAATGATTATGTAATAGGCCATCAAGGTCAATTTATGGATTATGATAATGTGAAGCAGCCATTTTAGGTCTATTCCTAGTCATAGAGCATGTTGTAGGGTATAAAGAATTGAGTTTTGGACCCCATAAATACTTTTGGAGCATGGAAAAAAATTAAAGTGGTATACATGAGGTTCATGATGATTTTAATTCCATTTCTCACAGGTATAACACATGTATGAGGTCCTTAGGAAATAAGAAGGTGAAAATAAAACAATTTGAGATAGGTAATTCGTTGTAGTTGGAGAGTATCGGAAATATTTGTGATATATGGCAAGTATAAATAGTTATAGGATGTTTTAATCATTCTTCCTAAAAATGTTTACATCATTCTAAAGAATATTTTGCAAGATACATTCGTTTTGGTAAAACTGGGTTTTCTAGAGTGTGATTTTGAGGTAAAAGTTTACCTTTTGATGCTTTTTGTGAACTGTCTGATTTTCATGCTTTGGAATATTATTTGAGGTCATTTTTGAATATTTTTCAAAAATAAAAAGATGGTTAAGAAGATAAGTTTCTTTCAAACCTAGCTCAACCGTAGCTCAAAGCAATGTGGAGAAAAATAATCATAACTTGATCCAATATTTATTGGTTTTAAAAATGTGATGATTCGAGATTTTATAGGTCTCATCAATATTTCCATAACAGTTTATTCAATGTTGTGATTATATGTGGGCCCCACGCAAAAAGGATTGTTTATGAATACATTCAATTTGTGGCAAAGTTTCCCAAAGAATGTATGAAATAAATTAACATTGTTGTTATCATGGGATTTTTTCTATATGTCCATTATATTTGTAGGTCATGGTTGAGTTCTTAAATTTAAAAGTGTGCCTTATTTAGTAATACTAGTTTTTGGGGCAATTTGGAGCTCTCTATGGTAAAAGTGGAATTACAAAAGATATAAGTGGAGTTAAGACTTGATTAAAGTTTTTTTATGATATAAGTTCAGATATAATTCTAATGACATGTCAAACTTGAGTTTTTAATAAAGGATGAGGAAGTTATGATATCAAAGTTGAGATTGTTTAATGCTTTATATAATATGGAGAGTGAAGAGGGATTATTTTTTTCCTATTGAAAGCAATTAGAGATCATAAAAGTGGCTATATATTTTGAATTATTATATCAACATATCCTTCATTGTGTAGACATATAAAATGTTGACATGGTTAATTATTATTAACTTCTCTCGAAAATATCCCAGCATCATCTATATAATCATTAATTGCAACATTAATTATTATTATTTAATCCATTTTATCATATTTCTCATATTTCCTCCTTTATCATTATTTATCATTTATCCAATATTCCATCATTCCATTACTAATCTTTCTAATCCATCAGCATATCCCATTTTATCATTAAGAAATTTTATTTCATTAGTATGGCATATTATCCTATATAATCCCTATTAATAATTTCTAGGAATTTAATATTCATACATCTCACCTACCACCTACCCTACACATCCCTACACCTAGCATTTCCATCAAATCACCTCTAATAATCACTTAATAACCTTATCTAAACCTAAATTAATTTAATCCCACCTTCCTCCATTTCTAGAAGATTCCAATTCTAGAAGCTTCTATTTCGAGAAGTTTCTATTTCTAGAAGCTTCCAATTCTTGAAGCTTCTCTAACTTTCTAATATTCTCCATTGAATTTTAAATTTAATGGATATTTCTCCATAATTATAGATTTTCCAATTCTAAAATTAATCCCACCTCATGTATTTCTAGAAGCTTCTAGTTATAGAATCCTCTCTAACTTTCTACTCTTCTCCATTGAATATTTAATTCAATGAATATGTCTTCATAACACTAGAATTTTCTAATTCTAGTATTATTTATATTCTCATTAAATACTAACCATTGATCTTTCATCTACTTCGAAAGATCCTAAACCTCCAATTCCTCTTCCAAAAACTATAAATAAACATGCCACCCTCCATGGAAGAAAATACATAGATCTCAAGAATCACTAACCATTTTTTTTGAATTTTACCATCCAATCTATCAATCCATATTCAATCAATTCCAATCAATTCATCCTTCATCAAACATCAATCAATAAAAGAAAAGGAAAAGGAAGGTTCTTCCCAAGCGTCTCAAAAATTTGAAGCAAGAAAATCCAATCCACCATTAAGAGGAAATACAAAACATCAAGGGAGTTCTTCATTGGTAAGTGAATTCATTTCACTTCTTTCTCCATTCCATCTAGCTCAATCTAAAGTATTGTTGAATAGATTATATTTAGGAATGAATTTATTTATTTTTGGTTTCTAACTTTTATTTAATATTTTTAACATATACATTTATGGCACCCACCATTTAAAAAACCCAAAATATTTGATATTTTTTATATAACATATTATATTCTATTTTTGTTTGTTTGTACTTATCCCCCTTGTGTTCTTGTTATATCTCGATGGTGAAACCGTGTATGATCTCCTCTCACAACCTAGGATGATCTTGAGGATCAAAAGTAGCTAGCCTTCCCCTTTTTCTTTAATAGGGGTAACATGACATGGAAGAGATATCCACATACTTACCATAGTCCTTGGGGTCTCGTGACCATGGGATTCACCTCCATGCACATGGACACACCCTGTGTTCCGACGTAGTATATAAATTATTGGAGAGCTATCGTTATTGGATAAGTGCTTGCTTGTTTTAAGAACAACGTGAAGTGAGGGGATTGCTATTAAATGGAGGAAATTATGGAGAGAAATTAGATATTGGATATTTCTTACTCATTTAGTGAATATGAGAAGCACAATACATATTTATAGAGATGTGTACAAACAATACTCCCTAGAATGGATGGAGTGGTTACTAACCATAAGAGATTATAATGGAATAAACTACAACTAGCCTAATAATAAAATACTACATAGACTATACTAACATTCCCCCCTTATTACATGGTTCTTGCAAATGTGACCCTTGAAAAGTTCAAATTTCAATTTTCCAAGAGATTTTATGAGAATATCAGCAACTTGTGCTTCTTCGGGACAATATTGGAGCTGAATGCGATGATTCAAGACGTCCTCTTGAATGAAATGACAATCAATCTCAATATTCTTTGTTTTTTCGTGAAAAACATGATTCTACACAACCTTCAACACACTCTGATTTTCGCAATAGATAATAGGTGAATGTTTTTTTAGGAATTCCCATATCATCTAAAATACGGCATAACCATATCTCTTCACACACAACTCCTCGTGTTGCACAATATTCTGCCTCTTTGGATGATATAGAAACAAAATTTTGCTTCTTGCTTATCCATAAGATAGGTCTAGATCCAAGATGAAATATGTATCCTGTGGTTGACTTCCTGTCATCAACATATATGACGTGGTCTGAGTCGACGTATCTTTGTAAGAATAATTGATCATTCTTCTTATATTCCTGACCATAGTAATCTATTCCTCAAACATATCTCAATACATGATTTTTTGCAGTCCAGTGACATTTCTTTGGTTCTTGCATGAATCTAGAAAGATAGTTGATAACACAGCATAATTCTAGTTTGGTATATTCCAAATAGATGAGCCCTCCAACAAATTGCCTATAGCGAGTAACATCTACTTGAGGTGAGTCCTAGAATCTTTACATTTGCAAACCTTTTTCACTGGGAGTGGATATAGGTTTACAATTGGACATATTGTATGTTTCCAGGAGTGTATTGGCATACTATGTCTGGGAGACAACAATTTGATGCTCCTTTTTCCATATATCCAAGCTAAGACAATAATGTAGTAGCCCCAAATATGTCATGTCAAAGGTTATTTTGAGATCATTCTTTATAATATCACCCTGATCTTCTAAAATTCTAGTGATCACAAGATCATCTACATACACAACAAGAATGGAAATTTCTTTTCCCACCTTCTTTATATAGAAATTAGAATATGAGGGGTTATGAGTGAACCCATGTTGTAGAATAGTATCATCAAGCTTGATATACTACGCCCTTGGAGCTTGTTTCAGTACATAGAGTGATTTGATAAGACTACATACCTTCTTAGGATGCTCTTCATAAAAAAATCCTTCAGGTTGGGTCATGTACACTTCTTCTTTCAGATTACCATTTAGGAAAGCACTCTTGACGTCCATCGTCTGAAGTCTCCATCCTTTCTTTGTTTCTAGTGTTGAAAAAACTCTGATGGTCTTGATCTTCTTAGTGGGTACAAAGGTTTCTTGATAGTCAATTCCCTCTTTCTGAGCACACCCTTTTGTTATAAGTCGTATTTTGTGTTTTTCAATGGATCCATCTATTTTATACTTTGTCTTGAAAAACCCATGGGTAGCCTATGGGTTTCGTTCTTGTAGGAAGATTGAAAATTTCCCATGTCTGATTTTACATGAGTGAGTCATATTCTGCATCTGTGGCTTCTTTCCACTGAGATTTATTGAGTGCTTCAAGAACATTATCAGGCTCGGAGCTATTAATTAGTGAACTCATGAGTGCAAAATTTACTTCATTTCTTGTTTGACTTATTGTTTTCACTCTACATGAAGTATCTAAAATTTATTACAAATGAGAGTTCTTTATGGTGCTTTGTACCCACTTCAGACGAGAAATTGGCTATTTTTGAGAAAAACAATTTCGTTGGCTTGTGAATTTTTGTGGAGTCACATTCTACAGTTCTCCAAGGTCAAAAAATAGCTCCCCTTGTAGCATTTCTTTTCTTTGAGTAGTCTCCTTTTGCTGATCATCTGATGCAGAGACTTGTCGATGAGAGGTGGTTCTGAATGGTTCTAGTGTCGTCACTGCTGAGTGAAATGATGAATCATCACAAATCATGTCTCGAATCTTGTATATTTTCTTTGTCTTAGGATCGATGAGATAGTATGCCTTCGAGGTAGTGTTATAGCCAAGTAGTATGCATGGGATTTCTTTTGCTCGACTTTATTTATTTTTTGAGCTGGGACATGTATGTATGTTGTGCAACAAAATAATCATAAATGAGAAATTGATGGCTTTCTACCATTCCATACCTCTTTTGGAGTTTTATTTTGAATAATATTTTTTGGTTCCTTGTTGAGAAGATAAACAGTTATTTATACTACATCGGCCCAATATCGATCCTCCAACTTTGTTGTTGATAGCATGCAGTGAGCCATCTCCATCACTATGTGATTGCATCATTCCACAATGACATTTTGTTAGGGTGTGTAGGTACTATTAAGGTTCTTTCTTAATTCCTTATTGGTTAAGGAAGGCCAAGAATTTCTTTGAGGTGAATTCCCCCCTGTGATCTAAGTGGAGTAGAAGAAGTGGTTTTCTAGTCTCTTTCAATACACGTTGATAGAAATTCTGAAAGTGGTCAAAATCCTTACTCTTGTTCTTAAGAAAAAACACCTACATCTTTCGAGAGTGGTCATCCATGAACAATTGGAATTACTTGTATCCTGAAAATGAGGTAGGAAAAGGTCCATTCAGATTGGTATGAACTACCTCTAGGCGTTTTTGTTATCCAAAATTCACCCCTCAAGTTAATTTTGATAACCTAGGTCTGCAGAATTAGAAATGGTGAAAGGCCCAAAAATAGGTTTTTGAGTGTCCCTTTGGCTCTTCTCTATCTTCCCCATCCAAGAAAAAAATTCAAAGAGATAGAAAATTTTGAAAAAATCCAAAAAAGGGGCCTCATTTAGTGTATTGCAGAAAAATTGGAAAAAATTATCCCAGGCTGCACAAGTTCAACCGGGACAGTTGGGACGTAAAAAGGTGAAAAACTCAATTTGCAAGGGAGACAATGTATTGCGGTAAAAATGGAAGAATTTGTCCTGAACAGTCCGCAAGACGTTGGGCCAGTTGGGATGCGAAAAAATTGAAATTGCTGAAATATAAAGGAAAGAGACCTGTGGATGGCGCGGAAGAAAGTGTTTGCGAAACAAGGATGGGTGGGACGTGAAAAGCTAAAAATTCCGCACCAAGAAGGAATAGTTCAATTACTGCAATGTAAAGGAAACAATGCAAATCAGCCCCTGAACTTCAAACGGCCACAACTTTTGACCTAGAGCTTTGATTTTCATGAAATTTGACTTTTTGGAATGAGCACATGAAGAAGAAGAATAGAGCAATTAGAAGGAAATAGAGTTTGAATCAGGTATGATTTTTTTCAAGATGAATATTTGATCTCCATCAGTTGTGATAACAACAATAGTGAGATATATTCATCTTCATATGGTTGAGTTGGCACTTCATCATATTAAGGGGTTATATTCGCCTTTTGGAGTAGGTGCTTCACTAAATTATGGGTTAGTGCTCCTTGTAGGGTTGGCACTCCTTTTGAAATTAGTGCTTCACTAAATCTATTCCCCTTATGTACTATAAAAAATGTTTCAGTGGGTTTTATTCCCTTCGAGGTTTTTCCAATTAATTTTGGTGTTCTTATGTAGTCTCTTGTTCTTGATCTTGTGTATGGTTAATTTAATGATAACTATAAAGACATATGGTTAATGCTTGATTTAATATATGTATTAATAATAATGAATGATGTATCTATAAAAGGAAAAGTGTTTCAATAGATTGATTCAAGCTCCCTCTGAGTCATTTTTCTTCCAATAATAGGTATCAGAGTAGAGACATGAGAAGTAACTTTAACAACTTGAAGGAGATATTTTGGAGAAAAACCGTGTGCAAGTATTTAGATGTTGAGGCTTCACTAAGGATGAAGTATGAAGTTTTAGAATCATTGAGACATAGCTTACGACATCAGAATATCTATATTTAAATAAATCATTGTCAATCCATCAAGGGTTTGGAATCACATGTTGAAAGAGTATTTAAAGCCCTAAACGATAAAGAGGAATCCTTTTCTAAGTATGAATAAAATTTCATGACCCTATAATTCAAGTTAGAAGATGTGTGGGAAAAATATAGAATATGTACGATAAGATGGATAAGAGTTTTGAATATATTTATACGATTTTAGAGAGTCAAAGGGATGTTATTGATAAAAAGGTTTAGGTTTCAAGGGAAAGCAAGAGGAGAATAAAGAAGAAGTTGGTCCAAGCTCTCAAATAGACATGAAGAAGACAAATAAAACTTATTTAAGAAGGTCCAAATAAATTAGATAACCTAATATAAATAAGTATGGTGGTTATTTCAATGGTTACTGTTATGTTTGTCATGATTTTGGTCATAAAGCTACACATTTCAATAGAAGGTCTCCTAAGAATGGTGAAGGTTTCTTCAAGGGTGCATGTTACTCATGTTTTGAGTATGGGCATATGAATAAGGATTATGGTTGAAACCTTAGTGTGTATGAGTGAAGAGGAAATAAGAGTATTATTGTGTGCCATAAATATCAAAAAAAAGGTCAAATTGTAAGCTATTGTCACAAAATTGAATCTTCAGGGTATAATAGAAATTCTGATCCATGCATAGTTAGGAAAAGAATTAATTCAATAGGAAAATATGTCCTAAGAATGATTCTGAGATAGTCAAGATTAATCCTATGGTCAAGAAGGATGTTGTTAAAGCTAAAGAGGTCAAGAAAATTGATGCTCAGTCCAAAATTCATATCATTAATCTCAATGCAATAAAGTTTGTCAAAGATATTTCTAGAGCTATTAATATGGAAGAAAAAGTCATCATAGAGTATAGGGTATAGGGTGTTTTTTTCAGTGAATTCTCAAGGGTATAGCTATTAATATGGTAGAGCTATTAATATGAAAAAACACCCAGTATAGCTATTAATATGGTAGAGCTATTAATATGAAAAAACACCCTATCACGATAAAGGGTATAGGGTGTTTTTTCAGTCTTAATATCTTATTAGAATATGATCAAGATAAAGAGTATATCAGGATATAAAGAGATCAAACCTTTGTTTTGGTATGATTCTATTGTCATGAGGGATAAATGATAGTATGTTCATTAGTCAAGTGGTGTTGTTACTAGTGAAAAACCATGAAGACTTGGTTATGTTATGCCTTGAAGTATGATTGATCACTCATCTTGTGAATGCAAAGTTAAATAACAGTCTTGATTAGCTGTGTAGTCTTTAGTGATTTTTTTTTTTCCAAGTCAAAAAGGAATGTCAATGTCTTAGTTTGTTCCCTATTGGCATTTTAATAACCAAAGTGTGTTGTGTCCTCAAGGTGTATGATTGTCTTTAGATAGATTAATATGTCAAGTCTTGATATTTTACAGATAAGTAAGAAGTTTTGTGTCAAGACATTAAAATCATTGTATCTCTAGACCTTTGTAGCTCCAAAAATATCTATGTTTGATGTTCCTAGACCAATGGATTGGTATGAAGATATTGTAAATAATTATTATTTCAATAAAATCTTGATAAGAAAGACAAATTTTAGAAACATTATAGTCATTGAATGGATTTAATCTAGAAGTTTTGTAAATTGAATGATGACCCTGCTAAATATGTCAAAGAGCTCATGGAATGAACCTTGAAGAGTCAAGAGAGAGTTATTCAATTAGTATTTTAGGATATTACAATGCTCCTAGTTTATGGTACTTTTATATTTTTCCATGAAAAGGTGTGAACAATTAACTCTTAGGTAAAATAGTGGTGCATGAAATGTATATTAAGACTCATCAAAATAAGGGGAGCTATTTATACCTCATACAATTAGAATAAGATGACATCATGTAAGGGGGAGCATCAGTGTGTGGCTTCAGGATATAGTCATGAATTAGGCAAAGTTAATATTCTATATTATGATCATGCACATGTGTATAAGGTCATGGATCTATTTCTAAGGTCTAAGATTACATCAAAGATCTAGTATGCAAGGGTTCATAGGTCTAAGGTGAAGAATAAAATCTTGTGAAAATTATATGAAGAAGTTGATGTTGTGAGTGTGTGTATAAGGTCTCCATAAGTATGAGAATGATATCTACAATTAAGGATATATGTAAATTTATGAATGCCTTGAAAATAGTATTTCAAAAGGTTAATGACTAATTATGCCATGAGGGTATTGTACAAGGTATTTAAAGGGAATTAATGATGTCAGAATTTACTATGGTTTGAGGAGTTATGTCTCAATTTATGTACTACTCTCTATCAAAGTGTGTAAATGATTCAATATTATACTCTACCAAAGTGTGTAAATGATTCATCAAGTGTTAAAGTAATATAAGGTCTTCCATTGACTCCAATGTGGTTGATTACATAAGAAGTCTCTAGGATAAGTTTGCATTTGTTTGAGAAATCTTAAATTCAAAGGTGTAAGTGGATTGATGGACTTTTCTCTCTTAAGGGAAGATGAAAAATCTAGTGGTTTATCATTCTCAAGAATTTTTGTGTCTTAAGAAGGTCACTGGATGTTAGGAAAGGGTTTTAAGATTAAAACCTTTAGGTTAGAATCCTAGAAGTATGCCATTTTCTCCAAGATGCATAATGGTGTCAACAGTATGTGATTTTAAGGTTTTAGAAAAAGTGTTTTTATGTTCTCAGGTATGTGAAATGAAACTCTGAAGGAAATAAATTCAATTTGATCTAGTAAATGAATCATGAATGATGTCTAAAATAATCTCTAATTACGAATATGAGCCAAGACATGTGTTATAAATTTGGTTTGGTCTCCTAGAAGTATGAAATCATGGTGCACTGTTTTTTCAAAGTTTTGTTTTCTGATCGTGTGATGTCATATCCTTTGCAAGTACTAAAATTCAAATATAAATAAGTTTTTTGCACTTTGATAAATTTCTAAGGTTATAAGATTAGATGTTAGTAATATGAAAGTTTGATATTAACATTAAAAGATGTGATAGAGGATTGAAACAAGGTCGACGACAGATAATGATTATTGTATCATTTTTATAAATGTACTATAGTTGGTAAATATAAAATAAAATGCGGTGTTACAGGTCTCAGATGATCCATAAAATTAGGGGATATGATTTTGAGCATTAAGTAGGTGTTCTTAGTGACAAATAATTCTTTCAAGGTACTATTTTGTAGGAGATTTTTGAATCACCAGGAGTGTACTTTGAATTTTTCAAACACTCTTGGTTCCTAAAAGACCAAGTAAGACAAGATATAGGGAGTGGAAGTTTGTATTACTAGATTTATGACTCAACCAAATATAACAACATGAAAACAAATTCAAAACACTGAATAAATGCTTTAGGGAAGTGGTAATTTACTTTATCCATCTTCATGGCATGAGAGCAAGGTAAGTACTCAAGATTTTTTATTTTCATTACGTTATAGGGAGTATTATTCCTGGGGAAAATATAAGGACTCATCTCATGATGTATAGGGGATTCTAGAGCATGAATAAGTAAGTCAAAATTCTATGAAGATATTATTTTAGGAAAATGGTTCTAAAGGAGATTTTCAATGTTTTAAAGGGAGAGTTGGTGATTCTTGGCATCGAAAATTCCTAGGAAGTGATGTCAAGCATGAAATTTGGAAAAAATGAATATTATCTTCTTAGGGGAGATTATCGCATGATTATATTAGTTCTATGGTTCCATCTAAGGGGGATCCATTTAAGAAAGTAAGTCAATTTGTGCATTATTTCCACTTTGTCTACTATTGAGTTGTAATTTTCAATGATTAGTTGTCACAATAGCCTTTTTCAGAGATTTAAAAGGTGTAGAGAAGAATTAGTAACATGGAAAATAGGTATAGTATGTGTGTTTTTGTCTTATGGTTGCATTCAATGTTTCTTAAGGTGGTTGTCATCAATGCCAAAGAGGGAGATTAATGGCCATTGTGTCTTAGTGTTGTTTTATATGTCAATTCCATTGATGGAAAAGGGTTCTATGAGGTCATACAAGTCTCCATGAGGTGTTAGTCAAAGGTCATACATGAAGTTTGATTGGTAGTGTGAATTTTGTTGATGTCTAATGATGTTTATGAGCATGGTTTATGTTGCATGGTCATAGTATGATTCCTCCAAATAAGGTTAAAAGTTTTCACGAGATCACACATGGTCTTAGAGGTGTGTTACAGGTGTTAATGATTATGTAATAGGCCATCAAGGTCAATTTATGGATTATGATGATGTGAAGCAGTCATTTTAGGTCTATTCCTAGTCCTAGAGCATGTTGTAGGGTATGATAAATTGAGTTTTAGACCTCATCTATACTTTTGGAGCATGGAAAAATATTTAAAATGGTATACATGAGGTTTATGATGATTTTAATTCCATTTCTCACAGGTATAGTGCATGTATAATCTCCTTAGGAAATAAGAAGGTGAAAATAAAACAATCTAAGATAGGTAATTCACTGTAGTTGGAGAGTTTAAGAAATATTTGAGATATATGGTGAGTATAAATAGTTATAGGATGTTTTCATGATTCTTCCAAACAGTATTTACATCATTCTAAAGAATATTTTACAAGATACATCAGTTTTGGTAAAATTGGTTTTTCTATAGTGTGATTTTGAGGTAAAAGTTGACCTTTTGATGCTTGCTGTGAACTGTCTGATTTTCATGGTGACCTGAATTCTTTGGAATATTATTTTATATCATTTTTTAATATTTTTCAAAAATAAAGAGATGGCTTTATATTCTTTTTTTTTTTATGTATGATCGTTACGAAGATAAGTTTCTTTCAAACCCTAGCTAAACCCTACCTCAAAGCAATGTGGAGAAAATTAATCATATAGGTCAAGTATTTATTGGTTTTAAAAATGTGATAATTTCAGATTTTATAGGTCTCATCCATCTTTCCGTAAAATTTTATTCAAGGTTTTGATTGTATGTGGGCCCCACCCAAAAAGGATTGTTTATGAATATGTTCAATTTGTGGTGAAGTTTCCCAAATAATGTATGAAATAAATTAACGTTGTTGTTATTATGGGATTTTTTCTATATGTCCATTATATTTTTAGGTCATGGTTGAGTTCCTAAATTTAAAAGTGTGCCCTATTTAGGAATACTAGTTTTTGGGAGAGTTTGGAGGTCTCTATGGTAAAAGTCGAATTACAAAAGATACAAGTGAAGTTAACACTTGATTAAAGTTTTTTTTAATGATATAAGTTTAGATATATTTCCAAGGACATATCAAAATTGAGTTTGTAATAAAGGTTGAGGAAGTTATGATATCAAAGTTAAGATTGGTTAATGCTTTATATAATAGGGAGAGTGAAGAGGGATGATTTTTCCCTATTGAAAGCATTTAGAGATCATAAAAGCGGCTATATATTTTGAATTATCATATCAAAATATCCTTCATTCTGTAGACAAATAAAATGTCGACATGGTTAATTGTGATTAACTTCTCTCGTAAATATCCTAACATCATTAATATACTAACTAATTGCAACATTAATTATTATTATTTAATCCATTTTATCATATTTTTCATATTTCCTCCTTTATCACTATTTATCATTTATCCAATATTCCATCATTCCATTACTAATCCTTCTAATAAACAATCATATCCCATTTTATCATTAAGAAATTTTATTTCATTAGTATGTCATAGTATCCTATATAATCCATATTAATAATTTCTAGGAATTTAATATTCATACATCTCACCTACCACCTACCCTACACATCCCTATACCTATCATTTCCATAAAATTACCTCTAATAATCACTTAATAACCTTATCTAAACCTAAACTAATTTAATCCCACCTTCCTCCATTTCTAAAAGATTCCAATTCTAGAAACTTCTATTTCTAGAAGCTTCCAATTCTAGAAGCTTCTCTAACTTTCTAATCTTCTCCATTGAATTTTAAATTTAATGGATATTTATCCATAATTCTAGTTTTTCCAATTCTAGAATTAATCCCACCTCCTCTATTTCTAGAAGCTTCTAATTCGAGAATCCTCTCTAACTTTCTACTCTTCTCCATTGAATATTTAATTCAATCAATATGTCTTCATTTCACTAGAATTTTATAATTCTAGTATTATTTATCTTCTCATTAAATACTAACCATTGATTTTCCATCTACTTGGCACGATCCTAGACCTCCAATTCCTCTTCCAAAAAATATAAATAAACATGCCACCCTCCATGGAAGAAAATACATAGATCTCGAAGAATCACTAACCAAACTTTTTGATTTTTCCCATCCACACTATCAATCCATTCCAATCAATTCATCCTTCATCAAACATCAATCAATACAATAAAATGAAAAAGAAGGTTCTTCCCAAGCACCTCAAAAATCTTAAGCAAGAAAATCCAATCCACCATTAAGAGAAAATAAAAATCATAAAGGGAGTTCTCCATTTAGTAAGTGAATGAATTTAACTTCTTTTAACTTCTTTCTCCATTCCATCTAGCTAAATCTGAAGTATTGTTGAATAGATTAGATTTGGGAATCAATTTATTTATTTTTGGTTTCTAACTTTTATCAAATATTTTGTACATATACTTTTCTCACGCCCAACATTTAAAAAATCCAAAAAATTTGATATTTTTTATATAACATCTTATATTTTGTATTTGTTTGCTTGTACTTATCCCCCTTGTGTTCTTGTTATATCTCGATGGTGAAACCTTGTAGGATCTCCTCTCGAATCCTAGGATGATCTTGAGAATCAAAAGTGGTTAGCCTTCTCCTTTTTCTTTTGTAGGGGTAACGTGACATGGAAGAGATATCCACGTACTTACCATAGTCCTTGGGGTCTTGTGACCATGGGATTCACTTCCATACATGTGGACACACCCCGTGTTCCTACGTTGTATATAAATTCTTAGAGAGATGTCGTTATTGGCTAAGAAATTTCTTGTTTTAAGAACAACATGAAGTGAGGGGCTTGTTATTCAGGGGAGGAAATGATGGAGAGAAAATAGATATTACATATCTCTTATTCATTCAATGAATATAAAAAAAAATGATACATATTTATAGGGACGTGTGCAAACAATACTCCTTGGAATGGATGGAGTGGTTACTAACAATAACAGTGAATAATGGAATAAACTACAAAAACTAGCCTAATAATAAAATACTACCTAGACTATGCTAACATTCCCCCCTTATTACATTGTTTATGCAAATGTGACCCCTGAAAAGTTCCAATTTCACTTTTCTAAGAGATTCTATGAAAATATCAACAACTTGTGCTTCTTTAGGACAATATTGGAGTTGAAGGTGATGGTTCAAGATGTCCTCTTGAATGAAATGACAATCAATCTCAATATGCTTTGTTTGTTCATGAAAAATGTGATTCTACATGAGCTTTAACACACTTTGATTGTCGCAATAGATAATAGGTGAATGTTTTTTAGGAATTCCCATATCATCTAAAATATGACGTAATCATTTTTCTTCGCACACAACTCCTCTTGCGGTGCAATATTCTACCTCTGTGGATGAGATAGAAACAACATTCTTCTTCTTTCTTATCTACAAGACAGGTCCAGATTTGAGATAAAATATGTATCCTGTGGTTGACTTCCTATCATCAATAGATCCAACATGGTTCAAGTCGATGTATCCCTATAAGAAGAATTGATCATTCTTCTTATATTCTAGACCATAATCAGTTGTTCCTCGGACATATATCAATACATGCTTTTATGCAACCTAGTGACATTTCTTTGGTTACTGCATGAATCTGGAAAGATAGCTGACAACATAGCATACTTCTGGTCTGGTAGATGTCAAATAGATGAGCCCTCTAACAAATTTAATATAGCAAGTAACATCTACTTGAGGTGAGTTCTAGAATCTTGAGAGTTTAAAGCATTATTCCATGTGAGTGGCTATACGTTTACAATTAGACATATTGTATGTTTCCAGGAGTGTCTTGGCGTACTATGTTTAGGAGACTAAAATGTGATGCTCCTTTTTCCATATCTCCAAGCTAATATAGTAATGTAGTAGCCCCAAATCTATCATGTCGAAGGTTCTTTTGAGATCATTATTTACAATATCAACCTGATCTTTTGAACTACTAGTGGTCACAAGATCATCTACACACACAACAAGAATGACGATTTCTTTGACTACCTTCTTTATATACAAATTGGAATATGAGGGGCTACGAGTGAACCCATGCTATAGAAGGTTATAATCAATCTTGATATAATATGCCCTTAGAGATTGTTTTAGTCCATAGAGTGATTTGATGAGATGACATACCTTCTTAGGATGATCTTCATAAAAAATTCCTTCAAGTTGGGTCATGTACACTTCTTCTTTCAGATCACCATTTAGGAAAGCACTCTTGACGTCCATCTACTAAGGTATTCATACTTTCTATGCTACTAGTGCCCAAACAACTCTGATATTCTTGATCTCCATAGTGGGTGAAAAGGTTTCTTCATATTCAATGCCCTCTTTCTGAGCATACTCTTTTGCTATAAGTCATGTTTTGTGTTTTTCGATGGAACCATTTGCTCTATAATTTGTCTTGAAAAACCCATTTTCAGCCTATGCATTTCTTTCCTATAGGCAGATTGATAAGTTACCATGTCCTATTTTCATGAGTGGGTCATGTTCTGCATCCATGGCTTCTTCCAATTGAGGTTGATTGAGTACTTCTTGAACATTATCAGGCTCAGAGCTATTAATCAGTGAACTCGTGAGCGTAAAATTTACCTCATTTCTTTCTTGGCTTCTCATTTTGACTCTGGATGAAGTATCAAGAAGTTATTGCAAATGAGAGTCTTTGATGGTACTTTGTACCCACTTCGGATGAGAACTTGGCGGATGTTGAGAAAAACCATGTCATTTCCCTTTGGATTGTTGTGAAGTTACATTCTAAAGTTATCCAAGGTCAAAAAATAGCTCCTCTTGAGCATTTATTTTCTTTGAGTAGTCTCCTTTGGTTGATCATCTGATTTGGAGACTAGTCGATGAGAGGTGGTTGGTAATGGTTCTTCTATTGTCATTACTGAGTCAAAGGATGACTCGTCATAGACCATGTCTCGACTCTAATATATTTTCTTTGTCTCAGGATCCATGAGACAATATGCTTTCGAGATAGTGTTATAGCCAAGTAGTATATTAGTTCTCTTTTATTAATGTTAATATGTGTTTTATTTTAGTAATGTAATTTACTTGATTTAATTATTTAGATTTTGGTTGTATGTTTACCCTTTTATTATTAATGGATTGTAGTGTCTTAATTAAGATAATTTTTAAATTTTTCCTAAACTAATTAAAAATGTGACCAAAAATGAGTTCATTTATTAGACTTGATTTACTCTTGGATTTTGTGTTGAGTGTTGTATGCTTGAGTCTTGAGTGTAGTACACTCTACCCTTCATGGGAAACTCGAATTTGGCCTTAGAGGCCAAATTTGGAAGTTTGTGGGACAAGTCAAACTTGTCCAACACCTCTTAAATGTCTATGCCAACCCTACCTATGGATTGGGGAGTCAAAGTTAGGCCTTATTAGTTGTTTTGGGAAGATAAAAAGGTGAAATGTTTATTGCACTTTCTTTCAAATATTTAATTTTGTCCTTTGGGGGTGTGGGCTTAGATGGAGTGTGTAATTTTCTTTTAATTCCTCCAACCACTTATTAATTGTGTATTGTAATATGAGGATGACCAAGGTGATATGGAGTGGAGAGGAAATGAGGTGACATCCTACTTGGAGCCACATCATCCTCCCCTCTCTTTTCTCTATTTATTGCAATCATTTTGCTTGTTTGGGGGTTACTTCATTATTTTGTGCTCTTGTATTTTGGAGAGTTAGAGGATTTTTGGGAGAGCTTGTGGATTTTTGGAGCCTTGTGGATGCTTGCTTGGTTTTGAGGATCTTGGAATTTCATTCTTGGAACAAGCTCTACTATGGAAAGGTAGGAGCTTCACCTTGTTTAAATTATGTCTTTATTTTGTGTTTATATGTTTGTGTGAGTGTTGTTTCCTTTGGAATGCTTGTTGGGTATGGGTAGATTGCCTAAGTTTGGAGTAGAAGGAGACTATGGGGAGTTTTCATGTAGGGGGCATAAGAGTTTACCCTCTTTTGGAGGGAGCTTGGGTTGGGTGCCCCACCTTGTATTAGGAATTCTTACATTTCTTCTTGTTTCTTGTTATGAGGGAGACATAAAAGATTGAGGGAGGCATAAGATTATATGGAGGTATAAGGGGTACTCGAGGGAGACATAAGAGTTTGTAGGAGATTTGAGACATACATTGGAAACTTAAAGGTGGAACCCATTCCCATTGCGAAGCATAAGTGGCCTCCCCATAGGTCTTGCTCTTTTGGCTTTCTTGATAAGCCTTGTTATATTGTTGTGTTGTTGATTCTTCTTGCTTGTGTTGTTGTTGTGTTTGAATGTGGATGGAATGGATTGTGAAACTATTTTGTTAAGTATTGTGGAAGCTTGTTGTTGCCATGAGTTGAAATCATCTCCATTGTGATGTGGTTGGGGCTCGCGGACCAATGAAGAGGATGGATTCTCCTCTTCATTGGATATCTTGGTTGGGTGGAGAGCGTTGCCCCTCCCCCTATTTTTTTGTGAATCAAAAAATCTTGAGAGAGCTATCTTGCTTGGAGTTTTGGAGCTTGGAGTGTTGTTGGAGACCTTGAGAACTTATCCTTGTGAAGAAATTTATTGTATTTCCACTTAGAGTGGAGGAAACTTGTAATATTGTAGTGCATTCTTTATTTACATTTTTGTATGATTTCCCACATCAAGTGGAGGACATTGTAATGATCTTGTAAAGGGAAGTTGTATTCAAATAGTTGCATTTTATTATATTGTATGTGAAAATAACAAATAAGAAAAGAAAGAAGAAAGAATTGTATTGTAGAGTTAGTTTTGAAATAGCAAAAGAAAGTATTTCTCCTTGTTGAAATCTTGGATGTATTGTGAGAAAAGATCAAAGTTCCTTGTGTTAAAATATTTAAGTTATATCAATGGAAAAGGAAGTTTACTTTCATTGTGTAGTTGTTGTATTGTAAATGTGAGAGGAGGAAATGTAGAAGTTATTAGAAGTTAAACTTGTATTGCATAGTAAATTGAATGGAAAAATAAAGTTATTTTAGCTATTTTGAATGTATGTACATTATAGTGAAATGAAAGAGAGAAAAAAGTTTGAATATATTGTATTTAGAAATGTTGATTCTTTACATAGCAAGAAAAATGATAATGTAAGTAGTAGTTATAGATTCCTTTTGCTCTTGTAATGGAAAGAAGAATCTAGTTAATTAAATGGAATTATTCTTGTAAGTAGATGAAATTTATTAGAGTTGAAAATACTTTAAAATGAGTAGATTTAACTAAGAAATGAATAAAAGAGAAATAAATAAAATCTGGAACTCTAAATGAACAAAAACAAACTCAGAATGCATTTTTACACCTTTTAGTAACTTTAAGTTTTTGTGAAAATCTCGGCATAAAGGTTCTATTTTTCATAAACAGACCGCCGTCCTGTGCAGAGTGGTGGTCCCGTAACCATTGCTCAGGCTAAGGTGGCGGTCTCAAAACCACTGCTCAGTAGGGCGGAAGTCCATGGTTTTTCACTCAGATAGGGCGGTGGTCACCCAACCGCCACTCAGGTGATAGTTCACAGTTTGTCACCCAGGCAAGGCGGCGTCCTAGGATTGTTGGTCTGCTCATGGGTGGCAATTCTATCACTTATGACAGAACTCCGCGGATCTGCGCCTGTGCGTGAAATTTATCTAGTTTTCACCAATTTCTAAGTTGTAAAATTTATGTGTAATTACTAGCAAGCAAAAAAATGAGTAATCCATATGGATTTGAACAATAAAACATACAAATGGTGGATCTAAAACTAGTCTTTTTCATTTATAACTATGGGGTAGGGTTTTCCCC
The DNA here is from genome assembly GCA_019776745.2 of Taxus chinensis. Lineage (NCBI taxonomy): Eukaryota > Viridiplantae > Streptophyta > Pinopsida > Cupressales > Taxaceae > Taxus > Taxus chinensis. The sequence continues at coordinate 536,824,676 of CM034156.1, read as the reverse complement.
AAATTTAAAACCCAATATACAAATAACTTGAAATAAAACCAGATTGGTGGAGGAAATCCCTCCCAATCCTTGAATGAAATAGATTACATAAATAAAACTAAAACTAAACTAAGCCTAGACTAAATCTCCATGTAGAATCCTCCATGACTCTTCCTCTTTTGCTTCCATGGCTTCCTCCTCTCCAACCTGCAAATTTAACAAAAAGGAAATAGACCAAATGAGAAGAATAGAATGAAAAAAAGGTTTTAATAGAATTTCTTAAGGATTTTAGGGCTAAGTTTGGAACCCTAGGATCTAGTGGCCAAGATGGATTTGATCTAAGGGTGGAGAATTCACCCTACTTTTATTAGGTAGAAATGTATTTTAAATGTTTAATTTAAAATCCCTTAAGGTATGTGTAGATGGTGAGTGGGGCCATTTAATTGCCTAGGGGTGTAATGTCCTTATTAATCCTTAGTATGTTGTAGGAATTTAATAAAAGGACTTTTAAACTATTAGGATAATGAAACTAGAGTAATTAAGCAAAAGGTTAACCATATTAAAGTTGAGCAATATTTAAAGAGAAGAAAATATTTAATTAAATAAATTAATCCTTGTTACCTTCCTTTTGAATGATTGATTAATGGACCCTAGAGATAATTTTGAAAACATGTAACTTTAACTAGACCTGGTTCTTCAATCGTAAAGCTGAGTTAAGTAGTGTAAGTTAAGTTAATGAACCCTAAAGGTTAAGCACCCTTGTAACCTTCTTTGTAACTTAAACAAAAAAAAATTAGTCACAATTTTCAAGTTAAGTGTTGGTTGTAGTGTGTTCTTAGAACGTCATTTTTGTGGGCGTTACACTTGGTATCAGAGCCATGGGTTCAAAACTTGGACCCTTGGGCACACTTAGAAGACATGAAACATGAACATTTAACCTAGTGCAAAATTGGTTTCTTTTAATCTAGAAAACCACAATGTCTGATAATTGTATAAATTAGAAAACATAGAAAACTAAACAAGACCTAGAACAATGAACTAACTCTCACCTTGATCTATGCAGGAGGCACGGATCAGATGAGGGGTCTTTTCACATAGACCTAGATATACCACCTCCAGAGCAGGCTGTAGCATCCATTCTACCTAGATTTTACAGACGCTTCAGGACATCAATGCCACTATACGTGGAGAGCCCTTGGGAGGATGATTTTCTAGACATGGCATGGAGCCGTCAGTGGAGGCCCATGTATCCCCTCGACACAACGAGGAGTATAGGGTAGAGAACTTCCATGCAGGAGTCACCTAGGGCAGAGTCACCACAGAGAGGACATGGGGACAGATCTCAGGACATAGGGATAGGTCTCGGAGCCCTAGACAGAGGGAGGAGCATGCAGAGAGACCTAGGGGTCATCAGACATCAGCTGCAGACCATATCAGGGAGATCCTGAAAGCTATGACCATCTCACTATTCAGGTGATACAGGTGGTTTTCAGGAAGAGGCCTGGTTGGTGAGCTTGAGCAGATGCTTCAAGCTCTGCCCTTGTACTAGCAACATGAAAGCTCGTGTTGCGATCCATCTTTTGAGGGATGGAGTAGGAGTCTTGTGGAGGACCGAGGAGTAGAAGCTCCATGTTGACTCAGAGACAATTACCTGGGAGCTATTTGAGGAGTGTTTCAGGAGCAGGTATTTTCCTAGGAGGTTTATACAGCAGCAGATAGATGAGTTTCATGACCTCTGTCAGGCATCGATGACTGTAGCTGAGTATGAGAGTCGATTTCTGGACCTACTCTAGTATGTCGACTATATGCAGGATGAGAAGGTATGGATTCACAGGTTCATCCGGGGCCTAAACTTGGATTTGGGTGGTGCGGTGTGCATTCACTACCCACAGACATTAGCAGAGGCCATGGAGAAGGCCTATATTATAAAGGAGACATGGGGGAAGACGCAACAGGCTAGAGACAGAGTTTGGAGCCATATCCAGTAGATGCAGGATGGTAGATCGAGGGGGTCAGTTCCTCCTCCACGTGGTGGACAAAGTTTAGGACAGGCTTCATTCAGGCCACCACAGCAGCCACCTCAGTGGTAGCAGATCCCGCCCACCTTACAGACCTCCTCATAGATTTGATGCATAGAGGGGGTGGAGTATGGGGCCTCCTCCTAGGGGTCCCATCAGGACACAGGGTGCACCGAGAGCTCAGTCAGTAGGAGCTCGTCAGTAGAGACCTCAGCAGTTCATAGCTAGATCGTCAGGATCCATAGCTCAGACCTCTAGAGTACCGGCTGGAGCTGCATCCCACTAGAGAGGACCAGGCAGCTATTATGGTTGTGGTGTTGTTGGACATCATTGGAGAGATTTCCCATAGAACCCTAGCAACAAGGGTAAGATGTAGATCTCAGAGCCTACTGTTGGAGATATGGCACATGGAGCCATCGGATCTATACAGCGGTCGAGAACCGTCAGGCTGAGCACCAGAGTACCGTGATAGAGATGACAGGTAGTATTGGTGGTATTTCTGCCTCTATATTATTTGATTCTGTCTCTTCTGATTCTTTTATTGCACCATCCTTAGTAGAGCATTGCAGGCTGGTGGCAGTTAGGCAGGGTCATAGTTGGGATGTTGAGATGGCTTCTGGAGCCAAAATTTCTGTAGACTCCTTAGTTAAGGAGTGTGTAGTGGATTTGGGACCCTTCACCACTACCTCGGATCTTCAAATCCTTCCATTAGGATCTTATGGTGTCATTTTGGGCATGGACTGGTTGTCTGCTCATAGAGCTAGAGTGGACTATTACCATAAGACTATTGCTTGCATAGATGATCTTGGAGTGGAGTCAGTGATATCAGGAGTTAGGAGGCCCGTTTCCATTTGCACCATCTCCGCTATGCAAGCTTAAGCAGTGTGTGCGATGGGGTTGTCAAATGTATGTTGTTACAGTTAGTGACAGATCTGAGGATGAGTCTAGTGGACCATCCCTTGATGACCATCCCATCTTGAGAGAGTTTGTTGATGTTTTTCCAGGGGAGCTACCGGGGTTACCTCCCCCACGTGAGATAGATTTTCACATAGATCTGGTTCCGGGCGCAGAGCCTATCTCACGAGCACCTTATCGGATGACTACCCCTGAGCTATGTGAGCTCAAGTTGTAGCTTGAGGGCCTTCTGGAGAAGGGCCTAATCCATCCTAGTGTATCCCCTTGGGGTGCACCAGTGATCTTCATGAAGAAGAAGGATGGATCTCTATGGTTGTGTATTGATTACCATCAGCTAACAAAATAATGATCAAGAATCGTTACCCCCTTCCACGTATTGATGATTTATTTGATCAGATGAAGGGGGCTACAGTTTTCTCCAAGATAGATCTTAAGTCAGGGTATCATCAGCTTAGGATTACATGGAGGTGGATATTCATAAGACCACATTCCATACGAGATATGGCCACTACGAGTTCACAGTGGTACCTTTTGGTCTGACGAATTCCCCTGCAGTGTTTATGAGCTTGATGAATGGGGTATTCAGGAATTTTCTAGATCACTTCATGCTCATCTTCCTTGATGACATTTTGATTTACTCACGTACACATGAGGAGCATGAGGAGCACCTTCACCAGGTTCTTCAGTGTCTTCGTGAGCAGCATCTTTATAGGAACTTGGAGAAGTGTGCATTCTTTCAGACAGAGGTGCAATATTTGGGCCACATCATTTCTGGGGAAGGTATCATAGTTGATCCTTCCAAGATTTGAGCTATCATGGATTGGCCAGCACCCACTAGTGTGACCGAGGTGCACAGCTTCATGGGTTTAGCAGGATATTACAGGAGATTTGTTCAGGACTTTTCTCAGATTGCGCACCCCATCACTTCCCTTCAGTGGAAAGGGAAGAAGTTTGTTTGGTCAGATAGATGTGAGCAGGCCTTTAGTACATTGAAGGAATGCCTCACGATAGTGCCTATTCTTGCAGTGCCAGATCCTCAGGGTGAGTTCTACATTTGCACAGATGCTTCTTTGGCAGGACTTGGAGGTGTGTTGATGCAGGAGGGAAGAGTAGTTGCTTTTGAGTCTCACAAACTCAAGGATTATGAGCTCAATTATCCAACTCATGATCTTGAGCTTTCAGTAGTTGTGCACATGCCTTAGTGTGGTGGAGACATTTTCTTCTTACAAGCGTTTGACATTCAAAAATTTAAAGCCGAGATTTACACTTAGGACTGATCACTTGAGTCTTCGCCACCTCTTCACGCAGCCCAATCTCAACGCTCATCAGTGGCGTTTGGATGGAGTTGCTTTGTGAGTATGACATGGAGATAGAGCATGTGAAGGGGAAGGAGAATGTGGTTGTAGATGCCTTGAGTAGATGAGACATGTGGCTATGGCCACTTCAGTGGGCACATATTTGCAGAGCAGGATTTTGTAGCAGCTTCCTCAGGACAGTTTCTACCTTGCAGCTAGAGTAGAGATTGAGTCTCAGAGACCCCTTGAGGGGAGATTTGATGGATTTTCATTAGAGGCAGATGGCCTTCTTAGACACAGAGGTTGGATATATGTTCCTAGAGATGGAGGCTTGAGACAGGACATTTTGACAGAGGCTCATCGTGCACCTTATTCAGCCCATCCCGGGGTGAAGAAGATGCACCACCACCTTTGAGACAGTTGTACCATTGGAGAGGACTTCAGAGAGACGTGGCTTTGTTTATGTCATGCTGCTTAGAGTGTTAGAGGGTGAAGGCTGAGCATCAACATCCAGCTGGCCTTCTCTTTCCTCACGCCATACCAGAGTGGAAGTGGGACACCATTTCCATGGACTTCATTGTTGGGTTACCGACGTCGAGATACCACCATGACACCATCATGGTCACGGTGGATAAATTGATGAAAGTAGCTCATTTTTCTCCAGTGAAGACCACCTATATAGCTAGTGTAGTGGCATGGGTATATCTTGATGAGATTTTCAGATTACATGGGATTCCATGGAAGATCATTTGCGACCGCGATCCTTTGTACACTTCCCATTTCTGGACCACCATGCAACATGCTCTCGGGATGAGGATCAATTTCAGCACAACATATCACCCTGAGATAGATGGACAGACTGAGTGGGTGAATCAGATCCTAGAGGACATGCTTAGGATGTACGTTATGGATCACCAGTCGAGATGGGAGGAGTATCTGTATTTGGTGGAGTTTTCCTACAATAATAGTTTTCAGAGTTCGATAGGCATGGCTCCTTTTCAGGAATTATATGGCAGAGAGTGTAGGACACCTCTTAGTTGGGACAGGTTAGAGGATAGGGTTTCTCTTGGGCCAGCATTATTACAGGATATGGAGCAGCAGGTTACCTTGATCAGACAAAGATTGCAGGAGGCACAAGATAGGTAGAAGAAGTATGCAGACCAGCATAGGATAGATCATAGTTTTGAGGTAGGCATGAAGGTGTTTCTTCATGTCAGACTACATAAGATCCCTATCCATTATGGAAAAGGTTCTAAGCTTGCTCCTAGGTTTGTGGGTCCCTTTGAGATCTTGGAGTGCCTCGGTCCCTTGGCCTATCATCTAGCATTGCCACCTAGCTTGTCTCACATCCATGATGTGTTTCACATTTCTGTGCTTAGGAGATATATTTTTGATCCTTCTCACATGCTAGATTGGACCACATTGTAGGTGCACAGGATCAGGGGCAGGTGATGGTGGAGCCCATATGCATTATAGAGCGCAGGACCCTAGGCCTTCGCGGTAGAGAGATTGACCAGGTTCGGGTCTAGTGGGACAGATATGATGAGACTGTGGCTACATGGGAGGATGCTACTTTACTATGAGTGTAGTTTCCACACCTGTTCCAGTGACTTCCAGGAGGAAGTCGAGTCTAAGGGGAGGGGGATGTAGTGCCCACTTCCCTTCGACACCTTTTTTATTATTGATTTCGATACTGTCGACTACACTTATGGATATATTATAGCTTTTTGATTTAGCATGTTAGTAGATATTAGAGATACTGAACTGTTGTTGATTCGATTCGTATATGATGCATGTGGACCATTAGAGACATTTGATGTTGATATTGATATACTGTTGACATGGTTATTTATATATATTTCTGACATGTGATATATTTAGTCATATTGAGTAGACCTTTGATAATTGGATTAATGTTGTGATCATTTTGACATGGATGAAATGTGGAATAGAAATGTTGCTAGAAATTGTAAGTGATATCGTATTTGCATAGATGATATTAATTCGTATATAGATGATTTTAGATTTATATCACATATTTTGGCATGGATGTTTTAATGCGGCCACGAGGCCGAAGGAGGTATTCTCTATTTTACAGGTATATTATATTCACAACAACATCGGGGGGATTGGAGACCAACCACATTGGAATTCTAGATGAATTCAACTAGGGTCACCATGGCAACATGTAATTGTGTGTGTGTTAGAATTATTTGGTTAGGGGAAAATTGTGACCAAGGGGTCATGTGTTGTTTTGTTTTAATTTCCCTTTTATTAATGTTAGTATGTGTTTTCTTTTAGTAATGTAATTTACTTGTTTTAATTATTTAGATTTTTGGATGTATGTTTACCCCTTTATTATTCATGGGTTGTAGTGTCTTAATTAAGCTAATTTAAATTTGTCCTAAACTAATTAAAGATGTGACCAAAAAGGAGTTCATTTATTAGACTTGATTTACTCTTGGATTTTGTGTTGAGTGTTGTATGCTTGAGTCTTGAGTGTAGTACACTCTACCCTTCATGGGAAACTCGAATTTGGCCTTAGAGGCCAAATTTGGAAGCTTGTGGGACAAGTCAAACTTGTCCCACACCTCTTAAATGTCTATGCCAACCCTACCTATGGGTTGGGGGGTCAAAATTAGGCCCTATTAGGTGTTTTGGGAAGATAAAAAGGTGAAATGTTTATTGCACTTTCTTTCAAATATTTAATTTTGTCCTTTGGGGGAGTGGGCTTAGATGGAGTGTGTAAGTTTCTTGTCATTCCTTCAACCACTTATTAATTGTGCATTGGAATATGAGGTTGACTAAGTGATGTGGAGTGGAGAGGAAATGAGGTGGCATCCTACTTGGAGCCACATCATCCTCCTCTCTCCTTTTCTATTTATTGAAATCATTTTGCTTGTTTGGGGGTTACTTGATCATTTTGTCTCTTGAATTTTTTTGGAGAGTTAGAGGATTTTTGAGAGAGCTTGTGGATTTTTGGAGCTTTGTGGATGCTTGCTTGGTTTTGGAGGAGCTTGGAATTTCATTCTTGGAACAAGCTCTACTATGGAGAGGTAGGAGCTTTACCTTGTTTAAATTATGTCTTTTATTTTGTGTTTATATGTTGTGTTGAGTGTTGTTTTTCTTTGGAATGCTTGTTGGGTATGGGTAGATTGCCTAAGTTTGGAGTAGGAGGAGACTATGGGGAGTTTTCTTGTAGGGAGGCATAAGAGTTTACCTTTTGTGGAGGGAGTTTTTGAATTGGGTGCCCCACCTTGTATGAGGAATGCTTGCATTTCTTCTTGTTTCTTGTTATGAGGGAGGCATAAGAGATTGAGGGAGGCATAAGAGTATATGGAGGTATAAGGGGTACTTGAGGGAGGCATAAGAGTTTGTAGGGGATTTGAGACATGCATTGGAGGCTTTAAGGTGGGCACCCATTCCCATTGGGAGGCATAAGTGGCCTCCCCATAGGTCTTGCTCTTTTGGCTTTCTTGATAAGCCTTGTTATATTGTTGTTTTGTTGATTTCTTCTTGCTTGTGTTGTTGTTGTGTTTGAATGTGGATGGAATGGATTGTGAAACTATTTTGTTAAGTATTGTGGAAGCTTGTTGTTGCCATGAGTTGAAATCATCTCCCATTGTAATGTGGTTGGGGCTCAGGGGCCAATGGAGAGGATGGCTTCTCCTCTCCATTGGATATCTTGGTTGGGTGGAGAGCATTGCCTCTCCCCCTATTTTGTTGTGAATCAAAAAATCTTGACAGAGGAGCTATCTTGATTGGAGTTGTGGAGCTTGGAGTGTTGTTGGAGACCTTGTGAAAAATTTTTGTATTCCCACTTAGAGTGGAGGAACTTGTAATATTGTATTTCCTTCTTTATTTACATTCTTGTGTATGATTTCCCACATCAAGTGGAGGACATTGTAATGATCTTGTAAAGGAGAAGAGTTTGCATTCAATTGATATTGTATTGTATGTGAAAAGAAAAAAAATATTTGTGTGTAATTAGTTGTGAAATGGAAAAGAAAGTTTTCTCATTATTGAAATCTTGTATTTATTGTGAAAGAAAAGTAGTGGATTATTTAAAATATTGTAAGTTGATATAATGGAAAAGAAAGTTTAAATTTGTAAGTTGTTGAAATTGTAAATGTTCAAAATAAATTAGCAGTAGTAAGAAGTTGAACTTGTTATAGTAACATTGTCATTTATGGAAAAATAAAGTTATTTGTAGCAATTTTGAATGTATGCATTATAGTGAAATGAAAAAAGAAAACAAGTTTGAATATATTGTAATTAGAAATGTTGATTCTTTTTGCTATGGCAAGAAAACAATATGTATAAGTAGTTATAAATCTCTTTTGCTCTTGTAATGGAAAGAAGAATCTAGTTAAGAAAATGGAATTATTCTTGTAAGTAGATGAGTTTTATTAGAGTTGAAAATACTTTAAAATGAGTAGATTTAACTAAGAAATGAATAAAAGAGAAATAAATCTCAAATATGGAACTCTAAATGAACAAAAAAAACTCAGAATGTATTTTTACATATTTTAGTAACTTTTAGTTTTTTGGAAAATCTCAGGCATAAATCTTCTATTTTTCAGAAACAAGACCGCCGCCCCCGTAAGCATCATTCAAGCTAAGGCGGGTCTATAAAACCATCACTCAGTAACTGATCTTTCTCTAAGGTGGAAGTCTCACAACCACTTCTCAGTAGGGTGGTCGTCCACGGTTTGTCACCTAGGCAGGGTGGTACATGGTCACAGGACCACCAGTTTACTCTAGGTGGCGGTTCTGTCACTTATGACAGAACTCCGCGGATCCACGCCTGTGCGTGAAATTTATCCATTTTGCACCAATTTCTAAGTTGTAAAAATTTATATGTTAATTACCAGCAAGAAAAACAATGAGAAATCCTATGGATTTTGAACAATAAAACATACAATGGTGGATCTAAAACTAGTATTTTTCATTTATAACAATGGGGTAGGGTTTGCCCCAAATTTAAAACCCAATACACAAATAACTTGAAATAAAAACCAAATTGGTGGAGGAAATCCCTCCCAATCCTTGAATGAAATAGATTACATAAATAAAACTAAAACTAAACTAAGCCTAGACTAAATCTCCATGTAGAATCCTCCATGACTCTTCCTCCTTTGCTTTCATGGCTTCCTCCTCTCCAACCTGCAAATTTAACAAAAAGGAAATAGACCAAATGAGAAGAATAGAATGAGGAAAAGGTTTTAATAGAATTTCATAAGGATTTTAGGGCTAAGTTTGGAACCCTAGGATCTAGTGGCCAAGATGGATTTGATCTAAGGGTGGAGGATTGACCCTACTTTTATTAGGTAGAAATGTATTTTAAATGTTTAATTTAAAATCCCTTAAGGTATGTGTAGATGGGTGAGTGGGAGCCATTTAATTTCCTAGGGGTGTAATGTCCTTTTTAATCCTTAGTATGTTGTAGGAATTTAATAAAAGGACTTTTAAACTATTAGGATAATGAATACTAGAGTAAATTAAGCATGTCGGTTAACCATATTAGAGTTGAGCAATATTTAAAAAGAAGAGAATATTTAATTAAGTAAATTAATCCTTGTTACCTTCCTATTGAACATTGATTAATGACCCTTGGAGATAATTTTGAAATTTACATTAACCTTTTAACTAGACCTTGGTTCTTCAATCGTAAAGCTGATGTTAAGTTATATGTATAAATACCCATGTCCAGAACATATCAACATCAATATCAAAACATGTCTCTAAGTAATCCACATGCATCATATATGAATCGAAATCAACAACAATCCAGTAACTCTAACATTTAGTATCATGCTAAATAAAAAAAGATACAAAAATGTCTATAAGTGTAGTCGATAGCAAACAAATTAAAAAAAAGGTGTTGAAGGGAAGTGGGAACTACATCCCGCTCCCCTTAAAGTCAACTTCCTCCTAGAATTCATTGGAACATGTGTGGGAACTGAAATATTAGCATTATAACTTCCTCCCATGTAGCTGCAGTCTCATCATATCTGTCCCACTCCACCTGAACCTGGTCAATCTCTTTTCCGTGAAGGCGCAGGGTCCTATGGTCTATAATGTGGATGGGATCCACCATCACTTACCCCTGATCCTACACCTACAATGCGGTCCAATCTAGCACGTGATAAGGATCAGCAATATATTTCCTAAGCACAAAAATGTGAAACACATCACGGATGTGAGACAAGCTAGGTGGAAACCTTAGATGGTAGGCCAAGGGACTGATGCACTCTAAAATCTGAAAGGGACCCACACAAGCAAGTTTAGAAACTTTTCCATACGTAGGAGCAAGTTTAGAAACTTGTCCAGTTGGATAGGGATATTATGCAATCTAACATGTATAAACATCTTCCTACGCACCTAATAACTATGACCTATCCTATGCTAGTCGACATACTTCTTCCGCCTATCCTGCACCTCCTGCAATCTCTTTCTGTTATTCCCAAATCTTGACTTAAAAAGTCACTGGAAAAAGACCCTTTTATATAGCCAACTGCATATTCACCCATTCCCAATACCATCTTTATTTTTTGTATAGTTAATCTAGAAGTGAGAATTGCTATGTAGCTGGACGTTAAAACTAACACCACAATCAGCCACACAATATTAATAACTCGAGCAAAAATACTCTGGATCTTCTCTCCTGTAAAATAGGAAAAAAATAATATTTCTACTAGATTGAAACAACAATACTACTAACTACAAAAATCATAGATAATAAGAGAAAAGAGAGTGCTTACGATGAGATAAAAACAATGTACATAATGCAAAACCTCCAAAAGTTTGAAATGATAAAAGAGGGGGAACCAAAGTAAGAGATAAAAGAATTCAACTTTTAAAACAAGGAAAAATTAAATACGACAACGGATTAATCCCTTGAGTAGCAGGCCTTCCTCAAAAATAAACTTAGTATGGAAAAATAAAATTATTTTAGCTATTTTGAGTGTATGTACATTGTATTGAAATGAAAGAGATAACAAGTTCGATTATATTATATTTCGAAATGTTATGATCTTTACATAGCAAGGAAATGCCAATGATAATGAATTATAGTTATATAATCCTTTTCCTCTTGTAATGGAAAGGAGAATCTAGTTAAACAAATGTAAATTAGTATTGTAAGTAGATGAATTTTATTAGAGTTGAAAACACTTTAAAATGAATAGATTTAGCTAAGAAATGAATACAAGAATAGTATTAAATATCAAATATGGAACTCTAAATGAATAAAAACAAACTTAGAATGCATTTTTAAACCTTTTGTAACTTTAAGTTTTTGTTAAAATCTTCAGTATTATGGTTTTGTTTCTCAGAAATATGACTGCCCTTTGTGCATAGTGGTGGTCCCGTAACCGCCACTCAGCTAAGGTGGCGGTCTAGCCACTCATAGGGTGGCGGTCCAGTGTTTTCTCACTCAGATAGGGTGGTGGTCTTCGCAACCTCCACTCAGTAGGGTGGTGGTCTCACGATTTGTCACCCAGGCAGGGCGGCGGCCCCAGGACTGCTAGTCTACTCTTGGCAGCGGTCCTATCACTTATGACAGAACTCTGTGGATTCTGTGCCTGTGCATGAAGTTTAGCCAGTTTGCATTAATTTCTAAGTTGTATAAATTTAATATGTTATTACCAGTAAGTAAAATAATGAGAAAACCATTATGGATTGGAACAACAAAGCACACAAATAGTGAATCTAAAATTACTCTTTCATTTATAACAATGGGGTAGGGTTTGCCCCAAATTTAAAACCCAATACACAAATGTCTTGAAATAAAATCCAAATTGGTGGAGGAAATCCCTCCCAATCCTTAAATGAAATAGATTACATAAATAAAACTAAAACTAAACTAAGCCTAGACTAAATCTCCATGTAGAATCCTCCATGGCTCTTCCTCTTTTGCTCCCATGGCTTCCTCCTCTCCAACCTACAATTTTTTAACAAAAAAGAAATAGACCAAATGAGAAGAATAGAAAGAAAAAAGGTTTAATAGAATTTCATAAGGATTTTAGGGCTAAGTTGGGAACCCTAGGATCTAGTGGCCAAGATGGATTTGATCTAAGGGTGGAGGATTGACACTACCCTCGATAAGGTAGAAATGTATTTTAAATCTTTAACTTACGAAATCCCTTAAGGGTATGTGTACATGAGTGAGTGGGGGGCCATTTGATTGCCTAGGGGTGTAATGTTCCTTATTAAACCCTTAGTATGTTGTAGGAAATTTAATAAAAGGATCCTTTCAGCTATTAAGGATAATGAAATTAGAGTAAATTAAGCATGGGGTTAACCCTGTTAAAGATTGAACCATTAATTGAAGTGAAGAAAATATTTAATTAAGTAAATTAATCCTTGTTACCTTCCTATAGTACAATTGTATTAATGGACCCTAGAGATAATTTTGCTAACATGTAACTTCTAGCTAGACCTGGTTCTTCAATCGTAAAGCTGAGTTAAGTAGTGTGAGTTAAGTTAATGAACACTAAAGGTTAAACACCATTGTAACCTTCTTTGTAACTTAAAAAAAAAATAAAAAAATTAGTCGCAATTTTCAGGTTAGGCGTTGGGTTGTAGCTTATTATTAGAACGTCTTTTTTGTGGGCGTTACACGTTCTTATAGTCGAGATTTTAATCAACTCTAAGCCATCATGGTTTAAATCCACCTTATCCAGAAGTTCTTTGCGGAAATCCACCTCAACGCATATTCGGGCATAAGTGAACAACCCTTACTTATAATGCTCATCATCCTTTTTGATGTAGCGACGAAGACAATCACCAATGATAGCACAAACCACAGGGTACCAAAATGGGAAATGAAGATTGGGAGAGGAACCCAAATCGATATTTTTTAGACTACAATAGTAGAAGGATCAAAATTTAGAAACCATGGAGTAAGAAAAGCCCAGACGTACCCCAAAACCATGGAACAACATTAAGTGTCCTTTGATAATCGATGGGAGAGGAGAAACGAACAATAAAGAAACCCTTTGCACAAAGCTGGATCTTCATGGGTCCAAGTAGAATTAATCCATTGATGCAAATCTTCAGTACAAAGTCGGAAGCCATTAAATCTACAAATAATAGCAGAATTTTTAAGGACAAGTAAAAGATTATTTTTTAAATTTAAGAAATTTAATCATTTTTATTCTTCTTTTATAAACTCTCTTCCAACCCCAATATATATATATATATATATATATCAGATGTGATTTATAATTAATTAATATAATTATGTCTACAAACCTTAAACAACTATTGACAATATTACTATTTTACCTAGATTATATGATTTGAGAATGATCATATCTTATTTTTGATAGAATCAAATCCCGATTGAAACAACTAAGTAAAACTTGCACGTCTATTCTGATTACTAACGAACACAAACATTCTTAAAATATTAACCATGTTGGTCATATTTGATTTTGACAATTTAACATTTAAAAAGTTAAAAAGGAAAAAGAAAAAAAAAAGTGCATTTTTCCTATCCGCAATTAACTCCAGCAAAATCCAATTCGATGTTTGAAGGTTGAATCTATTCTATTAATTGCGAGGAAAATATATTTAACTAAAAAATTAATATGTTATTATTGTGGGAAATCCTAGTTTTCGAAGTATTAACTTATAATTATTTTGGGAGAGGATGCTCGCTCTTTTGACGCACACAATATTTGTGTTTACAGATTGAAACGGCCGGTTAAGCATGTAACCCGTTATTCATAAAGTGGAGCTCATACTCTTCACATATTTCGTTGATTATACACATGATTGGGAGTTCATTCAGTCACGGAGATAGCATGACAATAACTACTATTTATGAGTTCTAAGATGCAAGAAAAGAAACAAGAAGCAACTCTCATTTAATTGTATATTGTGAGAGTGAATTGCTTTATCAAAGTGAGGCATAGAGTGAAATATTAGTCGTTACCTCAGTTATTAGAGAAGAGATCAAATAACTAGAATAACGTTTTATGAATGAGCGTGTTTTTAACATTTAAGTGTGACAAAACATGAAAGTAAATGGCGGGGCGCTTTTAACATTTGAGATTTAATACGGAAGTTAGAGAGGGAAAAGATCAAATAACTGCAATACCTTTTTATAAGGCTATCAAATAAATGCAAATTTAAACAACTGGTGAGCTTTTAACATTTAAGTCCGAACAAGCTTGGAATTTGGGGAGGTTGTCATTTTCTAAACAAGGCCCATTCAGTGACGAAAGAGGCCTGACTCAACAAAAGCAGCAGCCTCCTATGGTTATTACTCAATCAAAATCAATCATGACTCTTTCACAGCTAGATGCCCAAGAACTAACAGGTGATATAAAATCAAGAAAGACAGGTAGGCACCAAGATAGCACCCATATATGCTTAGCCGAAGGCCCTTTAGAATTCACCTCGAAGGAAACCCAAGTAAGACATAATATACATTGATGTAGGATTATTGCACAAAGCACTCCATCAAAGAAGTTTGTCCTTTAAGCATATGCCCAAGGGCTACCAGATGACATAAAATCATGAAATATTACTCTATATAAAGATAGCACCCTACCACCAGATACCCACTAGGGGCATCATCAACACCAAGCACGGATGGACATCTATTCTAGATTTACCTATATAAAACAAAGAAATCGATTGAAAAAACATCTCCTATACATGTGATGGCCAACCAACTGATAGAGGATCATGTGAAAAATCTTCATGACAAACTAGCTAATGTGTTCTCCCCCCCCATAGGGGGTAAGAGATAACGTCTGGCTCAAAATTTATTGATGAATTCAAAAGGTGGGTCAAGTATTTCCAGTGCTACATTACAATCTCACTTTCCCAACCCCACCATGTCATCATAAACATTATGTGTTTAAAGATTATAAGAGATTCAACTGACCCCTTTTGTTTACAAGAATTTCAAGTCTCTAATTGACTCGTACATGAGTATTTGGATTTTGATAGTGGTAAATATTTTGAAAGAGTTATATGTCAAAAATAAATTCAATATTATGCCTTCGATTATACTTTGAACATTCTTGGATGAGCCTATATATTACACAAGTTTCCATATTACAATTTTTCTTATGAGACGGTGATACTTAACAAAATAAAATCAAGAATGTTAAGCTAAAGATTGTGGGGTTCAAGACTGGGGTAGACAAATTGATGATGCAATTTTTGTGCATGTAAAATAGAAAACATACATAATAGATAGGAACCACATGTTTTCTTCATCATAACAAATAATAGATTCAATATCAATAATCAATTAACAAATAATTCACATATGTGATAAATATACACGTTGTATTTTCTTTATCATAAAAAATCATGGATGGGATCGCAAACATTTAAAAACAAAAAATTCACATAGTGTTCCCAAAAACCTCTTAACACCAAAAAATGTTCTCACAAGTTTTTCTTTGTTCCCATGATTTGGTGATTGAGGGATTTCTCATATTTGATTCCTGGTCATAGGACGAGACACCATTTCCATTGTTTATTTATTCTGACCAATTCACAACCAGCATGTTTGCACATATACATTAAAAAAAAAGTTTCTATGTCAAATGCATATAATCATTCTAAAATAAATATTCAATGTAAAATTTATGTGAACGTACAAACCTCAAATTTGAAGGATAATATTACGATGAGCAGAAAACATAGACAAAAACATTTCTCCATCTCCATAGTTATGTCCATAATGAAGAAAATTGCTTACAAATGAGGATAGATTGTTGAATGTATAGTTTATAAAAGAAGTGGGAGACACTCGAAATGTTTCTAAGAATCTAAATTGTTGGGGTTAGCACACACACAAGCGATGTCTAGATCTATATTCAAATGAAACATAAAATAAATAAACATCGAAATTAAACCAGAAGAACAATACACAAGATATAACTTGGTTCACCCAATGTGGGCTACGTCCACCAAGAAACA
Organism: Taxus chinensis; assembly: GCA_019776745.2. Classification (NCBI taxonomy): domain Eukaryota; kingdom Viridiplantae; phylum Streptophyta; class Pinopsida; order Cupressales; family Taxaceae; genus Taxus; species Taxus chinensis. The sequence continues at coordinate 536,808,517 of CM034156.1, read as the reverse complement.
ACCAATCTATTATTCTTTTCTTTACAAAGGAAATACAATAAAGATTTTCAATCTTCCACACCTCTCCCAGATGTACAGTAATTTTTGTTCTCAATCTTATCACTTCTTTTTCCAAGAAAAACTTCTTACAATAATTTCTCTTCTTATAATTCTTACCTTCTAACCCTATTTTTCTAGCTTATAAGCATATAAAAACATTAGGGTAACTTAGCTATGCATTTAAAACCATATGATCACCTTTATAATCAAGGATCGGATTAAAATCTGTGTCTAAAATAAAATATCCATGCACAAATAACTGATATCGATTACCCAACCGATGTCGGTTACCCAATCAAATCCGGTTGGTCCCAAGCGACCAATGCCAGTTACCCAACCGACGTTAGTTACTGTGTAAACTTGCAAGTTTGTAAAGCATGTTATTTGTGAAGCCATTTAGCTCCACAACTCAGCAAACTCCCACTTGGAGATAAATTGCTACACTATACCGTACAACTCCATCCTTGGATCCTTTCCTTAGATTGTTTCTTCCTCTTCAAGTCTCAAACTTGAAGGCCAAAAGAAGTGGAGTGTAACTCTTACGTCTTATTTTCCAATGGCTTAGTTAGCATTTCTGCAAGGTTCTCACTTGTATGAATTCTCTCTAGTTTCAGTTGTCCATCCTCCAACACTTGTTGTATTAAGTGATATTTCAACTAAATGTGTTTCATTCTTGAATGAAATGTTGAGTTCTTTGCAAGATGAATCACACTTTGACTATCACTGTACAATATGCAATCCTCTTGCTCCTTTCCCAAATATTCCATGAACCTACTCATCAATATCATCTCTTTTCTAGCCTCTGTAGCTGTAACATATTTATCCTTTGTAGTACACAAGGTCACAACCTTTTGCAATTTCAAAATCCAGCTAACTTTTGTGCCACCTTCTATGAATACATATGCAATTGTGTTTCTCCTACCATAAAGATCTCCAACCATATCTGAATCAATATAGCGTCGTAAAGAAGTATCTGAACCTCCATAACATAAATGCATGTTGGATGTCCCTCTCAAATATCTAAGTATCCATTGGATTACTTTCCAATGATCTTTACGTGGATTGGCCATAAATATACTCACAACTCTAACTTCCCGTGTAATGTCTGGTCTAGTACAAATAATCACATACATAAGGCTTCCAACTGTTGAAGCATATGGAACCCATGACATGTAATTTACCTCCTCAAGTTATGTATGACACTGATCTTTGCTTAATTTAAATTTTCCAGCCATAGGTGTACTTATCGATTATGAATATTTCATTTTAAACCTTTCCGACACCTTATTGATATAAGCTTCTTGAGATAAATACAATTTAGTGTTCTTCCTATCTCTCTCAATTTGGATGCCAAGGATTTTCTTTGTAGCTCCTAAATCCTTCATTGCAAATGTATGAGATAAGTTTTCTTTAAGCTCAACAATGTCCTAGATACTCGATCCTGTAATAAGCATATCATCTACATATAGTAGCAAAATAATATAGCTCCCATTTTAAAGCTTCCTGAAATAAACAAAATGATAAGATTTTCATCTCATATAACCATGATCATGCATAAAACTATCAAACCTCATATACCGTTGCCTTGGAGCTTGCTTGAGCACATACAAGATATTTTTCAACCTGCACACAATTTTATCCTTTCCTTTGACTTCATGAGAACAAGCGACTACTGCATATATCTCTTCCTCCAAATCACCATGAAGAGAATCCCTCTTAACTAAGTTACTCAAACTAAAAATCTTCTTCTCTGTCTAGACTCAATACAGTATGAAAGGAAGTCATTATTACTACAGAAGAAAAAATCTTACCAAAATCAAGACCTATTTTTTTGTGCAAACCCTTTTACCACAAGCCTTGCATTGTATCTTTTATGTCCATCTTCTTCTTCCTTAATCCTATAAACCCATTTGTTCTGATTTATTTTTTTATAACCCAAATCCCATGTCTGATTATGTTCCAAGGATTCCATCTCCTCATCCATTTCATGCTTGCATTTCTTGTGGGTTTTCTTCCTACATTTGTTCTTCAAAACTACTAGGCTCACCACTATTAGTCAATAATAAATAAAACAAGGAAGGTGTAAATATTTCTAGAGGTCTACTTACCTGTTGTGACCTTCTCACAGAGATATTGGGTGTCAGAGTCTTATTTATTACATCCTATATATATGCATCAATCTCTGACAGTGACCAACACCAGTCATTTGTAGTCTATGTCAGTCTAGGGGACCAATGCTGGTTTCATTCTTCTATCAACATCGGTTCTAGTTTCCAATGCCAGTCCTTTGTCTGTAAACACCAGTTCTTATAACCGACACTGTTACCGATAGGTGTCAATTTTAAATTCTAGAATGCATTTTATTGCAAAAAATCTTCCATAGGTTCATGCTTGGGCATAAAAAAAATTTCCCTATACATTCTCTTTTCATTCCATTCAATATCATGACTCCTAACAATCTTAGAATCTTCTAAAGCCTAAAAACAGAATCCGAAATCATGAGAGCCATAACCAATAAAAGTGCATCTCTTAGATTTAGCATCCAACTTCTTCGTGTTTTATTTATCAACAATGCACAAAATATTTTGAACTAAATACTCTAAGAAAAAAAAATCTACCTCTTTTCCAGTCAAAGCTTCTTCTGGTATTCCACCATCTAGTGCACTTAAAGGCCCATGGTTGATTAAATATACTATCGTTTCTATTGCTTCTTCCCAAAACTCTAAGTGTAATCCAACTTGTATTCACATGCTTCCTACACGTTACATAATAGTTTTTTTCATTCTTTCAGCCACACCATTCTCTTGTGGTGTTCTAGGAACTGTTCTTTCTCTACATACTCCATTCGTTGAACAATAATCACTAAAATCCTTGCTATACTACTCACCACCATTGTCAGATCTAATGAATTTTAATTTTAAATTGTATTCATTTTCCACAAGGGCTTTCCATCTTTTTAAAAGTATGAAAAACATCAGATTTACGCTTTATACAATAAACTCATTATGGTGCCCACTTCCCTTGGACACTTATTACATTTTTATTTCGATTACTGTTGGTTATATACAGGGATATTATTGTCTCATTATGGCTTAGCATGATGATTATACGATAGAGATACTTTGATTATTGATGGATTTCGATTCATAGTATGATTGTGTGGATTTCTTAGAGATACATTTTTATATTCATGATAATGTGTTGTTGACATATTTATATATTTATGATATTCAACATTTTCATCATATTGAGTAGGTTTTAGCAGTGAACTAATCTTGTGATCTTATTGGTATTGATGAAATATAGAATTGAGATGTTGTTGAATTTTAAAATAGAAACATTATTTTCCTAGATGGTGATTTAATTTATGTATGGATGATTATTGACTTATATGCATATATTTTATCTTGGATGTTTTGATGCGGCCATGAGGCCGAAGGAGGTATTGTGTATTTTTCAGGTGATTATATCACAACAATCAAAAGGGGGATTAGAGACAGACATCGGAATGCTGGATGGATTCGACAATAGTCACCATGGCAACTTGTGTTATGTTTTGTATGTTTTTATTTATTGTTAGGAGGTCCCCATGGGGGGGAATTACCTCCAATTGTGACCAAGGGGTTTGTGTGTTGTTATTTTATTTTTCTTTATTTAATTTTAGAGTATGTGATTTTATGGTGATGTAATTCCCTTTTATCATTAATTAATTCATGTGTCTAGATTAGTAAATTAATCATGTTACTAAACTAATTATGGATGGGACAAAAATAAGTCATTTATTAGATTAGATGGTTCTTTGGTTTATGTTTTTGCATTGAGTGTATGTGATCTTGAGTGTTGTACACTCTACCTCTCCTTCGAAATTAGGATTTGGCCTTAAGGGCCAATTTTGGAGGCTTGTGGGATAAATTAATCTTGTCCCACACCTCTTAATTTATTATACCAACCCTACCTATGGGTTGGGGGTTCAAAAATAAACCCCATTATGTGTTTTGGAAGGTAAAAGGTGAATTTTAATTGCACATTCTTACATGTTTTTATTTATTTGTCCTAAATGGTATGGGTTGGAGTGGTGTGTGTAAGAGGTTTTTCATACCTCTCAAGCACCCATTTATTTTTCCTTGGATTATGGGTTTGACTTGGGTGATGTGGGGTGGAGAAGAAATGATGTAGCATCATACATGGAGCCGCATCATCTCCCTCTTTCCCTTTTTTATTTATTGAAATTTTTGGGAAGTATTTGGGATTATTTACTTAGATTTTGATCTTGAATTTTGGGGGAGTGCTTGCTTGTTGTATTAGAAGGGAGCTTGGAGTTTCTTGAGTTTAAAATATTTTGGTACTTGCTTGAAAAGTAGAGCTTTACAATGGCAAGGTAGGATCTTGCAATCTTGTTTTCTTCTTGTTTTATTGTATGTTATGTGTAGTATGGATGTGTGTTCTTGTTTGAAGTGTTGGGTAGTAAATTGACCTTAGGTTGTGTTTAGATTTGGAAATAGGGATGAAATATGTGTTAACCAATTTTTCCCCTTTGGAAAAATTAATCAAACACGCCCCTGCATAGGAGAAAAATTAAAGGGTCATTCTAGTCCTGTGAGCTCATGTTTTGAATCGAACAGTAAGGTTGTAGGAGGACTTGGAAATGGAGAAACCAAAGGCTCAATGGAGGAAAATAGCATCAAGGAGGCCAAAGGGTCTTAGGAGAGAAACGGGGAAAGGCTAAAATTCTTTGGGCTTCAAAAACGATTCAGAGCGGGCCCAAATTGCCTAAGTATGGAAGAGACGACGGAAGCTGCCAAGTGTCTCAACGGCGCAACTTCAACATTTAAAGCTAAGGGTGATTCCCCAAACAAGCGCAAAGCTTCCGCATGTCTTAGGCCCCAAAAAGGGATGGATCCAGCCATTGAAAATTCCAAACAAGCAAAAAGAACCACATGTCAGCTCAACGTAATTTAAAAGGTAAAAGCCCAAGATAGAGACTCGAACTAGCGCTAGCTCTCCACGTGGTCAGGGTCAAATAGAAGTCAAAAGGAAGAGGGCCCAAATTAACTAATTATAAGAGTGTCAGTGGAGGCTTCCACGTGTCTCATCGGTGCATCTCCAAGGATCAAGCCCAAAAGGTAGTCCACATGTCTAGAGTCCCCCAAAATTCACATTGGTCGTTGAAAAGTCTTCGATTCAGCGGAAGGTGCCAAGTGTCTTAATGATGCAAATTCAAAAGGGGTGGCCCAAGGGCCAGTCTCAAGCGAGTGCAGATCTTCCATGTGTCCCACGTTTGAAAAGGGAAACACCCACCATTAAAAAGTCTAAGCTTAGGATAGACTTGCGAAGGCCTCCACGTGTCACAGCTGTGCAACTTCAAAGGGACGATCAAAAGAAAAGAATCAAACATGTGTTAGTTCCCCACGTGTCTTGAGTTAGGTATAGTGTCTCCACTAATAGGGGAGCTTGGGCAGAATATAAAGGAAATAGAGGAGGCCAGCGGAAGCTGCCACATGTCTCTTCGGCGTGAATTCAAAAGTGTGGAGGAGGGGGAAAAACTTTGAGACGTGCGAGGCCGCCACATGGACATGAGTGAAAAGACTTCAAATCCAAAGTCCCTTTAGGAGGCTATATCTTTCGATTAGGATGTTTTAGAGAGATCTCAGCACCTGATACCCACCTACCACCATTAATATTTCGACCCGCCATTACTAAGGCCGTCAACTCTCTTACCTACCACCATGATGAAGAATGGGTTTCCCTTCTTGTCCATTAAGGAACAACGATGGGGGTATGGGTGTTACAATGAAACCCATGATTATGGCAGGGGAATTCAATGCCCCTTCAGGGGCAGTTAGAACAGGATTGGATTTCCCTCTTTTCTCTCTCATTCTTCCTATATATTGTACAAGAGGGAAATTTTCAAGGGGTTGGACATTCTTTCTTTGCACCCTTCCTTTTCTCTTCTCTGTAAGTGAATTCATGGAGTCTCGAACCCCTCCATCTAAATTGTAACGTAATTTCAACATCTTGGTTGTTGTAATGCACTGTATCAATTCTTAGAGAAATAGAATAAGTCTGTGGATGATTTCAACCCCCTCTTATACTTTATTGTTTCTTCCTGATCCCTCTTTGTAATCTTGGTCATCTTTGCATGGATATTGTTTTACATTTTAATGCTTTTTGTTTAAAATTTATGCAAGTTTTCATCATTCCTTTGGTGCATCACCTCTGTTAGATTAGGTTTATTTCTTGTATCTCCTTAACCTTGTCTCCTTAGTAAGTTAGAGTAGGATTTAGAACGACCCTCTGCAATCTGAATGTATGCACCTGAATAGAGAAATAGGAGTCATCCTTCATCCGAAGAGCTCTCTCGACTTGCAAAGTCCCACACTTTGAGAGATGCTCCATTTGGTGTAGTCACACTGAGGATCTTAACCCATCAGGTTACTGATTCCATGGGTATTGTGATTCTACAACAACAATATGTTGGGAGGCATAAGAACTTCTTTGTGTGTTTAGGAGGGAGTGGGTTTTGGATTCCCCACCTTGTTCTATTTTTTTATTTTCTGTATTGTGATTTTTGGATTGATTGTGTTTTGGAGGATTTTAAAGGTGGGAATCAAATCCCTTGGTAGGCACAAGGGCACGCCTATATTCCTATCTCTACTTGGATTATTTTAGAACCATTGTTTTGGGAAGTTGTGTTTAAAAATGAGTGTTTTTGTGTGGTTGTAATTCTTGTGTGTTTGTTTCATGAAAGTAAGTGTGGAAGCATTGTATAGTTGCCATGTGTTTGATACATCCCTTATTTCCTTGTGGTTGAGGCTTAGGGGCCAATGAGAAGAATTGTTTCTTCTTATCATTGGAGTTTTGGTTGGGTGGAGAGTGTTTCCTCTCCCGTATTTTTGGTTGTTGTGATCAAGTGAAGAAAAGATGGAGATCTTATTGAAGAATTGGCACTTGGATTTTTTTGGGAAATCAAGAAGTCCTTCCTTGAGAAAATACCATTATTTTGTAAACTCCCACTTAGGTGGAGGACTTGTAGTATTATGTTATTTAAAAAAATAAATGCTGCATTCTAAGTTTCATTTACTAATTTGTATTATTATTTGAGGGAGATTCATTAAGGAATATGTAATTTCCGTTCTCCTTAAATTCTAGAATGTGAAGGAAGAATTTTAAAAGGAATCATGTTTAAAATTTTATTTGTAATGTATTATGAGAAAGAAAATATCTTGTATTGAAAGAAATGAGCTATGCTTAAGGAAAAGAAAGTTTATTTTCATTGTTTAAGTTGCATTATTGTAAAAAGGAAAGAAAGACATTTTAGTAAAGCTAGTTTTGTTATAATGGAAATGTAGTTGAAAATAATGCAACTTGTCCATATTGAGTTGATTTATTACCTCACATGGGTGCATCATTCTTGTTATAAATGTTTTGGAAACATTGTTGAAAGAATCTTGTGGGAATGTTGAAAAATTTTATGTTCCAAAGGAAAGAAGAGTTTATTTTCATCATATCATTTGAAAGGCATATGATGGATAGATAAGTTATATTTTTTCATTTCCTTGCATTGTTGAAAGAAAGTAAAAATTTGTATACTTGATGGAAAGAACTTAAATTTTCCTTGTCATTTTCTTGGTTGATAAAAATAGATTAATTCCTAATACTAGCGGAGAAAATAAATTACTTACGTGCAACTCAGGCCTTAGCCTCATTGGAATGTGTAAATTCATTATTAAGTTATTGTAAAATTACTTATAAATCCAGAGTAAATCAATGTAACAACTAGTGAAATTTGGACTTAATTCTAAACCTCCTATCAAAATATTACCAAATTTTAAAAGAAGATTCTAAGTATGAGAGTTATCTTAGTTAAAATATAAATATAATCATCTTTTAAAAATAGCTTAGATATTAAAGTATCACTATTTATTTGATATTAATAGCGATATTGATATTGTTAATTTAAAACATATATATAATTAATGTATATATGTGATGTATATATATATATATATATATATATATATATATATATATATATATATATATATATATATAAAGAAATTACATTAACTAAAAGAACTAAGTACCAAACCGTATGAGGAAAATAAAGCTGAAGTTGTTGTTTTAGTACAGAGACTGTGGCATATATTTTTCATTGTTGCGGAATAGGGTTGGGGGGAGGGTCCCCAACCCCATCCCCCATCCCATTATAAAATGGGATGGGGGATGGGGTTGGGGACCCTCCCCCAAACCCCAACACATTGTAACATAACCAATATTCCCCCCACAATTTCATTTTACGAACTGTGTAAAACATAATCCGTGGCCGAGTATTACATTCTTTTAACTAGCAATCACATGTGTACATTGCAATGTGAACGCCGAACGATATATGTTATTTTATTTAGAGGTTTAGTTATTACTTTTGTAGTTGATGTTGATAAGGGGTTTGATTGATTTTGTAAGTGTAGAAATATAGATGAGCCACTTAATTTTAATGTTGTTTCTACATTTCAAACTTGTTACAAATCCTGACATGTTCTTTAATTGCAGAGTTCTTCTCTTTGTCTCTGACTTTTCATGCCTACAAATCGTCGAGCATGGTGACATCGCAAGAACAATGCCAATCAAGTCAACTTTAGAACGATTAGTGCTTGTAGGTATTTCCTTAATTTTGGTGGAGTGAAAGTGATGGGAAGGTGTTGTATCCTCATTTTCTATGAGTGGAGTTATGGTTGAAGATGCTTGAAGGAAAATCTCCAAATCATTGTTCAAATGGCTGTAACATAGCTTTTCATTAGGAATTATCACAATCCTCTCATTGGAAATTGTATATAGCTTCCCATTTTCAATATTCTCATAGAATGCTTCAGCGGCCTCATTGAAACAAGTGATGTGAATTTCCCCTCTTTCCTGATCTACAAAATCAAACCCAAACAAAAAACCATCTCCCCTTGCATTGTGATATTCGTGAAGGGTTGTTTTTGCTACGGTGCGACCCTCTACAGACCACATGCGCATAGATGTATTCAAAGCACTTATTTTAGTTGGTGTTCTCACAAAATATTTGTTAACCCGGTTTGCACTTGCATCTGTTTGCGAATATTGAATGTGTTCGAGAGCATTTTTTGGTAGTCAGATTGGAGCACCGATTATGAAATGTGTTTCGACAACAACATCCATTTCAATGATAAGAATGGCAATGCAATGGAAAAGAAAAATGAGATAGATTTAGAACCAAGCAACGGATGGAAAAAACAAACAGAAAGAAATTTTAATTAATATAGGGAGTTTTTGTACATTGGTAATTGAGCAAGAGATGAAGCTTACAGTTCAATTTTGATCATTCTAACAAGGAATTTGTGTAAGCACATAATGGAGCCTTCTTGTATTGATTTTTCAGTTACACGACTTGTAAATTTGGAGGGTAGAAGTGTTGTCTGAAAATGTATCCCATCTGAAAGCTCAACACGATGTTGGGATCCCATGTTGAGAATGGACCTTGGAGAGCAAAAGTGCAGTATCTGAAATGTGGGGTCAACATTGGAACCAACCTCAATCAATAGAGAAACATCTTCGTGTGTCAAAGTTATTTCCATGGAAACTAAAAGATGCTCGAGATTATGGGAATTTTGCAAATATATGGTGGAAAATGTAAACTTGTAGAGTAGTCAATCATGAAATGAAGGATGTGTTAAGGAAAGCATGCATTTGTAAAGAATGAGAACCTTTAAAGTTGGCTTCATTATTATTTTATATTTTCTAAAAAGTGTAAACATGAAGTCTAACCCTTTAACAATTCAATATGCAAAAAATTGATATAATGTACAAAGATTTGGTTAAAAACAACTAAAATTTGCATGGTTGTTTCTCAGCATTAAAAAACTACATTAACGCATCTAACATTGGGTACCACAATAGAAATTAAGGCAAAAAGTACCACATTCAATCGATTTATATTATAATTCATCAGGAACTTGTGGGATTTTCAATATACTATAATTTGGATTAGAGCACATCAAAATTTGAATTTTGGTACTATATACCATCACCAACCTTGATCCACACCTAGATCTTGAATATTATCAAAATCCAATGGAGTCAAGCAAGATTATTAAGAAATTACTAGAGGCAGGGAAGTCTGATAAGATTCCTAAGCATATTACTCCAGTTGACATAGGTGTTGTTCATAATTGTATTGCACCAGGGAAGGCCAAGACTTCAAGTGATTTTAAAGGTAAGTCCTTGAATTGGTTATCTGTGTTATCTTAAAAATGAGCCTGTAAAGATTGGATGTTGTTTAGTGCCTTACAATGATGAGAATGATGTTAGTTCTTTGTAAATGATGAGGGAATTGCAAAAATAAGGTAATACTTCAGGCATATATTCTTGTTGTATGTTTTGTATCAAGCCTGGATATTTTTAAAATGATGTTCACTCTACAGTGAAAATTTGCACACCATTTAAGCATCACTTTGCTTTTAAAGGAAACTCTTGTATAGGGAGGTTTGATGTTATCCCCATCTAGGTTAGGGAATCTACTGGTTGGACTCATGATCTTAAAATATACACTAGACAAGTTAAACATTTCAGGATTACAGGGCATTAACTTATTCCAAGAAACCTCATTACTATAGAAACAAAGACTAAAAAATGGTTCAAGGTCATACTGTAAAAATCAATCTTGGTGTAAATCTCCCTGCTTTTTCTTGTTTTTTGGTTTAAGACAATTATGGTTAACATAACTAGTAGTAAAGAACGATACCAAAGATCTTCAATGTGACGAAAGGAACTTAAGAAGTTGAATTCCTTGAACTTCTCTATAGGCACATTAAATTGTAGAATGGCTATTTTATATCTCACCTACCTTAAACTGCTTTTAATTTCAAATTTCAATATCAAGTGAATAAGCAATGTTAAATGAAAGATACTATCTCATTTTCAAACTCCCATGCATCTAATTGTATACGAGTCCAACTCAACAATCATGGTCATGCACGACACTTCCTCTGAAGTTTATATTTAGCATTTAGTTAGCTTCGCATGATTGTAGCTTTCACTTTTAAGTTTTTAACCATGTACATGTGTGCCATAAGCTTTCAAACTTGTATACCATAAATCGAAGGACTAAAAATAATGACAGTTAAGAATATTTCCCCAAATTATTTCCAACAATAGGTATAAGACAATGACAATTCATATGATCAGGATTTAGCAGAAAAGAAAACATACTTTTAATATTTCCAGTGTGAAAAATAGAATGCCAAAGCTTAGTTGATAAAATTCTTGTAAGGTTACAAGACAGGTGCCAACAACTAAACACAAGTTACATAATGACACTTACTTTAAGCCTCCATTAGGTTATAAGATATTGAACTGAAATTGCTTCAAAATATTATGGAACTTACTTCAAAAAATTGTGTAAACAAAGTTAATCCATAGATAAACATGAAAGTTATTGTCTGGTCCTTAACTTTTTTGGTTCCAAACATACTAAAATCCAATTGTACAAACACAAAAATATATACTTCCTCTGAATCTAATACTCAATTTTCACTTTTTCACACAGATGATATGGTTATAAATCATAATAGTTGGATTGTAGCTTATACTAAGATGATTGAGGACTTCACATTCTAAAAACAGCCGACACATTTTTCCTGCTACCCCCAAAGCCTTAAAATAAGAATTGAAATTGAGAATACAATTCAGATTTTTTCATTTGACCACATGCTTGTGTCCCCTAACCTTGACATGACTGCTCTACCAAAAGTTACGAGACCGAAAAAAGTTATAGGCAATAGCGTAGGAGAAGTGAACAAACTATTCTTAGTGATAGTGAAATCATAAGGAAACAAATAAGTTAACTCCAATGAATCCAAGAAATCATTATCACAGTATCTCCATCCATTTATTATGGCATACATCCCTCACAAAATGGATTGGTTGCCTCTAGGCCGAGAAAATTCCAAGATGTTTAAGGGCTTGCGGGTCATTTTGCATACGTTATCTCATCTTGGCAATTTGGGAACAGACTATTTCAGTAACAGATTCACCATCAAAATTCTTTAGTATGTTAAAAAGGGGAACCTGACACATAGCAAATACCCATCACAAAATAGTTGTAGCTATGCAATGGAATGAGTAATACTAAATCCAGACAAACTGTCCAAGGGTAAAATACATGCAGTACATTTTTTAAATGATCATAAAATTTAAACTATATTTTGTCCACAATATGAAACCTTAGACATAACTAAGATTATAGAGTACCTTAAAAATCCAATGAAAGGCTTGAAAGGGCAGAACCAAATGTATTTTCAATATAATCAAATGACTTAGAGAAGCTTGGATTCCTACCAAATGTTTTGCATAAGCAAGTAGAATCTAGACAAGTTTATTAATAGTCTACCTGTGATATGACAAATGGCAAGGAATACACTCAAATTGTAAGTAAAAGAATAGGATAGAAACATTTGATTGAGATTTTTTGCATCTCAAACCCTTGCATGGTTCACAAAAATTATCAGTATCAAACTTGTAGTGAAGGATAATGGATATGAATCAAACTTTTGTGTATCCAACACGTTTTACTTGTAATGTAAATGATTGGAAGATTGTTTCATTATTTCTGAATCATAGTAAAGATCCAGATTGTTACATCTGTTCAATTCGGTCAGAAATTAATTGAGGACATTTGGGATTTGGAGGAAATAAAAATTGCGTGCATGTGTGGCCATCTTAACAGAACGATATAAATCTTCTACCATACTTTACTACCAAATCAACATTACCCATGTTGCTCTTTATATTAAATACTTCCATAAGTTCTAGATTGTCTGTAAACTGTCAACATGCAGAAAATATGGATTCATTTAAGTAACAAAAGACAATATAATGAAAATGAACAATCATAATAAAACTTCAATTCCTATGGACAAAGTAAAGTTACAGGTACATAATTCCAAGTAAAAAACAAATGTACTTCCCTTACACTGGATCTCACAGCAAAAAATCCCTAGTAAGATGACGCTCGATGCAACTGAATGTAGAACATAATAGAATGGACCTCGATGCAGCTGAATGAAGAAGGAAACCAAATGCTTAATAATTTGTGTTGGTTTAATTGTTTTAGAGTATTTAAAGATAATTTAGCATGTAGAAAAAACATCAGTTAAAAATAAAAATGAAAAAGCCACGGTTAAAAATTGCCTGTAAAAATGAAAATGACGTGTAAACAACAGTCAAAATTAAACACCTAGGAAAAACGTCTAGGAGGCTGTCAAATTCAACATCACTGCAGAAACGTCCAGAGGACCTTTACCATAGGGGGAATGCCTTCAGTGTAATTAGTTTATATATATAAAGACATATATACAAAAATATATAATCACTATAATATTTGATATTTGGGTCTTTAATCAATTAAAATTATCAAAATATATACATGTATACATATATATGTATACAAAATTATATACATATATATATATATATATACATATATATATATATACATATATATAGATATATATATATATATATATAATATATATACATATATATCATATATATATATATATATCTATACATATATACATACATATATATATCTATATATATATACATATATATACATACATATATATATATATATATATATATATAGATATATATATATATATACATATATATACATACATATATATATATATATATATATATATATATATATATATATATATATATATATATATATATATATATATATATAATCTTAGACAAATGAAAACACATACCATTTAACCATTTAATCAAAATGGGCCAAAACCCATATGCCCATTTGGGAAAATCTTAAAAATATGAGTTAAATAAAATAGATGAATACATTAAAACCTTAAATAAGGGTGTAAAAAAATAAGAAAATAAATGTACAGCGTGTATGCCTCTCCAAAATCTTGAGATGACCTCCTATGGCTTCCTCTTTCTCCTCCACCAAACTGCAAAAAAAAAAAAAAAAAAAAAAAAAAAAAAAATCAAATACAAGAGAAAGAAGCCTTTCATAAGCAAACTTAGGGTTAGTGGAACCCTTTGATATTTTGGTCTCAAATGAATCCATCCAATGGATGGGATTCATCCCTACAAAGATTATGTGGGGAGTGGTTGAGTAAAATTTAAAATTTAAATTTTAAATGCATGGGTTGACTTTTTAGGGGGGCACTTGTGTTTTGTAGGGGGTGGGATAATTTCTCTAACCCTTGTGCTAAATTAAGGAAATTGTTATTTGTTTTTAAACCTTGTCACCTTGTGGGATTAAAATAACTTTAGTATTTAATTAAATATACCCCTTTACCCATGGGATTAATTTGTTCAAGTTTGACTATAGTAGAATTTAAATGTTTATCAAAATAACTTTTAGGGGGGACCTAAACCACACCCTAGGCTAGCTAAGTTCATTGAAGGGTATTGAGAATTTTATTATTTTATTTTAATATAATGGGGATTAAGAAAAATAAATAAAATTATTTTATTAATTTAAAGTAACTTAGAAACAAGAATGTGAAAACTGTTAATTCGAAAGCTTTTTGCGGTAACGCTTTTAAAAAAAATTAGTCCAGAATTTTTCTAGCTTATGCTAGGTTGCTCTTAAGTTTCATGTAGGAAGAATTTAGCGGGCGTTACCATTGGTATGAGATTCATGGGTTCAAAGCTTGGATGCTTGGGCACACTAGAAAGCATGAGATATGAACATTTTAACCTAGAGATTTTTTTTAAACCTTGAAAACAACATTGTATGGTGATTGTATAACATAACAAACTTAGAAAAATGGAACAAGACCTAGAATGATGAACTAACTCTTGCCTTATTCTATGTAAGAGGTGTGAACCAGACGAGGGTTTCTTTCATGTAGATCTAGACTTACCACCTCCAAATCAGGCTGTAGCAGCCATTCTACCTCAGATATTATAGATGATTCGAGATGTCAATGCCCCTATACATGGAGGGTCCTTAAGAGGACGACTTGCCAAAAAGTATAGGGATTCATCAGTTGAGGCTCATGTATCTCCTCGACATAGTGAGCAGCAAAGGGAAGAGAACT
The DNA here is from genome assembly GCA_019776745.2 of Taxus chinensis. Lineage (NCBI taxonomy): Eukaryota > Viridiplantae > Streptophyta > Pinopsida > Cupressales > Taxaceae > Taxus > Taxus chinensis. The sequence goes on along the minus strand of CM034156.1, from coordinate 536,793,380 downwards.
CCCATGTGGATTCGGATAGGGTAGAGTCACCGCAGAGGGGACATAGAGACAATATTTCAGGTCATAAGGAAAGATCTCAGAACCCTAGGAAGAGGGAGGAGCATGTAGAGAGACATAGGGATCGTTAGTAATCAGCTATAGACCATATCAGGGAGATCCTGAAGCTACGTCCATCTCACTATTGTGGAGATATAGGGTATTTTCAGGAAGAGGCCTAGTTAGTGGGCTTGAGTGGGTACTTTAAGCTCTACCCATGTATTAGCAACACGAAAGCTCGTGTTACGATCCATCTTCTGAGGGATGGAGTAGGTTTTTTGTGGAGAACCAAGGAGTAGAAGCTCCACGTAGACTCAGAGAAAGTTACATGGGAGATCTTCGAGGAGCGGTTCAGGAATAGGTATTTATCCAAGAGGTTCATCCAGTAGAGGATAGATGAGTTCCATGACCTCCGTTAGGAATCCATGACTGTAGCTGAGTATGAGAGTTTATTTCTTTACCTACTTTAGTATGTTAGCTATATAAAGGATGAGAAGGTCTAGATTCAAAGGTTCATCAGTGGCCTGAATTTGGATTTAGGAGGTGCGGTGTGGATTCATTACCCACAGACCTTAGTAAAGGCCATTGAGAAGGCCTACATTGCAAAGGAGATGTGGGGGAAGACTCAGCAGGCCTGGGATAGAGTGTGAAGCTGCATCCAGCAAATGTAGGATATCAAGTCCAGGGGGTCAGCTCTTCCTCCTCATGTTATACATGGTTCTGCATAGTCTTCATTCATGCCACAATAATAGCCACCTTAGCAACAAAAAACTCGTCTACCATTCAGAGATACTCTGAGATTCTACGCTTAGAGGGGATATAGTATGGGGCCTCCTCCTAGGGGTCCCATTAGGACACATGGTGCATTAAGAGCTTAGTCAGCAGGATCTCATCAGCAGAGACCTCAGTAGTCCATAACCGGATCATCAGGATCCACAGCCCAAACTTGTAGAGTATCGGCTAGAGCTACATCTCATTAGAGAGGACCAGGTAACTGTTATGGTTGTGGCATTGTTAGACATCATTGGAGGGAGTTCCCATAGAATCCTATTAACAAGGGTAAGGAAAAAATTTCAGATCCTATGATTTGAAACATGAGATGTAGCCATTGGATCTACGCATCGGTCAAGATCCACTAGGCTCAACACTAGAGTACCATGATAGAGACTATAGGTAGCATTGGTGGTATTCCTTCCTCTATAATATTTGATTCTAGTTTGAATGATTCATTTATTGCATCATATTTAGTAGTGTGTTGTAGGTTGGCAACAGTTAGGCAGGGTCTTAGTTGGGATGTTGAGATGGCTTCTGGAGCCAAAATCTATATAGACTCCTTAGTTAAGGAGTGTGTAGTGGATTTAGGACCCTTCACCACTACCTTGGATCTTCGTATCTTTCCATTGGGTTCATATGGAGTCATATTGGGCATGGAATGGTTTTCTAAACACAGAGCTAGAGTGGACTATTACCATAAGACTATATCATGTAAAGATGATCTAGGACTTGAGTTAGTGATAGCTGATTTCCATACGCACTATTTTTGTTATGCATCTTAAGCGGTGTGTGCGATGAGTTTTCCAGATGTATGCTTTTATGTTTAGTGATGGATCTGAGGATGAGCTTAGTGGTCCATTACTTGATGACCATCACTTCTTGAGAGAGTTTTCTAATGTCTTTCTGGGGGATCTACTAGGGTTACCTCCCCCACGTGAGATATATTTTCACATAGATTTCATTCCTGGAGAAAAACCTATCTCACGAGCACCTTATCGGATGACTACCCCTCAACTCTATGTGCTCAAGTTGTAGCTTGAGGGCCTTTTGGATAAAGTCCTTAATCTATCTTAGTGTATCCCCTTGGGGTATACTAGTGATTTTTTTAAAGAAGAAGGAAATATCTCTGCATGTGTGTATTGATTATTTCCAACTGAACAAAGTAACAATCAAGAATAGTTACCCCATTCTTTGCATTGATGATTTATTTGATTAGATGAAGGGGGCCAGTGTGTTTTCCAAGATAGATCTTAATTTGGGATATTATCAACTGACGATCATGGAGGAAAATATTCATAAGACCACCTTTCATACAAGATATGGCCATTAAGGGTTCACAGTAGTGCCTTTTGGTCTCATGAATGGCCTTGTAGTGTTCACAAGCCTGATGAATGGGGTGTTCAGGACATTTTTGGATCGCTTCATGCTAATTTTCCTTAAAAAAATTATCATATACTCATGTACACATAAGGAGCATGAAGAACACCTTCGTCAGGTTCTTTAGTGTCTTCGTTAGATGCATCTTTATGGGAGCCTAGAGAAGTGTCCATTCTTTCAGATAGAGGTGCACTATTTGGGCCACATCATTTCTAGGGAAGGTTCACACATGGTCCTTCCAAGATTCAAGCTATTATGGATTGGGTAGCACCCACTAGTGTGACTAAGGTGCATAGTTTCATTGGTTTGGTAGGATACTACATGAGCTTTGTACAAGAATTTTCTTAGGTTGCACACCCCATCACTCCCCTTCAGCAGAAAGGGAAGAAGTTCCTATGGTTAGATAGATGTGACTAAGCCTCAAGGACACTAAAGGAATGTTTCACAATAGTTCCTATTCTTGCAGTGATTAGACACTCAGGGAGAGTTCTTCATTTCCATATATGCTTCTTTGGCAGGACTTGGAGGTGTGTTGATGCAAGAGGGACGAGTAGTTGCTTTTGAATCTCATAAAATCAAGGATTATGAGCTCAATTATCCGATGCATGACCTTGAGCTTGCATTAGTTTTTCCCACATTTGTGTATTGGTTAAATTTTCTTCTTTGTGAGAGATTTACACTCAGGACTGATCACTTCAGTCTTTGCCACCTCTTCGTGCAACCCAATCTCAACACTTGTCAGTGACATTAGATGGAGTTGTTTTATGAGTACATTATGGAGTTAGAGCATGTGAAGGATAAGGAGAACATGGATGTAGATGCCCTAAGTAGATGGAGACATGTGGCTATGGCTACTTCAGTAGGTATAGATTTGTGGAGTAGGATTTTGTAGCAGCTTCCTCACGGTAACATCTACCTTACAGCCAGAGCAGAGATTGAGTCTGAGAGAACCCTTGAGGGAAGATTTGATGTATTTTCATTAGAGACAGATGGTCTTCTCAGACACAGGGGTTCAATATATGTTCTAAGAGATGGAGGCTTAAGCCAGGAGATTTTGAAATACCTTCACCATGCACCTTATTCAGCCAATCTTGGGGTGAAGAAGATGCATGCCACCTTGAGATATTTTTACCATTGTAGGGGACTATGGAGAGACATGGCTTAATTTTTTAATGCTATTTAGTGTATCAGAATGTGAAGGCTGATCATTAGCATCCAGCTGGCCTTCTCTTCCCTTATGGTATATTAGAGTGGAAATTGGAAACTATTTCCATAGAGTTCATACTTGGGTTACCAACGTCGAGGTAACACCACGACGCCATCATGGTAATGCTTGATAAATTGATGAAAGTGGTTAAATTTTATCCTGTCAAGACCACCTACATAGCTAGTGTAGTGGCACAGGTATACCTTGATGAGATTGTTAGATTGCATGGGATTTTGTAGAACGAACCTTGTACACTTCTCACTTTTGGACTATCATTTAGTATGCTCTCGGGATAAATATAAATGTCAGCCAACCTATCACCCTTAGAAAGATGGAAAGAGTGAGTGGGTGAATCAAATCCTGAAGGACATGCTTAGGATGTATGTCACAGACCAACAACCTAGGTGGCCTAAGTACTTATATCTGGTGAAATTTTACTACAATAATAGTTTTTGAAGTTCGATAGGCTTGGCTCCTTTCTCAGGAATTGTATGGTAGGGACTACAGGACACCACTAAGTTAGGAGAGATTCGAGGAAAGTGTTTCTCTTGGGCTATCTTTACTACAGGATATGGAGTAGTAGGTTGTTGTGATCAAGTAGAGATTGCAGAAGGCTCAAGGACAAGAAGAAGAAGTATGTATTCTTCGTGTAAGGATACATAAGAGCCCTATCCATTACAAAAAATCTCTAAGCTTGCTCCTTGAGTTCTGGGTCCCTTTGAGATCTTGGAGTGTATTGGTCCTTTGGCCTATCGTCTAGCATTGCCACCTAGCTTGTCTCGCATCTAAGATGTGTTTCTTTTTTCTATACTTAGGAGATACATTTCTGATCCTTCTCATGTATTTGATTAGACCACATTGTAGGTGTAAGATCAGGGGAAGGTGATGGTGGAGCCCATTTTTATTTTAGAGCCCAGGATCGTGGGCCTTTGAGGCAAAGAGATTGATCAAGTTCGGGTCTAATGGGACATCTAGGATGAGATTTCTGCTACATTGCTACGAGTCCAATTTCCACACCTATTTCAATGAGTTCAAGGATAAATTCGAGTCTAAACGGAGGGGATGTAGTGCCCACTTCCCTATGAACACTTATTACATTTTGAATTTCAGTTTACTATTGGTTATATACATGGATATTATTGTATCATTTTAGAATAACATGATGATTATACGATAAAGGTACTTTGATTATTGATAGTTCTCTATTCATAGTATTATCATGTGGATTTCTTAGAGATAAATTTTATATGGATGATGATGTGTTGATTGACATATTTATATATTTTTGACATTCAACATTTTCGTCATATTGAGTAGAATTTAGCAATGAACGAATCTTGTAATCTTATTGGTATTGATGAAATATAGAATTGAGATGTTGTTGGAATTTTAAAACACTAACATTATTTTCCTAGATGATGATTTATTTTATGTATGGATGATTGTTCACTTATATGCATATATTTTATCTTGGATGTGTTTGATGCGGCCATAAGGCCAAAGGAAGTTTTTTGTGTTTTTCAGGTTATTATATCACAACAATCAAATGGGGATTAGAGACTAACCACATAAGAATGCACTGGATGGATTCAAAAATGGTCACCCTGGAAACTTGTGTTATGTTGTGTTTGTTTTATTTGTTATTAGGGAGTCCCCATGGGAGGGGGAATTACCTCCAATTGTGACCAAGGGGTTTGTGTGTTATTGTCCTTTTCTTTTCCTTTATTTAAATTTAGAGTATGTGCTTTTATGGTGATGTAATTCCCTTTTATCATTAATTAATTTTTGTCTAAATTAGTAAATTAATAATATTGCTAAACTAATTATGGATGGGACAAAATAATTCATTTATTAGATTAGATGGTTCTTTAGTTTATGTGTTTTAAGTTGAGTGTATGTGATATTGAGTGTTATACACTCTACCTCTCCTTGGAAATTCGGCTTTGGCCTTAAGGGAAAATTTTGGAGGCCTGTGGGACAAGTTAAACTTGTCCTACACATCTTAATTTATTATACCAGCCCTACCTATAGGTTGGGGGGTCAAAGATAGACCCCATTACATGTTTAGGAAGGCAAAAGGTGAGTTTTAATTTCAATTTCTTTCATGTGTTTATTTCTTTGTTCTAAATGGTATGGGTAGGAGTGGTGTGTGTAAGATGTTTTTCATACCTCTCAATGACCCATTTATTTTTCCTTGGAGTATGGGTTTTACTTGGGTGATGTGGGGTGGAGAATAAATGATGTTGAATCCTACATGGAGCCACATCATCTTCCTCCTCTTTTCTATTTATTGAAATTTTTTGGTAGTAAATGGGGTTACTTGCTTACCTTTGAATCTTTAATTTTTAGGGCTGTTTTCTTGTTCGGAGTAGAAGGGAGCTTTGGAGTTTTTTGAGTTTTAAATATTTTTGGACTTTCTTGCAAAGTGGATATTTACCATGGCAAGGTAGGATCTTGCACTCTTGTTTTCTTCTTGATTTTTCTTGTATGTTATGTGTTGTATGGATGTGTGTTCTTGTTTGAAGTATTGGGTAGTAAATTGACCTGTAGGTTGTGTTGAGATTTGGAAATGGGGATGAAATATGTTTTGAGGCATAATATATTCTTTGTGGGATTATGAGGGATTGGGTTTTGGATGTCCCACCTTGTTCTATTTTGTTATTTTGTGTATTGTGGGAGCCATAAGAGAGAGTGAGGCATAAGGGTGAGGGAGGCATAAAAGACATATTTTTGTTGTGGGGAGGCATAAGAGATTTTGTAATTGATTTTATTTTTGATTATTTTAGAGGTGGGCATACAAACCCTTGGGAGGCATAATGGTGCACCCCCATGTTCCTATCTCTACTTGGCTTATTTTGGAGCCATTGTTTTGGGAAGTTGTTGTGCTAAAAAAATGAGTGTTTTGTGGTTATATTTTCTTGTGTGTGTGTTACTTGATAGTAAGTGTGAAATAATTGTCATAGTTGTCCATATTTTTTATCCATCCCTTATTGCATTGTTGCTGGTGCTTGGGGGCCAATGAGAAGAATTTCTTCTTCTTATCATTGGAGTTTTGGTTGGGTGGAGAGTGTTTCCTCTCCCCAATTTTTTTTTGTTGTGATAAAGTGAAGAAGAGATAGATGGAATAATTGGCACTGGGAGTTTTTTAGGAAATCAAGAAGTCTTGAGACCAATAACCATTATTTTGTAAATTCCCACTTAGGTGGCGGACTTGTAGTATTATGTTCATTTATAATAAATGTTCCATTGTAAAATTCCCATTTACTAAGTTGTATTTTTATTTGAGGGAAATTCATTAAGGAATGTGTATTCTCCCTTCTCCTTGAAAGAATGTGAAGGAAGAATTTGAATGGGAATCATGATTAAAATTTTAGTTGTAGTGTATTATGAGACTATATTGTATTGTATGGAAAGAAATGAGCTATGCTTAGCAAAGGAAAGTTGAGGTTCATATAAAGTTGTGATTGGAAAAAGAAAAGAAAATATCTTAGTAAGGCTCATTTTAGTGGAAATGTAGTAAAAGAAAACAACTTCCTATTAGGTTGTGTTATTCACATTGTGCATTAAAATAAAACATTTATTGGAAAATATTGTTGTAAAATTCTTGTGGGAATATTTGAAAATTTCATGTTGTAAGGAAAGAAATATTAATTTTTTTTATATTATTTTGAAGGCATAAGATAGATAGATAAGTTATATTTGTTCATTTCCTTGTATTGTTGAAAGAAATTCAAACTTGTATGCTAAGGTGGAAAGAACTTAAATTTTTCCTTGTCATTTTCTTGGTTAATAATAATAGAATAATTCCTAAATCTAGTTGTGTAAAGGAACTATTTGCAGCTTAGGACTTAGCCTCAAATGTAGATTCCTTAAGATATTGTAAAATGGGACTTATTCCAAAGTAAATCAATGTAACAACAAGTGAAATTAGATTATATTCTAAACTAGCAATATTATTACCAAATATTAAAAAAAGATCCATTCTAAGTATGAGATGTCAATAAAATATTATAATATCATGTAGGGAAAATATAAATTTTATAAAGTAAATGTCACTTGATAATATTATATATATATATAAACCATCCCATTGTGAAAAGGAATTTGCATGTGCCTGTGAGATTTATTGTTAGCTAGATTTGGATGGGTGGCAAGGGTAACCCCCAAAGGTAATCAATGGCCGAGTATTACATATTTTCCTCTTAATAATAATAGTATTAAGATATTATTATTATTGAAATATAGATATAGATATATATACATTTATATATATATACATATATACATATATACATAATATATGTATATATATATATATATATGTATCTGTGTGTATGTATATAGATTATAGATATATTTATAATATTTACACATATATACATATACATATATATATATGTATATATATATATATATATACACACATATACATATATGTATGTACATATATATATTATATATTATATTTATATCTATATATATATGTGTATATATATATATATGTATATATATGTATATATGTATATATATATATATATATATATATACAATACTTATGTAAATCTATATATGTATATGTGTGTGTGTGTGCGCGTGTGTGTGTGTGCGTGTGTGTGTGTGTGTGTGACGTACATACGTACGTATATCTCTTACACAAATGAAAATACATACCATTTAACCATTTAATCAAAATGGGGTAATACCCATATGCCCATTTGGGAAAATCTAAAAAATATGAGTTAAATAAAATAGATGAATAGTTTAAAACCCTAAATAAGGGTGTAAACAAAATAAGAAAATAAATGAGGCATGTATTTCTCTCTAAAATCTTGAGATTGCCTCTAATGGCTTCCTCCTTCTCCTCAACCAATCTGGAAAACAAAAGAAAAAGAAATAATAAGTAAAAAAAAGAGAACGAAGCCTTTCATATGAAAACTTAGAGTTATGTGAAATCCCTTGATCTTATTGCCCCAAATGAATCCATTCAATGGATAAGATTCATCCGTACAAAAAGTAGGTGCAGATTCTTTGGGTAAAATTCAAATTTTAAATTTTAAATGCATGGATTGACATTTTAGGGAGCCGCTTGAGTTGTGTAGGGGGTGGAATTATTTTCATACCCCTTGTTACTAAATTAAAGACCTTGTTATGTGTTTTTAAACCTTTTCACCTTGTGGGATTAAAATAACTTTAGTATTTAATTAAATAGACCCCTTTACCTATGATACAAGTTTATCCTAGTTTGACTGTAGTAAAACTTAAATGTTTATCAAAATAACATTTAGGGGGAACTTAAACCATGCCTTAGACTAACTAAGTTTTTTAAAAGGGTATTAATGAGGGTTTTAATTATTGTACTATAATGGGGATTAAAAAGAAATTAAATTTTATTAATTTATAGTAACTTAGAAATAAGAATGTGACAGCTATTAATTCGATACCGTTTTAAGGGCACAGTTTTCAAAAAAAATTATTCCATAAATTTTCTAGTTTGCCCTAGGTTGTTCTTGGGTTTCATGCGGGCAAAATTTAGCGGGTGTTACACTCATCCCTTTCTTGTGGAATCATCAATGAAAGTTACAAAGTATTGGGATCTATATGCACCCAAAATTTCATGTGCTACATTTTCAGAAAACGGTTATCAAATTCCCAAATGATGATTCATGTCCTTTCAGAAGGTCTTCAAGCTCCAAAACCCATTCACAGTGTATATTTTTATCCTGTACATTCTTACTTAGCTTTACGATGCTTTCTTTTAGCTTCCCGCTTCATTATGTGCATGTTTTAGCCTTTAGTGTCAGGATCGCTTCCCAGGTGGGGGCAGCGGTCCTGGGACTGCTTCCCCGACTTGGGTGGCGGTCCTGAATGCTTTTTCTACAACTCTTCATGTGTGTTTTTGACACGCGACGCTTCACTTAACTCAACTTTTAGGGTGTGTTTGTGAACCTAATTCGCTTAAAATAGTCTTATTTATATGGTATTCCTTCCCTCTTCTATTTTTAAATAGAATTAATTAGTTGAAACCTTTCCTTGTGAATGAAGGCACCTCCCATACTCCATACCTATATATTTGATGCTTGTTTTCAAGAAAAAGGCCTGAGAGTTTTATGTATCTTGCGTTGTATTAATGATACGATCTTGATAGGAATTGTATAGCCAAACTTTGATCTCTTGTGCCATGTCTCTCTTCTACTTGCATTGCATCTGGACTGTCATCAAGCTATCATTACTCAAGTGCCATCCTCCAACTATTGTTATTTGCTTTCGCAATTTCTTGGACTCACATGAACACTCAGAGAAAGAAAGAAAAAACTGAGGGAACAATATTACTACATAGCTGGATTTACCTTTGTTCTGTGAATTCCATGTTGTATTTTTTGTTTTATTTCCTTCATTCTTACAATTTATCATTGATATATCATATCAAATATAGTATAAATTAATTTTCTTTCATTTACAAGTAATTAGTTAATTTCCAAGAGGGTTTAAATCATTAATAGTAGATCCCGGTGATGAATCCTCTTCTTCTCATCCATGTGGATCTAAAGGAGAGAATATCTATAGGAGGTTGTCCACATATCATAGATCATTTGGACAAGTTATTGTTTAAAGTTAGTTTAGTTTCAATACACTCATCACGGGTTAATAACCACACTAGGTTATCTAGCTTGTTTATTTTTAGTGTAGAAGTAGATATAATTATTGAGAATAGAAACAAATTGTTGTTTATGATTTTAGTATATCAGTTTTTTGATCTATTTAGATTATTTTTCTTTCATGTAGTAGCATAGATTGTTAATTTCATTCATCTTACATGGACACTTCAAAACTAGATCAACACTTAGATTCAAGTTAGGCAAACAAACCATAGGGAATTTATGCTACCCCTTCAAACTAGCCTCTAAATCTCCCCCTTTGTTAACTCAGCTACCAGGAGATCACACTACAAATCTTAGTCACTGATACTCCTATAGTTAGCCACACACATTCAACATTGGCTGCTCCGACACGACCTCGGGGGGTAGAGTACGGTTGAAGATCATGTGTTCATTTTCATCTATATAAACTGGTGAACCTGACATGAAGGATTAATTCTTTCTCGTTTCCTTTCTTTCATTGCTATTACCTCATCTTACCATTTCTTACCCTATTTTGGTAGGTATTTTATCCCTTTTAAAATATTTCTAGAAGAGAGTTTGGTGGGCCATTTGGCTGTAATATATTTTACAACCAATGTGTAACCACAACAATCCCTTTCTCTTTCAAGGTGGGGTGACAATTACACAAGCAATGTCCAAACCTCCCCTAGTTACACTTCAAACCCCATTAGCTATGTAAGGATGGAGGAGGTTGATCAATCGTTAGACATGAAACATGATCAACCCAATGTAAACCATGTTGTTATCACAAACGTAATAGTTTCCTACCACAAGTTCTTGTCAAGACCTCACACTGCCATGTAATCAACAGAGGATTATCTATTTGCATGAATATCTAATCCTCTTCGTCATATAGATGAGTCTTTGAATCTTTGGATCGAATGAAGGCCACAACATCTGAGATTTCAAATACCTATCCCAAGATTCTTACTTCCAAAGAAGACAAGAATTATAATACTGAACAATTCATGATGAGGTATCATGAGCCTGCTCAATCAAACCCTACACCATAGGCACCCCAATAAGGGACTCAATCCTCTCACAATGCTCTCATTTCTGCTTTAGTAGGGAGGATTAAACAACTAGAAAGTTCCTAGAATTCACAACCAACACATGTAGTAGGGCAGAACATAGGGTATCCAGTTGACAGCAAATAATACATCCCTTCCAATGAGAAACCAACACAATATCCTATATAAAAAGGTTATCTGATTCATTCAAGTCTAGGTGATCTTCTCACAAGGTTAGACACACTAAGGATGGGTCCTCATCCTTCCCAAGCTTATCCTACGCAAGGGCTAGCTGAAAGTGCATTCTCGAATGTCGTCACAACAGGAAATGCGATGTTCCCTGGTTTTGCACCTGCTATTCCATATCTTGGACCTATCTCACCTTACATGCATATGTATTACGAAACTCCTTAGATGGACCCATATACCATTCCTGATCCCTACATGCCATATCAAGGGACCCCAAATATTCCCGTAAATTCTTATATTGCAGCTTATCCAACTCCTCCTCCTCCACCTCCTTATCAAGGATCTTCAATGGTGGAATCTTACTCAATGGGTACATACGCTGAGTACTTAAAGGAGCCTCTTGACTTCACCATATGTGGTGTCATGCTTCCACACACATTGTTGGATCTTCCAATATTTAAGGGAAAAGGAGACTCGAATGCTCATATCAAGGCCTACACTACTGCTATCAAGGAATTGCTTCCTTGGGATGTTGTAGTGGTTAAGATATTTCCAAAGACTCTAGAAGGAATCACACTGAATTGGTATTACCGTATTCTAGAAGCTTCAATACATTCCTTCAAAAAACTCATTTCTGAGTTCATCAAATAATTTGACATGAACAAGTTGTTGCATATAGGGATTAGGGAGTTCCTGCATATTAGAAAGGAGAAAAATGAATCTATTGCCCATTTCATCCAGAGATAGGACAAAGTTATCTATTCCTCTACGAGTGCACCCAACATGGATTGAATGGAACTTTGTGATATTTTCCTTCACTCGCTCAATTGAAATACTAAGGAAGAGGTCCAAAAGTTTCTTTTTTGTAGTTATGAGAACGTATTGGAAAGAGTGCTTCAAAGTCATCAAGCCTCTATAGAAAGTGGGCATAAGATCTATGGTCCCAATGGGAAATTGGTATCCCCAAGCCAAAGTAATGCAAATTATCAAAACAATGGTGCCAACAACCAAGGACCTAAAGGTGTGAATCACAATCATGGTGCTACCATGAATAGTGCTACTGATCAAGCCAAGAACATTGGTCTTCCAAACAACAGAAACACTAACAATAACAACATTTCAGGAAATAAAATAATCCCTAACACTATGTCTTCTATCAACACGGTCGATGTAAATCATCCACCACAAAAATAAAATCAAACACAAGGCCCAAAATAGTATCGAAACTCTTGCCAAGGGGCAATGAATCATGGTTATAAAAACCAATTTCAAAACTACAACTGAGGTTATAATCAACAACAGCAAGACGCTTATCAAAGACCAAGAGATTATGACCCTAACCTATATTGTGGTTTCCATAAGGTTTGAGGTCATGACGATAGGACTTTTCATGATTGCAACAAGTTTCTACAAAGACTTCTCTGAAACTAAAGGCAACTCTTTGTAGACATGTTCCTAGCAAATCCTGAAACAAACTTGTAATCTAACTATACATGACCTGTAGCTCCTCAGAACGCTAATGTGAGCATATTTCGAGATCCGCTCCCTATACATCCTAAAAATGTCAAGGTGAATTCACAAAATACAAACAAAGGAATTCCTATAGGAAACAATGACCATGAAGCCTCAACTTCCAATAAATCTCAGGTCGCTCCTAACCTTGGTTCAAATGATAACACAAAAATCTTGGGATTAGTTGAGCTAGAGGTTGAGCATGAAATTAATGCAACAAATTGAATGAAGGAGTACATTTCACAGGATGACATTCTTACAATCACAAAACTAGTAGGAGCCTATTATTTAATATCGGATTTGAACAAGACCTTTTCTCACATTTCTTTTCAGATTTGTTGAAGAATTCACCTGTGCATCATTCTGTGTTTCTTAATGCACTAGATCTTGGTCATTTAATCCATGTTACACCACCTCCTAGTGCTCAAATTAGTCATATTGACTCTGACATACATCCTCTGAGACAAAATGATAGGGATATTAGGTTCATTTTCGATATAGACAAGATGCCATCTGACGCTGGAATCACCCGAAGAGGTGATCCTACCTTATTTTTACAAGTCTGGGTTTATAAAAATTGCATTAAGAGAGCCATGATTGATGAAGGGGCTGCTGTAAATGTGGTTCCCTTATATTTCTTATAGAAGTTGGGATATGGGGAGACAAATTTTTCCTCTACAAGAAATACATTACGAGGGTACAACAATCTTAAAGCAACCTCGATTGGAACCATATTTCTTCTAGTCACGCTTGGTCTAAAAACCATATTAATGGAGTTTTACATTATCGATAGGGAAAAAAGTTATAACATGATCCTGGGGAGACCCTGGATTTATTGAATGAAGGTTATCCCTTCTACCCTATTCCAAGAAATTAGATTCCTCCATTTGGCGAAGGTCTTCATCATGCAAGGGGATCCTAAGCCCTTTGACATACACTTAGAAAACCTCAAAAAGAAGAAAGGAGTCCATATAGAGTACAAACTTCCTGCGAATCAATTAAACAAAAGGAGTTAGTCTTGGTCACCTCAGACGTTCCAAAGGTTGAAGTCATCAACCTAAAAAAAATTGAGGTGGCAAAAAAGGATAAGGGTAAATCAATATCTATGGAAATAGTGTCCACTAAAACCACAGTGGGAATTATGAAAATCTTAGAGAGTGACGATCCGATCTTCCTCCTGTTTGAACCACAGGGTATGGGTAGCCTTCTCGGTTTAGCATCTCTTCCCTCTAAAAACCTAGGGCTAGGTGTAAATATGATATAATTAACAAATGAAGAAGAGAAATTTGAGATTGAAATGATGCCGATCAAAACCATCTCTAAGGGTTTTTCTATTCTAAACCCCAAGTTCAACCCATGTGTATTTGCAACTAATCTTGTCATATCCATAGGGCAAGGCCTCATCATTCAGCAAAATTCACGATTAAACACAATGCTCTACATAGGAGATGAGGCTGAGTAACATAGTCATGCTCACCCACACACCATGTCTCAAGAACGTGACAAAGAGGGGCACGAATGCCTCTTTTAGAAAAATGATTTTAATGATTGGATATATACACTTCTGGGCAAGGGTTGTGGGTTTAAACCCATAATGGTAGGCCCTTGTCAAGAGAACCAAATTTTTGAGGATAATGGTTCTGTGTTGTGTACTTTTAGCGGTGAAGAATTTGATATTCGTCAACTTTCTTCACCTTAGGCGTTATGACATGTAGTTTTACCTGCATTTCCATATGTACATTACCTAATTTGCATTGCATTTTCATCTTCTAGTTCATTTCATAAATTTGTGATCAAGGGACTTATTCTTATAGCAATTTCTAAAAACTTTTGAAAATATTGGCAAAACATTCAAACCATATCTCTTCAAATTCTCATGGTATCATCAATTGTTTTCAAATCATTTCATTAGTTCAAACAGGGTAAGACAAAGTTTTGACCGTGGTCATACCAAGGCTTGCATATTTGGTTCTGCTTATAGTCTCTTTCTAGATTAGGTTTCTTTACCTATAGTCTATTCTAGAAGCTTCATTGTGTCACATCTATCCTGTAAAAATATCTTTGGGAATAATAATATACTAAACATTTTTCCTAGTTAAGTAAGTCAAATGCAAATCCATAGGAAAAAAAAAAATTTACACATTTCTTTTCCCTACCAACCTTCCGTGTTGAGCCTGCATCTCTTATTGGTGATGTAGAGTTGGGAAATGAGAGAAATGCCCTTACTCGCCTATTCCTTGTCCATGGTGATGAGCCCATGGTTTCTCCTAGTAGCTTGGGGCAAGGAATAGGGGGTCTCATTGAAAAACTTGAAAGTTACAAATAATGTGTTCAAATATTGTGAAATCATAGGTCAAAAACAAAGTGAGTTAGATGTCCAAAAATCCAAAAGAGTTTAGAACCTCAAAACCAGATTTTGTCAACCAAGTGGCCATCTATGAATCGAAGTCTAGATAAACTTGAAAGCAATTCATATTCTAAACTATGAAGAAAACTTGAGTAGAGTGAGGTTGTAGTGTCGTAATTTGGTCATGTCAAACCATTGTGTTTATCTCATCATTACCATTCAATAAAATTTCTTAACTTACACCCTTTCCGGATCTTAGTGTTGAGCCCTTGTATCCTACTACTTGCATGGAGTTGAGACTGTGGAAAGTACATTTACTTATCTTATCATTGTATCACCACGTTTTTCCAAGACAATATGAAGTATCGAAGATTTCTTAAAGAAACTAAAGTTAAACATCACATTATGTTCGCATTATCATATATCAGAATTATAAAATACAAAAAAAAAGAGATCATTATGTTAGCATTCATATCCACTACATTTATTTTGAAAAGCATAGAAAATCAAAAATTCTAAACATCTAAGAGTACACATGTGAATCAAGTCATCAATGTAAGCCAATTCTATGCAAGGAATAACCAAGCCAAAAAGAGATATCTGTACATATCATGGTGTGTCATAGTTTTGTATAATTCCATCGCACACTAGGTGCGGTCAAAACACTCGCGATGAACATGAAATACTAAAAACATCATATATGCTACACAAAATGGAGACTAATCAATAAAGGCGCTCTTCCTCTCTACCTCTTTGAGGCCCCCTATGACCACTCTAGTAACGAATTTCTTAGGAGTTCTTCTCAAAAGTATTCAAACAACAAAGGGGCAAGCCTAACAAAAAATACCATTCCTAATTCCATTACAATTTAACCATACTGAAAAGCAAAAAGGTTCAACGTGGGCCTAGATCTCAAAAATCAACAAGTCGATACACACAAATGAATTGGAAAATGATTTTTTTCAGATATATATGTTGTTATAACTTCATTTTGACTACATATGTTTGCAATGCTAGAGCACTGGTGCAGGCATATTTCTATATCCTCGCTCAAATGGTAAGTCCTCTTATCGTTTTAATTTAGTGTTTATTTTTCAATATTTTATCTATCTACACTTGAGTCTTCTTTTTCTCTTGTAGGTAGTGGGAGTTTTGGCGGTGACATTTTGACACATGTGTGTGTCAGTTATAGCTTCTAACTCCCCACTTAGGGAACTCCATACTCAAACTCTACATTTTACGACTTTTCATGGCTAAGATGCTTCTCCGAGGGGGCAATATGTACACACAAAAAATTACATGTGCTACATTTTCAGAAAATGGTTACAAAAGTCCCTAATGATGATTCATGTCCTTCCAGAAGGTGTTCAACCTCCAAAACCCATTCACATTGTATATTTGTAGCATGTACACCCTTACTTAACTTTTCCACATTTTCTTTCAACTTCTTGCTTCATTCTATGCATGTTTTGGCCTTTAGTGTCAGGACCTCCTCCCAGGCAGGATGTCGGTCCTAGGACTGCCGCCCAAGCTTGGGTGACAATCTTAGGACTTCCTCCCAGGCTTGGGTGGTGGTCCTAGGACTGCCTCTTAGGCTTGGGCAGTGGTCCTAGGACCACCTCCCTGCGCAGGGTGGCGGTCCTGAATGCTTTTTTCTAGAACTCTTTGAATGTGTGTTTTTGACACGCAACGCTTCACTTAACTCAACTTTTAGGGTGTGTTTGTAAACCAAATTGCCTAAAAATAGTATTATTTGCATGGTATTCCTTCCCTCTTCTATTTTTAAATAGATTTAATTGGTTGAACTTCCTCTTCTTTCCTTGTGCATGAAGGCACCTCCCATCCTCCATACCTATATATTCCATTCTTGTATTCAAGAAAAAGGCCTGAAAATTTTGTGTATCTTGCATTGTATTTCTACTAAGATCTTGCTAGGAATTGTATATCCAAGCTTTGATCTCCTGTAATATCTCCCTTCTACTTGCATTACATCCAGACTTCCATCAATCTTCCATTTCTCAAGCATCATCCTCCTACTATTGTTCTTGCATTCCCAATCTCTTGGAATCACATGAACACTCAGAGAAATAAAGGAAAAACTAAGGGAACAAATTACTACATAGCTGGATTTACCTCT
The DNA here is from genome assembly GCA_019776745.2 of Taxus chinensis. Lineage (NCBI taxonomy): Eukaryota > Viridiplantae > Streptophyta > Pinopsida > Cupressales > Taxaceae > Taxus > Taxus chinensis. The sequence goes on along the minus strand of CM034156.1, from coordinate 536,776,132 downwards.
GTTCTGTGAATTCCACGTTGGATTTTTTGTTTTATTTCCTTCATTCTTACAATTTATCATTGTTATATCATATCAAATAGAGTAGAAATAAATTTCCTTTTTTTTTATTAAGGGTAAAATAAGGGTACAGAGGACCCTACCCCATTATAATGAGAGAAAGTGGAGACATAGGATATAGCGTTGATGAACATGAAGGGCGGCCTCTACTAGCAACACATAGAAACAAACAACATAAGTCCAACTAACAGCAAAAAAAAAAAGCAGAAGGAACACTAACCATGAGACTTCTTCCCATGGGAGTGAAGACACATCTTAAAGGAGTCATTAACCTTCCCTTTCTTTCTTCTATTCATAGTAGACCAATCATTCCCGGTATTTGGATTAACATTTTCATTTGGGTAAATCGGTATACAAATTTCAAGATTATTTTCACCCACCTAATTGAGGATTCCCGAAGAAGGGAGAAGGGAAGAAGCACCGGCACAAGGAGAAGGACCCTTCTCTACAGGGGTAGGAGAAGGGGTGATTATCTCATGCACAACAACCTCCACTTCCTCATCATCAAATCCCTCCTCTGACTCAGAATTTGAGTAACTATTTACAACCAAATGGCTAGAATCAACATTCTTCCACCACGAAGTTAGATTATTAGTATTATTCTTCCCAAACTTACAATCCACCTCTAAATGACCAAGAGAAAAGAAAATCCGGCATATGAAGGGGAAGCCTTCATAGTAAATGTTTTGATTCCATAGCCTATCCTCAACATGCAGATCCACAGAAGCTGGGAAATCCTATGAGGTGTTCATATCGACTAGGATACGAGCATACCTAGTATATTCATACATGGTCGTCTTTGTATCAATAGCCAGGGTTTTGCCTAAATAATCCCCAATAGAAGTTAAACATTTCTCCCCCCAACACTGGAGAGGAAGATATGGCAACCGGATCCACATAGGTCGGGTTTGGAAAGTTTCAAAAATAGGGTTAAAAAGAGGGAACCATGGCTTCATAAGCAAAACATGGCTTTGAAAATCCCATAATCTATCAACAATCAGATCTCTATTAGCTGTAATATCAAAGAAAACTATGAAGAAGCCTCTAGTTGTGGGGTATATGTCAACTTTACCTTACATAAGTGGTTTCCATGAAAGGGAGATCCAATCATGGAGTGCAGGTAGGCTCGAGAAAATATTATTGAATCTACAGATGATTCCTTTCTCCTTGAAATATATCTCAGATCTCAAAACATCTGCACCATAGAAAACAATGGGAGTACACTTTTCATGTTTCATTAGTTTGACCGGGGCACTAGCAGAGGATTTTGTAACCTCAAGGAAGCTTTTGTAGCCTCTCAGATTTGCATCCGCTCCTCCTACACCATCTGAAACCACATGACCCTCTGAAATAGGGGAATGGCTAGGAACATGGGTAGCTAAAATAGGTTTAAAGGCTTCAACAAATCCATCAAACCTTGATGTAGCTAACCCACATTCCTTTGAATACCCATGACCATCTGCGAGAAAAGGCCCAACACCAGGATCCGTAAAATTTTTTTTTACCATATGCAATATTGAGAGATGTCACTTTCTTCGGGATTCCTCCATCAATGGACCCAACCTCTTCTAAGCTTGTCCCAAGACGAAGGCCCCCTTGATCAAGAAAGTTGATCTGTGTAGCTCCGCTGCCACCTCCGCTACCATTAACACAGAGTTTAGGTTTAGGGCACAAAAAGTTCCTGGAGAGCACTTGAATGATTTCATGATCAGTTAATTTCCTTTCATTTATAAGTAATTAGTTAATTTCCAAGAGGGTTTAAATCATTAATAGCACCTCCTGGTGACGAATCCTCTTCTTCCCATCCTTGTGGATTTGAAGGAGAGAATATTTATAGGAGGTTATACACATATCATAGATCATTTGGAAAAGTTTTTTTTAAAAAAATTAGTTTAGTTTCAATACACTCAGCACAAGTGAATAACCACACCAGGTTATCTCACTTGTTTATTTTTAGTGTAGAAGTACATTTAATTATTGAGAATAGAAGAATTTTTTTTTTGTGAGTGTAGTATTTCAATTTTGTGATTTGTTTAGATTATTTTGCTTTCAGCAGTAGCATAGATTGTTAATTTCATTCAGCTTACATGGACACTTCAAACTAGATCAACACTTAGATTCAAGTTAGGTAAATAAACCATAGGGAATTTATTCTACCCATTCATAGCCTCTAAATATCCCCTTTGTCAACTCGGCTAAAAGGACATCACACTACCAAATCTTAGTCACTAATCCTCCTATAGTTAGCCACACACATTCAACATCGGCTGCTCTAACACAACCTCAAGGGGTCGAGTGTGGTTGAATATCACGTGTTCATTTTCATCAGTATAGGATCCTCCATGATAAGATACCTGGGCTAGTCCCCACACATCTGAGTGCAAAAAATCCATTTTTTTCTTCATCTTTTTTGCCCCAAATTTAAGAAATCTCACTTTATTTTTATTTTCAAATATGCAATGCTCATAGAAATAAATATCTACATGTTTCAAGTCTTATAACTTACCCTTTTCCTTTAATATTTGCATACCATTTTTACTCATATTGACTAGCTAATTATTCCACATGCTTGCATCTGAATCTGAAGTAGATAAAATAGAAAAGGGATTAGTCATACATGTAGAAAAATACAATGTTCCTGCATTAAGTTCACTCTTGCAATCATAACCAGATATCCCCTGATAACTTTCGAAGAGCCAGCATGTGAATGTAACCGTACAACCGTAACTTTGCAGAAGTTGATTCTACAAAAATTAGTTTTCGCAACTAAAGTTTGGCATATCAACAACAAATCATCAGCTTCCTCACATACTCCAGGTATTTCTCAATTCTAGCAACAGGACTATAAAAGGAAATACAATCAATGATGCTAGTAACTATTACATGGTCTGCAATAGTCAGGGGGAGGTTGAAACATTCGCAATTATTATATTCAGCATAGATCTCTATTCATACTAGACAGCCAAATCTCGCAAGTCAATCAATCAACGAAGCAAAAACATAAATCATAAACCATGCACTTAGAGTGATCTATTTTATTAACCAAGGAGAGAATCTTTCCATCTTTCAAACTTGGTTTCATTTTCCTCTTTACCTTTGTCTGGTAGATTCTCTTTTTTTTCCTTAAAGCAACAATCCTTCCTTGTATGTCCTTTCTTTCCATAATTCCAGCATGTTTTAGCTCTACCTCTGGATTTAGATATGTTATTCTTTGATTTTGATTACCCATTATTCTTTCTTGTGGAACTCTCCTTCTTCCTTCCCCTACTTTTTACATTCAAATAATTTCCAGATGATTACTCTCATGTACCTTTTCTACGTATTTATTCATTCAAGGCTATATTAACCACATCATCAAACTGATATATTACTAATAACCATTACCAAGTTATCCCAACTATTTGGAAAAGAGAATAAGAATAAAATTTGTTTCACTTCATCATAAAATAAAATATTAACCGGTTTAAATTGATTTACAATGGAACAAAAATCATTCAAGTGGCTTGATACAAATCCACCTTCTTATATTTTTGAATTAAATAATTTCTTAATTATATATATTTGTGTGTTCTATTATGTTTTGGTTATTTTTCCCATTTGTTTGTTGTAGTTGGCAATAAATTTTCCAACATCTTTGTATCAAAGCTTGAGGTTATTGGAGCTTTTGAGTGTTATCTTCTGGGTTGATTTGTAATGGATTTTAGTAGCAACAACTCATGGAAAAAAAACCCCAATATTTTCTAGGAATAACTATGGTTTCTAGTGCATTAAAATGAAGACATTGTTCTCCTCTTAAGAGCTATGTAAACTATTTTAAGGAGGATATGTAGAGGTATTGCACCAAGATATTTTCAATACACTTACACAAGATTAAAGGAATATATTGAAGGAAAATAGAAGAAAGGATGTAAATGCTTTGAGATATATTCATAATGCTATCACATATTCATATTTTCCATCGATAAAAACAACTATAAGTTCTGAAAAATCATGGGACACCTCGTAAAATACTTATCAAGGAAGTGACATGGCTAATATAATCACATTAAAGATGTTGAGGATATATTTTGAGACCCTTCTCATGCAAGAATCCGAATCTATAGATGATTTTTTCACAATAACAATGAGTATAGTAAATCAAATTAGGACTAATGGAGATGTGGTTGAAGAACATAGGATCATCGAGAAGCTTTTGAGGATCCTTCAAACCATATTTGATCCATTTTTGGCTGAAATAGAAGAGTCCAAGGATTTGAGATAAATGATATTTGATTAATTAATGGGTTCTTCAAACAAACCCATGAACAAAGGAGGAGTAGGTCAGCAAGATCCTCTAATGAACAATAATTTAAAACAAACACAACTGTTTGAGGCATGGGGAGAGGATCCTACAACAGACAAAGATTTAGCATCTAATAGGAAGGTGGATGAAACAATCAACAATAGCCAAAAGTAAGAGGAAGAGGTAGAGGAAGGAGCAACAACACTTTCAGAGGGGGTTCCTCATGGAGGTATGAGAAAAAAAATGTACAACGCTACTATTGTAAGAAGTATGAATGTTATGCAAGTTAATGTAATAATAATAATATGATTTGAGAAATCAAAATCATAATGAAAGATTCTCTAATGAAAAGTAAGTTGAATCTAAATAGAATGAAAATAGTGGAACGTTTTTTCTAATTTGTAATGTAGCTTAGAAAGCATACATGTAAATATGGTATTTGGATAGTGCATGCAACAACTATATGTGTGGAAATATGGAAATTTTCAGTAGCAAATATGAAGCAATCTGTAATGCCCCGTTCGTCATTTGCACCTTTGCTCCTGCGGCGATCGAGTGCTAAGCAAAGAGTGTCATTGTGCCTTCGTCGACCTCGATTGCTGACCATTATGACTATAATTGATAATTATTTTACAAGCAGTAAAATGATAATAATGATAATAATAATAATAATAATAATAATAATAATGACATTATGATTGTATTATCGATCAACGATTGTATTTTATTATTACTTTCTTTATATCGATTGTTATTGATATCATCCTCTATTATCGTTAAACTATCCTTTTGATTTGTTTGTCACTCCCGCTGATCGAGCCTCGTTGCGCAAATTAGGAAGAGTATGTTTTGTGGTGGCGCCACGGTTTGGGAGTGGTGTTCTCGTAAATACTTCATTTAAATACTCAACCCCGTTCTCCTCCTGGGTCGACCAATCCCACAATCTTAGAATTGTTTTAAATTACTAATTTTAAATATGGAATTTTTTTGTCCCCAATCTACCTTATCTCGGTCAGCTTTATCTCCTGCTTGGCGTGGGCTGGAGGGAATTATTTTTTTGTTAGGGGCCTCGTTTTTGCTGGCTAACTACGTGGAGGGTGGAGTTATTAAAGTCTAGGCATGTTGGAATCTTCTTGTTGGTGGCTGCACTTCATTTATTAACCCTGATTTGCAAATCTTCCTTGTTCTGGTTGACTGCTTGCATATCCTCCTCTGACCACGTGAGATCTCCTTTTGTTGGACTGCGTATAGGTGGAGTGTGAGGCCATCGAGGGGGCACGACATTTTTGTGCGGAAGTGAGAATATATTGGAAGGATCTTTGCTTTCATTCCATTGGATTATTTCTGTTTAGGTTTCAAGGTTTCTCGTTGCTCCTCTTGGCTTCCGATTGTTTAAGGTTTTTGATCCTTCCCAGTCATATTTTTTGAGCTTGAAGGAGAAGCCCACTCTTGGAGGTGCGCAGATTAAGACCCACAAACGGAATATTGCAGCTCCTTTGGACCCTGCAACATTTGCGGATGCAGTGGTGGGGATTTACGTCGATCATGAGGGTGACCTAGAACTTGTTGCCAAAAGCTTTGAATCTGCAGAACTCGACTTCTCAAGATACGGTGACACCTTTTTTTTGAGGTGTTCTTTACTGGAGGTCAGACACAGCTTGGTACTATAAATCCTGAAGAATGTGACCGGCATACCTTTACTGTTTTGAATTGTGAACCTGCAACGCAGAGTATCTAGCCGTCTGTTCTTATATTCAGAAGATATTATGCAGGAGATCTTTTCTAATCAAGAATCTTAAAAATTTTATGCGAAAGTATTTACAGTCCCTTGAGATTTTTGAGGAAAATGAAAGAAAGAAGCTTGCTATTTTCACCGCACTCACTTTCTCTCAGAAACTGTCTGGGCTTCCACCAGAAACGATTTTTCAACCTCTGCTTAAAGACAATCTTGTGGCCAAGGGCATCGTGCTTTTATTCATCATAGACTTTTTCAAGGAGTACTTGGTTGATAACATCCTTGATGATCTCATAGGATTGCTGAAGCAAGGGAAGATGGAAGACAATCTCCTCGAGTTGTTTCCAGTGTAGAAGCGTACTACTGAGGCTTTTGCAGAGCATTTCATTAAGGAGGGGTTTGCAGCTCTTGTTGAATACAATGAAAAGAAAATCTTTGATGTGAAGTTGAAGGAAGTGAAAGTTGTGTTAATGACTCTGATTACTGAAAATACTGATATTGATGAAGTGATTGAAACTGTGAAACAACACCACAAAGAGTCAAAATTGCCTGACATTGAAATTGTGCGTCTCTTACGGGATGCGCTTATGGATGCTATCCAGTGGTCTGGCAAGAACCAACAACAAAATGCAAATTCGGCACTGCGACAGGTTCTTCTCTGAAAATATCTCCTCCAGCCTTGTGTAGATCACTTGTGTTTGTGGTAGCACGCATAAGGTATGTGAGTTGGTTGTCGAATCCCACAAGAAGTAAAAGCTCAAGGAAAGCAGTAGTTGAGCACAAGTGCATGGAGTCACTTCGAATACAACAATGATCGTGAACTGTTTGACAAAAATCCTCTTCAATTGCATGGTCTCACGGATCGTGAATGTGGACTGCTTAGAACTGGTGCACCCGGATTCCAATACCTACAGTTCTTATGCTGACCCGTGCGGAGTCTGTACGACCTGTTGAAGCTGGAGAAATAGGCAAGATATCTCTACACCTTTCTACTGCTATTATATTTACAATTATTGCGAAATCGAACTGCTTTTTCCTTGCATTGAGTTGTCAGTTGGATGTCATGATGGGAGATTTCCCCTTTCTGCTTGTCTCTTCTTGTTTTTGCTTTTATTGTTGTCAGTATGTTGGTTGAAAGGACATGTGTGCTTTCTCCTCTGGGTGTTATGTTTCTCTTACTCGAATGATAGACCTTCGTCTGTTTGTTTATGTATTAATTCTTCTCTGTGATTGAGTTGCAAGTTATTATGTTGATCAACTAGTATTTTCGATATTATGGAAGTAAGTTACGATAACTATGAAGCTCCTCCCTAACACCCAAGTTGTCTTTTGACGTCTTTTGTTAGCCCCTTCGCAAGTCCCTTTGATAACCTTTTGGCATCGAGAAAGAAAGTTTGTAGGATTGTGTGAGCAATGCGTGGGCTAGCCAGCTTAGAGTTTTGGTATTAAAACTGGTAGAATGAAAGGGTTTGTGTGCAATTTGTTTTTCCATCTTGCGTGTTTAGACTCTTATACTATCTTTCATCTTGTTTCTAGGCTTTTAAGGCCATCCTCAAGAAGTACCTTGACCATCCCTATCAACTTGAACCATAACTAGCTTTTTGGATCAACTAAGCTGGAGGTTTCATTGTGCTAATCTAGTACCTCGTTGACACTAGAATAGTTGGTCTAATCCCCCTCTCAGAATTATTGCTGATGGCGCTCTTCTATTTTTTCCTAACTTGCATTATTTTTTTCTCCCTTGTAATGTTAACGCTATTAATTAATATTGGTCGGTTTTTATGCACGTAATTACCTTAATATTTTGTGATGGAAATTTCCTTAAATGTTATTTAATCTTCAGGAAAAACTCAGCTTTCAAATTTGATAATCTTATGGATTCATAGCGGAAGGTTTTGTTTGATAATGTCACTTAGAAATTATGTTTGTATCTATTTGTGCGACAGTTGACTGTGTTACCAAGGGTTGCGGTAAAATATGGTTGTTTTGGGATATGGGTAATTTATTTTAAATTAACCAAACATTAGTATTGTAGTGGAGGTTTGTAAATCTTTAGTGTTATAAACATTTGTTGATGACATTATTGTATTCTCTTGTTGGACGGAACCCCTTTCTTCTCTCGCGTGTTTGCTACTAGCCTGTAAGACTTTGACCCTTCTTGGATGATTGGAAAATCTTTGTAGTTAAGGGTAAAAACTAATAAAATTTGCTTTCACCTCGAAACTTATGTTGTGTGTATACTTTATTTGATTTCCGGTTGAAACTCAATTATACATGGCTTTTTGTGTTAATTTTTGAAAACCGTGGTTTCCCCTTTCTTGGGCCGATCAACTCTTGTTCTTTTAGAAATATATTAATTTATTCTATGCGTTTGGTACCTTTGATAAATTTCTAGATGGTTGGTGTATATATCAAATCTTAATCTTGTAATTATGGTTTAATTACTTACTTGATGGGAATTTTGTTTTTTTGCTAGATTATTTGTTTTCTCCTTATAGGGCCAAGGGCCATTCTCTTACGATTGCTATACTTTCGTTGCTTTTACTCCTAACTGAAGTATAAGGTCTTCTCCTTCTTTGATTGGCATGATGAAGACTTTATTATAACTTGATGTGTTGATAGTGTTTAGAGGTTTGAACCAATTCTTGTAATAAAGTGCTTCCTTTTCATGGTATTGTTAGATAATAGTTATGGTGGTTTTGTGTAGCCTTATCTTGCTCAGTTCTCGTGAACTGACTCTTGTAGAAAATTTTCTGCAGATGGATTTTGCGTGTAGATGAGGGATAGATTTGTAGACTTTAGTCAGCAACCTCAGTTGAGAAGTTCCTTTGCTCGAAACCTCTTTATGTTGTTCAACTATTGTTAACATCCAGTGGAAAGTTTAAAAGAGGATTAATGTCTTAGTATAAAGTATTGTGGACTTTGTCATTTGAACTTTGGAAACCTTGTATTGTTTGACCATCATTGAAATTATAAGGAAATTTGGTTATTGTTGTTGAGTGACTTTGTTGGAGTATCAGTATTTTAAGAATTGATGTAATCTTGTTTTGTTCTTGTAAATGAGTGTTGCTACAACCTTGCCTTGAGAATAAATTTTGAGTTGAACCTTAACATGACTTAGTAATAAAGTGTCATAAGTAAACTAACCTGGGATTGTTTAATACTTCTGGAAGTTAAATTAAAAGTTGTATTCAAATAAAGTAACGTAGGGGTCACCAACTTGAGAGCAAGAAATTATTTAAGTAATCAAGGGTGAGACTATCCTTGCAAAGTAAAATTATATCATGTGATATCCCCAGCTAAACTAGTGAACACTACTCTTTTTGGTGAACGCTTAAAACAAGCTTAAAGGAAAACAATGGTTAGTTTCTAATAAGATTTAACAAGTAAGAGAAGAAAATTTAGAAACCACTCATTTTATCTCTCAGCCTATTTGAAAGTAAGTAGTTTCCTTTTGATAAGCTCTTTCGGTGAAGCCTAAGTAAAAGCATTTATAATTACGTATATAACCCCAAGCTCCAATTAAACCTTGATAATAACTAATGACGTCTTAAAGAGGAATTTAACTCGACCTTATATCCTTAACCCTTTCCCAGGATACTTTGTAAGTTCATCTTGATTTTGTTGAATACGAATTCTTGTTGTAGCAAGGTAATGAGCAATTTTTAGTAACGTAAGTATGGACAGATAGCCTTGTGGAATTAAATTAATCCCTTATTAAATAATGGAACTAAATAACTAATTGTCGTAAAGTAAAGACTTTAAGTGAACTTCTCTATAGTGTATAAGAAATTAACTCAGTTGGTAAGATGAATTTGTGCAAATCATATATTGAATCTTTCAGAAAACATAAGTCATGAGTTAAAGGGAGTTATATCAAAATAAGTAACCTTCAATCATTTCTTACTGTGGCTTGCCCTAGCTGTGAGAGTGTCATGTGGTTGGACTTCTATGTTGTTCTGTCTAAAAGAAAAGTGTATTATCCTTTTGGGTGTGAACATTTCTGTGTTGTCCTTGTGGTCATCCTCTTAATAAGTGGTTCCCAGAGTTAGATGTAACCTTGGTGACGACAAGTTGTGTCGTGTTATGTGTCAAGCAAGTCAAAAAAAAAAAATCCTGTCTTTTACAGTGTTGTTCGTGTGCGAATTTTTGGGTTGTTACACAATCCGATATGAAGTAAATATGGGAACAAATGACAGGTTCTAGTGATTGAAAAAGGAAGTGTATCTATGCTAACCAAGAAAGGAGACAAGAAGAAGATAACAAAGTCTTTTATATAACAAGATTAAAGTATAATTTTCTAAGAATTGGACAACTCGTCTAGAAAGGATGAAAAGTGAAGTTTAAAAATGGAGAATGCAATATATATGATAGAAGTGGAAATAATTAGTTGATTGCAACAATGAAGATGATATATAATAGAAAGTTTCCTGTAAGGATTCAGAGTGGAGGTGCAACAATGTTCAAAAAACTATCTTTTTATCAATCTAATCCTTGGCACATCAGGTATGGAAATTTGATTTTTGCTAGATTGAATGTTCTCTATAAAAAAAATAGTTCGATGACTGCCCCCTATTGAACCACCAGATAAATTATGTGAAGGCTACATATTGGGGAAAACACATAGAAATGTTTTTCCTTGAGGAAAATCTTTGAGAGAAATCTCACCTCTTAAGATGATACATTCACATTTGTGTCATCTAATGGATACTCCCTCCTTTTCTAAAAGTGTGTATTTCATTACATTTTTAGATGAATTCAGCATAAGGACAATGATTTATTTTTTTAAAAATAAATCAAAAACATTTGAAGTATTTAAAGAATTTAATTCCATTGTTGAGAAGCATAGTGGTCATTATATAAATAAATTAGAATGGATAGAGGGGGGAGTATATATGAAATGATTTTTAAAAATTCTGTAAGGATCACAAGATCAAGAAACAATTCACAACCATGTATACACCAAAGCAAAATGGTGTAGTTGAGAGGAAGAATCGAACCTTTCAAGAAATGGCAAGAAGCTTGATCAAAGTAAGAGGATGGTCTAATGAATTATGGGTAGAAGGAGTTGGAATAATAGTCTATTATTTTCTTAATAGATGTCCAAAAAGAGTGTGAGGAACATGAGATATCAACAAGCATGGAGTGGAAGAAAACCAAGTGTTAAATAATTGAGAAAATTTTGTTGTGTAGCATTTGCACATGTGCCCAAGCAAAGAAACTCAAAGTGGGATAAGAAAGGAGAGAATTTCATTTTCATTGGATATAGTAGGCAATAAAAATCTTATAGATTGTATAATTCAGTCACAAAGTATCTTATAATCATCCGAGATGTTCAATTCATTGGTATCTTTGGGAGATGTACAAGAAGTGGAGTAGTCACAAGAAAATATAAATACACATATCATTGATGCTGAAATAGAAGATGGTAGAGTAAACAATGCACCAAGTTGGACACCCATTTCACAAAGGGGTGAAAATTCAAATAGAAGAAACCAAAAAAGCATGCAAGGACCAGAGAATGATGCATCTTGATCACCATCAATCTCATTCAAAAAAAAAGTTTGAATGAGTAGTGTTCAAGATATTTATGAGAAATCAAGGTATGAAAAAATGAAGATGAAAATGAAATGATGAATTTTGTTTTATTTTCATAAGCTAACCCTATTTATTTTGAGGAAGCAATTAAGTATCATAAATTGTGCGAAGTGGTGCTTACATGTTTTGCAAGGGATTCCTTAGTCGAAGGGAATGGGTGGACTATGGTCCATCCCAAAATCCACTGTCAGCTTACTTACAGTAGCATGCGGGTGACTTTGTGATCATTTATTTCATAAATGTGGTGTTACTTTCTGGATACTAGTAGAGGTCATCCTTCTTTATCCTCGTTGTTATATATTTTTTCTCCATTGATGTACTGTGCTTGGGATCCTCGTCCCTACTATCTTAACATATATAATAAAAAATAAATGGTGTGAAGAAATGCATGCAATAGAGAAGAATTAAACAAGGGAGTTAGTAGATCTTCCAACTGGAAAGGAATTCTTTGGATTCAAGTGGTTTTTAAAACCCAATACTGCTCCTAAAGTAATAATTAAAATACATAATGTAAGGGTATTTGTTATAGGATACAAACAAAGGCTTGGATGTGATTATTATGAGACGTTTTCTCCAGTAGTAAATCTAGAATCTGTAAGACAAATTATTACTACTACTTCTTAACATAAATGGAAACTTCATCAAATGGATGTTAAATCAGCTTTCTTAAATGGAGTGTTGGAAGAAGACGTGTATGTGGGAAAACCACATGGTTATGAAATTCTAAGGCATGAGAGAAAAGTATACGAGCTCAAGAAAGAATTGTATGGACACAAACATACACCAGGGCATGGTACAGTCAGATAGAATCCCATTCGATTAAAAATGGATTTAGCAAAAGCAGTAGTGAGCCCACACTCTACATGAAAGAAATCAAGAATGGTGATATTTAAATTGTTCTTTTTATGTAGATGATTTAATCTTTATTGGAAATGTAAACAATATTGTTATAGATGAATTCAAATCATCCATGAAGGAGTTTGAGATGACTTATTTGGGATTGTTTAATTATTTTCTGGCATTGAGGTTAATAAAACAAAACAAGGCATATTTGTCTCTCAAAAAAAGTATGCAAAAGAAATCTTGTAAAGATTTAGAGTTTTGGATAGCAAAGCAACATCTACACCATCAGAAATAAGTCTAAAATTTACAAAAAGATGGTTGCAGCAAAAATGTGGATCCTACAAGTTACAAAAGTATGGTAGGAAGCTTGATGTATTTAACTGCAAGTAGACAAATAAAATGTATGCAGTTAACCATATTTCTCAATTCATGGGGACTCCCAAGAAGACACATTGGAAAGCAGGCAAGAATTTTTTTAGGTATGTGAATGGCACAAGAAGTAATGGAATTTTATAGGCTGTTGATAATAATTTGCAACTAGTATGATATATAGATAGTGATTGGGAAGGTAGCCTAGATGATAGAAATAACACATCTAGATATGTGTTCAATGTTTGATTAGGAGCCATTTCATGGGCTTCAAAGAACTATTGAGTAGTTTCATTGTCTACTACTGAAGTATTGTATATTGCAACAAACTCAAGATCATTTCAAATGATATGGTTAGTATAAAACCTTTTATATTTTTACGAAGATCAACAAGGAGGTTCTATTATTTTCTATGATAATATATCTTCAATTGAATTGTCAAATCGTCCAACTTTTCATGGTATTTAAAAGAATATTGCAATTACATATCATTTCATTCGTGAATTGGTTGAGAAAGGAGAGATAAATCTTAATTTATGCAAGTCAAAGTAAGAGCTAGCTAACATTTTCACCAAACCTATATCCACATAAAGGTTTGAACATTTAAGAGCAAGTCTGAACATCATAGATGTCAAGAACTTGAAAATTAGTTTTTGAACTAATTCTTTATGGACTCAAAATTAATGGGGAGTGTCAGAATTCGTGGCTCTGTAATCATTAGCCTCTCGTAGGTTCAACTTTTGGTTTCCCTCTCTCCTATCTACCATGTTGATGTGCATTCATATATTTTTCATTTTCTTTATGGCCATTGAGTTATAAACCCCCATGCAATTCCTCAGGACACGTGGCAACCCTCCATTGTCCTCCCAATGTTTTTCCTCTCACAGATATCAACCCCACGGAATTAACCATGGCGCATAGTATAGCGGGTCTGAGAATTTTGGTCATGGTGAGTCAACGGAGATCTTGACTATCCAACGATGATACACATGGCATAATTGTCTAGCTTTTGGGTGATGGCTCCCGAAAGACATGTAACCCCCAGAGTGAACTAAATTATTTACTAGCATCGTGTCTGGCCTTTAGTCAAGGTGAGTCAGCAATCGATCTCGTCTGTCCAACAGTGGACATGTGGCATGATTCCGCCACTTTCTATAGCGATGGTCATGGGCAGACTTCAACCTCTGAAATGAAATAGAGTATATATTATTTTGGGTTCGAGTTAGTTGTGTGTCGTGGTCAATAAGAAACACGTGGATGCATATATTATTATATCTGTGGCTTAATATATGCAGCAAAATGCATAGATTAAAAATAAGAATAGAGAGCCGCAACTCGAAGAATATAGAAGAAAAATATATACCGCAGCATATAGAAAAATAGTTATAGAGAGAGATATATAGAATGGGGAATATTGTGTAATGCCCCAATTTTACCCCAATAAAACAAAGCTAAAACGACCTAAAGGAGTACAAAATTTGTGGGATTTACTTTGTCTATGTTTGAAACTCTTGTTGTCATAACAATAGTTAATTATACTTATTCTTCTTTTTGTTATGCACTTATGGCAAAAACAATTTTGGCGTCATACACTTTACATGTAGACAAAAATCTCCCAACGACCTCGAGAAACAATTTAATTGCGACAAAAACAAAGGTCATGATATGTTTCCATTAAAATTTTAGTGGTCGCATCAAGAATGCCTCGCTATTACGCTAAGAAAAATCTGAATGGATCGCAATGGTAAACAACGACGACTAGGAATCCTTGTTAGGATCATTGAATATACTATAATTTATTTAATTCTATATATTAAACAAATATTGTTTTATTATATTTTTATCTAATTTTATTAGTTATAAATATTAGTAAGAGAAAAGATGACATGGAATTCTATTTGGCCCAACCAAATGTATCACATGCCCATCCATTTGACTAACGACCTAATAACCATTTAAACATCCCGTTAACCCATGAAAAATTAGTGTCCCCTTTTTTCTGAATTACTCTATTTCCTGCGTGTTCTTATCCTTAAGGTAGAGAACAAAATTAATCACGGGATAGATTTAAACCAACATCAAAAAAAATTGTATTCTTCTAAGAACTTACTTTTCAAAATAAAAAGATTCTTAACTTGATTAAGATGAAGTAGTTTAGTCATCTAGCGTAAAAATTATTAATATTTTATTGATCCCAAAGACCAAACACTTTAAAGTAAAATAACTCTTCATCCTAACCAAATTTTAAGTCACTTAAAAAAAAATTACTTTTATCCAAGTCAAGAGAGGACGGAAAAAAAAAATTAATAAATCCATTTATAAAATCCAAATGGCAAGTCAAACATGAGGAAGCCTACAAGTGGTGTTCTAGGTTTAATCAGATCAATTAGATCAAATGGCTCACAACCATAAATATACTACCTGGTTAAGAGGAGCCCTAAATTTATCTTATAATCTTATCTTTTTTCTTCCTACTACTCGACGTTGAAATAATCTGTCTTTTTTATTTCTCTTGCAGTATGCAGAGTTGCAGGGAGAAGAATGGAATTAAAGTGAAGGGGTTTTCTTTTCTTTTCATCCCAGATTTTTTTGGAGCTTAAATGAAGGATGTTGGGGTTTATGAGAATAACTACCATGCTTTCGCTGTGCTATTTATTTAAATAGAATCTGTTCGTTTTTTTTTGGAGGAGGAGTTATTTTTGCATATTTCGATCATGTCCAACGCAGTGAAAAAGATCATATATACATTAATTTTATATGGGTGAATCTGAATGTTTGTTGACATGTAGAAATATTTGATACAAATTTATTGGAAACCCCAAATGTGGGTGGCTAGGAGAAAATCTTGAGTCATAGAATTATATTTTTTCCATGAGGATATATATATTACCCTATAGAGTAAATTTAATGGCTATGCCAAAAGGGTGGTCATGGCCATTTTCGTTGTTTTTTTTTTTTCTATAACACACACACTTTTTTATATATATATATATATATATATATATATATATATATTCCGCTGCCTCAAAAGATGGTATTAAAGGCCAAGGTTTAGGCCACGCCCTTTCATGGACGGTATGGGCGAGTCACTTGTATCTGCAGTTAGCAATATTACAAGAAGATATATAGATATATATGATCAACTTTTAAGGAAGCTGAAGTATATAAATATGACAAACCCAATTGGTTAACAATATCATATATGTCAAAGATAATAAGTTAGGATTGGAGGACCCATCTGTCAATGAGGCAAAGGACGAACCTGTGGGAATTGATAAATGAGGAAGAGACAAATCTTAAACGTGATTCTTCACGGCCACATCTGGATGCGGAGAAGATTTTGACAAAAGAGCAGGTAGATTTTGATGTGTTTTTGATCTCATAGGGCAGATAGATGCGATGGAGGTGGTAAACAATTACAAGATAATTTTTCCACAAATGCCTCCAAAGAAGTAAAACATTTGATTGAATCTGAACTGGATGTTCTTTCAAAAAATGATCCGTTGGTTGGGATGAACGATTCGTCTCTAGCTAGGAAGTTAACATCAACGGGGAAAGATGAGATTGAGAAATCTTTGGAATACAGAAGACGAAAGCGGATGGTCGAGAACCTCCTGAAAATGCGGTTTAGAAGTTATCTTATCCATAAAAAAGACAGACAGCTCCCAGATTGACTCTGATACCCTCAAGATCCTTTACTTCTAGGAGGGCGAGTGCTATCGTGAATATGCTAATTCGAGTTATGGTTGTGGTGAATCTGACGATATGGATGACAGGTGGAATACAGTACGGTATAAAACAGATAAATGCGAGAATGTTGTTCCACCCTAAAGAAGAATCACCAGGAGCAGATATTAAAACTATATATAGACATTTTACTCGTGTGATTCTCCAGTTTCTTGTTATTTCCAGGATTGTTTTTTTATCTGGGTGGGTTTTTCCTTTTGTGTTCTTGTTGTGTTTGTTGTGTTTTTCTGTGCTTCATGGATTATTTTGGCTTTGGCCTTGTTCCTGGGTAGGATTCTAATGAAAAAACCATTTACCTTTAATTAAATAAACAATATCATATATTCGGAAGCTCCCAATTATGCATACTTCACATTTATGTCGTAGAAGAATATTTAATATGAGGATTTTTACATGATTAATATAAAACTCTCAGTCCTTATCTTATTTATGAGAGTAATGCAATTCTTTCCCAAATAAATAAATAGTAATACTAAAAAAGACAGCTAACTAAGATCCATATTAAAGACAATACAATAACTCGTTTTCCTTAGAGATTAATAATCTCCAAGTAATCTTATCAAACTCATTTGAATGCAAAAGAATACTTTCACATTTAATCCAACCTAATTCCTTTTACACTCCAAGTCTATATATAGAAAACTTCCATTTCAAACTATATTCGTGTGTTTGTATATGCATATAAATTTATATTTTAATATATTTACCTAATAAATTCCAGAAGACTAAGTACTTATTTTTCTTTTATTGACAGAGAGCCACGATATCACGTTTAAGAAAAAAAGAGCAGACCAAAATCTAATCTCATCGTAACATTTCCAGAAGTTAGTGTCTTCATTTTTAAACCAAGCATGATATTTATCTTGTTACTATTATTAAGTAAAAAACACATTTTTTGCTTACCATTATACAAGTTTCTTAGTTACCTCTCAAGCTTATAAGAGAAGTAAAAAAAATATAGGCCACAGATCAATATCTCCATACCTACTTAGCATTAACATTAATATTTTATGGAAATTAACGAAGCTCTTATTTACTCATATACTCAACTTTCAGCCTATCAAGACAATGATAGCTCGTAAGATAAAATGAAATTTATAAGTCTACTCCAATCCCTTTAACAATCTTTATTTTCTTATAAAATTTAAAATAAGACTAAATTTAATATCCAAGTATATAATCCTCCCCAAAAAGGGGAACAACATGCATAGAATTTAAAATTCAACTCATCGCTCCCAAGAAGTACAAAATAAGATCTAATCTCAACTATCAACAAGCTTCAAGCACAACCAAAATGAGGGCTTTATATGCCTCCTAACCTACAAGCATCATCACATGCCACTTCCCATAAGAAGAGCATATTAGCCTCCCTCCAGGCCCATTGTAGAGAAAGGAAACATGCCTCCAAGTTGCACAAGTAAAGTAAGGAAGATAAACACCAAAGCATACCCCTAAGCATAATAACTTCAAGTCATTGCCACACATACCCAACAATCTCCATAGCTTTTCAAAAGGAATAATGGAGTAGAGTAAATTCATAATATCCACTCCAAATAGGTATCTAACTATACAAGTGAATAAGTTTCCATGTAACTCCCAAAATATCATAACTCTCTTACTACTCATCAAGGAAAGAAGTGAAAGAAACCAATGAAAGCTAAAAATTACTGAAGAAATTTCTCCATGCCCATTCAACATTTTAAACAAAATTAAGAGATCATACATAGCTTCCAAGCTAGATTAATAAAACGATATGTAGCCTTACCTCACAAGAACAACATGCAAGAATCCAATGGCAAGCACATTTCACCAAGGACTTGTCTTCTTTTCCCAAGCTTCCATCCTCTCCAAGTAAAAATCCCAAAAATGAATATTCTGCCAAAAATTCCCCCTCCTCTCCAAAATGTAAGGTTAATTAAGAGAGGTCCAAAACCAAATACCAATGGGAGGGTGCCATGTGTCACCCGTCCCTTCTCAATCAAAAAGTCTCTATCAAAAATGGGATAAATACATAAATGGAAGAGAATCCCTCACAAGACGCAAACCAATCAAAATGCAACTCCAAAACAAATAAGGCACTCAAAACAAAAGAATAAATATTGATACGGACAATAGGGGGTAAATTTGGAGGGAAGAAACATTTTATGCCTTTGGAAATGTCAGCATACCCATAGACAAAATCTATGGGGTCCATTTTAATAAAAGAGTGAGCCAAAAATTTCCATAACACTCCTCCAAACTTCCACTTTAATCCAAATTTGAGAATTTTGGAAAATGTGGCTCATTAAGAGGGTTGTGGGGCCAACCTATCCATTTAATAGGTTTTCCATCACTCTTTTCATTAAGACTTACAAAAATAATTAACACCAAATCAAGAGGATACAAATAACTCCATAAAAAAGACAATAAGCAATTAAGTAAATTAAATGAAAAACCCATGTTAATTAAACGACGGTAAGGAAACCTATACTGGAAAACTGAAAGGGCTAAAACATAATCAAAGTTTATGAATTTTAATGTATTCATCCTTGGACAAAGATGAGATAACATGACCCACAATAAGGGGGAAGACAAATTTGGCCCAACCAACCATTTGTGTAACTTGGAGGTGCAACCACTGAGTCCCACGTTCACTAAGTGGTGCTACCTATAAATTCCTACAAAATCAAGGAAAACATCAAATCCGATCGATATGATAAAATATCCATACAAGTCATGATGAAAATAGGACTATAAAATATCAATTAAATAAAATTCCACTACATTTATTCTACCAATGATACTTCAAAGTATGATCCAAATGTCAGCAATATGTAACTAAAAAATCAAGATCATTATTGAATCTTGTATAATAACAAGATATATTAATCTACAACATCATAATATCCTCATCTTAATAAGATTAATCACAACAATGTAGAACAAGAAGTAATGGTTACAATATGATAATTGTGAGTCTCACACAAAACCTGCCAAGTCAAGTTAATTTGTTCCAAATAAGGACGCCGATATATATAGATATATTTGAGAAATTGACCTATATAAAAATTATCCTAATATAGTTCAAATATCTATAGATTAGTCATATCCACCATACAAACTAAAAATAAAGTGGCGAAGGTATGGGTGGTAAACTGGTTTCACGCATCTCATGTACCTTCATACCAAGGCCAAGGTGTCACCACGGGAAACAACCAAGTCACTATGCTTTAATTTAAATAATTAATTATAATATTCCTCTTAAGTTTCTCCAACATATGCCAATTATGAAATCAATCATTAAGTAAGGGAGTGAGAACTAGAGGGGCACTACATCCCCCTCCCTTAGAAATAGACTTCCTCCTGGGAGTCACTAGAAGTGGTAGAGATATGACCTCATAAGGTTCTCATGTTGTAACATGTAGTTGTACTCACCAAAACATGTCCCCCTAGATCAAACTTGTTCATGTCAAGGTTGTATTTCTCTTCGCCGAGAATTAGTTAAGGGAAAATTTATGACCTCAAAGAATTTTATCGACATTATCGCTTAAAACCCGTGCATTGTCCATGTATGTGGATATGTAGAAAAAATTCCACTTTAACGAACTAAGGTAATATGAACCAAGAGAAGAATTTTTTATCCCAAAATTTTTAATAAGTTATGCATACTTAATGTGCATGAACCTGCTCTTGAAAACCATCCCATCTTTCGAAAACACCACAGAAGAAGAGGGAAAAATGTTTCAATATTTACGGGTGGTTCCATTTACTAGTCACACTAAACTTTAATATATGGATAATAGTTCATAAGATTCTCCAAATTGTTTTTAACATTTGAATTGTTCATAGTAGGGTCAATGATGGAGGTTCACATGATACCCAACATACTATAGGGGTGATGACTTGATTTGACAATTCTTATTACGTTCACACAAAAAAAGTTCTAGATGGTTTGTATCTAAAATAGATATATAACCTATCCATAAAGTTAGGATTATTTCTCTAGTTTATTTTTCAAGATCCTATAGCTGAACCATTATCTAGGATGTCACAATTTAGATTCATAAATTTCTTTAGAAAACCAACAAAGAATAGTTTAATTTTCTTTAGTCTACAAGTATATCAAAGTTTTCCACTATGGGAAACGAATTCCCTCATTTTATATACCACAACAAGGCCACTATATTTTTTTTAAATATATAACAAATATTTTGTAAGGGTTTCATTAGTTTGATCCTTTACTCCTAAATAATGTTTCATATCCAATTATTTTGGTTTAGATAACTAAGTGACAATGGTAAAATTTTATTTTGCTCCAAAATAACTTAGGGTGCTATATTAAGTGAATCTAATTCCCATACCATCATACCTTGATACACACCACCAATCATCTACTAATAACAATACTAAATTTATTTGGGGAACAACATGACTCATTTGAAGTTTTTAAATAGTCATAAGTATAAGGGTTTTATCCCATAAGGAAAACTCAAAAGAGAAGAGTGGGTTTGATTTCCTAAGAGGTTAAGAAAAATAAGGAAGGTAACTAGGGAAAATGTTCCAACATGTTTCTTATGTGACCACACAAGAATAATTCCCTTTCATACTTTCCAAGAGGGCCAAGAGAAAACAAACAAAAAAATAAATTCCTCCAAATGGAGAGGAAGATTCTAAATTTAATCCACATCCTTTACATATGTTGCTCAACTGTGCCAATTACCTTAGGTCACCAAATATCCAGTAAGTGCAAAAGATGGCTACTTCCTTCAAAGTAGAGGTGTGTAATGCCCCAACCTACCTGTCTCAGTCAACATCATCTTCTGACTGCGTGGAGGATGGAGACATTAAATCTTGGCATGTAATATTATAGTTAAGAGCTAGTTAGGTGCTACATGCTAATGGACGTTGGTTAATGATGTGTTGACTCTTGTTATTACTTTTCTATGGTTATTCCCACGATGACAAAAAAGCTCAATCACTATCAATCAACTTGCACTTATTTGATTTGGTAGATTTGAACTTTGAACTATTCCCATTAAGAGGTTCACTCTGACCCAACAACTGCTTTAATGTTACGTCGAGGCTCATAAAAGAATTTAGGTGGAAATCATGGTTGGGGGTGGGTGGCTCAACCAACAACTGCAAAAAAAAAACATTAAAATTTCCCCCCTCTTGCGTGCCGAACAGCTCCAGGTCGCATCATTGTTTGCTTTTGCAAAGGGATTCGCAGTCTTCTGTCCCCACCCCTTGTTTTGGTCTACCTGTTGTTTTCTGCCTAAACCACGAATGCTTGTTTGCGCCCCATCAAATGCTGCAACAGATGAATTGCTACAACGTGTTCTGGATGGTGGATTTCATGGATGGTGAAATGAAGGTCTATCGCCCTGATGTTGCGAGGGTGGGCATGTGGTTTTTGAACGAATGAGGGCAAGGCGATACAAGAGTGATAGATACAACTGCAATAGCAATGGCGACGGTCTTTGCTGCTCCTCCATGAGCTTCATATAGTGTCCTGGTCTGGCCTGAAAGTCACTCTGTATTCAACGTGAAAGGTTTCGTTCAGGTAGAAGCCCGTTTGAGCGCTCCAACAAGCAGGTTGTCCACTATGTTGTTATCTGTTCAGTTCGACTGCATCCTCAAATTCGGGATTCTCCTTCAAGATATTTTGTTTCAAAATCGATTAAGTGACAGTAGGAGCATTACTAGCAGACCTGATGAGATTTATTGCAAAGTTTTTCTATTGAAACCTTTCTGTTTATTTCACGATGTAACCCATGGAAGAGGATCTCTTTGAGGCAGATCTGTTCCATTCCAGTGTATTCATGAAGCAAAATTTTCTTTGCAAGTATGAACTTGTTAGGATATCTTTGCAATGTTGGAGAAAATGTCTTGGGAGATGAAGGTAGCAGGATATTGTTTAGATCCGCAATCACCATGTCAAAAAGGTATGTGTGTTTTGCATTTGTTTTAGGTACCCATACTGCGAAATGCATATGAATCTCAACTAAATGGTAGGCAGAGGGTTTCTTGTGAGATGGATCCTGTACGCCAAGGAATTTGATAATAATTAAGAAATCTTACAAGTATTTGGGCGATTTACATCTGGTTTGCTTTTTAAATGGGTCCACAGACAGAAAGAAAAGAAAAATAACCGATAATACCATGTCTAGCAAATCAGTGTATTGCATTGTGTGAAAATGAGTCACCACACAATGTCATCCCTTTCCCATATCTATCTCAAGATGAGAACACTTTGTGGAGAGGGTTTGCACATTCTTCTGCTCACTACAAATTCAAATGCGAATAATCCTCCTGTACAGTCCTCTACTTATCGTCATCTATTGCATACTTGCATTGCTAAGAAAACAGTTTCAGAGGGTAAGGAAATTCAATCTCACATCAATGACAGTGATAGGAGATTTCCATTTGCCGTACTAGCATTCTTCGCTCGTGTGCCAGCCTCTTTGCCTTAAACCAGGGAATACAGGTGCATGGATACATTATTAGAACCGGGTTGGAGTCTAATGTCTTTGTTGGAAGTGCACTTATTGATTTAGATGCAAAATGTGGAAATTTGGGTGATGCACGCCAGGTGTCTGAACAAATTCTTGAACGAGATGCAGTCTTGTGGACTACCATGATGGGGGTATATGCACAAAATCAGTTTGCCGGGGAAACCTTGAAACTGTTTTGTAAAATGCAGTTCAAAAATATGAAGCAAGATGGCATTGTTCTAGTGACCGCTTTGATTGCCTGTGGAAGCTTGGCAGCTTTGATACATGGTAAAATGGTCCATGCCCAAGTTATCAGGGCTGGATTTCATAACAAATTCCATTGTTGGGAATGCAGTCGTAGATATGTACACCAAATGTGGGAGTGTAGATGATGCAGCTCTAGCCTTTGACAAAATAGTCAGTAAGGATTTGATCTCATGGAATGCCATGATTGCTGGTTATGCTTACAATGGAAATGACAAGGAGGCTCTCCAACAGTTTAAATTGATGTTAGAGGCAGACATGAAGCCAAAACCGAATCACTTGTTTAAGCGTCTTTTCTGCATGCAGCCATGCAGGACTAGTGGCTGAGGGATGCCATTATTTCGAGGTAATGAGAAGAGAACACATCAGCCTGGTAACAACTAACCACTTTGCTTGTATGATTGACCTTCTGGGTCGTGCGGGATGAACATGTGAAGTTGAAGGAAGTGAAAGCTGTGTTAATGATTCTGATTACTGAAAATACTGATATTGATGAAGTGATTGAAACTGTGAAACAACGCCACAAAGAGTCAAAATTGCCTGACATTGAAATTGTGCGTCTCTTACGGGATGCGCTTGTGGATGTTATCCAG
This sequence comes from Taxus chinensis, assembly GCA_019776745.2. Classification (NCBI taxonomy): domain Eukaryota; kingdom Viridiplantae; phylum Streptophyta; class Pinopsida; order Cupressales; family Taxaceae; genus Taxus; species Taxus chinensis. The sequence goes on along the minus strand of CM034156.1, from coordinate 536,752,171 downwards.
TGGTCTGGCAAGAACCAACAACAATGCTCGTGAACTGTTTGACAAAAAATCCTCTTCAATTGCTTGGTCACGCGAATCGTGAATGTGGACCGCTTAGAATGGGTGCACCCAGATTCCAGTACCTACAGTTCTTATGCTGACCCGTGCGGAGTCTGTACGACCTGTTGAAGCTGGAGAAACAGGCAAGATATTTTTACACCTTTCTACTGCTATTATATTTACAATTATTGCGAAATCGAACCACTTTTCCTTGCATTGATTTGTCAGTTAGATGTCATGATGGGAGATTTCCCTTTCTGCTTGTTTCTTCTTGTTTTAGCTTTTATCGTTGACAGTATGTGGGTCGAAAGGATGTGTGTGCCCTCTCCTCTGAATTTTATATTACTCGAATGATAGAACTTCATCTGTTTGTTTATGTATTACTTCTTCTCTGCGATTGAGTTGCAAGTTATTATGTTGATCAAGTTAGTATTTTCGATATCACGGAAGTAAGTTTACAATAACTATGAAACCCCCTTCCTAGCACCCAATTTTTTCCTTGACGTTTTTGTTAGCTCCTTCGGAAGTCCCTTTGATAACCTTTTGGCATTGAGAAAGAAAGGTTGTAGGATTGTGTGAGCAATGCGTGGGCTAGCCAGCCTAGAGTTTTGATATTAAAAACTGGTAGAATGAAAGGTTTGTGTGCAATGTGTTTTTCCGTCTCGCGTGTTTAGGCTCTTATACTATCCTTCATCTTGTTTCTAGGCTTTTAAGGCCATCCTCAGGAAGTACCTTGACCATCCCTATCAACTTGAACCATAACTAGCCTTTCGGATCAACTAAGCTCGAGGTTTCTTTGTGCGAATACAGTACCTCATTGACACTGGAATAGTTTTGGTCTGTTTCCCCCTCTCAGAATTGTTGTTGATGACATTTTTGTGTACTCTTCTGTGACGGAACTCCCTTCTTCTCTCGCGTGCTTTCTATTAGCCTGTAAGACTTGGACCCTTCCTGGATGATTGGTAAATGTATTTGTAGTTAATGGTCAAAACTAGAATACTATGCTTTCGCCTCGAAACTTATGTTGTGTGTAAACTCTGTTTGTTTTCCAGTTTGAAACTCATTTATACACGACTTTTTGTGTTAAATTTTGAAACCCGTGTTTCCCCCCCCTATCTTTTTTTTGGGTCGATCAACTTTTGTTCTTTTAGAAATGTATTATTTTAGCCTATGCGTTGGTACCTTTGATAAAATTCTAGATGGTTGGTCTATTTATATCAAATCTCAATCTTGTAATTATTGTTATTTACTTACTTGATGGGAATTCTGTTCTTTTCTAGATTGTTTATATCTCCTTATAGGGCCAAGGGCCATTCTCATACGATTATTACTTTTGTTGTTTTGCTCCTAACTGAAGTACAAGGTCTTCTCCTTCTTTGATTGGCATGATGAAGACTTTAATATGACTTGATGTGTTAGTAGTGTTTAGAGATTTGTACCAATTCTTGTAATAAAGTGCTTCCTTTTTGTGATATTGTTAGATAATAGTTATGGTGGTTTTGTGTAGCCTTATCTTGCTCAGTTCTCGTGAACTGACTCTTGTAGAAAATTTGTTGCAGATGGCTTACGTGGTTAGATGATGGAAAGACTTGTAGATTATTGCATCAATCTTGGTTATGATATTCCTTTGTACGAATGTGTACTATGTTATAAAATTTGGAAAGGGCCTTTGGACATTTTAGAAGAAGGGTCAGTGCCTAGTAAATGTATTGTAGAGTATTGTTGTTGTAACTGTTGAAACTTTGGCTTGTTTGGTTATCATGTGAAAGATGAAATTTTGATTACCGCTTGGTTATGGGATATTCTAGTGAATTTTAATCCTTAGAATAGTAGCGGGGCATGTCCCATGTTATTACTCTCTTGCTCCCTAGTCTTGGTTCAATAGAGATAGTATGTCCCTTTGATTGGTGCATCATGTTGGAATGAATTGATATAACCTTGTTTTGTTTCCGCAAACGAGTACTGTTAAACTTTGCTCTTGAGTTAAAATGTTGAGTTGTAAATCCTCCTAAGGCTTAATAGCAATAAGTTTGTAAGCACTATGAAGTGAGCTGGATAGTCCTTATTAAAATTAAACTAATAAACATTATCCTTTTATGGTGAAACCTTAAATGATCTCATGGTGAAATCAATGGTTAGATTTTAGAAGATGATAGGATTTAATAAGTAGGAGGGAAATTGATTATTTAAACCTTAAATCTCTCTCTATCGTTTGAAATGTTCTCCTTTGTCAAACTTAATGAAGTAAAGTCTAGATGGAACACTTAACCAATCTTGATAAACTCTTAACCTCGATAAAAGACTGATAGTAAACAATGTGACCCTGAAGCTAAATTCTGTTGTCCTGTTCTATTAACCCTTGCCTTGATTCATGGTGATATTTCTTAAGCAAGGTCAAAATTTAATCCTTAAACAAGAAGGCTATTGTTATGAACCCTAAGCGGTACTTTTCTCTCAATCGGAGCTTATGCCTTCACCTGTGCAATAGAGTTGTGGAACATGTGTTAGTGGCATGAGTAAGATTAATTAACCTTGTAAGAAACGGAAAATGTTCTAAAATCAAATGAATAAGAAAGATTTGGACATCAAATTGATGATCCTAGTTTAGAGAGCTTGGCCTTAAGTTTTTTAGTCAAACAGTTGAAAGGAAAGAAGTTCTTCCTTGTGAAAAGAATGGTGTGAATCATTACATGAAATTTTATAAGAACGTAAGTTAAGAATTAAGAGACACTTTAGTAAACAAGAAAATTTAACAAGAAATTCCTCATGGGATGCCCTAGCTGTGAGTGTGTCATGTGGAATGGACTTTCATGTTGTCTTGTCAATAGAAGAGTACATTGTCCTTGATAGGTGTGAATGTTTCCGTGCTGACCTTGTGGTCTCCCCCGTAACGAGTGGTTCCTAGTGATTGGTTGTAACCTTGTGACGACATGTTGTGTCATGTTGTGTCAAAGCAAGTCAAAAAAAAAAAAAAAAGTTATCCTGTATTTCACTGGGTTGTCCTTGTGTTGGTATTTTTGGTGTGTTACAAGATTTCATCCTTTGTGCACTTTCAAAAATCAGGGTCGCTAATCGTGAAGAAACACCATGGTGCTATAAACCAATACTGGCGCACAATACACAGTTAACGATTTCATTTTATTTGTCAGTACACACATATGAACTCCGAAATGCATTCTGTTGTCAGAAGAAACACTATCTTAATCAGTTTTTCGTCTCATGTGGAAGGAGACACCGATTGGAGCGGGCGCAGGGGAAGCCCCATTTCAATTTCGTGAATTTTTTGTGTTTCAGCATTTTGGAACAAATTTACCTGTAAGCCTCAGCTCTACTTTTATTGACTTGGACACGTGGCAAGCTATGATTGGAAATGGGATCATGATGCAATTCTAAACATCTTTATACCTTAAGTTACAAAAAACACAAAATCTCATTTACCTCTGCTGGCCTGCAACTTTGCATTCGGCATAGGACATGTGGTGCAATATGGTATGGAAACGGGTGCATGGCTACATAGTTGTATACATTTTGACCTTGTTCTATCCAAATGGCGCAAAATCATGGATTTACCTCAAGCTAGCCCGCTACTCCGCATCAGCTCTTTGGACATGTGGCACCCTTAGATTCGTTGCAGGTTCACCATGGGAGATAAAATGATATTACCTTAATTGGTCACTATCATTAACCTTGTATATATTTCAAATTTTCTAGGGGTAAAAAAACATGAAGTTCTTCCACCAAGGCTCTGCTTATTAATTAATTCAAAGATGATCACGAAGGCAACAACCTATTCCCAATTTTAAGGCCATCGTTATAGTAATAGTGTGTTTATAATTTCGTCTTCTCCATGCAGGCTTTACGTTGTCAAACTTTGCTGAACCATATCATCTCAAAAGAGCAATGATGCACAAATACCCCCTTAGCTCCGCCAGTACGCCAAAGGGAAAATCCATGACCATTGAGCCATGTCGAGCCATAACTTAAAAAGTACAAAGAGTTAGGAGGACTTCTCCTACGTTTTTGAGAAATGGGAGAGAATATTTCCCATCCTGATGAAGTGATTTTCACCTGAGCCCTCATTATTTCCCTTTCAAGAAAAAGGTTCCAAATTCAAAAATAGCATCTTTTCCATAGTTAATACTTTTACTCGTTACCATTACTCAAAATATAGGTATCCTAAGACTAGAGAAATTAAAGGGAAATTTGAGGGTGACAACATTCATCATTACATATTTATAACATAATAAATGGCATTGTAACATTACGATAACTATAGCCATCGAATAACTACTTATTTTCCAATATTTTGATTATGGTTTAACATACCGCGCATAAAGGAAAAGGTTTATAGTATTTGTAGGGACTTCAAATATATACACAATGCCATTTTTAATAATTTTTCCAAAGACATACTCCAAATTATACTAAAGGGGAGGGATAAGAGGTTTATTCTAACACCATTTTGATAAATGTAGTATCAATGGAAAATTAGACAGGGATAAGGTGCTATCAAAGTATAACCCTAAAGATCTGACAACTTGATAAGTGATCATCGACTCTATTTTTTTCTACAACATTGTAACACCACATTTTGATTGTAATTTGTTTTATTGTAGAACATATCTACACATGACTCATACATTGTGTAGCAAGAAACATGTCAAAAGGAGAAAGAGCTGTCATTTACACAAAAACATAATGGTTCTTATCTCTCAATACATTAAATACCATAGTTCTTTACAACACCACGTATTAAACTTCACAACGCTAATGTTGTTATGCTTGCAGACAATGCATCTCTATGACTGTGTTGCCACGACCATGCTCTTCACTATGAATTTAAGCTTCTCATGTTTCAAAGAAACTGACGGAGTTCTTCCTGTCATAACCAAAGGAAACATCTTAGTCCATTTCTACATATCTCATATTCATTGACCAAATGTGAGACTAATTATCAATGCCAATGTTGCCAACATTTGCAATAAACCCATGTTAGTGAATCTTACTAATCGACCTGACATAACTTATCCTATAAGTTACAAGTGAACTCCTAAATTGAGAGGTGGCTTCCCATATGTAAGAGCATAAAGGTGGAGTATTGAAGTGTTTAGATATTGTCTCACTAACGATCCTTGAAATTTTCATCTTTCAAAGTATTACTTTATAGCATTCACATCGCTTCTTTTTTTTTTGTTAACACGCACTGCATATCATAGTGTTATTAAATCCACTGAATACTCTTTTTGTATAAAAGGAAATGGATACAATTCAACAATTTAACCAGTTTTACCCGATCATTGTAAAAGGATGATTACAAGTACATTGAAACATGTCATATATCGTAGAAGTCCAATTTTAACGTACCAATATTATTTTTATTATATCAAGCCAATTCATTGAATCATACAACATAACATAAAATCCAATCCACTAAAGATAACACAGAGAATCAAGGGGGTGTCTCACCTTTAGAGGACCAAATAATTCATAGGAGTATCTCAACCATAGGGGACTCAAAATCAAATATGTATCTCCACAAAGGAAGACCAAATATCAATAGTGTCACTCCACCAAGGAGGATAGAGTGAGGTTGTGTCACTCCATCATCCTAGATACATAGAGCCCCATTACCCCAAGACAAAGGGAATATCATTCCTTACCCCAAATGTAAAATCATGACACCTTGGGTGTATCCCCATAAGAAAAGAGAATAACATACAAACAAAGTAGAACTATCTCACAATGAGGCACAAAAACCACATAACATTATTGACAACAGTAATTGGCCAAGTGGCCTCAAAATGATAAATGTATGAGTCAACATAAAAAGATAAAATTAATTAAGTATCCTATCAGTCAAAATAAATGGCTAACTAGCGGTATTTAAATTATGAAAATATTGCAATAAACCTAAAATAACCAGAATATCCTCAAAACTTTATCAATAAATAAAATTATGGTTCCAGAAATATCAAGTTTTTAAATATAGCACAATGGAAATATCCACATCATAATCACTATGTACCCATTCATGGCTGCATATAGGGGTTCTAGTCATCAAGTGTGCATTTCGTGAGTAAATGAGTAATATGGATGAAATAATTCATTAGAATGTATCTCTACTCTCCCAATGGAAAATAAGCCTCCAAGACACTAAACTGATAATATTGTATAGCCATTGTGCAATCCCTAAATATGCATGTCCTAATTGCCTCATGATATCATCTGTTAAAAGCCTCAACCTTCACTAGATCTCCTCCATAATAGTCACTAAGTGTCAACCAAAGCATTTTTTCTAATATGTTTCCTAGAGAGAAACAAAAATCCATCCAATGAGGACATTTGTAGCTCCTGATAAGACATCGAACAAAAACATGAAATTTGGGGGACCTTCACCATATGCTCATTGAGAGTCACATATCTAGGATACTAAAAAAAATGGAACTGCGTACAATCCAATCGAAGTTCCCACACACACAGATTAATATTCCACCATAAGAAACCCACATGCTTTTTTAAACATAATTTTCTTATCTATTTAACCAATAGAAAGAAACCTTTGAGCTTCACTCTGATACCAACTATAATGCCCCAATTTTACCCCAATAAAACAAAGATAAAATGACCTAAAGGTGTCCAAATTTTGTGGGATATTTTTTTTCTGAGTTCAAATCTCTTGGTGTCATATGCTAAATAGTTAATTACAATTATTCTTCTTTTTTATTAGGCACTTATGGAAAAAAAAATGCACTTATAAAATTTACATGTAACCAATAAATATCCCAACGACCTCAGTCAATGATTTAAATGTTACGATGACAACACATGTTGTGAAATGTTTCCATGGAAAATTGGATTAGTGGTCACATAGAGAATGCCTCAATGAACTGCGCTAAGGAAAATCTAATGGGGTCTCAATGCTAAGAAGCAGAGACACTTAGGTGTCCTAGTTAGGATCATTAAATCTATTGTAGTTTAATTAATTCAATGTATTGACCAAATCTTATTATATTATATTGACATCTAATTATTATTACTTATAAATATTCGTAAGTGAAAAACCCTTCGAATGTTATTCAAAACATTTGGCCCAATCAAATGAATCCCATGCCCGTACGTTTGAAAAATGACCAAATGAACCAATTAAAAATATGGTTAACCTATGAAAAATTATTGTCCCATTTTTTTTATAGGAATTACCTCTATTTCCCGCATGTTCATACCTTTAAGATAGAGAATAAATTGAATTATGGGATAGATTTATACAAACATTAAGAAAATAATAATAATTTTATTTCTCTAAGAACTTACTTATCGAAATGAAAAGTAATTAACTTGTTTAGGAGGAACTAATTTATTCATCTAAGGTGAAAATTATTAAGAATTGATTTTTACCCAAAAACCAAACACTTAAAATAAAATAAATCTTCGCCCCAACCAAATTAAAAATCACTTATAAATAGTTTACATTTACCCAAGTCAAGAGGGGAAGGAAAAATAAAATAATTAATAAATCCATTTACAAAATCCAAACTACAAAGCAAATGTAAGGGATCCTACAAGTGGAGTTCTAGGTTTAATTAGAGCCATTAGATAAAATAGCTTACAACCACATATCTAGTAGGGTTGAGAGGAGCCATAAATTTATCTTATAATCTTATATTTTATGTTCCTACTCCTCACTTTGAAATAATGCCTCCTGTTTTTAATCTCTTATAGGATGTAGAGTTGTAGGGAGAAGAATTGAATTAAAGTGAAGCGGGTTTTCTACTTGTTTTTCATGACATATTTATTTAGAGCTTAAATGAAGGATTTGGGGTTTATGAGAAGATCTACGATGCTTCTATTGTGATTTTTATTTAAATCGGTTTCATTATAAATTATTTTGGAAGGAAGATATGTTTTTCCATATTTCTTTCATGCCCAATACAGTGAAAAAGATCATATATACATTGGGTGAATCTGAATGTTTGATGGGATGCATAAATATTTGATAGAAATTGATTTGAAACCCCAAATTTGTGCGGATGGGAGAAAATCCTAAATCATAGATTTAGTTGTTTTTTCAAGAGGATATATAATGGCTCTTCCATAAGGGCGGTCTGTGTGTGTATTTTCCACAGCCTCGAAATGGGATATTAAATGCCAAGGTTTAGGCCATGCCTTTTCAAGGATGTTATGGACTGAGTCACTTGTACCTACACTTAAAAATATATACAAATATATAGAGATAGAGAGAGAGAGAGAGAGAGAGACACGTAGATATACACATGTGTGTGTGTCTATATATACACATATGTATGTTATATATACAGCACATACATATGTATAAATACACACACACACACACATAATAAGATTTTAAGTAAACTGAAGTATATAAATATGACAAACCCAATTGGTTAACAATATCATATATGAGAAGGGTGGAGGATAGATGAATCGGTGTTGAGGGCATGTCATGAGATGCAGAATTAGGATAATGATCTCAGTACTACATCTCCAATTTGACTCTCACCAAGGTTTAACAAAACCCTTTTAAGGGTTGAAGATAGTAAAATCGGTGATGAAAGTGTGTCATGCAGTGTAGAGTTAGGCTAATGATCCTGGTGTTTTGTGTCTAGTTAGACTCTCACTGAGGTTTACCAAAATCCTCTTAAGGGTGGAGGATAGCTGAATAAGTGATGAATGCATGTCATGAGGTGTAGATTTAGGCTAATGATCCCGGTGTTATGTCTCTGGTTTGAATCTCTTCGGGGTTTACAAAAACACTTTTTGCTTTGATTTTTAGCAATCATTCCCCAGTTTGGAGGACACGTGTGAAGGTCCATTTGAAGATCTAGTTTTACAATTATAAATTCAGGTCCCAAGTGTGTTTTTGTGGCACTTTCTGTCTTTTTCTTAACCATAGGGGAAAAAAATTAAGTGCATTAAACCAATCTCATGCGCAGAATATAAGGAAGATGTAAATGTTTTGGATATTCTTCAGGAAGGTGATATTACAAAATTCATGGAGCGTCTATAAGAACACTCGGTTAGGGTCTCCTATAGAATCTTGACATCATTGAAGAAGGGTAAGGTGTAGGTGGGAAATACAAAGTTCACTATTTCTACTAATGCAAGTTCGACGGTGACTAGTTTGTCTTCACCGGGTGAAGTCTACTTCAAGTGATCCCTAAAGGAGGAACTTGATGATTTTCTCAAGCCTTGAGAAAGAGTTCACAACTATTTTTCTAGTTATGATCAGACTATGCTAAAGCTCCCATGGGATATAGTGGGGGAGGTACTCATGAGGTCTTTCACCATTAATGGGTGCTACAAGCTAGGTTACAGGTCCCATAGTTTACTTCTTTTCCATATGTGCTCTAGTAAGAAGGTTAATCTCTCGGATTTTCTATTCCAATCCCTCGAGCTCTCTATTAATCTAGAAAGAGAATGGAAGGTCCCCCTTCTACATCATGGCCTCATTTATTTGTTGTTCTAGTCTATCCCTTCTCTCGCCGAGCTTCTCCACTTTCCTCCATAATTGGATAAACATTTCCGCTCGTCAACTACCTCCCCACTCCCGTCACCTGCTCCCCTTGTTTCCCCCTCCATGTAGCCTAGTAGTAACCGTTGTCATATGGTTTTTTCCTTTTATTGTGACCTAGATGTGGCTATTTTAGTGTACTCCTTCAACCTCTTTGGCTCCATGTCTGCTGGTGCTACTTTCCCCTCATCTCCTGATCTTTCTACCACTTCCCATATTCCCCCATTCTCCTGGTACCTCTCTTGCACAATCCAACTAGAATCCTAGTCTGAACAACTAAATATCGAAGCTTTATTGGGCATCTCAACTCTTTATCCAAAATCCCTTGGGTTGGAACCTATGGAATCTCCTCATGCTACTAAAAATGATATTGACATGGACATTGATGATAGTAAAATCCCACCAAAGTCCCCTTGGATGGACATTCAGGTAGCTTTGGTGTCCTTTATCCTAAAAAATATTCATCGCGCTTGTGAAGTGCTTAAAACTTGGAAATATTATACAGACAGCATCAGAACTGTCATTGAAAAAGAATGTGTTGAGATGCTCGACCTAGCTAACACGCTGGTGGAGAAGAGTGATTTTATTACAACTAAGAATGCGGTCCAAGAACTGAAAAATTATTTTATTAAGTATGGTTATGTTATATCTTGTTATAACTATTTTTCAGTTTCCTGATGGCTTTATCTATACAATTTACAATACTCAATCTAGCTAGATTGTATTTTTGTAAAATTATAAGGATCTTTTCAAAAATCCTCACCTTACCCTAATCCAAATAAAAATATCATATATGAGGGAAAACCCGATTATGCATACATCACATGTATGCTAGTGTAAAAAAAAATTATATGAGGATTGTTATATGATTATAAAACTCTTGGTATTTATCTTATTTAGGAGAGTAATGTAATTCTTTTGCAAATAAATAGTAACACTAAAAAAGATAGGTAACTAAGATCCATAATAAAGACAATACAATAACTCATTTTCCTTAGAGATTAATAATCTCCAACTAATATTATCAAACTCATCTAAATGCAAGATCATACTTTCAGATTTAATACAACCTACTTCCTTTTACTCACCAAATGTTTAGATAGAAAAATTACATTTCAAACTATATTCATGTTCTTGTATATGCATATAGATATATATTTAAATATATTTTCCGAATAATGTACATAATAAATACTTCTTTTTATTTTATGGACATAGAGCGATGATATCACATAAAAACAAAATAAAACAAAACAAACCAAAATCTAATTACATTGTAACATTTCTAGCAAGTTAGTGTATTCATTTATAAACCAAGCATGATATCTATCTTGCCACTATTATTAAGTAAAAAACCACTTTTTTCTTACCATTATAAAAGTTTCTTAGTTTCCTTTCAAGATCATAGGAGAACTAAAAAAAATGTCCATAGATATATATCTACATACCTACTTAGCATTAATATTAATATTTTATGGAAATTAAGGGAGCTCTTATTTACTCATATACTCAACTTTCAGCCTATAAAGAAAATGATAGCTCCTGCAAGATCATACTTTCAAATTTAATACAACCTACTTCCTTTTACTCACCAAATGTCTATATAGAAAACTTACATTACAGGCATCATTACATACCACTGCCCATAAAGTGGGTATACTAGCCTCCCTCCAAGCCCATGGAGAGAGAGGAAGCATGCTCAAGTTACACAAGTAAAAAAGGGAAGATAAACACCAATCCATACCCCCAAGCATAATAAATTCAATCCATTGCTACACATCCCCAATAAGCTCCATAGCTTTTCAAAAGGAATAAGGGAATAGCGGAAATCCATAATATCCACTCCAAATGGGTATCTAACACTACAAAAATCCATGTTTCCTCTTAACTCGCTAAATACCCTAACTCTCTTACTATTCATTAAGGAAAGAAGAAAAAGAAACCAACGAAAGCTAGAATTACCAAATAAATTTCTCCACATCTATTCAACATTTGAAACAAAATTAAGGGATACAACATATCTTCTAAGCTAGATCAGTAAAAAGGTATGGATCCTTACCTCTCAAGAAAAACATGTAACAATCCATTAGCAAGCACCTTTCACCAAGGACTTGTCCTCCTTTCCCAAGCTCCCATTCTCTCCAAGTAAAAATACCAAAAATGAGAATTCTCCCAAAATCTCCCCTTCCTATCCAAAATGGAAGGTCAAGTAACAGAAGTAAAAAACCAACTACCAGTGGTAGGGTGCCATGTATCACCCATTCCTTCTCAATCCCCAATTATCCATCAAAATGCGATAAATATATAAATGGAAGAGAATCCCTCAAAAGACACAAACCAATCAAAATGCAACTCCAAAACAAGAAGGCACCAAAAATATCATAAATATTGATAGCGACAAGAGGGGTCAAATTTGGAGGGAAGATACCATTTACACCTTGCGAAAAGTCCCCATACCCATAGACCACATCTATGGGCTTCATTTTTCGTGAAAGAATGACCCCCAACTTTCCAAAACACTCCTCCAAACTTCCTCTTTTGTCCAAATTCGTGATTTTTGGATAAAGTGGCTCATTAAGAGAGTTGTGGGGCCAACCTATCCCTTGAATAGGTAATGCAACACTCTTTTACATAAGACTAGCAAAAATAATTTACTCAAAATAAAGAGGATACAAATAACTCCTTAAAAGTGATAGTAAGAATGCAAGTAAAGTAAATAAAAAGCCAAATTAATTAAACAAGGGTAAGAAAACCAAGAGTGTCCAACCGAAAGGGCTAAAATATAATCTAAGTTGATGAATTTTAATATATTCATCCTTGAACAAAGATAAGATAGTACTAACCACAATAACGTCGAAGGTAAATTTGGCCCAGTAGACCATTTGTACAACTTGGAGGGGCATCCACTAAGTCCAACATGTATGCCAAGTGGTGCTACCTGCAAATTCCTGCACACTCAAAGTAAACCTCAAGTCTGAATATACATGATAAAATATCCATAAAAATCATGAAGAAAATAATGACTAAAATATCAATTAAATAAAATTCCACCACATGTATTCTACCAATTGTTGGTACCCAAATTGATTCTCCTTCAAAATCTGAGCAGCATCACAGGTTTATCAGGAAGTTTGGAGATAGATAAATCATGATGAGTCATTTTGTAGCCAGGGATGGGATCTAACTGGCCCTTAGTCACTCAGATGTGGAGAAATGGATAACGCCCTCAAGAGGATTTGATCTATCCTCACTATTTTAGGTTGTGCCTCTTTCAACCAAGGTAAGAGAACCCTTTTATAGCCTGTTGTTTATGGAGGAGATGGTGATATCCTTCCTAATGAAGTTGTTAAGGAGACCTTGAAGAAAATATGATCAATGCAACAAAATCTAACTCTCACGAGTTGTCACTCTATATAGTGGAGATATTCTCTAGACAAGGTTTAGGCTACTAAAGACATTTGGAATCTTGATTGTTTCTATGCATGTTTTGGTAGTAAAATTTATGCATTTGTATACACACATGACAAACAGGGGTAGTATGGGTAGGATTAGTTGTTTTTAATAACTTTTGGTAGGAGGTGAGGCAGAATGAACTTGATTTGCCAAATCTTTGAGAACTCTTACAAAATGGAAGGTCTAGACAACAGAATACTTCAGAAAGCTAAAATGTTCCTTTAACCAAGAATATGTACTCAAGTGGAGGCCCATATTTGCACTTTTTCACACAATCTATGAGATTTTAACATGAAGGCTTCAGTTAGAAGACCCAATAAAGCATCAAGATCTAAGATCAATCACGCTTGAGGTACACCCAGAGGCTTACAAACAATCTCTGTCAAAAAATAAAAGAAAAGTGATTTTAAATCATTTATTTCACTCCCAGATGAAAGCTCTTCTGAGAATGAGATTGCAGATATCACTAAACTGTCACAAGGATTGAGACCTATGTGATTAAGAATATTTTGATACAAGATTGCAACAGGAACAAGAAAAACTATTTGCAGACATTCAGAAATGAAACAAACACATTTTACTCAAGATCAACCCCAGAATAACTCAAGTTTGATTAAATTTATCAGCAGGGGAAAGTTTCTAGAACAATATCAGAGCTTGTCAATGGTTGTACACTTGCAACCACCTTGACATGATAAAAATTAATACAAAAGAGATATACAGGCTTCTCAGACAGCTTCTCAAAAGAGACAGGCTTTGTCAAATTTTCCTCTTGGGAATTTTCTTCGACCTCTAACACTCCAACCATTTGCATGAAAAATTTGTGCCATTTATAACATTTACAACATAGCCCCTTCTTCCTTAAAAGACAAAACATTTAATGTACCAGTGCTCGCCATGATCTCGATCGTGATTCCCAGAATCAGATATCTATAAAATGTTGTCAGGTGCTCATGGGGAAGATCTCTTCAAAAATCTCAACATTCAACTCCTTCATCTGGTAGAACACTCCTCCTTCAATATCGCCAACCACTTCTACCCCTAATCTATCAAATCTGGTTCCTTCATGCTCAGGAGAAGAAAAATGGAAAATCAGATCGAGCCCGATAGTCAGACCATTTTAATGGTGAAAGATGTCTCTAGATCTCTCCACCAAACTTAGATATCAAAATTAACTCCCCTCTTTGTTTGGCATGTAGGAAATACCAAGAAATCATGAAGACTCAAACTTCTAAGGGCATGTTTCAGTAAAAATGGGGGGAAAATCATATTCAGACTCACAGTTGTTGTTGATCTTTACTTTGAATTTGGGTCGTCCACGTGGAAGATTCAATTTAAAAAATAGGCTCGGGGGGTTTCCTTTGAATTTTTACAACCTTTTGAAAAAATGGAAAAAAATTTCCATTTTTCTCCGCACCTCCGCCCTTGGGAAATGATCCTACACATGTGTCCTAAGGTGGGTCCCAGCAGAACCATGGCCAAATTCTGCCATTTCACCTCCTTTTTGGAAAAGGGAAAATTTTCCAAGTTTTCCCCGCAGCTCCACCCTTGGGAAATGAGCCTGACACGTGTCCCAATGTAGGTCCCAGCAGAACCGTGCTTCTTTTTTCACTTTTAAATTTTTTCTCCTAAAAGGAAATTTTACCAAATTTCCCCCCGAGAGTCCGCACCTCCGTCCATTGACTGGAGCAAGCTTTGACTTTTCCTTATCAAGCTTGCGGGCCATTTTGAGATTTTAATCCTTTTGATGACAAGAGGAAAAAAATCCAATTTTCCTCTGATGGTCCTGCTTCCTTGCCCTCTTTGAATTTTCACAACTACCACGTGATAATTTTGACAATGGTGCATCAGACTTGAGATGGTCCCCAAAAATAGATTGAGACCCTGAAAGTTGTCGGCTCGGCTACTTGTTCTAGACCTCCCATCAAGAAAGAAAACTGAAAGTTGAAGGCTTGCTCCTAAATGTGAAAAAATTGCCAAATCCAAGCTTGGTGCTAGGAAAAATGTCCGATCGGCAAGCTCCTTTGGCGCAGCAGTCTGAAATTTTCTGGGACCAAAATGCAGAATGGCATGAAAATGAAAGCCTAACTAGTGACGGTCCGCTACACCAGTTGAAACTCGGGAGGGCATGTTTCTGATTTAAAATCTCCCCTCAAATGTGCCGAAAACATGCAGGTCAAAGTGCATCGGTCTTCGTTTCAAGTAGTCTTGATGACATTTGCCCAAAATCTAGCGCAAGACGCGGATCGGCCTTGGCGCAAGTCAGTCTAATTTCCAGGTGGGTTCAATGGATAATTGAATCCCAGCAAGAAGTTATAGAAAATTGACACAAATTACTAAGAAATAACCAGCTGATTTGCCGAATCCAAGAGACTGTTCGTCTAATGCACGTAAGCAGGGCCAAAAGTATGCTGACGGATCATGAAAAGCTGCAGAGCCGACGTACCAATTTGTCTTTCGCATGCAAGTGTCTTCAGCCGCAAAGAGGGACAAGGATAATCGGGCGGTTCTAGATCATTTTTCCCAGGTCCCCTAGTTTGCCACCGGGACAAAAGGTACGCACATGACTGCAACACACCTGGCCCGCACAAATTTGATATCATCGGCACCCATGACTTCAAAAAATCAAAAAAAGCCCGCACGGGACATGCTGGGAACCTAATTTTTCGCTAAGGATGCGTTAAAGGGGAAAAATTCCTTTGAAAAGGAAATACGTTGTCAAGTGAATCATGGAGGTAAATGCGCCCAATGAAATCTTGTCGACCATGGATGGCACTTGAATGGCATTGGGAAAGGAATTTTCCAAATCCGGTGAAGAAATGCCATTTTCTGAAGGACAAAGTCCGCCCCTCAGGCCCGAGCCAATAAAATAGTGCCACGAAAAAGCAGCAGTGGCAAGAAAATTTTTAATGCCTCTTAATTGCCTCCTAAAAATTTTCAAAGGAAGCCACTGTTCAGAATGAACTCCAAGCCTGACACGTTTTCATAAAAGAAATCATCAATTTCGGAATAAAATCTCAAATATTCAGATACCAGTTTAATGCTGCATCTTTTTTGCTCAAATCTTCAGATCGCCATACATCGGAGATCCAGAGCTTTTGCTGCCCGCACGTTCAGATCAATGGAAAAGCTTGATGGCATTTCTGAGGTGAGACAAATCAAGCATTGCATTTTGGTTCCGATATGGAGAGGGCATTTCTAAAAAATGTCTCTGATGCACACAAATGAGCAACATTGGATTTGATGAGCCGAATCAATGTTTCATTTACAACGTCCCTTGGGAAATGCAATGAGTTTACAGTAGTTGGGAGTGCATTAAGATTGGCTAGGATCATTTGGCTTTCTCAAAAATGCGTAGAGCACGCTGCAACCCTATGTCACCAATTGACAAGTGTTGAAATTTCAAAAGACATTTAACATCTTAAAGTGGTTAAGGATAGATTGTACAGGATTTCCATTTTCCCCTTCTCTCTTCTTCTCATTCTTCCTATAAATTGTCAAATGATTAGGCTCATTCTAACAGGGTGGTTCAAGCAACTTTTGTCCAAATCGCTTCAAGAAAAAGGTATCTGCTCAAATTTTTCATTCCGAAGCCAATGGTTAAAATGGCCCTTGAACGTGGACTCCTTGCTTGATCTGTAATGGCCCTTTTTTCCTTGTAATCCGATTAAAATTATGTTCTGCCTACTATCTGAAGCAACAAAATACAAGTTTCGTGCCGATGCATCTTCCATCCTACTCGTTTTGCTTGTCACTCAGACTTGCCCTTTCAACAGTTGTCAATAAATTGAATGTTCATTTTTGGAGCTCTTTCATGGAACTTTCATTTCCTCTGTGTGTCCCTCCTTGGGCCCATGATGCATCAAGTCCCACAATGCTTAATGCCAGATTGGACTCACCTGGAGGCCTTGGTCCCATGGCAGTTCGAATAGATGTTCAAGATTTTACATTCCCATGGTGTATTGCACAGGACTGGGACTCATACACCATTTTTCATGGATTCTCTTTCTCTATGTATCCTTGGCATTGTTTTAACTAGGATTTTATTTCCTAACAACAGGAACTTGCTCTGTTCTTCTTGGTCAGGGGAGTTAGAAAGAGGAATGCATGAGACTTCTTCTAGGAAATCATCATAGGATTTTTTCACTAGTGACATCAATTAGATGCATTGTCAATGTTGACAATCACGTTCTTTGATGCATGTGCTACCAAAATTTAACATCCAGTGGTGGTGAATCTCAAGTAACAGGTCCACTTCCAACACCTCTTTAGACTGTTTCCCAACTGCCACACTGTCAGATGAATGGTTCATCTTGAGATGATCCTCAAAAGTTGAGACCAGTGAAATAGTTTCAAGTGTGGGCTTGCTCCACCCATGTTAGTTATGGCACTCACTTCAAAAACCTTAAGGCTTCCAGAATGATTTGGAGGGAGCACTCTTCAATTTCAGAATTTTAATCCATTTTGCCAAAGGGGAAAAACATCCAATTTACCTCCAAAGGCCCGCATCTCTAGCCACTAGTCTTTGCCACGTGTCCTCACTACGAACTGTCACATATTGAGACTTTTCCCCTAAGAGTCTTAAATTTTCTCCAAGAGTCAGAGCCTGGAGGGGCCATCGGGTGGGTTCAAAAGTAAAATTTCCAAAGTATCCAAAAAATAATCTTAGTTCTTCTTTAAATAGACCTTAAGCATGCATCCCTCCAATTAGAAGAAGCCACATAAGTAGTGTTACCAAAAGAACCCCTCAATCAGATTTGAGTACCTTGGGCTCCAGGACCAAATTGTGCCTTTTTGCCAAAAAAGTAAAAAGTGATAAGTTAAAGCATTTTCCCACCGTCCTCTGACCAACCAAAAAAATCCATGTGAGACTGCCGAAATGTTGAGGAAGAAATTTGATAAGGAAAGAGACACCCGTCAGACCGTTTTGAATACAGAAAATCACCATTCACGCCCAGAACCTGATTTTTCTTCTAAGGATGAAAATTCTTTTGAAACAAAAATCAAGTGAATCATGGATTCCGAGAATTTTTTCCCACCATGGATTTGGATTTTCAAAATATAAAAATATAAATCAACCATTTTCGAGCCTTAGCCATGGTCGAGGGAAAATAGGAAAAATGGCAGAAGCCCGCGGACTTTGAAGAAATTGGGGAAAAAACAGGGAAGACTCAGAGACTTCTTCAAGGAGGGACAATGACAATGGATTTTGACAAACAAAATCAAATGGATTTCAAATGACGGTAAAATCTTTCAGAAACACCCACATTACGAGAGATCATAAACATTTCACAATACAGAGACAGAAAAATAATGGCAAATGGGGCGAGACAATTTGAGCACCAACATCGGCTCCAACTCGGGGATTGGAAACTCCTTGTGAGTGCCATAAGAACAAAGGTAGACCAAGTGCCAAAATATCCATTGGGAAAAGGAGTCAGTCTTGCAAAGCAAAGAAGACTGAGCCATCTCTCAAAAATGAACAGAGAAACCTAGCAAAAATAGGTCACCAAGGACTAGAACGAGAAAAGAACATGAAAGAAAAGAAACAAACAACAAACTATACACTGTACAATGATGTTCACCTTGATTCTGGGGAATCAATCCAAGAAATGCTTCAAATTCCTACCATTAATAGGCAATTCAAGTAATTCACCATCCAAATCCTTCAAGAAGAAGGTATGCTCACCAATCCAATATCAATGGAGTAAGGGCCCATCCATAATGAGTCAAAATTGCCATGCTTGCCCTTATCTTCATGCCTATTATCCCATAGTAGCACACAAGATCTCCAACATTGAAAGCTCTGGGAGTGACCTTCTTGTCAAATAACTTCTTTATCTTTTCTCTGAACTTTACATGCCTCTAGTGGGATGCCCTCCTTTCTTCATCAAGTTCAACAATCTGGTTAATGCGAGCATCATAAGGACTTACTTCTTGATCCTCTAGTTTGTTGAATGAACTGATATGAGGATAATTACATATGCAAGGGGCAGCAGGGCCTGAGTTCCATACACCAACTCAAATGGACTCTTTCCAGTGGCTCTTTTAACAGTGATTCTATCAGCCCAAACAACAAACTTCAACTGTTCACCCCATTTTCTCTTGTTCAGCTCCAAGGTTCTTCTGATAATCTTCAGCAGGTTTTTATTACTGGACTCAACTTGTCCATTTCCTTGGGGATTGTAATTAGATGCATATGTCAAGTTGATCCCATATTCTTTACACATTACCACCAAAGGTTTAGCTCTAAAGCTCATGGCATTATCAGCTACAATCTTGACTGGCACCCCAAACCTACAGATGATGTTGTTCAGCACAAAATCCATGACAATTTGGTGTGTTACTTCTTGGTGGGGATTGCCTCCACCCATTTAGTAAAGTAATCAGTGGCTACAAGAATCCACTTATGGCCAGCACTTGAAGGGTCTAAAATTTCACCAATGAAATCCATTCCCCATTGCTTGAATGGGGCTTCAATTGATACAAGATACAAAGGAAGGGAGCCTGAAGCTTTCAGTCTTCTAGAGAAGCGCTGGAAAATCTCACATCTTCTAACCAAAAGAGGTTGTATCCTTGAAAAGAGTTGGCCACCAATAACCAGCCCTTAGGATCTTGTGTGTTGTGACTCTTGCAGCAAAATGCCCCCCACAAACTCCTCCATGGAGATCAACAATTATCTTGGGGGCTTCTTCTTCAGTAATGCACCTTAAGAGGACTCCCTCTGGGTTCTTCCAAGCTAACCCATAATCAGTAATGACATATTTCTAGGAAGCCAACTTAAGGGCTCTTTTCTAGTTCTTACTTAAATACTCAGGGTAGTTCAAATGTCTGAGATAAAAAATTACATCTTTGTACCACTCAGAACTCATCAATGTTTGAAAAACATCTACCCTACCTTCTTCTACCTCATTTACCTCAATAGTTTGCAAGTTACTCTCAGCCATAAGCTTAGCCAGGCCCAAACCTCTCACCATCTTCGTGGTTTGGATATCCATGTCATATTCTTGCAACTTGTTCACCCACCTGCACCTTTTGCTTGAGACTTCCATCTCTGATAAGATGTCCTTGACCATGGTGTGGGGAACATAAGCAACAATTTTAGAACTTAGAATATAAGGCCTAAAAACCTTTGTTGCTTTTACTAAGGAAAATGCTTGCTTCTCCATAATAGTGTACTTTAACTCAGCCCCTGCAATGCCTTACTGAAAAAGGAAATTGGCCTTTCAGCCCCCTCATCATCCTTCTACAGTAGGACAGAAGCAACAGTGTTCTCTGAAGCAAAGGAAAATAGTTGAAAGGGATTCTTATAATCTGGAGCTGCTAGAACAGGTGCATGCTTTAGTGCCTCTTTAATCCCATTGAAATCTTGGATGGCAGCCTCCTCCCATTTGATGGCCTGGTCCTTTTTTAGCATGGAAGTGATTGGAATGGTCAACTCAGACAAAGTTTGATATGAATCTCCTGATGAAGTTTATCTTCCCAAAGAAAGATTGAATCCCTTTCTTGGTCCTTGGAATTGGGACCTTGCTGATGGCCTCTACCCTTTCTGGATCAATCATCACCCCTTCTTGTGACACAATGTGGCCAAGAAATTTTTCCTTCTGCACTCCAAAATGGCAACTTCTTTGGATTGAGTGAGATGCCATATTCTCTACATCTTATCAGCATCTTCTCCAAGTGCAGCAAGTGATCACTTCTCTTCCTGGAAAATACGTTACATCATCTTGATAAACTGCAATAAACTCATTGATGTAACCAGCAAAAGCAACATCCATTGCTCTTTGAAAGGTGGCTCCAGCATTCATCAAACCAAAGGGCATCCTGACATATACATAGGTTCCCCAAGGAGTAGTAAAGGTTGTCTTGATCCTTTCTGATTCCTTCACCACAACTTGGTTATAACCAGAGAAACCATCTAGGGTGGAGAGTAATTCAGAACCAGTCACTAACTGTAGCATGTTTTCCATATTTGGTAAAGGATAATTATCCTTCATTGATGCTCTGTTCAGATTCCTGAAATCCACACACAGCCTGATGTCACCATTCTTCTTTCTGACTGGTACTAGGTTTGTAACCCAAGAAGAATACCTTGTGGGTTGAATAATCCCTCCATCTCTTAGCTTCTTCAGTTCTCTTGCATTTTAAGAGATAAGAGTGGATTGATGGGCCTCTGTTTCTACCTGAATGGTTTTGCATTAGACTCCAAGGGAATCTCATGTTGAAACAGATCCTCTCTGTATGCTTTTAGTTCAGAATAGGTCCAAGCCATGCAATCCTGATACTTTTTCAACAATTGGATGTAGGACTGCTTCTCCTCCTTGCTGAGATTTCTGCCTAACCAAATTTTCCTTGGCTTCTCCTTTGTGCCAAGGTCATGCTCCTCAATATCCCTTGAGGCTGTTATGCATCTGTTAATAATGTGATCAACATTATCAAAATTGGACTCAAGAGAAACCAACCCTCTAGGAATGGTATTAGTCTTTAGCTGGATGATGCCCTTGCCAAACAAGGTTTCCTTCCCCTCTGTACGCACACCATTGGCTCCCAATCAATATTTTGATCAGTAAATTCTCCCTTGTTCTACAGAAATCTTCTGATCTGAGCATCATCATCAAATACCTACCAATGTTTAATGTTGTCAGGGACAGAGGGTCTTGTCAACACTTCAACATCATATTCACAATATGGGGACACTGTATAATTGTCAAAATGAGACCCCAACACTGCAAGTTGTTTCTACCAAGTCATTGAACTTCCTATCATGATGCACAATGTTGAATGAATCAAACATCTCAATGAAATCCCAAACTGCATGCTTGTATTGTTTCATTCACTGATTCTTTGTGGCATACAATTTTCTGACTTGTTTTACTATTAATTATGAGTCTCCTTTGACAATGATGTCCTTGACACCATATTTCCAAGCAATTCTTAAACCCAACAACAGTAGTTCCTCATACTCAGCAATGTTGTTAGTGCACTCAAAGTTGAGTTTGAAGGAAAAAACAAATTTTTCCTGACCTGGAGAAAGCAGAACAACACCAGCACCATTCCCAAACTTGGAGCAAGCTCCATCAAACAATAGAGTCCAAGGAGAGCCCATTTGTTCAAGACATTTGCATTCTTCAATCTTGTGCTCCTTTCCATCAGCAAATCCTACAAAGTTATCTGCATCAACACTTGTGTACAATACCTCATAGGATGCATTGTTGGGATCCTCAATAAGGTGCAACATCTTCTTTTCCCCATACAACTTGACAAGGCTGCCCTCAATTGGGATGGTAGCATAGGACATGTCCATTTGGACACTCCCACCAACACTTGCAGCCCATTTTCTAGACAATAGCATGCCCCACTTGGCTGGGAAGTCAACAATGACAACATCAAGTTTTAAATTTCTTCCTGGATAGGCTGCAAGTTGTACCACCAGACCCTTCACACATCCCACCACTGGCACCTCTCTAGAATCCATAGCAGTACACTTCCCATATGTTGTTGTTACCTTGATATTCAGCTCATTCATGACTTCTAAAGGCATAACATTGCATGATGCCCCTGAGTCAAACATGCAGTTGTGTAGTAAATCTATCTTTAATGATTAGAGTGGTGAAGAATGGATCCACATTTAGTTGAGAGTCCACCAAGGATGTCCCAAATAAACCTCAGGTGGTTCATCTAGCTCTTCTGATGCTGGTGGTGCTTCTAGTTCTTCAATGACTGGTGGGGTCTCCACAATGTTTATGTTTCTGCCTAGGGCAGTCTTCTCTTCTTTCAGTCCCAAGTACTCAAATGCCCTCTTCTTGTGCTCAGGGATCCTAAGCAACTCAACAATTGGAACTGAGATCTTGATCTGACTCAAAACTTGGGAAATATCATAAGGGACATTCTTTGGCAAGGTAGCATTGGAAGGAAAGCTAACACACTCACTAGGTGGTACAAGATTTTTGACAGCTTGGGCATGAAGAGGGGTATGATTTTTGTTTGGAACTGCAGGGATTTTAGCAGATGCATCCTTCTTAGGAGCCTCTTTAGGAATGTTTGAAAGTAAGGGAGCTTTTGGCTTGGCTTGAGGCCCTGCCCCTTTGACATCCTTACTTCTTGTGTTATATTCCTTCTCTTGAGCAACAACAACATTCATCAGTAACTTATCTATCTTCCTCAGAGGGGATTCCTCCATCATACTTCTTTATCATTAAAGCCCTTAAATATTCAAAGTCATTATTGGGAAATTCAAAAGCTTGTACAGTATCTACTTCTAAAGTATGAGAGGGAGGAAGAATAGGTACCCTATGAATGTAGTCCCAAAAAGTGGCAGCAGTCCGGGCACTTATCACCTCAGTTGAAGTTTCCCCTTGTTGTGAGCTCGTGGAACAACCCATCATGCAAACATCATCATCATTATCATCATCAGCTTCTTCTTCTTCTTGTTGATCTTCTTCACAAGGAGCATGGGGCATGAAACATCTGTCACACCAATCAATGACATATGTCTCCTCCACAACAAAAACTCTGGCAGCCAAAGGATCAGGCACCATTCTGTTTTCCCTACCTTGGGACTGCCTATTTCCAAATCCAATAGGTCCCTTACCTCTATCATCAAATCTTTGGTGATTTGTGAACCTATCTTGGCCTTGCTGCTTGTGTTGACCTTGTGAGCTCTACCCAATTCCTTTCTCAGCCCAGGCTAGTTTGTAGGAAATTTCTTTGACAGCCCCTGCCAAAGTCTTCACAACTTCTTCCAAATCTACAGCCTTGCTTGTTTGGGGTTTTTCTGGGTTAATCAGCTTTACACCCTCCCTCTTAGGAGGCTTTCCAATTTCCTTGATATTGTTTTCAATTTGCAAAGCCATAGTGAAGGCCTGCCTCAAATTAGCAGGGTTTTTGTCCCTCAAGTAGTAAGCAGCCTTTTTATCAAATGCATCTGAATATTTGATCAAACATGATTCATCACATGGCCTTATCCTAACAGGAAATCTCCTCAAGGTCTTATTAAACCTTGTGTTGAAATCATGTACTGACTCATTAGGATTCTTTTTGATGTTTTCAAATTTTGTCAAAAGAAACCTAGGGTCAGTTCTATCACCATACTGCAATCTAAATGCATTGCTCATCTCTATCCAAGAATCAATAGAATTATCTGGAAAAGCTTTATACCAGTCCCTTGCATCCTCTTCCAGAGTATGGATAAACAGTTGATATACACATCTTCATGTTCAATCTCAAAGTCTTCCATCATATTGATAAAAAGATTTAAATGTTGATCACCAGTTATAGCATTGTTTCCTTGGAACTTTGGCAGTTTGTTCCTTACTTCTTGAGGAACTGCATTTGGATAACCAGCCATCCCTACAAAATTTATAGGTCCAAAGGTATTTACAACAAATGGAGGTCTGGGTGGGGGCAAGGCCATGTTGTTTTGAGGAGGTGACCCTGGAGGGGTGACAAATTGATAAGGGGCAGAAGGTCTTTGAAACACAGGGGTATAACTTTCAAACTGGATATCCCCTAAAGGCCTAGTTTCTTGGAAATCCCTATCAACTTCTGAAAAGATAGGGGCAGAATGAGAAGAAAACTTTTCAAAATCAAATGAAGGCCCCTCTCCAGTTGGAGAATTCAATTCCACAAAGAGGCTACCTGATTCAGAAGCACTTGAATTGCAGTCTTCAATAATAGGCCGGTCACTTTCATCAATGGAGATCCCCTTTCTTGTCTGCTGATTTCCAACAACTCTCTAGGATTTTCTTCCTTCTGATTTTGCTTTTCCTAGCTCTAGAAATAATGTCCTAGCAGGATCCCTAGCAAAGAAAGACCTTCTTCCTTCCAGCTTTGCAAAGGTTAGTAACAAATCTCACTTGACAGAGGTTAAGACACTGGTATTCATTCAATAATTAGATCAACAGGGAGTCGCCACTAAGGATTTCCACCTTAGTTGTGCTAGAAATGCACTAAATATGATCTGTCAAATGTTTGTCAACACTAGAAACTAGGAAATGGAGAGACTCTGACTTTCATTTACCCAATATCTATCAATGAAAACTAGTGCACATAGGTGTAGAAACTGAAAGAATTGCACACAACACTTGGAGTATATAAGAAGTGTTTTACCAGGGTCTGAATATGAACTGCAATCAATATCTCCCCGGCAATGGTGCCACTTAGGTGTTGGTACCCAAATTGATTCTCCTTCAAAGTCTGAGCAGCATCACAGGTTTATCAGGAAGCTTAGAGACAGATAGATCATGATGAGTCATTTTGTAGCTGGGGATGGGATCTAACTGGCCCTTAGTCACTCAGATGTGGAGAAATGGATAGCACCCTCAAGAGGATTTGATCTATCCTCACTATTTTAGGTTGTGCCTTTCAACCAAGGTAAGAGAACCCTTTTGTAGCCTGTTGTTTATGGAGGAGATGGAGATATCCTTCCTAATGAAGTTGTTAAGGAGACCTTGAAGAAAATATGATCAATGCAACAAAATCTAACTCTCACGAGTTGTCACTCTAGATAGTGGAGATATTCTCTAGGCAAGGTTCAGGCTACTAAAGACATTTGGAATCCTGATTGTTTCTGCATGTTTTGGTAGTAAAATTTATGCATTTGTATACACACATGACAAACAGGGGTAGTATGGGTAGGATTAGTTGTTTTTAAATAAATTTTGGTGGGAGGTGAGGCAGAATGAACTTGATTTTCCAAATCTTTGAGAACTCTTACAAAATGGAAAGTCTAGACAACAGAATACTTCAGAATAGCTAAAATGTTCCTTTAACTAGAATATGTACTTCAATGGAGGCCCAGATTAGCACTTTTTCACACAATCTATGAGATTTTAACATGAAGGCTCGAGTTAGAAGACTCAATAAAACATCAAGATCTAAGATCAATCACACCTGAGGTACACCCAGAGGCTTACAAACAATCTCTGTCAACAAATGAAAGAAAAGTGATTTTAAATCATTTATTTCACTCCCAGATGAAAGCTCTTCTGAGAAATGAGATTGCAGATGCCACTAAACTATCACAAGGATTGAGACCTATGTGATTAAGAATAGATTTTGATACAAGATTGCAACAGGAACAAGAAAAACTATTTGCATACATTCAGAAATAAAACAAACACATTTTGCTCAAGATCAACACAGAATAACTCGAGTTTGATTAAATTTATCAGCAGGGGAAAGTTTCTAGAACAATCTCAGAGCTTGTCAATGGTTGTACACTTGCAACCACCTTGACATGATCAAACTTAATACAAAAGAGATATACAGGCTTCTCAGACGGCTTCTCAAAAGACAGGCTTTGTCAAATTTTCCTCTTGGGAATTTTCTTCGACCTCTAACACTCCAACCATTTGCACAAAAAATTTGTGCCATTTATAACATTTACAACAGAGCCCCTTCTTCCCCAAAAGACAAAAAAATTTAATGTACCAGTGCTCACCATGATCTCGATCACGATTCCTAGAATTAGATCTGTAAAAGTTGTCAGGTGCTCATGGGGTAGATCTCTTCAAAAATCTCAGCATTCAACTCCTTCATCTGGTAGAACACTCCTCCTTCAACTCGCCAACCACTTCCACCCCTAATCTATCAAATCTGGTTCCTTGCGTGCTCGGGAGAAGAAAAATGGAAAATCAGATCGAGCTCGATAGTCAGACCATTTTAATGGTGAAAGATGTCTCCAGATCTCTCCCACCAAACTTAGATATCAAAATTAACTCCCCTCTCTATTTGGCGTGTAGGAAATACCAAGAAATCATGAAGACTCACACTTCCAGGCATGTTTCAGTAAAAATGGGGGGAAAATCAGATTCAGACTCACAGTTGTCGTTGATCTTTACTTTGAATTTGGGTCCATCCACGTGGAAGATTCAACTTTAAAACAGGGTCGGGGGCTTCCTTTGACTTTTTACAACCTTTTGGAAAAATGGAAAAAAATTCCATTTTTCTCCACACCTCCACCCTTGGGAAATGAGCCTGACACATGTCCTAAGGTGGGTCCCAGCAGAACCGTGGCCAAATTCTACCATTTTACCTCCTTTTTGGAAAAGGGAAAATTTTCCAAGTTTTCCCACAGCTCCGCCCTTGAAAAATGGGCCTGACACGTGTCCCAATGTGGGTCCCAGTGGAACCATGCTTCCTTTTTCACTTTTAAATTTTTTCTCCCAAAAGGAAATTTTTCCAAATTTCCCCTGAGAGTCCGCACCTCTGCCATTGACTGGAGCAAGCTTTGACTTTTCCTTTATCGGCTTGTGGGCCATTTTGATGTTTTTAATCTTTTGAATATCAAGGGACAAAAAATCCAAGTTACCCCCGATGGTCCGCTTCCCCGCCCCTTTGACTTTTCAAACTGACCACCTGTCTCATGGCACATCTTGAGATGATCCATTTTGAGATTTTGAAAAAGCACGGGCTCACCATGTCAAGGCACAAAAAAACCTTAAGGCTTCCAAAAACTGATTTGGTGGGGCACTCTTCCATTTTGAATTTTAAACTATCCATTTTTCAAATGGGGCAAAACATCCAACTTACCTCCGAAGGCTCGCATCTCTCTCCTTTGCCACGTGTCCTCCTGCGGGGTCAAAGTGAGACTTTTTCCCTGCCT
Organism: Taxus chinensis; assembly: GCA_019776745.2. Classification (NCBI taxonomy): domain Eukaryota; kingdom Viridiplantae; phylum Streptophyta; class Pinopsida; order Cupressales; family Taxaceae; genus Taxus; species Taxus chinensis. Next base: position 536,724,545 of record CM034156.1, on the reverse strand, counting down.
CTTAAATTTGCTCCAATCAGAGCCTGGCGGGGCCGCAGGGTGGGTTCAAACTTTTTTCCAAAGTAGCCAAAAATAACAAGTTCAAAAATAGACCCACCACACCCCATCCAATTAGAAGAAGCCACGTAAGCACCAAAAGAACCAATCAGATTTGAGCGGGGCTACGGGACCAAATTTGCCTTTTTGCCAAAAAAGCAAAAAGTGATAAGTTAAAGCATTTTCCCGCCATCCCCTGACCAACCAAAAGAAGCCACGTGACCATCGAATGCTGAGGAATAAATTTGACAGGAAAAAGACACCCGTCAGACCGTCAAAATACAGAAAATCACCATTCACGCCCAGAACCCAATTTTTCGCTAAGGATGAAAATTCTTTTGAAACAAAAACAAGTGAATCATGATTCTGAGCATCTTTTCGACCATGGATTTGGATTTTCAAAGGCATACAAATATAAATTAACCATTCTCGAGCTTCCATGGTCGAGGAAAAATAGGAAAAATGGCAGAGCCCGTGGACTTTGAAGAAATTGGGGCAAAAACAGGGCAGACTCGGAGACTTCTTCAAGGAGGGACATGACAATGGATTTTGCAAACAACTCGAAGCATCTCAAATGGAAATAAAAGCTTTCAGAAAACCCACATCGAGAGACAAAAAATTTCACAATACACAGATCAGAGGAAAATAATGGCAAATGGGTCATCACAACAATGAAGAACAATAAGTAATGGTAACAATACTATTAATGTGAGTCACACACGAAACCTGCATTAGCTAGATTAATTTGTTTCCAACTAAGGACAACAATATATATACATATATTTGAGAAATTGACCCATATAAACATTATCCTAATATAGTTCAAATATCTTTAGATTACTCATATCCACCATACTAACTCAAAACCAAGTGGAGAGGGTATGGTTGATAAACTGGTTTCATGAATCTCATGCACCTTCATACCAAGGGCCAAGGTGTCACCAAGGGAAATAACCAAGTCAAATATGATTTAATTTTAATAATTTATGATCATTATTCTCTTAAGATTCTCGAATATAAGCCAATTATAAACTCGATCATTAAGTAAAGGAGTGAGAACAAAAGGGGCACTACATATTGGAAATAGATACCTGCACAACATAGAGAAATGTTTCTAAGAAAAAAAAAACAAAAAGAGGACACAAAAAGAGAAATAAAAGAAAATACATAACAACAACTCTGAGATTATTTTAATTTTTAAATCGTATATAACATATATATTTGTGTTATATAATATATTGTGTTCTTGTTGTGTTTTTTCCTTATGCTGGTTGCATTTGAAGCAAAAAATTCAAACAGAATCGATAAAAAGAGATGATCCACACACACCCTTTCCCTCTTGAACCACAAACTCCCCTATACCTGCACATATAAATATACGTTGGCTATTACTCACAACCCCTTCCTTAAAAGGAGGATGACAGTAGGCCTCAATGATGTCATTAGGAAAGTTATAATTGTGGAAGTATTTACTATGACCAATATAAGTGTCATTAGAGTTTTAGGATCCACTATAGTCTGGAAGATTAAGACTCGACTTAAAATTCAAAAGTTGTAGATATAGTAGATGTGTGATCAACATCCCATGTTGTTTGAATAATCTCCCATTTCAAATATGTCAAGCCTATTTTTAATATATACAAATTAATCGATCTAGATCTGTATTTGTATCTGAAACGGGTTCAATTATCTTTGAGAAGAAACAACTTCCTTCCCTTTCCTGCTATCCCACTTATGTCTCAGTAAGATTTGTGTCTTTCACTATTCCTCTACATGAAACCCTCTGTTTATCCATTCTTAGCCTAATTTTTAATTCAACGAATTATGTGCTCCTCCACTTCCATGTAAATTAAATGTCACCTAATTTTATCACGCCGTTGGGAAAATGCAGTATTGGAGATGAAAATATTGAATATTTGATTAAAAAAAATTATTTAGAGTGAAAATGAATTTATATTGACCTGTTAAGAAATGTATAAGAAGATGTAAACTACACTTACCAAGAAAGTTTAGTTTAGTTTGGCCTATCCGCCAAATATAAAGACTTTAAAGTTCAAGAGTAAGGATATCACCAAACATATGGTGCCACTAATTTTTTCATTCACATCATACACATTCTTAATGTATATAAAGAACACATGATCTCACTCGGTATAATAATAATATATTACAATTCTCATTTATTTATGTTATATCTGTCAAATATGACACAAATTTGTGAACCAAATAAACCAAGATAATACACATACATTTTACTCGATCTACAAGGTAATAATCTATTGAAAATCTGGGTATCTTTCCAATTTTGAGTACCAGCAGAAGGCTAAGAAACCTGGTATAATGACATATAGAACTACATAAATATATATCATTTCATCCATTATTTATATGTTATGAATGAAGATTTTTCTTTCTTTTTAATTCAGTCCACATCATGCCCAATATTTTGCAACCCAAGTGAATGATCAAACATTCTGATAACCTTGAAAATTATGTGGTTATTTTGTTGTCTTTAAGACAACATTTTCAGTAATAGGTGACTGAGACATTATAGATTCATTTTGTTGAACCCTTAGGAGATGGAAATAGGAATATCTTATTTTCGTTTATGCTGCAAAAGAATTTCTTAAAATAAAAAAACTCATGTTTGTAAACTTTGTTATGGGAGATGACAATAGATCACATTGTTCTATGTTTCACTTTGTAATACCTGCCAAGTGATCTCGAGTTACGAGATAAACTTTTTGCTGGTCCGAGTTGTTAATTTTTGACTAGGGGGTTTCAGACGACATCCCATGGAAACAAAGGTAAGGGAAAACTTAAATAACACCTTTAATCAAGTTTCCATCGACCTTGGTTATTAAAGTGTAAAAATCTATTTAGATAGGTTAATAATTTAATCGCGAGACCTTAAATCCTCGAGTAAGAAATAATTTTAATTTCAATGTTTTCTGCGCTATTAGAGTAAGTTTAAAATTTTATAAAGGGTTCATATCCTCCCCACGAAGATATTATCCTAATTTTTTTAAAGTTTTTCTTTTATCATACAAAGGGTACATATTTATTCCAAAATTATTACCCATAATTTTCATACTATACCAAGTTTCAATAAGGTAAAAGCTATTTTCTACCAAGGAATTAACTTGTATATGTTTAGAGTAAATAATTTATTTCCTTCCAATCCTAATTTACATATCCAGATAATATATTATTTGGATAGACAAGAAGTTTAAATAATGTTAAATAAGAGTCGCAATGGCAACCAGTCCCTATTGCATCTTAGCACATGCAGAGCAGTGTAGTAATGTCTGCAGGGCTTTGAGACAATCTCATTTTATGCATATTTTGCAATAATTGTTATTAGGTACACAAATTGATTAGTATGCAATGAATCTAATTGTGCTTGATGAAAAATGTTTGCATTGCAAATCCTGTGAAATCCCTGCATGGAAAATGTTGAAGCATGGACAAGGAAAACAAATTGTTTGTCAAATTGGCTCAGCGACGTTATGGAAAGCAACTAGTGTAGAATATGCATTAAATAGTGTTCTTAATAAGACTAACTAGATAATTGTCATAGTAAGCTTAATGGGGATATTATCTTTATATAAACATCTTATCATCATATAGGTGTGCTAACTAGCACAAAGAAAAAAAGAAGAAAAATTATGTTGAAGTCTACGAGTGACAAAATTTAGATAATGGGATTCAAATGTACATCCGGTGTCAACTAAAAAGCACTATGGTAAAAGAAACACTAAAAGGAAATGGAGAGATAGTAATAGACATCGATGTGTAGTGTTAGGATCGAAACACAGATGAACAATAAAAACGGAATTAAAACATAAATAATATAAGCCTGCAATCACAATATAAACCCAATATTTAATGTGGTTTACCCAATGTGGGCTACATCCACTAGAAGCAAGCCATCCTTATCCTTTATTCAATCCAAAGGAATACAATACAATTCTCTCTTTTTCATATTCTAAAGAGTAAATCCATGCACATATATTTATAACTTGTGCACCTCTTTGTAAAAGTTTTTCTTCAACCACAAGCAACCTAAATATAACGTGCTTATAAATAAGACATGCATATAAATAAGATAAACATAAAAATAAAAACTCTTGTCTATTAATAAGACAATGCTATTTTTATCCATGGCCATGCATTCCTCCCAAAATCAATGAAAAAGCAAACTGCCACTTCAACTTGTAGTTAGACTCCACATCTTCAACAATCTCACACTTGGATACTAACTGTTGTAACCCACTGTTACAACTCATCCTTGGACTCTTTTATAACTTGTTTCTCTTCTTCAAGATAAATCTTGAAGACCTGTCAAAGCCGAACAACCTTCTAGCTTCTCTTTTGTCACTATCTTTGTCAACATATCAGCAATATTCCGACTTGTATGGATCTTCTCTAACATCATTTGTCCATCCTCCAAAACTGATCTAATGAAGTGATACTTGAGTTGTATATGTTTGGTTCTTGAATGGAATACTAAGTTCTTGGCAAGATGAATTACACTCTGACTTTCACTGAATAATCTGTAATCCTCCTGCTTCATTCCCAACTCTTCCATGAACTATTGCATCCATATCATCTCCTTTCTTGATTTTGTAGTAGCAGTATACTCTACCTCTGTAGTAGATAAGGCAACAATCTTCTGAAATTTATAAATCCTACTAATTGTCATGCCACCAATAGTGAATACATAACTTGTGGTGCTCCTCCTACCATCCAAATCTCTAGCCATGTCTGCATCAACATATTCGTGTAAAGAAAACTCTGACCCTCCATAACACAACTTCCTACTACTGGTCCCTCTCAAGTATTTGAGAATCCACTAGACTGCATTCCAATGCTCCTTTTCCTGGATTACTCATGTATCTGCTGACAAATCCCACTACATGGGTAATGTCTAGTCTTTTTCATACCATAGCATACATCAAACTTCCAACTGCAAAAGCATGTGGAATTCAAGACATATATTAAATCTCTTCATATGTTTTAGGACATTATTCTTTACTCAACTTGAAGTGCGCTGCCAATGGTGTACTTACTGGTTTTGTATCCTGCATCCTAAACCTGTCCAACACCTTATTCACATACACATCTTGAGATAAAGTCAATATTTTACTCTTTCTGTCTCTATTGATTCTCATGTCGAGAATTTTCCTTATTGCACCCAAATCCTTCATGGAAAATGTATTGGCTAACCTGTCTATTTATCTCATTTATATCCTACAAGTTTGATCCTGCCACAAGATTCTCATCCACATACAACAACAAGATAATATAGGTGTCATTATCTAGTCTCTTAAAATAAACACAATGATCATAATGACATCTAGAGTAACCTTGTTCTATCATGAACCTGTCAAATCTCAAATACCACTACCTTAGAGCTTGCTTAACACCATACGAGCTCTTCTTCAATATGCACCAGGGATAGTTTTAGTGGCGAATATTCATAATATGACAAATATTCCATTTTTAAAAAATTTGAAAAGGCAATTTTTTTGGCTGTGGGTCAGTGACCTGTTCACCTAAAAATTACATTTTAATTTTTTTAGGGGTCAGCTTCACCTACCCCTGAAACTATCCCTTATATAATCCTAGATTATTCGTCAAGTAGAACACTACTAGATCACTCATACCACCTAGGGGCATATGTATTATCAAGTACAGTAAATGAGTGACAAGAGGTAAGAGGCTACAGACGAATGACAGGAGGGAGGAGGCTATAAGCGATGCATGATAGAGAGTTTGTTAACACGCGACAGGACTGCGGAGGAACTAAACACGCAATAGAGAGTTTTTTGACGCATGACACAAAGATTCTGTTTTCATGCGACTAGAGGGCAGAAGGCTGCAGATGCGCGACAGGAGATTTGTTGTCACATGTCAACAAGGTGGTTGATGCGCATCAACCACCTTGTTGACGCGTGACAGTAAATCTCCTGTCACGTTTCTACAGCCATCTGTCACACCACTTAAAAATTAGGTAAAATTTTTGTTGTCGAACCCCCAAAAAATTCGTCTTCCCAGGAAACCAGTTCTAAGGATATTCGCCAGGTATTTCCCACCTCTGATTCCTAAGAGGTCTCTTAAAATGAACCTTGATATGCACACCAAATTCTCCTTCCCCCTGACTTCATATTCCTGTGGCTGATCCATATAAATTTCTTCGTATAAATCACCATGAAGAAAAGAAGTCTTTACATCTAATTATTCAAGATGCAAATATTGCATAGCTACCAAACTTAAAACAGTTCTAATGGAAGTCATTTTAACAATAAGAGAGAAAATTTCATCAAATTCTATACCTTTTTTCTGCGCAAGTCCCTTCACAAAAATTCTTGCCTTGTACCTCTTTTTGTCACCTTCTTCTTCCTTCAACTTGTAAAACCCACTTGTTCTGCAATGCTCTCTTTCTTATAGGAACTGAACCAAATCTCAATTTTGGTTGTGATCCAAGGAGTCCATCTCTTCATCCATACCTTACACCCACTTTTCCGTGTTTCTACCTACATTTTGCTTCTTCAAAAATTTATGGTACTCTGCCATCTATCAATAAAAAATAATAAATCTCATACAAAGATAATCTTGCAGGAGGTTTACTTACCCTAGTAGAAAGTCTTACAAGATTTTCTAGATTTTGAGGCTCTTTTTGTTCTTGCTGATTTATATCTAAGGAATCAACACCGACTGTGCTAGGATTGATGCCAATTTGTTGATTTTCCATTCCTTTGCTAACTTATCTATCTTTTAACTCATCAAGTGCTACATACTTAGACTTTTCCATCTTCTTATCGTGTAGTTGTTCCTTGTACATAACCCTTTCATTGAAAATAATATCCCTGCACCTACTGATTTTCTTCTCATCCAAAATCCACAACCGAATCCAAAATATCAGTGCCATATCTAATGAAAGTACATTTCTTTTACTTAGCTTCTAGCTTGGTCCTATTCTCTTTATCGATGTGCATAAATGCTTCACAACCAAAAACTTTCAAAAAAGAATAGTTTACCTCCTTACCGGTCCAAGCCTCCTCGAGTACTCCACCTTCCAAAGCACTTGAAGGTCCTCTGTTTATCAAGTAAACAAAAGTATCTATAGCATCTGCCCAAAAATGTAAGGGAAATCCAACATGCAATCTCATGCTCCTTGCATGATCCATGATAGTCATGTTCATTCTTTCTGACATACCATTTTGTTGTGGTGTTCTAGGAACTATCTTCACCCTATGGATTCCATTTTGTGAACAATAGTTATTAAATTCATTGTTGCAGTACTCTCCACCATTATCTGATCTCAGACACTTCAACTTCAAACATGTTTCATTCTCAACCAAATCTTTCCACTTCTTGAAGGTATTAAATACATAAAATTTCTTCTTTATACAATAAACCCAAACCTTCCTAGTAGTATCATTAATAAAAGTACACATAATAGCGTGAACCACCAAGAGAAGATATCTGATTTGGCCCCCACACATCTATATGAATAAGCTCTAACTTGTGCTCCTTCTTGGTTGATCCAACCTTGAGAAATCTCACACGCTTTTGTTTCCCATACACACAATTCTCACAAAAGTCTAGGTGTATGTAAAATCTTCATCCCCTTATCACTCATATGGCCAAGTTTGTGATGCCATAGAGTTGTCTTTATACCTTTAGTAGCTAAAATAGAAGATGGATCAGTACTAATAGTGGATAAATACAAAGTACCTACTTTCTTACCTCTTGCTACCACAAGATAACCCTTGGTAACTTTCCAAGAATTTGCTGTAAATATAACCATACAACCATCATCTCCTCATTTCCCTACAGGAATTAGATTCCTCCTCAAGCTAGGAACATGTCTAACTTTCTTCAACACCCAAGTGTTACCAATCTACAATTTAACATGAACACTATCTTTTCCAACAATGTTACATGGCTCATCATCACCAACATATACCTACCCAAAATTCCCTTAAACATAATCTTGAAAATATTGTGTATGAGGAGTTGTATGAAATGAAGCACCATAATCTAAAACCCAGGATTCTGATTTACTATCTAAAGAGAGAATAAGAGCATCTAGCAACATATCACCTGCTACGTTTGACTCCTTTCTCCCTTCTTGTTGATATTTCCCTGATTTTAAAGACCAACAATCTTTCTTTACATGTCTCACTTTTTCAAAATTCTAGCATACCATCCTGCTTCTAGATTTAGATCTACGCTTCTTAGACCTTACACGATTTCCAGGACCTTTTTTTTTTTCCTTCTCTCTTCCCTTTTTCTCTACACTCAAAGCATTAGCAGATGACTCATCTATTCTTTTTCTTCTCATTTCTTCACTAAAAATCACACCAATAACATCATCAAACTTTAAAGTGTTTGAACCAGAAACAAAATTACTCACATCAATAACCAAAGTATTCCAACTTTCAGGCAATGAGAACAAAATCAAAACATCCCTAACTTATTCATCAAAACTTACTTCTACAGAGTTTAATTCATTAGTAACCATGTTGAATTCATTCAAATGATCATTGTAACGCCCACATAATGACACACACTAAACAACACAATAAAATGTAGGATATTTTTTTTTTTGACTTGCTTAAAGATAACATGACACAACATGCCATCACCAAGGTTACAAATAACTCTATGAACAACTTGATACAAGGATGAACACAAAGGCAACATGGAAATGATCACACCCATCAAGGACAATTTACTCTTCTCTTTGACAAGGCACAACCAAAGACCAACCACAATACATAGTTACAGCTTTAGGACATCCACTGTGAAAATCTTCTTAAGGTTATTTATTTCATTGAAACATGCCCTTCAAACTTTATCTTACGTTCTAGGAGATTCAGGTTTGATTTAAGAAAATTCTTCTTACAAGGGTTAGGATCCTTTCTTTTACACTCAGATACATTAGGATTGGGTAAAAAATTTCCGAAAGAGTATCATCTATAAGGCAATAATTATTGGAATGATCAGTTATTAGGTTAACACTAGAAGGGAGGTGGGGTGAACCAATCCCCACAAGATCATCTTAAACCAACACATGCTACAAAATCTTGATTTAGACCTCCCTTGCACAAAGCGATGGGTGTAAGGTCCAACTAAAGTGGAGTGCCATAATTTTTAAAAACTACAACCTCCTTGTGCAAGAATCAACTATTAACCACGCTTAAGAGAAGGTTGCAATATACCATGGAAAGAATTAAAGTGAGACTGTAAATTTATTTCATCATCATGATCTCTTTAGTTATTAATCGGTATTAATGAGACTTAAGAGTTCAATTTGATTTGGGTAAAACTTAATTTAGCATTCTCTTTATTAAGTTCATTAGAAGATGCACAAGGGGTTCCAAAAAATGGAAGCATTATACTTAAAATGTTCTTGATCAAAACTCCCCTACTATCTAAGACATAACTAGAACCCCAAAACCAACCATGACTTAACTCTCTCTTAGAATACTTATTGTTTCACAAAACAAGACAATAAAGTTTAATTCTTAGCTTCAAGTTATCAAGGGCAGATTCTTTTACACTAGTAGAAAACTCCTTTCATTCCAAATCAAGATTCTAAAATTTCTTAACAAGAAACCAATTTCATTGTTATTTTATTCATTGAATTATCTATGAATTCATTTTTTTCTATTTCTTTTTAACTTTAGAAGAAGGATTTTCACTTATTAAAATATACAAAGGATTGCACTTACATCAAGACCATGGAGGTTATTAAATCCTGAGAGTTTTAGAACTCAAGATCAAAAACTACCATAGCTAAATAGGAGAATTAAACATGATTATAACATCTCTATTCATCATGGCACATGACATAACAAGGCACCAAAAGAATCAATAGAGCTTGGCTGAAAAAAAAGGTAACAAGTTGGTCAAGCCATACTACAACATTTTCACAACTAATAAATAATCATTACTAAAAGAATATTCATGACAAGGTGAATATTGTAAATTATTTCTCACAAAGATAATTACAAATTTTTACTGCAAAAGGCAAGGCAATCTTATTTCGCAATTACCAAAATTCCAAGGCAAGAGGCCATCTAACTCCATTACAAGCATCATTGCAAGAATTACAAAACATTTGATGTACAAGGAACCACATAAAACAACCCGATGAGACCTTCACAAATCTTTACTTTATCAATCACGCACAAGCCATCTACACAAGTATAACTCAATTCGGTTCACAAGAACTGAGCATGCTAAGACTACCCATTGTAACAGTAAGCTAACATTTAACAATGCCATAAAAGGAATGTTCTTCTTCAGGAATGGATCAAAACAAACCACAATTCAACATTTTCACACATGGTAAAGATTTGCACCAGCCAACAAGGACGAGTCCAATTGATCTAGAAGAACGTGTAGACACTAAAATTAGGTCACACTCCCCTTTGGTTCCTTGAAAAATAAGCAGCCTTCATCACATTCACTTAGCCATAACCCCTTTCACCCCACAAATATTAATTTAGTTAATTTAATTAATGCATTATCCTCACTATACTTATTATTTAAATATCTTATTTTAAATAATATCCACACATACAGTTCACTTAGACACCTCACCAAGCCAACTTAACCTAAGATATGTTCTTAGTAAGTTGCCATAACTAACTGAGTCTTACTCAAACCCTAAAAATCAATGCCTACATTCCCTCTAACCAGATTCCCACATGCTCACAAGAAGCTCCTAGTCTAATCCGTAGGTTAACGACATGAGATCCGAGGAAATCAAGAGGATCTCACTAGTTTAGTAAACCTAGGAAATCCTACCTTGACCGAAGCCAGTTACCTCTAACCATCACCGGTTAAGCCGGAACCATCATCGGTTACCCTTTTAACCCTAAAACAACCTTATTCTCAAGGTTAGAGGTTGGAAGTTTGAAGCAAAGAGGGTTGGTGAGTATTATCACATCTCAGAGAGATAACACATCGTCAGAGAGAAAATTCCAGTGAGACCACGCATGTAAGGAAGGAGACCAAACATCTTATCCTGCATAGTCATCACAACCATGATCTGATCTAACGAAGCAAAGAGGAATGCACATGCAGCCCGTATAAAAGCTTTTCTTCAACTGGTGATAACTTGCAACCTTCAAACCTCTCACCAGCACCTCCATCCCTCACTCACAAGCATTTAGGACTAGAATCCAAGTAAGTATAACGTCATACTTTTCTGGTTTATTTCATTTCATCATCATTTTATCATCTATTGTTTACCTAGCCACCTATTGAACTTCTCCAACATTTCCACCTCTATATACCCATTAAATCCTCACCAAAGCCTACCCTAGTCGCCCAATACCTCATCTCGACCAACCAAAGTCCTTTGTGTAATCACAAAGGAGACTTAAAGCTTATCCTGTGACATTTCTAGATTTCACAGTAACTGGCACCCCCGGTCACACCTGACCGCCGTTGGTTACCCCTAACCGACATCGGTCTTTGTATTTTCCCACACAGCCTAGAACAAAGACCTACCCACTTAATTTCATCTCCCCTCATCCACCTGTGATCTACCCGAGAACTCTGTCAAACCTGCAGAACCTAGAACCAATCATTTGACCTTTGGATTCTATTCTAGCTTAGCCTGTTAGATTAGATCTATTTCTTATTATGTTTTAAGTGAGATATATAAATCATTTCAAATTACAATAGGAATTACATTTTTTTACAGCATTAAATTGTTTAAAACAGTGGACTGACAGCCATCTAGGAAGTATCACACTTCTCGGATCTAGCATACGCTAGGCAGTTCATTTCCCATATTGTTTAATTACTTCTTGTGGTTTTGCTTTGCATTATAGGTAGTTCCTCCTAGCCAAAAAGGAAGCTCTCTCAGTGATCAGTCATGTGGATTCGGAATTCATACTAAGAAAAAGGTGAAACGCAATATCAAAAAAAGAAAACCAAGGCAAGACCTATTGGTTAGGAACACGAAGGTCCCATCAACCTAACATTTGAAAGAGAAGACAAAGCATACTAGTATTCCTCCTAGGAGGGAGGTTTCATAACAAAAAGCCCGTTACCCTATTTGTTTAAAATTAGTGCTTGTCAACACTCTCTTCAAAGAAAAAGAGACATGATCCATTAAGAAAAAGGTGAAATAGAACGAGGGGGAAATAAATACACAGTGAAAATGGTTATAACCGCCTGTACCCAAACTAACCAATAAAAAAAAATTTTCTAACATTCCCCCCCTTAATATATTGAAAACCAAGGCAAGATTTGCTTCTTGCAATAAGGACTTATTGGTTAGGAACACGAAGGTCAAGATTTGTATTATCGACACAACTTTCTCAATCATGTAATCCTATGGATTATATGTGATTGAAAACTAATACTCACTTTCATTCTCTCATACTGTCCATCCATCTAAAGAGGTCTAAGAGAAGATCTTTTGTAAAATGTATTGCATACTAGTTAAGGAGTCTACCACCATAGGTGGTGAAACAAAACAAAATAAGTTGGTCAGTATTCAATCCTTCCAGGAGGGAGGGTATTTCATACGCAAAAAGGGTTCGTAACCCTCCTTGCAAAAAAATTGATGACCTATAGTTTCAAATTTAAACCAATTTCAAGTCTATCCCCTCCTTACGCAGGATCACTTAAAAGCACTAGTGTTTACAGGCGTTGTTAACATAATCAAAACCTCTCTTCATTCCAAGCATTTAAAAGAGACAAAACCCTCACCAAGAACAAGCACATGAATTTCCAGCCACGTCCAAACAAAAGAACAGCGACTCCAATGAGAGGAAATGAAATCAGGTCGTTTGGATCTCCACACAGGCTGAGGATCTCCTTCAACGCACAGGTCATCCACATCCCGTTTCCTCCACGTACAGCAATCTACTGTCTCAAGCTACCACGCACAGCCAAAGCGTTTTAGGGATGAATAGAAAAATGGTTTCACAACTAATTGCTTCCTCCTGCAGTCTTCTTTCTTCTCCCACGCAGCAAAGAACAGCAAAGAACAGCAACGATCGCACAGCACGCAGGCAGAGGATGGACAGAGGCTCAAATAAATTCCACGAAGGAGGGGAAGCGGTGGTTTCCAGCATATATTCTACAGTCCATGAAATTAATGGAATACAAACCTTTCTGGCTCCCTCGCTCCCACTTCCACGCTCTGATACCAATGTTAGCACAGGAGCAATATAAAAAAATGTCTGAATGAATATATTGGATGCACGAGGGGGAAATAAATACACAGTGAAAACGGTTAGGAGGTGTAACCCCCTGTACCCAAACTAACCAATAAACAATGTATTAAATTTGCTAACACCAACCTCATCATGGTCGTTAACATACCCAACTAATATAATCAAAGTACCTGCTAAATGTCATTAATAATTTTTGACACTTTTCCAACATAGGCCAGCCATGTATTTATATAATGAAATTCCATTCTTAATCTCAAGACTAACCTAATGACATATCACCAAATTGTCATGCGTTAACAGGGGCCCTATTTTAAATGGCTATAGTCACCAAAGCAATAACAGGGTACACATAGAATGGGCATTACAATGTGCTATTAGTGTGATATATTTTTCTTCAACTGGTCGACCAAAAAACGTTTTATCCCTTAATGAGATTTTAAAATTCTTGACATAAAATTCCTCCTAATAGGACCTGGCTATATGATTTTTTTTATTTTATGTTTTTCATGCTTCGAAAGAGGTAGCAACATAATCTAAGCTAGTTGTGTACTCCAACCATGAAATAAATACTTCTTTAAGTGATGAACAACTAATATAGGAACTTTTAAGAGATCTTTGAGTGGTTTTGGACAACTAGTTTGGGAAGGATATTATGAAAGTGTCATATGAGTTCGAAAGTTATATCAAATTGCTTATATATCCTTTGATAGGTGAAAAATTATTATAAGGATGATACTAGAAAAATTTGGACAATGCAATCTATATCATGAAATTGAAATTAGATTCAAAATATAAAAAAAGGGTATGACCAAACATGTTAGTCAAGAACATAGTTCTCTATACTCTAGATTGTATGGTTTTTCCCAGACAATTAATTGTAATGTAAAATAAATAGTTTTATAACGATGCACGAAGATAATTTATTTCTTTGGTTAGTAAATTACTCCTATATGAATGGTAAAATAGAGTGGAGAGATGAAAAAGTGAATAAATATCTATGAAGATGTATTAAATATTAAACTTAAAATATGAGCATTCCTTTAGGAGGGGAATCTAACCACACAAGTTATTGCCCAAGGGAAAGTTACCAAAATATGAGTGTCAACACCTATTTCTCATATATTTTTTTGAAGTGTGATTAATTAGGTACATCATTGTTCTGATGAATTACCATGTGCATCCATAAGATCCTTTTCCATGTAATTAGGTGATTTATGAACTATTTTTCAACTAGTAGTGGTCCTAACGGTACATGCCTAGGTGGAACAAGCCTTATATATTCCAAAACCATAAAAGAATATTTTTTTTCTTTCAAAAAAAAAAGAAAACTAGATTTACGTATTAAATACCAAACGTTGAGCTTTACATAATATTGGGTAATTGTATTTGAGCGATACATTGACTTAATCTATAACCAAATTTACTTAAATTTTTAAAGCAATCAAAGTAATCTAAATCAACACACCTCGTTGGTCAAAGACAATTTACGAAGTAGAGTGATGGTCATGCATATTGTGACTCTCATAAAATTAACGGACACTAAGCCTATTAGTGTATTACTCTTACAAAAAAAATAGTATTTTATTGATATTAGTCAAACCCTGATAGATTATATAAGTGTGCATTTTTCAACTTTAAAAAAAAAATTGATCATAAAAATAAATACTCAAGCCATTCACATCTTTGATAAATCAAGATAGATCTACGTTGAAATGTATTATGAAACACTTTTAATGGAAGGGTATATTCCCAGTAGTAAGACAACAAAAAGAAGGTGATTGTAGGAAGGATTTACTGCTGCAACTTACTACTCCCCAAAAAGTAATAAAATATTGAGAAAAAAGGAGAAATCCCCCCCTTTATTCTTGCATACCAGTCACTCAAAAACTAGCGATTCAGAAGAAGGGGGCAGAGGGACAATCAATACGTTCTAGGAAGTCAATAAATAACCACAAACAAACTCATTCTAGGTGCCATTTAGAAAGGAGATCATTCATTGCATGAAATTGTTAAAGTGTAACAAAAAGTTGTAAGGATTAGACTTAACATGCTTAATTTTCAATGTCTTTTCTCATAGCCACGCATAGGAAGATATCATCCTCCAAGCAATCCACATGGCCCATAGAGTTGTCCCTCCTTTTCTGACAGAACTACAAGTTACTGCCCTCCAGTGTATCCCACACGGCCAACAACAAAAGGGGAGAAAGTCACAAAAATGGTAGGGTAGAGTCAGTCCAGTGTGTGGCCAAAAAGAAGAAAGGAAGGATTTTTTCCCCCAAGAAATGTGCTAGGAAATGCTACCCATGCGCATTGAATTAAAAGAATAAATGGAGGTTAAACATTTCAACCACTGCTAGCTAATGCATAACTTTTGTAAAGAGGGGCAAGAAAGGAAGTGGCATCTAACAGAGATAAGAGGCATAAGGAGAGGGCCAGGCAACACTATGAACAGGACACTGCCAAGATGGTGAGGGATGGTAGGTGGAAAGAGCATTAAGTTTGTGTTTTTTAATTAATTCATGGCTCCCATAAAGCCTGCGCCACCACCTACCTTCCTTTACTTCCACACAAAACACTTCTTTTAAGCCTTTGTATATTATTTTTTTTTATTTTAAAAATAATTCTATTTGAACTTTTAACAAACACTACTATGAAGACTGAAAAAAAAACAAATCGACCCACGATGAACAGAAGAAAATAAGATGGTCCCCACAAGGCATTACTAAATTATGTTAGACAAAGGTAAATGCATTAACGACAGAAACAAGGTGGTGTAACGGAAGGGAAGGAGTTGACTTTACTTTGAACGGGAATCGCGAGTACAACATGGATATGAGGTATGCCTTGGATCACTAAAATTTATCCAAGGCATGACCGTCGACACAACAACAACAAGGAATGAGGTATGAGTAACGAAGTTAGTTGCTACAGTAACTTTCCCGTAGCGCCAAAAACCATACCTACACCAATTACCTGGGTTCACAAGGTGAGCTTCGAAACTCGACAACAGGGTACAAAACGACAAGGCATCACTGGCAACGGGGTTCCAACGAAAGGAAAGGATTCTGCACCGAACAAGGCATTACAATCATTTACTGAATCACCATCTGACATCTTCATATTAAACAAACGTTTCATGAGATATACCTTATTGGAGGCTAAGGGTTTTTCATACAAGTTACCTAACTTTTCCATTAGATCTACTGTTATTTTTTTAGTAGAAATATTGAAAGCTATTGTAGCTATCAGGCACAACCGTATCGTTCCCAGTGCCTTCCGATCAAGAACATCCCATTCTTCGTCTTTCATAGCTGACAGCTTTAAAGCTTTCCCTTTCAATGGTAGATAAAGATCCTTTTGATATAGGTAGTCCTCCACCTGCATCTTCCATGGCTGAAAGTTTTGGCCATTAAACTTTTGAACCCTGAACTCGCTATGTGATCTTTTTTTGCCAAAACATAATCTTGCTATGATACCAGTTGTTAAGATCGAAACATAGATGAGCAATAAAACGGAATTAAAACAAAAATAATATAAGCATGCAATCACAAGATAAACCCAAGATTTAATGTGGTTCACCCAATGTGAGCTACATCCACTAGAAACAAGTCAGGCTCCTCCTTTATTCAGTCCAGAGGAATATAATACAATTATCTCTTGTTCTTATTCTAAAGAGTAAATCGATTCACATATATATATCTTGTGCACCTTTTTGTAAAGGTTTTCTTCAACCACAAGCAACCTAAATAAAACATGCTTATAAATAAGACATGCATATAAATAAGATATACATAGATAATAACAACTCTCGTCTATTAATAAAATAATGCTATTTTTATACATGGCCATGTATTCCTCCCAAAATCAAGGAAAAAGTAAACTGTCACTTCAACTTGTAGTTAGACTTCACATCTTCAACATGTAAGTTTTGATGAATAGACCGATGTGATATCATGTGAGGCAAATAACTACACATTAGACACGTACCTGCAGAATGCAAAAGAAAATGCTGCTTTAGATAATGCTTATATCCCGATGACATGACTATGAACAATCTCCATGTATTGAAAGATCCAACAAAGTAACTATCTAAATTTAAAGTATTACAGGCACATATGATATGTTTTGTGCTCACTGTAAATTAGCAAACGATAAGTACAATTATTAGCTTAAGTTTGCAAAAATGCATGCAGGAAGACTTCATTTGCATTTATGTTTAGAAGACTTTCTTTTACCGCAAGAAAGTTTTGATTATTAAAAGAATTTATATAATTTGTTATTGGAATCAGAAGGTGAATGCCTTTGGTAGTACTGTTTCTGCATGGAAATGGATTTTGTGTTAAGATTAATACACAGAAGTATTCAGAGGTCGATCATAGAAAAGAGTTTTTCTTTCCAGAAAATTCCACATACGAAGAGATCTATTTTTCAGGTAAGCAAACGAGTGTCTTTTTGGTTAGCGTATGCCATGTCTCTCACACTTCTTGCAGAGATGTGAAATTTGTTATTGTCCTTTTAGAGATTTGTAAAGACAAGGCTAAAAGTATGTTGTAGCTTGAAGCGCCTAAACTTCAAAATACCAGTTTTATTGATATAGTCTGCAGCTTCTTGATAGACATTGGAGTTTTACAGAAAGGACTGTAAGGAACTTAAAATTGTTCCACGCTTAGAATTCCGTGCAGCATACGAAGAAGCAATGAAATATGGAGGTAGGGTTTAAGTTGGTGACCGCCCTCTTCATATAACCAAACAGAGAGCATCGAAGGCGATTAAGATATTTTCATTTACATATACAACAAAGCTTTTATGAGAAATTCTAATGATATGTAGTCTACTTTCCAAAATCTTTAAAAATTTAATCAAGATTACTGAGAGAGTGAAGGGTGGCAGCATAGATGATAATTATTCCGAGATTGACGAGAAGGTTGCTAATGAGAGGGATGTGATATATGGTAATAGATGCATGAACAAATGAAATACAAGGGACACACTGTTTCAAACAAGGGATAAAGGATCTGCTACTCAAGATCTCACCAGCACAGAAAAACGTCACTTCAATAAGAAACTGAACTTTTCACCCAATGTTTAAAATGGGGAGTTTCAACACGATGTTTCCGTCTGTGTAGGATGTAAGCGGCTCTATTGTGTTACGAGTGTTGCAGCTATCCTGGTTCACATTATTCTTGAACACTGCAAAACTAAAAAATTAATCACGAGCTTTATGGTGCAGCAGCATTTAGCTGAGCATTTCACACTTACTTCTTTTCATACTTGATATACGGAAATGTTATCTTCCTATGTGCTCTACATCACGACAGATAAGGTTTATGTCTGATCTAAGAAGCAACACCCAACAATCATTAGCCCCATTGCGGATTCCATCCTCCCCTCTTAAAATCATAAAAAAACTCTCGATGGAGTTGATCAATCCCGTCTATGTCAGCGTTTTCTATCGGATCCAACAAAAGGAGAACGTGGCGGTAGATCTCTGGCAAAACTTTGAGAAAACATCTCTCAACCGCTTTTTGGCTGTATATACATCGCATCTGATTTACTGACCTTGACAGAGTCATTGAACTCACGGTACTGCCCATATTCTGGTTACTGACAACATTTGAGGAGATCAATGAATTGCTTATTACCGAGTCTAGAGTTATTAACAATACCCTCCCTTGACCAGTTTTTAAGCGTAGCGCCCAACTCAGAATGTTTCAAAGACACGCTCTCTGTTTTTTAGAAGTTCTTCTAGCTCTGTAGTTTACTGTCAGAAAATAACAGTTGTGATATCCTGCGCCAGGTCTGGAATTTGACGCTCTGTAGACCGTTTTTTGGTATTTTAACCGTAAATTAGAGTTTAATAAAAAACAAACCCATCAATTTAGCCAGGTAAATTTTTAATAAAACTGTATTTCAACAAGTTTATATTATTTAAGAACCTTAAAATTTCATAATAGTCAAATATAATATAAAAGGTATATTACTATATATATATGAAATCGGATTGGATTTTACTCATTTTACAAATATTCTGTAAATATGAAATCGGATTGGATTTTATTCATTTTACAAATATTCTATAAATCATATTGATAATGATTTTTAATAATTTCCAATTTAAATTTAGAAACTAAAATAAGTTTCTATGAATAATGAATTTATTAAACTCAGAGTTCACAAGTTGTCTTTGTTTTTTTCTAAAAACATATAAGTTTCTAATTTCAATGATATTGTGATTGTATTTATTTTCATTTTGTCATTACCAATTGCAATCTACAAGTTTCAATTTAACTTTTATGCAAGTTTCAATTCAAATTTTTATTGCTGTAGGAAAATTTAAGGAATCTTGTTACAGACATCCAAGAAGAAGCTTGAGACACAGACATCAATACAGGTACATGATTATTATTTTGAATAACATAGAATTATTACATATTACAATTTCATTTTTCTGGAAGCAAGGACTGTAAACTAGAGGAAAAATTGGGCCTTCAGTAGAGTAGATAAAGATATTTCAGTTGGGTTTTACAAAATATATAAAGATATTTATGTGACATATTCATCTCATCATTTACTCTTGAAGGCAACTTTTTTATCTCTGAACAAGAATATGAACCAATATTTCTAAATACTTGAGATCTTTTCCAATATCATTTTTGCCACCACGGAAGAATCGGTTGATTAAGCCTTGCAGACATACATGTTTATCGACAAATCACATATTTAGATTGCATATGTCCTTTCTTTTCAACAACTTTGAAGCTGGACTGAAATCAAGGGTATTTCCTTCGAAACTTGTCATGGTAAAAAATGGCTTGGGTTTTTAGATATATTTTTGTAAAATGCCCTCGAAATCAATATTTTTTGTTATTCAAAAATATAAAATTACTATTCATCAGTTGTTGTTAATGGCAACAATGATAACACTACTACATAAAAGCCTATTTTGAGACGATAATTAGAGACAAAACTATAGTTTTGTCTCTAACTTTTTAGATTTGTCTCTAATTTTTTTCATTTAATTTAATAATAAGTTACTTTTACCCTATCGAAATTTTTTGGGACAATTAGAGCCTACAGGCAAAGGTAACTTAATTCAGTTTAGGGTTTCGAATGGCTTCGTTTGGGAGTACAGGAAGCCACAGATCCATTCAAACCCTTACAAATCTTATGCAGGTGTAAGATTTCAATCCTTTGCACCATGGCCACATCCAAAGTCGTCGGTACAAAACTCTTAACTTACTAAATTTTCTTCTCTGCTTCATCTTTCCTAAAAGGGCTAGTAATGTCCAGCGACAAAATTGGAACAATCACAGACATAGTAGAACAGGAGGAATCGCAATCAGGCATCCCAAAATCTGAAGTGCTGGTAGGAGATCTAGGAGCCCTTTTCACCTCCGTGACAGAGCAGGTGTCGGTCTCATTGAGGAAAGGATGGTCCGACAGCTATTCAGCAGTCCACCTCTTCTTGGGATCTATGCAGAAGAGGGAAAATCTGGTTGTTCGTTTATGCAAATGATGCAGAACATGGTTGTCAAGGGGTTTGAAATGTTGCTCCTAGGTGGCCTATCGGTGACCATCACCACAACAGTGCAAGCTAAAGACCAAATATCAGAAGGCGAATGAAAAGGAAGAAGCAAAGGAAGCCCGCCATTTCTCTGTTCTAAACGCCATCGGAAATGTGCCAGCTCTTTATTTGCTGGTATTCAACATAACTGGAGAACACGGGGTTCTTCTCGGAGCGTTGTTCATTGTTCCGACCAAGCTTTCCAAACAAGAATATTGTTCCGCTTGTGCCGATGCGAGATCGAATCCCGGTAGTAAACCCTTCCGCGAATCAAATGCAAGATCAAGATATTGAAAAGGAATTTAGAGAGCCCCTGTTCAACAAATTACGACCATACAATATTCGAGGAGATGTAGAAATTCGACTTCTGGCTACTGTGTCGGCACAGGAATGTCGGTGATTAAAAACATGGGCCAAATTGGACGTATATGTGTTTGAATCCCTCATCAGCATTTGGGGATTTTTTTGAAGAATTGGAGCGGGTTTCATCTCTGAACATCTTATCAGGTGTCTGCTAAATTTTATATAATTATGTTCGTTTAATGTGTTTTTGGGAATGCCTCTGTTTTGGAATAACGTTGGTTTAATGTTTTTTTTTGCTAATGGCCCTGATATGGTTGTCTTTTGAAATGTTGCCACAGGGTAGATGTTGTAGCAGGCAGATTGAAGAAATGCCAGATCTGAAATTTAGAAGATGTGGCCTCATGCCTTGTAGCAGAAATAGATGGCGACACAGGGGCAGTATCGGACTTTTCTTGGTGGTAAGTTCTATTTTACAACAGGGTATAATTTTTTTTTGCCTGAATATTTTTATTCTTGTCAGTAAGTCTCTGTGAAAAAAATCTCCACTTAGGCTTCTATCTCGAGTTGTCAATGTTCTATCTCGAATGTACAACACAGACTTGCACCTGTGCAGTTGCTTGTTTTGGGTTTGAAACTCTGTCATTTTCCATACTTTTAATGCTTCATTATTTGATGGTGTTACTGCTTTGATTCCACTGGCGCTTTGAATCCACTGGCTCTTTTTTCACAAACTAGTTCATCTTACATTTGGTTCAGCTCGACTCTGTAGACTTATTTCCTTTCATTTTAATCTTTCTGTGGCTCCATTTGGGTGTGCTCAGATGCTTTTGAATGCTTCGAGATTTACACCTTGTTCGCTCTCTACTCACTACTTTTCATACATATTGTGAGCTTTCTAGCTTTCTGGTTTACTTAGAAACTTCTGCTGTGCAAGCTTTGTCACTACCGCTGTCATGTTTCTATCCCTCTGGTTAGCTTCTCGGAGAACAAACCGGTACCATATTACCCTAATATCACCATTTATTATAGAGATTGATACCACTAATTCCTTTTGGACTGGACATGGCTATTTCCATGGATTCCTTCCTATTCATACCTTTGAAATTTTGAATTGGTAGGTAATTTCCTTGCCATAACTTTTTATTCATAGCTATTGATCCTTTTGCTTCTTCAGCTGTATATTAATTTCTATGTAACATTTTTTCAATTTTCCTTTCATTTTGTTTTTTTCGGTTCATGTTCATATATTGCAGAACTTTGATGATGTATTGGTGCCACCGGACCATGTAAGCAGAAGCTACAACGATACTTAACTGTTCTGTGATTGCGTACAAGTGCTCACCAAACAGAATTGTTGCATGAAGGGTACTCTCATTTTCTCTTTAGTGGAGATGTTTATTGCAGAGATTCTATTAATTCTACTCATTACCCAGTCTTCCACAAGGTATGATTTCATATAGAGTGGGAAATAAATTAATAATATTGGTTCAATTTTTCAACCATTTATTACAAGTTCTTTGTGTTGTTAGATGTTGTCATTGGCTTTCGTGTGTTTTCCCCAGCGGAGTTGGAATCATCTGGTCTATATTGTACTTCTTATGTAACTATGGAACTAAAGAGGAATATTGAAGAATTGGTACACCATTTAATTTCTATGCATGCCTGTTGATTTTCTTAATACCTATTTGGTCCCTTCATTCAACTTTAGAGGACTAGATCACAAATAATTTATGGTCTTCAAGGTTGTCCATTTTACAGAGATCTTATTTTGACTCTTATCAAGCAACGTTGAAATACACTGGGTGGATACGTACTTCCCATTTACCAATCTATTCTTTGAGCTGGAAATTTATTTTCAGGTAAAAATTTGCAGCAGTGATCCAAAATTACCAACTTTGAACAAATTTTAATTTAAACATTGTTTAGCCTTAGATGCAATTGTTTTCCCATCGCTCATTTTTTTCAGTTTCATCACTGCAACTTTCATTGTTTGGACAACTTACAAGTGTAAGACAATTTTTCGAAATTAACTCTTGCTACTTTAGATCATTTACTCAGGGGAAGTGGATGGAGGTGTTAGGTCGTGGTGTGACTGAGCAAGCAATACTAAATTGCAATGATAGACCAGCTGGAACTACTGCATGGGCTTTTGGACTTGGGCTTGAAAGACTTACGATGGTTCTTTTTGATATTCCAGATATTCATCTTTTTTGGTCCAGTGATCATCACTTTACTTCTCAAGTATATGTCTCTTAATTACAACTACAGTTGCACTAGTATCAAACAGAACCACAAAAACCGAATCATCAGAAACTGTTCGAAGGCAGGCTTGTATAAATTTGAGAATGGCCTCATATACACAACCAAATCTAGAATTATGATCATTATTAAACTTTCCCATAGTGGGGCTAATATCTGAGGATTGCATTGAACCTAATCTATCAATGACGAAAATGACATGGTGAGGGACATTCTTAGAATGATCATAGCCAAAATGATGTCCATCATCAGTAATGTACCCTGCAGAACTTATATTCTGTTCAGTGCTCTTAATAGGTGGGTGCCACAGTTTCTCGATGCAGTAAGATTTATCAGAGCCACCTACCTCTGTCTCATGCTCCTCAAATTTGCAGTGGTGATTACAGTGGCCAAATTCTTCCCGCTCTTCTTCAGTGCAAGGATCAACGAACCTGACACATTGCCAATAAGTCTCATGAGTCAACTCGTCTTTGGCAATATCCACGTCAGGTCCATATTTCACAGTTGCGTGCCTAGAACCATTGTAGAGATTGCTGGTACATGCAGAGTCTGGGCAAGGAACCAAATGGATGTGGCCTCGACCCAGTTTCCTGCAATACATATTACACATCTCTGCCTCACCTGTTTCTCCCCATTTATACTTTCGATCATGAATCTCAATATCTTCACTATCTGAAATGAATCTTACATTTCTCATATTTCCATGCACCGTATCGTGCAAGCCAGAGTGATCTATAGGAAGCTGACAGAAGTAACCACAAGATTGACATCTGCTGTCGCAATAGTGCACAGAATCTTCATTTTTTGTGTGAACATGCGGGCCTTGGTGATCTATTTCAAAGGGAGGAATGGGAATGCAACAGCCTTTGCACAGGCCATTTTGTTCTGACACAAGATCATACTCGAAAGATCCCCTTTGACCCTGGAAAATCCAAGTTCGTCTGACTAGCTCCGTAAAGATCTCACATATTCCCGGCATTTCGCATTCTTCATGGCAGGCATGTTCATTTCCACATAAATGCTCTGCATATGGATTCAGATCATGGAAATGGTCTTCGACTCCACATGTCCTACTGCAACCAATTATACTGCAATTACTCTGGCAATATCTCTCATGGCACTCATATTGCTTATGTTTACACTCGATTGCCACAGCACATGGATTGTTGCAGCTTGGAAGAGAGCATTTTTTGTTGCACAAATGTTGCGGGGAATTGCACTTGTGCTGACCAAAGTGTTCGGGCCTCAGAGAACACAACTCATTGCAATTTGAAGACATATGAAATAAGTGACAGGTCTCTCGACATGTGTGATATTTTTCTTTGCAATCATGAGAGCCTTCATGCCCAGCCAAATCGTTGCATACATTAAAGCTGCCTCCTTCTCGAGCACAATAGCTTCAACTTTCTGCACATGAATGACTACTCATGCAAGAATGGTCATCAATGTGGCCTTTCTCAAGTACACATCTCCAAAAGCACACTGAACATTTGCATCCACACACAGATAGTCCTTGTTTTACTTTACCCAGAGCTACACTGGCCTCTAATTGCAACCTTTGTACCACATCATTATCAGAAAATTCTACAGTGTTTGCACTTATCCACTTTTGAACTCTGTCTTGCCTTCTTTCTGCGAGCGACTCAAGGAAGTTCTCAAACATTGAATGCCACTCCTCACCGTTTCTGCCTTTCCTTGGTAAAACCAACTCCAAGCTTGATCTGAGTTGAGATAAAACCTCTCTTATGGTAACAAAGAGTAATGAATCATTGCTAGGTGTGAGATACAGACCTGAATCTTTAATGTCACATGACAAATCCCCAACAAAAATAGGAGAATCTGGAATTTCCTCTTGCGTGTCAAAAATAACGAACACCTGCAATTCTTCATTTGCATTTGCAGAAAGACATCCTGTATGGACACTAGACATAAGATTTCTCCTCAGAATATCAACTATCACAGCAACACGCTTACTGTCAATGGAAGTCTAGTCTTTAGCAGCAATTTGAGCTATAATAATCTTGACATCCCTCAAAAAATGGATCCATTGTCATAGCAAGAATAAATTTTATCCTCTACTGTTTCTGTTAGCTCCCTTAAGCTCTCTTTGTAATACTCAGATCGATTATAAGGAGCCATAGTAGCAATCTCAACCCTTCCATCATACATTTTAAAAATAAAATTGTCTTGAGATTTGCTGCATATCTGAGAAATTTTCTCAAGAAATTCTTGTTGTAGGTCACGTACATCGGATGTATCCACATCCTTGATAGCAATGTAAAATAGACCTTTAAATAACTTTTTGTCCTGCTTCAGTAGATTGATACCACTATGGAACCGGCTGAAAGCAGACTCTGTGTCCTTATCCAAATGAAAGTCCTGTTATATCAAGAAAAAAGAAAAAGAAAATCATTGTTTCTTTTCCTTGACAACATTCCCTGTTTCCTCGACTCATTGGACCACATCAAAGCAAGGAGCACTTGAAACAAAAAGAGTAAAGAATGTTGTTGTTAGACATTAACATACCTTTTTGTTGAATATTGTGAGGTTGCTAACAGCAGCATTGAGCACAGAGAGAAGCATATCTTCTTGTTCACTTCGCTCGAAACTGTCGAGTCCCTCAATGTCTAAGAGCACATACAAGTATCTGTTGTCGCCCTGGCCATCTCCATCATCACCTGTTGTGATTGCCATCCACACACCATGATCGGTGCACCTAGCCCCTGCAACATCAAGAAGAGACCCTGACAGATGGTTCAGCAAATATGACTTTCCACTGCTTTGCTTTCCCATTGAAGATATAACCTTAATTTTACCCTTCCAGCTGCTAAGAACAGCATCATAGAAGCCAAAGCGTATAGAGTTAGCAAGTGATACACTGTCCACGTAGCTAATGTAATGTGGTATCTGAAGTCCATCCTTAAGAGCTACCATGGCATTGTTTTCTGCACGAGCTATTTGAATGGGCATGAGGCATACAAGCTTGCGAACCCACATTCCCATTTTTCACATGCGTCTCTTCCTCTGCTGCAACTGAAATAAGGTAATTCTCTGCATTGTCAACTTGAAATTCAATTTTCATCTTTGAAAAGTCTTTATCTTTACCTGCCTCGAGTTTTCTGATTAGTGCTTTTAAATACTTGATGCATCCTCCTCAAATGTGGGGATCTGATCTGGCGCTTTCTAGTACCACTTTGAATCTGATGCTTTTCTTGTAGTCCGAAAACAACGCAGGCGTTGTTGCAAACTTGTCAAAAATGCGGTATATGTATGGAAAGATGGTTTATTAATTTTTGTGGGTGTATATCAGGTGATGGCTACATTTGGATGAAGTTGAGGTGATTTGATAAAGTTGAGGTGAGTGTAAATATGAAAAGTATCTTCTAAATAAATGTCTTGAATCTAAAAAATACCTTTCTGCCCTTTTAAATAAATGTCTTAAATCTGAAAAAATATCATGGAAAGGGTGCCCTTACAGCCACCTCATAGTATCTCAATAGGCTTTATCATCCTCCATAAGTATTCAAGTAGAGGGAGATGTGAAAGTGTTTTTGTGTATTGTATACATTCTGAACTGAGATTGAGGAAGCATATAGAAATCTTTAAGGTCTGTCCATTACACCCACTTCCCAAATCTCTACAAGTCATGAAATATTTTAATTCCTTTCTCAAACCAAATCAGGGTAAAGTAGCCTCTTATTAAGGCAAGGATCCTTTCCTTGACAAGAGGCTGCTCTACCCTCCTTTGGTTTGAGAAGGGAACTAAAATATTACATGACTTATAGATATTTGGCAAGTGGATGGAATGGATAGACCTTAAAGCTTTCTATAACCTTCCTCAATCTCAGTTCAGACTGTATACAATGCTCAGAAATGCCTTCACAGCTCCCACTACTAGACTAAACTGGAACTATACCTTCCATATCCTTGACTAAGACTTCCATAATACGTGACCCTCTCTACAAAAACATCTAAGAATTGCAGGCGAGAAAGATTCTTGTTGTAGGTCACGTACATCAGATGTATCCACATCCTTGATAGCAATGTAAAATAGACTTTTAAATAACTTTTTGTCCTGCTTCAGTAGATTGATACCTCTCTGGAACCAGCTGAAAGCAGACTCTGTGTCCTTATCCAAATGAAAGTCCTGTTATATCAAGAAAAAAGAAAATGAAAATCATTATTTCTTTTCCTTGACAACATTCCCTGTTTCCTCGACTCATTGGACCGCATCAAAGCAAGGAGCACTTGAAACAAAAAGAATAAAGAATGTTGTTGTTAGACATTAACATACCTTTGTGTTGAATATTGTGAGGATGCTAACAGCAGCATTGAGCATAGAGAGAAGCATAACTTCTTATTCACTTCGCTTGAAACTGCCGAGTCCCTCAAAGCCTAAGAGCACATACAAGTACCTGTTGTCGCCCTGGCCATCTCCATCTTCGCCTGTTGTGATTTTCATCCACACACCATCGGTGCACCTACCCCCTGCAACATCCAGAAGAGACCCTGACAGATGGTTCAGCAAATATGACTTTCCGCTGCTTTGCTTTCCCATTGAAGATATAACCTTAATTTTACCCTTCCAGCTGTTGAGAACAGCATCATAGAAGCCAAAGCGTATAGAATTAGCAAGTGATATGCTGTCCACGTAGCTAATGTAATGTGGTATCTGAAGTCCATCCTTGAGAGCTACCATGGCATTGTTTTTTGCACGAGCTATTTGAATGGGCACGAGGCATACAAGCTTGGGAACACACATTCCCATTTTCACATGCGTCTCTTCCTCTGCTGCAACTGAAATCAGGTAATTCTCTGCATTGTTGGCTTGAAATTCAATTTTCATCTTTGAAAAATCTTTATCTTTACCTGCCTTGAGTTGTCTGATTAGTGCTTTTAAATACTTGATGCATCCTCCTTGAATACAGGGATCTGATCTGGCGCTTTCTAGTACCACTTTGAATCTGATGCTTTTCTTGTAGTCCAGAAACAACGCAGGAGTTGTTGCAAACTTGTCAAAAATGTGGTATATTTATGGAAAGATGGTTTATTAATTTTTGTGGGTGTATATCAGGTGATGGCTACATTTGGATGAAGTTGAGGTGATTTGCTAAAGTTGAGGTGAGTGTAAATATGAAAAGTATCTTCTAAATAAATGTCTTGAATCTGAAAAATACCTTTCTGCCCTTATAAATAAATGTCTTAAATCTGAAATACGTTTTACTTTTGAGTTGTCTCAGAAGTGCAGGTCGATAATTTGGTCATAACTTTATCTATACATACCCAATCGACCTCATAATAGACTCTTTGGATTTGTATTTCCAAGGTGCTCTTACTGTCCGAATTTTATCTCTTTATGATACTTCCATAAAAAGTTATGCACGCTGTCCTAAAACTGGGTTTGCACAATTTCCACAGTTCAGACTGAGTTTTGCTTATAAAATGCAAAATTTGAAATTTCTCAGTAACTTCAAAACATTTTTAGATACTCATTATTGAGATTTAAATGCCTAGGAAGTTTCATGCAATGCCTTTTCACCAATCAGTGCCAGCTCTCTTGAGTTCTTCTCCTTTTACGCCTAAATACTGTATTTTTCATACTCTTCCTAGAACTGTCATGCCCAGTTCACTCATGTGAAGCCCTAAGGACCTGATTCCCTTTCTAAATGCTTGAGGGGAGTACAAATATGATTAGTTCCCGATTTGGTGATTAAGTTCATCATATTTCATAAGATATAAACATTTCTCTACAAACCTTGACCAAGGGTTTCCATGGAGCCCGAGAGGGATGATTTCATTCTAATTTCTTGAATTTGATGTCTAATGTCTCGAGATAAGCTCAATAACCTATGTATTTGTTATATATATATATCTTTTAAAACAATCATATATGCATGGAAATCTTCTTCTATTTCTTATACATAGAGAAAATGCTGCACAGTACAATCAACTAGGAGAAGGATAATGACAGATTGAACATTTGCATTTGAATATGTATTCAATTATTGTAGAATTCCTTCATACCTTCATTCAATTATTGTAAAATACCTTCATACCTTCATACTCAAGAGGTAGAGGTGACTTTCTTTGTAAACGTGCTCCTAGGATTAGGCTTCGGATTGTATCTTTCTTCCTCTTTCTAAATTGTCATTGACGATTCACAAAATAACCTTGGGAGAACCAAAATTCCTTTTGAATCTTGCAAGGGACTCACTTACCATTAAATATAATGATATTGACATAGAGAGCGACAACAACGAGACAGATGTTTGGGCATTTATTTGAACATAATTTAGATGTGAAATGAGAATACGAAGAAAGGTCATCGGTAGTGTTGTCTAGTTCTATGTAGTATTTTCCACCACTGTGGGCTTTGTTGCTACTGCTATGCCATCAGAGCTCTTATGTCACCACCACAGTTTTCCAATTCCTCACTAGTCTAGTTCCTTAGTGGCTCTTCTATAGATTTGGCCCCCTGATGTACCTAATGGGGAAGCTACTGTGACCCGTACGACTGCAACAATCTCCACAGTGAACACAAAAGGAAAGAAAGAGGTTACAATCTTGTTAACCTCGGATGGAAATGTCTTAAAAGATGAAATGGGGTCGAAATTTTTCCAATTTCTATTTCATCGCGCAAAATGCCTATTTGGAAATACCATACAAGTGGATTGGAGAAAGCAAGCCAATTCTAAGAAAGATGAACTCTATGAAGATGTCATAAAAGAGTTTGGAAATCCTGGTTTTAACAAGGATTTCATAATGGATTATGCACGGAAATTCATTCATTCTAAAAGAGACAAAATAAGGTCAAAGCTATCAAATGACTTGAGATATCCCCGACCAGCTTGGATCACTAACCAAACACACATGGGATGAGCTTATCAAAGATGCCAAATTCAAGAGAAAGTCCTTCAAAAATCCAAACTACATGCCATCTGCACGAGAAGGAGGTAAAAGACGCCTTCGAGATACAACAAAGGCTACCCAAGCTAGGTTGTCAAGTATTGGGTCCCATAAATTGGGGGTCGGGTGGGTATAATAGTATTCGTGGGAGCTTGGTAAGTGAATAATTTCATTTAATTTTTTAATATTTTTTCGGTGACTTGAATGTATTGGATGACAAATGATACTTGATAAATTAAAATGTCTTTGTACACTTAGGTTCACCACTTTCGAAAGGAAGCTTCAGATGAAGATCTGAAATATGCACTAATGCATGGTTCCCAAGGGCTCCGGCAACATATGATAGATCGAGGGGAGAAATTGGTCATTGAGCATGAATCCGAGGTAAGTTTATTATAGTATTTGATGACATAATAAAACATTTAAGTATCAATGTTGTGATAATTTAATTAACTAAAGTATGTTGTTTAATAGGATGTGCAACAATCAAACTCCTTAAAGGGTGCAACTGACAGTGAACATGAAGATGCCACAGAAGGATGTGATGATTTTATTGCTGGACAAAATGAATCGATTGACCTTCTTGGAACTCATCTGGAAAACAACCCAGAAATCCAACAGACAAGAGTCGAGGATGATTATCGTGTTGCACCATCTATTATAGTTCCTCGTCAAAAGAGGACAAAAAAGAATAGACATTTTTCCTATCCGGCTAAATAGATTTAAATTGACTGTTATTTTATGAATTATTGGCTATTTCATTACCAGTGAACTTATTGGTTTGTTTTATGAACTTATTGAGAGTTTGATCGGTCTATAAAACTACTCAAATGCGTGTCAAACACAGATATTTATGTGATAGCCAGATTTATAGTATGTATCTATACATTTTAAGATGGCTTTTTTTGCCTCATAAGAACTTCTATAACCTTCTTTTTGATGAGATGGCTATAATATACTCAATAAGGTTGATTGATCTTTAATTCTATTATGGTCATTATCTTTTGGTTTGCAGCCCCCAGGTATTATCTTTTGGTTTGTAGACAAATGTATTGATCTCGTTTCAATAAGTCAGTAATGTATCTGTTGAATCTTCGATTGCTAATCATTTGCTTGCATTGATAGGTATGCAATTGCAAGTGCTCGTTCAGATGGTCTACTTTTGCTTTGTGGAGGAAGAGATGCAAGCAGTGTGGTAAGAATTTTAATTTCTGACATTTTATTACTGGAGAATCTATATGCTTACTATAGTATGGTGATTGTCATCCATAGTTAAATAATGGTATGGATGAATATTGCTATTATGATCTGATTTTGGGGCATATAAATTTATTTTCGTGATGTTGATACGATTTTAGTAAGAAAAAAGGGACGGTTTGTCCAGTGCATGCTGAGATCAAGGTCTCTTTCATTCCTGTACCAACAGCTAAACCTCCCAGTTAATATTTTTTACTGATATTTTTACAAGCCTAATGTATAAACACCTGCAACTGCACAGCCAACCATGCTAAGTGCTGCCATTATCAAGAAGGTTGTGCAGAAGCTTTTTCTCCCAACACACATGAGTTCCTCCAACTTATCTTTGTCCTTCACATATTCTACTTTGGCACCTCTGTCATACAAGTATCCTGCTACCCTAACAGAAAACAAGTAGGACCCAAGAGGGCTCGAACTCTGGCCTATATTGTACAGAATAGCAAAGTGGCGAAGCCCTAATAGCTCAGAAATGATTTAGAACAGTAGAGGCCAATGTGCACCAAAGCACATTCCTATGAGAATGGATGCCACATAAATGGACCCCGGGAGTGCAAAAGTAATGAGAAGATGACCCACACATGTAATTTCCAGCACCAGGCTTAACAGTAAGGGCCTGGGAATTGAGTACTTTTGCACTAGTATCTCTGAGATGGACCCTGATTCCACTCGCCCTAAAAAGTTCCAGATGCTGAAAAGGGACACAAGTTCCAGATTTATTGGCATGTTGATGATAAAGTTTAGAGTTTCCTCAAGATAGCTAGCACGGCCAAGAATATCAACCAAGCAGACATAATATTCAATTCTAGGTGGAATGCTATAAGCGGCACTCATGCCACTAAAGTATTTACATCCCTCATGCATAAAACCTGCATGGTTGCATGCTAATAAAACAAAAATGAAGCTTACATGGTCAGGTTGTGTTCCATTAGACCACATCTCTTTGAGGTGGTTTGTCAAACAGTTGACTTGTCTTGTGTATGCTTCCACATTTTGCATACATGTCTACTAGGGCACTTGCAACTACATCTGACAAAATCTGCTTCCATTATGCTTAAATGATTGTCCATGCCCTGCTCTAAAACTCCCATTTTGACACAGGCTGGGAGGATGCTGGTAAAGGTTGTGGAGTCTGGTTTTACACCTGCCAATTGCATTTGCTTGAAAGGTTCCAAGGCCTTGAAAGTTTACATGGTCGGGGTGTGTTGCTACTGTGTTCCATTAGACCACATCTCTTTGAGGTGTTTTGTCGAACAATTGTCTTGTGTATGCTTCTACATTTTGCATACATGTCTACTAGGGCACTTGCAACTACATCTTAGAAAACCACTTCCATTATGCTTAGATGATTGTCAATGCCCTGCTCTAAATCTCCCATTTTGACAGAGGCTGGGAGGATGCTGGTAAAGGTTGTGGAGTCTGGTTTTACACCTGGCAATTGCATTTGCTTGAAAGTTTCCAAGGCCTTTCAACAAAACCATTTTTTGCATATCCTGTTATCATTGCAGTCGATGACACCACATTTCTCTCAGGTATTTTGTCGAACAGTTAACATGCTTCCACATTTTGCATACATATCTACCAGGGCACTTGCAACCAAAACAATTGACAAAAATCCCTTCACCATAATGCTTTGGCAGATGTCCACACCCTTTTTCAAAGCTCCTATTTTGGCACAGGCTGGGAATATGCTAGCAAAGGTTAATTGATCAGATTGGACACCTGTTGGTTGCATTTGGTGAAACAGTGTCAATGCTTTGTAAGGATGCTCATGTCTTTTGTTAGCTGATGAAATTAGAGGGCAAGGTGCCCACGAGTCCAACATTGTGGAACTGAATCTCTGGGTCACCCTCTCCAGTGATGACCCACATCCAAAGCGATTCTTCACATGTCCTCTGCTAACCCCCTCTTCATTACACAAGCTGCTGCTGTCCTCATGCAAATTCAAACCCCTCTTGTAAAATGCCTCAACAGACACCCTGGGTAGTGACAATCCTCCCTCCACGTCAACTTTAAAAATAAACAAAGATTAATTAAATCTCACAAATAATGAGAGCAACCACGTTAACTTCAAAAACAAACAAAAGATAAATAAAACCTCATAAATAAAGAAGTCAACCTTTATGTCCAGAGTTTGAATCCTTGGAAAGCTGGAATCTTTATTTGAGTAGAATAAATGAGGAATGATCTGGTGATATTACACAGCAGTATTGCCAGTACCCAAATTGAATGGCATACCTTTTCAGGATCCCCGCTTTTGGATTCGGCACACACAGTGTGATCCTATGCTATCAACGAAAGATAGAGGGATATGCATCAGGAAGCAGTAGAGATGCCTAAGATGACAGGTGTGCAGCGAAACTGCTTTCAGCGTGATATCAAATCCACACATACCAAGCCTGTGCCACTTTCGGATACTGATAAATTCAGATGCAAAATGCTGATTGACGGAAAAAGCTGATGGAAAGGTGCCGGAAAGGTAGGCCGGAAAATGTTGCCGGAATTTGACACTTTCCAGCAAAACCTACTTCATAGTAAACGCCTCTGGCGAATTATAAAGAAAAGATGGGATGAAGTGTAAAAATCCCAAGGGAACTCTCTATGTTTCATTTGATGAGTACATATCAATTTGATGAGTTAAATGCTAGATTGTGTGCATTCTAGTGGACTCTGCATTATGATTTCTGAGAGGACAGCGAGCTAGAAACCCTCAATGCCATGCAAATGACATGAAGCCCTTGACTGTTAGGTTAGAAAGATGCTATAGGGTATAAGGAGCACAAATATAATTTTTGCAAGCCTTGATAGTGAATAATATGACTTCTAGAACAAATTATCTTTTCTCGGGCTCGATGTAGGGCATCGAGCTGCTCTTTATTCCACTGACCAAAATCTGTGAAACTTTGAAGAAATTTCTATCCCAGGATGAGCATGAAGATCCCCAAATCTCAGGGTGAATGGAGTTGCCCATCAAAAATTGTGCATAACAGTAATTTTGACTGAAAAAAGGAGGTAACAGTGTACAGGACAGTGAGGGTAAAGGGTAGAATTTAATAGACAATTCTTGTTTATGTTTGTGGACTTGTTCCTAAGGTGACATGAGGCGTGTTTGAAGTGTTTAAATGAGAATTAGGAGAATTTAATGAAGAAATTACTACTGTCCTATGAGAACTAGACTGGTTGGGCATAAAGAGACCTAAGTAGGTCACTAGCATAACTGTTTCAAATAGAACTGGGCATAATTTGTCAAGGATCAGTGCATAAAAGTTGGGGAAACATCTCAAATAGGATAAAGGGAATCTAAACTTAAGAAGTTTGTGTCTTGCAACCCCTGGGCGGTGTTTTGGTACTTGATTTGGGCTCTAGAAGGGTGAAAAGGAACCTAGGACAAAGTAACAAGGAAATAGAAAGCAAAAAAAATGTATGATAACCAATGTTGGATCAAATACCTTTGAAATGATGCCATTACCATGATGAGACAGGTATG
Organism: Taxus chinensis; assembly: GCA_019776745.2. Taxonomy (NCBI): domain Eukaryota; kingdom Viridiplantae; phylum Streptophyta; class Pinopsida; order Cupressales; family Taxaceae; genus Taxus; species Taxus chinensis. Next base: position 536,689,519 of record CM034156.1, on the reverse strand, counting down.
CATGGTCATATAACCTCTATGTTTAATATGTTTTCATTGGTGGTCAAATGCATGGTACAAAGAACTAGGATTGCATGAATGAGTCTTAGGGTATGAAGATCATCGTTGAATGTGTTAGTGAAGAAGCGTTGGATACATATATGGTTTTGGAAATCTTGGTTTCAAATTGTTCAAATGAAAGTATGCAGCAGAGTTACTAGGGAACCTCACAGCTATGGACTGCTATGTGATGGTCTTAAGGGGAATTTCTGACCTACGCCCTGAATAAGACAGTGAAGAACAATTATATTGGTCTAAGAAATGAATAAGGGGTGGTATACATGTTGGAACAGTATCATCAAAGTCGACAAGCCATAAATGTGTGAATTAGCATACAAGGAGTGAACCATTGAGAACTCTCCAACTAGACTTTCCTAAAGAACAACTCATATGACTATGAATTAATTCCAAGACTCAATAAATTTGAGTCTGTAATTGCATACAGTGAAGTACAGTTCAGTCTCTTGTACATCTTTGAAATTATGGCCAGTCCTTTCCAATGGGGTTTCATGCTTGGATTCCTTTCTGCATAACCTGACAAACACATACACACTACTCATTTCAAAGATACAGAAAAAATAGACTGTTATGAGTAATAACGAAGAAGACAGTCACAAACTCATGTGGAATGATATACTAAATACATATACTATCTTACATTATTGTTGTTAATCCCAATGCTCCCCACTTTCTTTTTATTTTTCTGTTGCTGACAGTGTATGAATAGATTCCTTTATTCCTGAATTAGAGGAAGTAACATGTGCACAGATTCTATGGACTACTTACTTTCTTTATTTATTTTGCTTGTAAATCTGATATTTCAATCTGGGTCCAGTTCAGTTTTGCATGCAGAGTACGTTAAAATGTTAAAGAATGTGATCTCCACCATCGTCAAATCTTCTCATGATATTTTTTTAAGAAGTGAAAGTATGTTTCATTTATATAAGACAATACCCATTATTTATACATGTCTGAGATCTGTATCTGGTCTCTGTACTTATGTGTAAAGTGTCTCGTAATGTTCAATGCTCAACATTTGTTGGTGGACGACCTTTGGGTGTGGCTCTTGGTCCTAATCAGGAGCTCATTGTGTGCGAACTTACCCAGGTAATTTATTTTCCATGTATGTAATTCTGTGTTATAAGTTCTAAGGGTCATCTACTTTCATAAATTTGATGTAAGTTTATATGGAATCATTAGTTTGTTTTGTTCAAAAGTTTTGGATTGAATACTATATTCTTAAAATGAACTGTGTTAGGGTTTGCTGAATGTGACGAAAGACAATTTTTCCCTCTGTATTTGAAATTTCCCTGCATTTGATGCTCTGAGGACGACTTTATTTGAGTTGCAGAGATTTTAGTGGTCATCATGAGTGGTTCATAAGGTGTAATATTTACTGAAGGTTTTGCAGATGGGGTAGAGTAAAGTAAGCAGATTTTGATTGTGGGAGGAACTCCATGGTTAAGCGCACATGAAGTAGAGTAATTTTGGTATGAGTGACCTCTGGGGAAAGCCCTTGTACTAATTCACCCCTATGATCTTCACCTAGATGTATTGAATGCCAATTGCGTCATTCATACTTGTGAGAGTGACTGCTACTCATGAAACATGGGTCAATGTGGGAATCATCTCACTTAATTTGATGGAGGCCAAGATGATCAAGTCAAGCCTTCTTTGCTTAAACAGAGGAATGAGTTATTGATAGGATTTTAGAGCCCAAAGTCAGAAGGTCACTGTCACAGGGTAGAGTTATAGGGGTTTCAAAGTATTAAGCTCTCCAAACATACTCTTAGGCTTATATTACATTCCCTCTCAAAAGTTCTGATGGAGGCCTATATGATGACAGCCAGGTTTCAATGCTACAGTTTCCAAAATCACAATTTGTAACCCTAAGCACATGTTTACTAAGAACAGGACAGAGCATGAGAGATTTAAGAACCAGTGACTCTTCAAGAATATACAAAGGATCCTACAGTTACTGCCTCGTTCCAAGACATACATCCAAAAATACAACTTGTAGTCATCTAGATATCAGGGGAACATGTAAGAATGCTGTACAGACCTGTATCAGCATAGGAAATCCATAGGATTATATGACAGTCAAGGCAGAATATAAGGGTTGTCGTAAATATCGACACACCAAGAATATACCGAGGTTCCTACCAAATTCTACATGCCTCCATACGTACAGCAAACCCCTAACAAGCCATTAGCATCTCGATATAAAAAGAAACATATGAAAGCTCAGTACAGTCTTGAAAATCCTGGAAAATACAGAGTTTCATAAGATTTGAGGAATAGCAACTGAACAAAGGAGAAATTATAATGTCATGAAATTTGTCTTCATCTTTATTAAATACCTAACACCCTCATACCATTCGTTGGGAGCTCAAGAATACAAGAATCAAATGCAAAACCTTGTTTTTTGGGTTCTTCTTAGAATTGAGACAACATATCTCAAGAAACTTCTCACCTTTGGCTTTCGAATTACTCCTTGCATTCTAAGCTCTGCCACATCCTTCTTGAATTCTCTCTCTTTTGAATGAATCCTCCCACCATCATTTCTTGCATCATATTTCGGTTACAAAGCCTAACCATACTCACTTTCACTAAGGAATTCACCATCTACCATTCCAAGTACTTCACAACCATGTTCATTCATATTAATTTAAAGAGTTATTTAGAATACATTTGCAAGTAATCACAGTATTAAGTAACATATGGCAACATAAAGACTTACAAGAACAATCTCTCTTTCATACTGAGCTATGCAAAATAGATGCACACTTATTCTTGCATACTGAATGCCTCAATTGTAGGGATGGATGGGTCCAAATGACTCTATTTCTACTGCTTGTGCAACAAGCACTTTCTATCTCATAGGTGCTGCAAATCATATAATTCGGGGTGAAGCTGTAAGTTGTTTACACTTATCTTATTACTCGTTGTTTACAAAAGAGATACATTTCATTACGGAGGCACTGAATCTACATGTTTTCAAATTGGTGTGTTTTTAAGATGTCATGCTTTCGGTGGCTCTAATGCTGCTATTATTCCAATAGGTAAAGTCAAGTAGCATCTATTTTCTTCTTGTATTTTGGCTTGTGACTCTGAGTTATTTTTTACAGGATTATGATATGATTGTATAATAACCATATTCATATAATTACTTTTACCGGGCTTCACATGGTCACCGTCTGCAAGTATTCTTTGAGTTTTGATCTGGTGAACATATGTTTGCTTGCAGGTCTTGGGGGATTTGTAGCACTAGGGAAGCAGACAGATCGCTTGAAGCTGGGGGTGGAGAGGTGTTCATATTGTATGCAAAGGGATAACGGAATTTAGGCACCCTTTTGTATTTTATCATTGTATTTAAAGGGTTAACAGTATTTAGACACCCTTTTGTATTTTATCATTGTATTTAAAGGGTTAACAGTATTTAGACACCCTTTTGTATTTTATCTTATTTGATATTAATAAAATGTTTGTGGACCCATTTGTTGGGCACAAGATTCAAATCAAATTGTTTTTAATTTATGATATTCCTTACCGGTCTACTCTAACATCATAGACGATATGTAGCCGTCGATTGCACTATATGATATTTGGTTATTATTTATTCTTGAAATTCAGATTTTTCATTCTTTAAATTCGTATTGTCTCTAGAGAGACAATAAAAATTGAAATTAGTATTGTCTCTAGAGAGACAAAATCAGTATTTTGTATTGTCTCTAGCGAAACAATACAAATATTGTCTCTAGAGAGACAAAAACTATATTGTCTCTCAAGAGACAAAATATGTATCAACCTATATTGTCTCTGAAGAGACAATAATTAGAGACAATATTAGAGACACCCCGCTTTGAGACAATAATAGAGACAATATACAACTTTTTTATTGTCTCTATTTGAGACAATTTGATCAAGTATTGTCTCTATTATTGTCTCAAAACACCCCCCCTTCACTCAATAATAAAATACCTAAAAATTAGAGAAGGAAAATCTTTAAGCTGGTAAACTTCCCTTCTCATTTTAACATCTGAATTTCTGTTTTACAATACCCACAATAAAAATTGGATTTATCACGTCTCATTTAAAAAGTTTATAATTTAATTTATAAATATATTTATCATCCTAAAATTATTTTAAAATGATATATATCAATTAAGATTTTTTGAAAATTTAAAATTTTACTATAAATGTAAATTGAAAGGGAAGTATATCACGAAACCGTCATGAAATTTCCTTTTGACAAGCAGGGGTGACCATCAAATTCCAAGTCTGTCTTGCGCAGAATACTGGCATGAAATTCTCAATCTCCACTTGTTCAGCGATTCTGACATTAAATCCAGGACGAAGGTCAACATGATTGTTAGATTTCTTAACCTTCTTTAATTCAAAGTCATGGTAAGCCCAGATTTTGACGGCGCTCTGGTAACAGAAGCAACCAAGGCATTCTGGTTCACATTATTCTTGAACACTGTAATGCGTCTAGGTGTTTATGTTGAGTTTATGTTAAGTTTAGCAAGTGTTACATGAAAATAGGGAGCTCATCTATAAAATTAAGGAATGGTTCCATGAAAATTGAAATGATTATGACATAATTTTTTTTGTAGGGAATAAGTATTAACAAGAATAAGTAGAAAATAATATCAACTAATCACATATAAACAAATTAATTAAAACTACTGCAAAAAAAATGATTATAATTAATTAAAAAAAACTTCACTATTAGGAAAATGATTCCTATAATTACAAAGAACTAATAAATAATGGACCTACAACATAATAGTCCAACCCTCTAACATAATAGTTCAAGGGATGGGTCTAGTGGTGGAAGGATTTTAACCCAGAAAATTTAGTGGTACATGCTCCTAAGGATAGTGATGGTGAGAATGTTTCAGTCAGTCATTCGGTGAATTTCAAAGAACAGAAGAGGGAGACTTCTCCCTTCTCTACTAAAATGGTTCCAAAGGATGTAGATTTGTGGGGCGCCTCTTCTCCGCGCCACCAAGGATCCACACATTATCAAAGCCCCAATAATTTGGGGGTTCTTGAAATTCAGCTATTGGTCTACCCAAATGAGAATGTAGATCCTAATGTGGGTGATGGTTGGCAAGTTGTGAACAACAAAAGGAAGGGAAAAATAGGAAATTCTCCTATTGAGATGACCCTTAGATCCCACACAGCAAATGGCCAGGGTAGTTAGGGCTACCCTTTCGATCGACGGTCAAGTGATTTTGATCTGTCTGTGTTTGTGGTGCCCTTTCTCCTTCTCAGTTCTTGGTTTTGGGCTTGTCTAGTTTTGTTTTTTATTTGGTTGTTTGGGCCTCATTTCTTTTTATTCCTCTTTTAGGCTTTGTTTCTTATCTTTCGATTGTGCAGGGTTCTTGATCCCTTTAAAATCTATTTTTTTACCTTATCTAATAAAAAATAGTCCAACCCTCTAATTTTCAGATTAATTAATTCAAACGAGAGTATCCCATCGACCAAGCTTAATTCAAAACATAACTACTATAAATATTCTACATTACTTACCTAGCATGCCAAGTATAAACTTTTACCATTTTAATTCAAACACAAATCTATATGTTCATCCCATATTCATACAACTACATTTATTTGCAAGAAAGATTGCCTCACGGAGTGAAATCCCCATTATAGATAGCCATGAATTGCATCCAAAGGTTTACTAAAATGTATTATTATTATTATTATTATTATTATTTGAAAATATGAAGTGGATGTGTGTGTGTACACATACATATAGGTACTGCACATATAACCATGCAGAGCACAAGGGTTGTGCAGGGGCCGTGAGAGGAACACGTAGGTGATATGGTCTTTGACAAAAATGAATGACAAGGGAGGTTGGGTTGGCTAGTTGCCGAACTCTCCACTCTATTATGTTTTTTTTAATAATAATGTAGCCAAATTAAGAACAAACCAGATATGCTACAAATATTATGAACTCCAAAAGAAAATAGTTCTCCTTCTTTGTTATCAAATAATGAATTACAAAGTTTCCTAAATAGCAAAACAACTCCCAACTCGAGTTGCCAAGTAAACTCTAGCTAACTCTAACTACATCTACTCTAGGTGGCGGAAATTACTATTTTTAGCAGTTTACTAGAACCTGCTATTCTTAGTAAGTTCACATGCTTATTCCTACGAGAACAGAAATTGCCATGCATCTTCTACATCCCTAAATTAGAGGAATTGCCAACTTTCTAACTCACAATGCAATTAATAGACTAAAATTAACTAATGCTCAAAAATAGGAAAAAACAGAACTATAACTTAAATCCTAATTTTCGGCCTCAAGATGGCGGATTTAGGGCCCAAAAACATGTCGAAAACTTGCCCCAACTGGTAGGGCTGATTGCCGCTGCGTTTGTCTCATCGAAACATGTGGTTTCAAAAAAAAAAAATGGACTCAAACGGACACCCGGAACTCAAGTTAGGGCGTGTCTTACCCTAGGCAACCTAGGCAGTTGCTTAGGGCACACAAAAGGGAGGGGGCAGTATTCTTAAAAAAAAAATCAAGTTGGCTGTGCTGCTTGTTAAATTTAATTTTGTGTTAGGTTTGCAATGGTGGTATAAATGAAGAATCATATTTTTACACTACTACAAGTCCTCCCAGGGGACACTACTATATTAAAAACCAAAGCACACAAGTGACACTTGACAGTCTACAGTCTCTAATGATACACAACTTACAAGAGAATTGAAATAGCCTGAATTAGATTACAGTTTATTGTTTCAAAAATTCCAATTGGAATTGAAGTGCAGGGCCGGGCCTGTCACTCTGTGCGGCAGTAAGATCTTCCCCTGAGGCTGCGAGGCTGTAACAATTTATCACTCTGTAACTGTGTTCTTGAAATGATTTTAACAGTTGCACTTAACATTGTTACATTATCAATTATATCCATTTTAGGACATAAAACAATCTTAATTCTCCTTGTGACTTGTCTGCGAAGATTCCTGCTTGGCTGTATGGGAGAAGGCTCTGAAGCAGAAGGTGGCATCAATGGTATCTGTTGCATTATCTCATTTCTGCAACCTGCTTAGTGCATTCATTCCGCTGGGATTTCCTGGGATTTCAATTTGACATCATTAATAATTATCTCAAAGTCAATTTCATATGAGTCGATATCATTGTAATTTGTAACCTATTAGCTAAAGTGACAACCAAGTTTCAATTCTTAGGCATTAGGCATTTAGCTAATCCTGCTCAGTAATTCCTTTCTAATCGTGCAAATTTGCAATTATATAGTAATTTTGCAATTTCAAATTTGAATATTTGTGCTATAGTTTTGTTTTTGTTTTTGTTTTTGTTAATCAAATCTATTTTTTTGATTTTGTCTTATTAATTTTTCATATTATCTACTATATTTAATAGATGAGATTAATAGACATTAGTCAATTTATTTAGTCATATTTATTACTCAACTCATAAATTTATAAGTCAACAAGTTTAGTCTTTACTAATTTCAAAATTCAACAGGAGTTTGGCCTTGCATCAGAGATTCAGATCTTTCTCCAAAGTCCAAAAAAGCCTAAAGACTAAAGTTCCTTTTAAATCAAGTTCAACATCGGATCTGGTAATGCATATCGTCATTCGTCTTGGGGAAGAACATAAAGCTAAGTGATCAAACCCTAACTGCTCTAGCCTCTTAGATTTGATGTTGCAATAATTTTGTTCTCAATTGCATCAATTATATTATTACATTTTGATTTAAATTTTAAATTGTTCTTATTATGTAATTGATTGTATTTATTTTATTTCACTTTTGGAATAGTATTGATTATAATTTATAGCATCATTAATAATTATCAACAAGTATTCAGGTAGTTATTGTAACTTGATAAGTGTTTAGTTCAAATGGATAAAACTAAAAAACTAAGTGGTGCTCAATTTCGAAAAAAAGCTAAACAAAAAATTGAGGAGGAAAAAAACCTTTTGAAAAAGATACCTAAAATAAATATATTTTTAAGTGCATCAAATGAAAATTTAAAGTCAAATGTAGTTTTTAATGAAAATGAGAATTATTCTTCGGTTAGTGACAAAAATACACAATCAGAGTCAATAGGAGATGAAAACACACAAGAGAAGGAGAACACACAAGTGACACAACAAGAGGAGAACAATGAAAATACTATTCTTAAACCCATCGTTAATGAACATTTCATTGTAGATCCTGATCCTGCAAAATGGGTAATAGACAACGATACAATAGAATATATAATTTTAAATACGCCAAAACAAGATATGAATGTTGATTTTTCAAATTCAAAACGCCAATACTCAGATTGTTTTAGATATCTTTCTAAAGATTTGTTTCAACGGAAACTTTTAAACAATGAAAAAAAATTAAGAGAATGGTTGCTTTACTCAGAGTCAAAAGGAGTTGTTTATTGCATTCCTTGTCTCCTTTTTCAAACAAAATCAACCGCATTTTCCAAAATTGGATTTAATGATTGGAAAAATGCATCGACTAGTTTGAGAGAGCATGAGGATTCCCCTGATCACAGGACTTCAATTCTTAATTTCATCACTCGAAGTAATGTTTTGGGAAGAGTTGATTCTACACTTGCAAGTCAATACCAAAATGAAGTAGAGTATTGGAGGAATGTTTTAAAGCGTATTGTTGCAACTGTGAAATTCCTTTCTACTAGAGGTATTGCCTTTCGTGGTGGTGACAATTTATTAGGATCTTCTAGAAATGGAATTTTTTTAGGGTGTTTAGAACTTATTGCAGAGTTTGACCCATTTTTGGCAAATCACATTTCACAATATGGAAATGCAGGAAGAGGAGTTACATCTTATTTATCTACGACAACATGTAATGAATTTATTGACATTATGGCACAAAAAGTTATAAACAAAATAGTTGAAGAACTCCACAATGCAAAATATTTTTCAATTATTGTTGACTCAACACCTGATGTATCTCACACTGACCAATTAGCATTTGTGGTAAGGTATGTTTCTCAAGAAGGAATTCCAGTTGAACGATTTTTAAAATACATTCCTTCGGTTGGACACAAATCATGTGATTTAGAAGCTTTTGTACTAACAACACTAGATCACTATGACATTAATATCAAAGATTATCGAGGGCAAGCATATGATAATGCAAGTAACATGTCTGGAAAATACACAGGTCTACAAAATAGGATTAAAAATCACAACTGTATGGCTGAGTTTGTACCTTGTTCAAGGCATTCCTTAAATCTTGTTGGATCTTTAGCTGCAGAATGTTGTACAACAACTATAGATTTTTTTTCACTACTTCAACTTATTTATACTTTCTTAAGTGCCTCAACTTATCGGTGGGAAATTTTATTAAATTTTTTGGATGGAATTTGTCCCGTTGTAAAATCCCTTTCTGAAACAAGATGGTCAGCTAGAGCTGATGCAATTAAAGCACTTTTCTTGGCATATAGTAAAATTCAAGATGTTTTCCTAAATATAGCACAAGACAAAAATCAAACAACTACCACGCGACATGAAGCAAAGTGTATTCACGAAAAACTAGACAAGTTAGAAACTTGTCTGATGTGTTGTATTTGGCATAGTATTCTTGAAAGAATGGATGCAACTAGCAAATATCTACAAAAGGTAGACATTGATTTAACCATGGTTGTGACTCAGTATAATTCATTGATAGATTATATTCAAAATATTAGAGAGAATTTCGATACATATGAGCAACATGCTAAGATCATTAGTGGAAAAGAAGATTACGAAATAGATAATAAAAGAAAAAGAAAAAGAAAAGTTCACTTTGATGAAACGAGAGATGTCGAAATTCCACAAACAGGAAGGGATCGTATGAGGGTGGAGGTATTCTATGTTATTATAGATAACTTAATAAGGGAATTATCAAGAAGAAATGAAGCATATAGTGTGTTAAATGATAGGTTTGGATATTTGAACAATCTAAAAGATCTCGATAATGAGACAATATTGAAATGCTCTAATTCTTTAGTAAAAATATATAACACAGACTTGGAAACCTCCTTTGACATTGAATGCATCCATTTCCAGGCATTAGTAAGACGTGAAAACTTGACAAGTATATCATCAATGTCAAAATATTTAAGAAAAAGTGGACTAGACACCACGTTCCCAAATCTAGATGTTGCAATACGAATGTTTCTTTGCATTCCTGTTGGAAATTGCAGTTCTGAGAGAGCATTTTTCACTCTAACAAGAGTAAAAAGCAATTTAAGGTCAACAATGGGTGAAACTAGATTAAATAGCCTTTCTATGTTGACAATTGAACGCGACATCGCTACAACAATAAATTATGATGATCTCATTGATAGTTTTGCTATGGAAAAGGCAAGAAAAAAACCTTTATAGCTTTAATAAAATGTGTTAAGAGTTATACTATAATGGTTTTAAAAACATGCACATACAGGTGGGTCACTGGTCCCAGGTGGGAGGGGGGGCGTACGCTCCGAGTACTACCTAGGGCACTTTGAAACCTTAATTCAACTTTATGACTAGTATCCACAGTGTTTAAGGTAATGAGAGATCAGGTCTAGAGATATAAAACACACACACACAGATATGTAACCATATGGATTTGAATTTTGTGTAGTTGAAAAAGATATCAACATTCTTTATTTCACATACAATTTTACAACAACTATTTAAGTGGATCCAATGGACTAAGAAAACTCAATTAAATATTTCCTTCCTTTCCAAGTTGATCCAATTTAAGAGCTGAAAATTTAATCAAATCTTAGGAGGAAATAATTTTACAGTCTAATGTCAAATACATTGAGTTTAATAAAGTTATGTAGCAACACTATTTCCCAAAAACCAATGCTCTCTCCTTTCAACATAAGGACAACCCGTAGCCAAAGTACTACTTCACTATCTTAATCTCATACAATTGTAATAAAATTTAGACTTGCATTAACATTGATATAGAAGAATTTGTTTCTAACTTCCACCAAGAATACTTACAAATATAAACTAACGATAATAATATATCAAACACAATTTTCCAATCAAATAAGATGCTAAAATAAGAGATAATACACACAACTTATTTCCATATAGTTTTAGGAATATCAAAGATATTTTAAAACTTAATATTATTTTATTTTTTTCAATCCTTTGTTTTTACAATTTACCAAAAACTGAACATAAAATGCAAGTTGAAAAATCCTCTCTAAATAGAAAACAACATGTCAATTTTTTTAGAGAATCCCTTCAAATCAACAAGTTAAAATGCTAGCCAAAGTCCATTTTCCAAAGCTCCAAAATCACAAGGAAAGATGTTTGGTTGTCCACCCAGACAGTAGGCATCATTACATACCACTTCCCCAAAGGAGGGCATGATAGCCTCCCTCCAAGCCCATGGGAAAGAGGGTGAACATGCCTCCAAAATGCATAAGGTGATAAGGGAAAACATAACACAAACATATATAAAACAACCAAACTTCAAAGTCATTACCATACATGTGAGAATACTCGCCACTTCTCAAGAAGAAAGGAGGGGATATAAGAGATCCATGACATTCATATTTCCATTTACCTCAATGAGTACCAAATAACCAAAATCAGCAAAATATTTTCATATGCCCAAAACACTTTATCTTACCACCCAATAAGAGGAACAAGGAGAAGAAACTAAGAAAACAATTAAATCAATGCAAACATTTTTTTTTCATATCCAACCCATATATGAACTACCATCAATAACACAAATCATAGATCCCATTCTAGATCCACAAAATAAAGTTGTGTGACTTACTTCACAAGTAAGAACATCTAACTTCAAATTCTAAGCTAAGCCCTCCTAGATCCTATCTCCTCTCTAATCTATCCTCCAAACTCCCCATGCAAAAATGAGGCCAAAAGTCCCCCAAAGAATATAAATGGAGGCATAAGAATATAATTCCCCCAAGTATTCTCACCAATGAGAGGGTGACAAGTGTTATCATCTTCCCTCTCCCAAAAAGACTATTATAAGTCTCTATGAAACAAAATACAAAATTAATATTAGAGGAGAATCGCCAAATATCTAAATTAAAATTAAAACTAAATTTCCTCCACTCTAAGGTGGCTAAAAACTCAAGCTCATTAATAATGATGTGGCCAAGGAGAGATCAAATGGGAGGAAAAATATCATTTGAGCCTTGAAAAATACCCTCCTACCCATAGGTAGGTTCTAAGGGATCCATTTTGGTGAAAGTGAGACCACCAACACAAAAAGAAATACTTAGAATTTCCACTTTTACCCTAAATTTGGGTTCGGTAAAAGTGGAAGACATAGAGAGGTGGTGGGGCCCAACCAAATCATGTTTAAGTGGTCCCCATAGCTATAAGAACATGTTAAATGAATAATTAATCATCCGTAACACAAGTTGGAACAATTAGGCCCCTAAACTAACTTAGAACAAGGGTTAGACAAAATTTAATATAATTAGGGTCAAGAGGAAACTACTAAAGGTGTCCAAAATATTAACCACAAAACACAAGGCCAAACAAAAATAAAACAAAGGTGGGGATTTTGTTGCAATCGGTCACTTTTGCAAATTGGAGGTTGTAACACCCACAAAATTCACCCACACGAAACCTAAGAACAACCTAGGTCAAGCTAGAAAAATTATGGAATAATTTTTTTTTTGTTTTAAACATACTCGCAAAAGGATTCAAATTAACGGTTTTCACATTCTTGTTTCTAAGTTACTTTAAATCAATAATATTAATTTCTTTTTGAATCACCATTATAATAAAATAATAAAAATCTCAATACCTTTTAATAAGCTTAGTTAGTCTAAGGCATGGTTTAGGTTCCCCTATATTTTGTTTTGACAAAATTTAATTTCCACCATAGTCAAACTTGAACAAATTAATCCCAAGGGTAAAGTGGTATATTTAATTAAATTAAAAGGTTATATTATACCCACAAAGGGGTCAAATTTGACATTAAATTAAAATGTCTCTAAAATACATTTGGGTTAGGAAAGTAGATAACACCCATCCCTTTTACACTTAATTGATTCGCCCCACTTAAATCCTACCCATGCATTTTAAAATTTGAATTTCTCTCACCCACTTCCCACCTAATTTTTGTAGGGATGAATCTCAACCATTGGATGGATTCATTTTGGGACCTTGGATTTAGAAATCCATATAACCCTAAGTTTGCTTATGAAAAGTTTCTTTCTCTTTGTTTGGCTTATTATTTCTTTGTTTTGTGTTGCATATTGGTGGGGGAGGAGGTGGAGGCCATGAGAGGCCATCTCAAGCTCTTGAAAGGATGCACATGCGTCATTTCTTTTCTTGTTTTATTTAAACCCTCAACTAGGGTTTTAATGTATTTCATTTACTTTATTTATCTCATTATTTTAATGTTTTCCCAAAAGAGCATATGGGTTTTGCCCCATTTTAGAGAAATGGTTAAAAATGGTGAAAGTATATTACACTTGTGTAAGAAAGGGTGTATACATATTGCATGTGTGTGTGTGTGTGTGTGTGTGTGTGTAGTGACACAGTGTACATATATATAACACACACACCTATATAGGTTATTACTATATAACATACCAATAGTAGATTGGTATATTGGCAAACGTGGAAGGGGACTCACACATTCCAAAGAATGTAGCAGAAATTTGTCTTGCACAAAGGAACAACGATCGGGGTTAAAAGTATATGGCATTTTGTTTTTAATTAGCCTAGGGGGTGGGTCACCAACCACACCCCCCATCCCATTTATTAATGTGGTGGGGGTGGGGTCGGTGACCCTCCCCCCAAACCTTACCCTATTCAAATAAAAATAGGTCACGGCCTACACACTTCTTGGCCCCAAAAAATTTGCCATTGGTTTTTTCTATTTAAATCTTTTTATTTAAAACACATTTACATATAGCTTTTATATGTTTGTGTGTGTATAGTATATTAATGTATATATATATATATATATATATATATATATATATATTATATATATATATATATTATTTAAGTATATTAATATATCAAAATTATTATTAATATCAATATTAATAATATTTTAATATCAATGACTATTGTTAATAGGTAGTAATGTTTCTATTATTAACTAGTATTTATAAATCTAAATCTTGCACTTAAAATTTCTTTTAAAAATTTGATAATATTTTGATGAGATAGTCTAAAATGTTTCAATCCAAATCCCCACTTGATACTACATTAATTATCATTGGGTTTATATATAAATTTAAAATAACTTCATAATAAATTTATATAGTTCAATTTTCAGGCTATGGACTAATTGCTAAGTAACATGCAATTTATTTCCGTAACTAGATTTAAGGAAAGAATCTATTTTGATTGACAAGTAAATCACAATTAATATTTAAGTTTCTTTCGATTTATACATATAAATTTTAAACTTTCTTTCAACCAATACAAGGGAATGCACAAATATAGTTATACTTCCATCATATGTTTCGAATAACACAATAGAGATTAATATTTCTTTCCTTTTACAAACATACAAGTTTTAAACATTCTCACAAGCAATTTTAACAATGTTTCCATAGTTTTAATAAGATTTTAAAAACAAGAATAACACACCCATAATGAGATAATAAATCCAACTAAAATGATGAACAAGTTGTTTTCTTTTCAATCTACATTTTCATTATATCAAAACTTGTTTCACTAAAATGTTTCCCTTTCCCACATGCATTACAATCTTAATAACCAATATTCAATAGCAACTTTTCTTTCAAAAACAATACAATAAATCTTCCACTTGAAGTGGGAATTTTACAAGAAAGGTATCTATAATGAATATTTCTTAGTCTTCTATAAGTGCTCCAAAGTTTCCAAATCTCCAACAAGGCTCAATATTTTCTCTAGTTGATCACAACAAAAAATGGGTGAGAGGCAACACTCTCCACCCAACCAAAACTCCAATGAGGAGGAGAAGCAATCCTCCTCATTGGCCCTGAGCCCCAACCACAAGGCAATAAGGGATGGATCAACACATGGAAACTATACAATGCTTCCACACTTACTTTCAAGAAACAATCACACAAGAAAAATAACCACAAAAACACTCATTTTTAAGCACAACTTCCCAAAACAATGGCTCTAAAACAAGCCAAGTAGAGAAAGGAATATGGGGATACCCTTGTGCCTCCCAAGGGTTTGGATGCCCACCTCTAAAAATCCTCCAAAACATAATCAACCTCAAAATCTCTTATGCCTCCCTACAACTAAAAATATATGTCTCTTATGCCTCCCTCACTCTTATGTTTCCCTCTCTCTTATGGCTCCAAAAATGCACAAAATAACAAAAGAGAACAAGGTGGGGCATCCAAAACCCACTCCCTCCTAAATACACAAAGAAACTCTTATGACTCCCAACATATTTCATCCCCATTTCACTATCTCAACACAACCTAAAGCCATTTCACTACCCAACACTTCAAGCAAGAAAACACATTCATACACACATAACATATAAGAAAAACAAAGAAGAAAATAAGGGTGCAAGACCCTACCTTGCCATGGTAAAAAACCACTTTCCAAGAAAGTCCCAAAGTCATTCCAAACTCAAGCAATTCCAATCACCCTTCAACTCCAACAAGCAAGCATTCCGAAAATGAGAGAGCCAAAACCAAGCAAGTAACCCCCCAATACTTCCCAAAAATTCCAATAAATAGAAAAGAGGGAGAGGGAGATGATGTGGCTCCATGTAGGATGCCACATCATTTCTTCTCCATCCCACATCACCAAAGTCAAACCCATACCCCAAGGCATAATAAATGGGTGGTTGAGAGGAATGACAAACCTCTTACACACACCACTCCAACCCACACCCTTTAAGGATAAAATTTAAACACATGTAAGAAAGTGCAATTAAATCTCACCTTTTTCCTTCCAAAACACATAATGGGTCTATTTTTGACCCCCCCAACCCATAGGTAGGGTTGGTATAAGAAATTAAGAGGTGTGGGAAAAGTTTAACTTGTCCCACAAGCCTCCAAAAATATGGCCCTTAAGCCCAAATCCGAGTTTCTCAAGTAGGGTGGAGTGTACAACACTCAAAAAATACATACACTCAACTAATAAACACAAGAACCAAAGACCCAACTACAATAAATGAATCCTTTTTGTCACATCCAAAATTAGTCTTAATAACATGATTAGTTTATTTAATTAAGACACATAAACCAATTAATGATAAAAGGGAATTACATCACAAATTAAATCACATACACCAAAATTAAATAAAAGAAAGGAAAAGAACTATACACAAACCCTTGGTCACAATTGGAGGTCATCCCCCCATGGGGAGCCCCTAACAACAAAACAAAACAACAACATCACACAAGTTGCCATGGTGACCATTGTTGTATCCACCCAATATTCCAATGTGGTTGGTCTTCAATCCCCTTTTGATTGTTGTGATATAATTACCTGCAAAAATCACATAATACCTCCTTTGGCCTCGTGGTTGCATCAAAACATCCAAGATAAAATATATGCATATAAGTCAAAAATCATCCATATATAAATTAAATCATCATCTAGACTAATAATGTCTATTATTTTAAAATTCCAACAACATCTAAATTCTCTATATTATCAATACAAAGAAGATCACAAGATTAGTTCAACTACTAAATCCTACTCAATATGACGAGAATGTTGAATGTTAGAAATATATAAATATGTCACAACACATCATCATCAATATAAAATGTCTCTCTAAGAATCCACACAAATCATACTATGAATCGAAATCCAATCAATAGTCCAAGTATCTCTATCGTCTAACATCATGCTAAGCCAAAATGATACAATAATATCCATGTATATAGTCAACAGTAATCGAAATCAAAGCATAATAAGTGTCGAAGGGAAGTGGGAACTACAAAAATTAATATAATTAGGTTTAAGAGGACACTACTAAAGGTGTCCACAATATAACCACAAAACACAAGGCCAAACAAAAATAAAACAAAGGTGGGTATTTCGTCACAGTCGATTGCTTTTACAAATTAGAGGTACATTTTTGAGTCCCACGTTCTCCCATGGTGGACATGTATCCTACACACTCGATTCACATGACATCATACCTACTCAATAAGTTAAACCAAATGAAATGATCCTATATACATCTAATAGATCAAATAATTTTTTGAGTTAGAATATAAATTAACATCCATACAAAGATAATAACCAACATTATATACATCCATAACATACCAAACATAATCCATTTAAATCTTATTTCTATAACATCTATATCAACAATACCGATACATGGAATAATGGGATCCATATTGGCATCATGTGCCTCATGCAACACTTGTCAAGATAGGTTAGCACATTCAAAAAATTGATGAAAAATTAATAGTCATATATTCGAACAATTAACCTTTATAAAAAATAACAAAACTATAACTGGTGTATACCCTAGATCAAAAATACCCATATAACAATATCAACACCATGTGGTAAATATAAGGGTGGTAAGTCCACTTCATGAGCCCCATATGCCATCATGTCATAGACTAATCAAGAAGAGATAATATACAACACATTCATAGTAATTTAATTCAATTATCATGATATAATTTATATACAAGTCTAGAACCTTAATATAAGATATAATCAATTGTTGTGAAAATGAGAAAACTTGGAGAAGCACTAAAAAGTGCAATTTGATCAAATTCGATTAGAAAAGAAGGAAAGTTGTTATGTATGTAAAACCCATCTAAGTAGGATATAATCATGAACTACACACTCCATGTGAAATTGTCAACATGCACCTAGTATGTCAATTGCAGTAAAAAGATGCTTTCACTTCTGAGTAACAAGGCCTACTTTAACACAATAAGAAAGACTATAATAAATTTACGTTAATGTAAAATTTACTCTACGATAAAACAATGTAATTTAAGTAGCCAAAACACCCAAGGTATTGAGAAAATAAATAGATTTAGGATGTCATATCAAGAGATATTAAAGTATCCAAGCTTGGGGGTTAGTAGAACCATTAGCATTATATGTTCCCAACAAGATGTACAACCTACACTCATCTAAGTGAATTGATAAATTAACACCAAAAGATTAGTGTTCTCTTATACTATATATAATAGTTATATATAAAATGGTTTCAAATGAAAAACACGTATTCCTTTGCTAATAAAGGAATTGTGAAGGTATGAAGCCAAAAAATTGCAATGCTTGATTGTTTATTGAACCACAGAGCATAATTTATACAAAAGATGGGGAGAGAAAAACATAAGTTTTATAAAAAGACGGAATAGTTTTCCTATGCTAACTACCAATAATAGTGAGCTAATTTCCTACTAATTGCATACAAAAGTGCTAATTATCAAATATCTAATATGCTAAAATTCCCCCATTATTAAATTTTTACAAATTTACTCCCTAAACAAGTAAAATTTCACCTTTCCAAGGGATTTGGTGAGTATATCAGCTATCTGTGATTCTGTTGGGTAGTACTAGAGCTATATGTGGTGGTTTAAGACTATTTTTTAATGTAGTGACATTCGACCTCAATATGCTTGGTCCTTTCATGAAAAATAAGATTTTTAACAAGCTTCAACACACCTAGATTTTCGCAATGAACAGTAGGTGGTTGTTCTTAATGAATGTTTAGATCATCTAGAATGTGACATAGCCATTTCACCTTATACATAGCTCCATGTGCGGGATGATACTTTTCCTCAGTGGATGAAAGAGAAACAAAAAATTTCTTCTTACTGATCCAAAAGATCAGTCCAAATCTAAGATGAAATATGTATCTGACGTTTACTTTATATCATCTAAAGATCCATCATAGTCTCAGTCAGTGTATCCCTACAATAACAAATTTGTGTTCTTCTTGTATCCTAGAAAATATTCAACTATACCTTGAACATATCTCAAAACATGATTTTCTGCAACCCAATGACACTTATTTGTCTCCTACATGAATCTCGCGAGATAGTAAAAAAATAAACATATATCTGGTTTGGTGTGTCTCAAGTAGATGAGTGATCCGAAAATTGATTGAATTTTTTTTCTCGACCATGGACCCTATATGATTAAAATTCCTTTCCGATCATACCCCATTAAAATCAACTTAAAGAAATGCAATAATTTAAACATACTACACACATGTTTATAATGGAGTTTGGCAGAATTCCTATGTCGTCGGGTTCATTAATAGAACCAATATAGTATCCACTTTCACGAGTGCAAAAAATTACAATATAAGCATGAAATTGCTGAATACAAAAGGAAAAAGAACCTTTACACTAGGTCACAACCCTGGTAGATTCAATCATATATTCTATCCATGATGACCTCAATGCCTCCAATGCACAGTGTTATGTCTTCTTCCAGAAACCTTCATGTTTCCATTGTGCAATGCCAAGTCTCCAGATGTCAGCAAATATTAATTGTCGCCAATGAGCTCAAAACTAAATAATGACCCTCCTATAAAGCTAACAGTTTGATGACTTTTTCAAGGTACTAAGGGTCTAATCTCTGCTTCCTCTCTGTGCTTTGTCATGACCCTTGACTCCATGGTGTCTCCAGGATCTAGCTTGAGAGGACTCTTGATCGGTGAGTTAACATATAATAACTTCTTAACCATAATGTTCCTATTGAATAATAGGTCTTATCTTGCCAATACCAAATAATATCAATCCTCAATATTCCTATAAAAAAATAGGACTTACTTCTCCATATTGCCTATAAAAAATAATATATGACTTTGGTAGTGCCTATCAACAATAATAATAGGCATTCTACAGTTTTTATGCCTATAACAAATAACATAGGCCTTATATATCTCTCCATATGCCTATTAAATAATAAAATAAGGCGTCTGTCTCCATAATGCCTCTATGATCACGCCTTCGAACTTCAAGTTTTCCCCCTCAACTCAGCCTTGGAGTACTACTTCCAGAGAGAATGGAGCTTCGACATTTCCTAAAGGACTTACAAAATTCCTATAATAGGCCTTTATATAATCTTAGCTCCAAAATATGTCTATAATAAATATAGGTCTTTTTCCTCCAAAATATGGGCCTTCACATTTTATAAAGGCCTCTCAATCTTCAAACTCCCTTTTCTCTTCATAATAATAGTGCCTTAACAATATTGATGATTTCTTGAAATATTCCTCCTAAAGCCTTTATAATTCTTCGAAGGCCAAGAGCTTTCAAATATAAAATAGAGAGGATTCTCCATAGCTCAGGAGGAGATCGATTCCAAGGCTCACAATGATCTTGTTGAATGCCTTAGAAGGAAGGCTGTGTATAATGGAGTGGGAGAGAGAGCCTTTAATAGGCTTTACTTAGCCCCAATTATGGGCTTAAATGTGTTATTGCCAATTCTTATCCCAACAACCTCATTAGCCGAGTTGGTTGGGCCGCTCCATCTCCTATGGCAAGGTCATGGGTTCAAATCCCACTCCCTTTGCTCGCGTTGACCATTTTGAACCACTGACTCCTATTGGCTTCATAACGTGTTTGAGCTTGCCATCACCATGTTACTCATTCTTATTACAACCCTACCACATCTCCCATGAGCCTATCAACCTTCCTAGCACTTTTATCCACTGCAATGTGGATCATCCCACATTTGTGGGGATTCAGATGGACTAAGGCTTTAAATATCCTACAAACACTGAGTTAAGTTTGGCTTAGGTCACGTAATTATGCTTTTTCCAACTAGTGATCATCCCTTAGGTCACTGAGATAAATAATCAACTCACCCATCCAATGCAATTACAAAGCACTCCATAGCTCATTAATT
This sequence comes from Taxus chinensis, assembly GCA_019776745.2. Classification (NCBI taxonomy): domain Eukaryota; kingdom Viridiplantae; phylum Streptophyta; class Pinopsida; order Cupressales; family Taxaceae; genus Taxus; species Taxus chinensis. The sequence continues at coordinate 536,668,674 of CM034156.1, read as the reverse complement.
ACCTCGATGAATGGCTTGATAATGCAAAACTTGAACTTTCATGAAGTAGCTCGATACATAGATCGATGAGGTACATGCTCCAACTTGGTGTAATGTGGTAGTATGAACCAATGAGGCAATGTGGTGGAAGGCCACATATTGGCCTGAGGACCCACCACATGGTATAGTTTTTAATCATCGACAAACATGTCAGAATTAAGTGTTAAAGACCGGAGGTCCACATGAACTTGACATATGCCTGATTCAAATTGTCCACTTTGTGACTTGCCAATTGACCTTTTCCCGCCTAGGGTTGACTTAAAATTTGATCAACTACCGTTTGCATGTATGAACTCCATTTTAAACGTTAAGATAGTCGATAGAAAGCTCACGGAGATGACTGTTGCACTTTAGTGATCTAAGAAATTTTAGGGAAAATTATTTTCCCAAATTTTACTTCCAATCACACCTACCCAACAGGAAGGATTTTTATCCCAAAAATCTTGTGAATCCAAAATCACGTTACTAAGAAGACCTCTATATAGTATACTACCAACTCCATAATCAAACAACTGATGGCTCAATCTCTAGGACTTGTGGAACTTGGGCTCACTGCCTCTTGTTGCACCACTTTGAAATATTTAGAATACCTCCATGTCTCTGTTGTAAGGTGTTAAGTCTCCTTTGAGACGTCAACATTACCGCTTTACGGTGCTAAGTCTCTTTCTATACCTCAACACTTCATCTACACGATGTTAAGTCTTCTTTTGTTGTCTTTGTTTCCACATCTACCCTCTAGGGGTCTTACACTTTGAGAATTCATGACACTTATTTTTCCATGTCCATGACGATCAGCTACCATTCGGATGCATGTTCATAATGCTTTGACACCAAATTATGATCTAAGCTAATCTCTTGTGAACTTCTCTTTTTGACAAAAAATATCATGTACCATTCTATTGTATGGAAATGATGGCCTCTTCATAGAATGAAGATCCGACCTGATGTTAGATGCCAATGGTGATTAGCTACCATCTTGTTACGTGGTCATAATGTCACTACACAGAATGAAGATATGAACTGACACCTGCGAGCTCAATTATCTACACAAATAGCTGATAAATCTCCAACCCTATAAATATGAGTTAAATCTTGCTGCAAGTTATAACAGGTACTCAAAATATAATTATGAGATATAATGGAGTAATACAAATATAAATGCAAGAAAAATAGTAAGGATGATGAAACTTTCCCTCAACCTCTCCTACCAATATGGATACCACAAGTACAAGATGATGTCATCACTATCAACTCATCCTATATTGATCAACTTGCTTAGAGAATAGCAGGTTTTCCGACAAGAACAACCAACTCTGATAACAACATAATCCAAAATTGACCAATTTTTTTTCTCAACCACAGACCCCTATAGGCTTAAAATTCTTTTCCTATCATACCCCATTAAAATCAACTTAAAACAATGCAATAATTTAAGCAGACTGTAAACATGTTGATAACAAATTTTGAAAGAATGTCAACATCTTCGGGTTCATTAATAGAATCATTATAATCTAATTCCATGACTACAACAAAATTACAATCTACGCATGATAATACTGAATATAAAAGGAAAAAGAATGTTTACACCAAGTAGCAACCTTGCTAGATTTGATCCATTATTCTTTCCATGAAGACCTTAATGCCTCCATTACACGGTGATAAGTCTTCTTCCAGAAACCTCCACACTTCGATTGTGCGGTGCTAAGTCTTCAGATGTCATCAGACATTAATTTTCATCAACTAGATCAAAACTGAATAATGAACCTCCTTCAAAGCTAACGGTCTAATGAACTGTCCAATGTACTAAGGTTCCAAGCTATCCTACTTCTCTTATCTTCTTCATGACCTTAGCTCCATTACAACTTCGAGATCTAGCTTCAAAATACCATTGATCATGAGTTAATAAATAATAACTTCATAATCATAATGTACCTATTAAATAATAGGTATTATCTTACTGATAACAAATAATATCGGTCCTCAATATGCCTATAAAAATAAATAGGACTTACTTATCCATATTTCCTACAAAAAATAATATAGGTATTTAGTAGTGCCTATCAACAATAACAATAGGCCTTCTACATATTTCATGCCTATAAAAAATAATATAGCCCTTATATCTCTCCATATGCCTATTAAATAAAATAATAGGGCTTCCATCTCCATAATTCCTCTACGATCATGCCTTCTAACTTTAAGTTGTCATCCTTGGCTCAGACTTGGAGTACTACTTATAGATAGAATGGAGCTTTGACATTGCCTATAGGACTTACAAAGTTCTTATAGTAGACGTTTATATAATCGTAGCTCCAAAATATGCCTATAAAAAATATAGGTCTTATTCTTCCAAAATATGAGCCTTCCCATTTTACTAAGGCCTCATAATCTTCGAACTCCCTTTTCTCTTCATACTAATAATTCCTTAACAGTAGTAAGACTTTCTTGAAATATTCCTCCTAAAGCCTTTATAATCCTCTGAAAGTAGCGAGCTTGCAAATATAAGAGAAGAGGCTTATCCATAGCTCAAGAGTATCTCAACTCTAATGATCATAATGAGCTTTTTGAATGCCTTTGACGGAAGGCTGTGTATAATGGATTGGGAAGGAGATCCTTTTATAGGCTTTACTCATCCCACATTATGGGCTTAAATGCCTTGTCACCAACTCTTATCCCAACCAACTCACTAACTAAGTTTTTTGGCCACTCCATCTCCTATGAGGAGTTCACGGGTACAAATGTCACTCCCCTAACTCGTGCTAACCATTTTGAACCACTGAACCGTATTTTTTTTTCCATGTGTTTGATACCACCATCACCACATTACTCGTGCCTACTATGACTCTATCATGTCCTCTATGATTCTGTCAAACTTCCTCTTGCCTTTATCCACTGTAATGTCGATTATCCCACATTTTTAGGGATTGAGATGGAATAAGGATTTAAATATCCTATAACCACCAACTTAAGTGTGGCTTAGGCCATGTAAATGCACTTTTTCTGGATGGTGACCATCCCTTAGCTCATCGAGCTAAATAATCAACTCTCTGATCCAATAAAATTACAACTCACTCCATTTCTCAGTAATTATCTCGGTGAATGGATCGATAATGCATAACTCAAACTTTCCCAAAATAGCTTGATACATAGCGCGATGATCTACATGCTCCAACTTGGTCTAATGTGGTTATATAGACCAATGAGGTAATGTAGTGGCATGTCGAGTGGTGGCCTGAGGACCCACCACGTTGAATTTTTTTTATCAACAACAAAAATTTCAGTATCGAGTGTCAAAGACTAGAGGTCCACCCGAATTCGACCTACACCCGATTCAAATTTACCACTTTATGACTCGTCAGTTGATCTGGTCCCACCTAGGGTTAACTTTAACTTTGACCAGCCACCGTTTACATGCACGGAATTCATTTTCAACGTTAAAATAGTCGACGAAAAGCTCACGGAGTTTACTTCCATATTGTAGTGATGCTGGGAAGTTTAGGGATCCTTTTCCTCTATATTGGCATTCAGATCAATGAAACTCCCAATGATCTGTCTGTAGATAATTACATCCACTTGTGGTGAGTCTTGGAATTTAGATATTTGTAAAAATTTCTCCATTGGTGTTGAAAGAGGTTTATCATCTGACATTCTATATTTTTCTAGGAGTGTCTTGACATTTTATGTGGGAGATAAAAATGTGATTTTTTTCTGCCATATCTCCAATTCAAGATAGTAACAGAATATCCCTAAGTCAATCATGTTAAAGGATATTTTGAGGTCATTATTCACAATATCAACCTGGTCTTCATAACTTCCAAGGGTCACAAGATCATCCACATATAAAAATGATGTTTTTTGTTCCCACCTTATTTATGTATAAGTTGGAATCCATGGTGCTATGATTTAAACTATGGTACAAAAGGTGATCATCTATCTTGATGTACCATTCCATAGGAGTTGTTTTTAGTCGATACAATGATTTGATGAGATGAAAACCCTTTTTAGTATGTTTTTCATCAAAAATTCCTTCTAGTTGGGTCATTTACACTTCATCTTTGAGATCACCATTGATGAAAGCACTCTTGACGTCCATTTCCAAAAGTTTCTATGAGCACTTACAACCCTAATGGTTTGTATCTTCGTAGTGGGTGAATAGGTTTCTTCATATTCAATGCTTTCTTTTTGGGCATATACCTTTTCTAAAAGGTGTCCTTTATGCTTTTTGATGGATCTATCTACCTTATATGTAGTTTTTAAAACCCATTTGCATCCTATGGTTTTCTTTACGGTAGCTAGATAAAAAATTTCCCATGTCTGATTCATACTTAGCATCCAAGGATTTCTTCCATTGAGGTTGAATTAGTGCTTCTTAAACATTTTTAGGTTCAAAGGTATCAAATTTTATTCGAATGTGTAAAGTTTACGTGATTTATTTTTTGACTCCAAAATAAGTATTACGAAGATATTTGTGAACCCACTTCGGATGTGAACTTTTTTGTTGATGTGAAAAAATACCTGGTGGATGTATGGTAATATTTTAAAAATTTCCAAGATTGACATGCAACTTCCCTTGCAACTCAGTTTTTGTGAGAAAAATATTATTTCTCATTATCTAACTTAGAGAGAAATTGGTGAGAGGTGGTTCTTGATGATTATTATTTTTGAATTAATACATCAAAGGATGACTCATCAAAAACCATTTTTTAATTATCATATATTTTTTTCATCTCAACATCAATGAGATGTTATGCTTTCGAGGTAGTGTTATAGCCCAATAGGATACACGGGAGTGTTTTGGGCTAGATATTCTTCCTCTTTTAAGCTATGACATGCATATATGTGGTGCAATCAAATACTCGTAGATGAGAAATTGATGGATTGTTACCACTCCATACCTCTTTAGGATTTTTTTCCTGTAGAACTTTCATTGGTGACATGTTGAGAAGATATAGATATGTCTGAACTAATTTTTCCCAATATTATTTCTCCATCTTTAATATTACCATGTACCTCCCACATTTTCATTTACCATCCAAAGTTTATAAATCCTAGGAGATGAATATGATGCCTCTATGCCCTAATCCTAGTGTGCATGGATTTTTCAACAGTTTCCACAATACGGTGGATTTTTATCCTGGTTCGAAGAAGGCAGACACTATTTCTAACCTTATGTCTAGTGATAACTATGTAGTAATGGGAATTGGTATGAAAGGGCATAGTAATGGTTCCCCTATGGAAGGATCACTGTAGGGAAATGATGGTTGCAATGTTGGCTATGGAGGTAAGGAGCAACTTGTTTCGACTGCTACTGTTTCTTTTGCAGTAGTAGTCTCGAATGGTCAGAAGACAAGGAATTTGGATCCTACCCCTATTAGCCATGTCCTTAAGTTTGATATGGATATTCTACATCAGGTGGAGAGCGTTGAAAAGGTCTTCAGAAATCAAGCTCTTATATGTCATTTTAGATATATGGCTAAATATTTCTTAGCTATCCGAGTGGATCAAAAATAAATGGGGTCCTATTATTAAGGGTAAGGTTGTGCTTTACTCATGTTCAAAAGATTATTTTATTTTTATTTTCGGCTCATGTGAAGATAGTGAAGTTGATGAATGGCTCTAGTTTTTGGGAGATCATGGGCTAATGAAAACATTATGGTACCCATTGTTCGATCCTTTAATAGATTCTTTTGATTCATTGCCAATCTAGGTCAGATTACCTAGTTTACCTTTACAACTCCTATTTGACCCTTGTTTCAAAACCATTAGAAATACATTGGGGTAATTTGTTTGAGTGGATGCTTCTACTAAAAATTCTCTACATACCTCTTATTCATGGATTTTGGTGGATTTTGATGTATCTCATGATATTCCTGAGAAGATTTATGTGCAGATTGGTGAAAGGGTTTTGATTCAAAGATTGGACTATGAAAATATTTCTTTTCATTGTCATATGATTTATGAAACAACTCATTTGATCAAGGATTGTGTACGATCAAAGATCAAAAATGGGTCTATAAAGGGATGGTGGAAGGGGTCCCTTCTAACACACTATGTTGTGGAAGTACATTCTATTGATTCTTCAAATAAATCTCTCTTAGATGGTAGGTATGATTCGTCTCCTTAAAAGAGTTTTTCGAGGGTAGATACTACCCCCATTATTGAAAAATCTTCTCTCAACATGTTAGTGTAAAATCACAGCACCCCTGAATGTCTGCATCTCTCAAAGTGTGGGACTTTTTGAAGTGAGAGAGCTCTCTGGATGAAGGCTGGTTCTTATCCCTCTGTTCAGGTGCACACATAAAATTTGCAGAGGATCTATTCTAAAATCTATTCTAACTTGCCAAGGAGACAGGGTTAAGAAGATGCAAGAAATTAAACCTAAACTAACAGTAGGTGATGCACCAAAGGAATGCTGAACATTGGATTTGATATCAAACACAGACCATTAAAATGTAATACAACCACCATGCACAGATAACCAATATTGCAATGAAAGATCAGATAAAGGAAATGAACACAAGAGAGGGTTGAAATCATCCACATACATGTATTATTGCTTCACAAATTGATACAGAACATTACAATGGCCAAGAGGCAAAAACATATTGCATTACAGTCTTAATAGAAGGTTCAAACTCCATGAATTCATCTGTAGACTAGAGAAGAAGGGAGGGTGCAAAACCAAAATGTCCAACCCTTTACAATGAGCCAAGCTCTTACCTTTATAGATGAAGCAAAGAGAGGAGAAGAAAAGAGGCGGGAAATCTAATTTGGAAGCTCAACTACCATACATCAATGCCCCTGTAAATCCACCTACAATCTGTCAAGTCTACCTCTCCATGTCTATTTGGCATGTTGAAGAAGGAAGAATGGCGGATCAAATCAAATCTGATCCTATTGTTGAAGCAATCGGATCATATATTAATGGCGTGAAAGACATTTTCCTATATTTCACCCACCTAACCTTTTCAAAAGTAAAGTTTCAGGCTTCCATGGCATAGATGAGGTCGAGACCTTTCCAATGGTACCAAATTTGTTGAATTTCGGGCACTGGATCGAAAGATGTTATGCCCATTTGAATGACATTTGAATTGAATCCGTACAAAAATGGTGAAAAAAACAGTTTTCCAAAATGCAGGTCCGCGGGCCCAAAATTCACTTTTCACCCAAAAAGGCTCAAAAATTGAAATGAACAATTTGTAAAATATTTAAATATTTACAAAGTTTCCTTGATAACCCACCTTCCACGCTTTGGCCCTGAGACATGGCCCGTATGTTCCCTTTGCAAAAAGCCTCATGCATTTTTCTTCGTTTGACACAAAGTCTTCCTCAAGCCCATGGGTTCGCATTTTCCACTTGGTGAAAAGTTTCCCCAGAGCCCGGGAAAAATTTTGGCAAAAAATCCTTCCACAGGCCCACCTTCCACAAATTTCCACTTTAGGGTCAAAAGTATTCCTCGTGGCTTCCACTGGCCTGCTTTCTTCCTCTTTGGAAACTTTTATATTGATTAAAACCTTCCTTTCAAAACCTCCGGTGACCCTTCCAATGACTTGCATTCCCACTTTCACTTTGAAGTTGTGCAAGTTGAGCCGATGAGACCTTCTTTCTAAACTCTACTTGAAACTGTCTGGTCACATTTTTGTGAGGGTTGACACGTGGAAGTTTGAGGGACCCTTTGGATTCACCTTTAAAGAGCGCCAAAGAGACATGGGTGCCTTCCTTTCATAGCCTTTCTCTACTTAGCTTTTGTATTTTGGCTAAGTCCCTTTTGTTTGGTGAGGCCATATGTCTTACCCTATTTCACGTGGAGGCTCAACTTAATTTGGGACTTGCCTTTGAATTTTCCCTTTAAAGATGTGCCGATGAAACACATGGAGGCTTCCACTATTCTTCCATATTTAGTCAATTCTATGGCTGGTTCTGGAGATTTTCAGACACTTGGAAACATGGTGAGCTCGCAAAAACTTGGGGACCGCCTTTGGATATGCTCCTTAAGGAGTGCATCAAGATTTACGTGCATGGAATCTTCTATTGGTCTATCCCAAACTTGAATTCAATTTCAATGGCCGGCAGTGAGACATTTCTTGAATTTGGGATACGTGTGGCAGGCTTGGCGCACTAGTTTGGGGTCCCCAATTTGGATTCACCCTTGGAGGAGCACCATTGAGACACATGGTAATCTTCTCCAACACTGTTATACTTAACTGATTTGAGCCCACTCCATTTGAACTTTTACCTGACCACGTGGAAGCCTGCGTTAGTTTAGAGTCACCGTTCTTGGAGCTCACTTCCTAAATTTTATATACACGTGGTTCTTTCCACTCACTTGGACTTTTAATGGAGGACTCTGAGTCCCTTTTTGGACCTGGACACGTGGAAGCTTGGCACTCATTTTGGGAACCCACTTTGGATCTTCCCCTTGAAGGATTGCACCAATTTTGACACGTGGAACCTTCCGTGGGCTCTGTATGTTTAGCCCCAATGTGGGCCCGTATGTGAAGTCTGCTTTCCTCTGCCTTTCCCTCTATTTCCTCCTTCAAGCCTCTAATTTCCTTGACATTGTTTGATCCATTTACTGACCTTGTTCCTCCATTTTAACTGACTCTCCTGCAACCTTGACTGTTGGATTTGAAACTATGGCCTCGCATTACTGAACCTGATCCCTTGGATTTTCTCCCATGCAAGGTCATGTTTGATCAATTTTTCTGGGGAAAAATTGGGATAACAGTTTGGTGACTCACGGGGACATCTGCCTGCTAGATGAAGAGACTAGTAGCCTTGGAAGTATCCATTGGGCATGGAGTCTACCTAGGTAATTTCAAATCTTGGTCTGGAACTACCTTCCACTACATGCACTCTTATCTTTGTAAGAAAATCTTGGATTCAAGATTTGTGAGAGTAGAGAGTTAGTCTGAAACCTGGAAACTTCTCCCTCATTTGATTTTCTACAAACCTGATCTGTTGGAGTGCAATGAAAACATCCAGACCTACTCCAATATGGATACTCTACAGATTTAATTTCTTATGGCCACAAGTCTTTTCCATGAGTGAGATGAACTATATACAAGCATACACCAGAAGCAATAGAGCATGTGCACCAGCACTTAGGGAAATTGAAACCTAAACTATAACAAGACAATGTGCATACGCACTTGGAGAAATTGAAAAGCTAGGCTAATATTTACAAGGGTGAGAAATTCTCATTTTAGTAGCAGTATTTGAGGTAGATCCCATTGATTGGAATCTGTAATTCTTTGCCATCCAACTTAGCCAGCCCGAAGGCATTGATACTTTTACATCCTGTGACCATATAGGGGCCACTCTAAATGGTATCAAACTTGGAATGCCTTCCTGGTTTTGCCCGATATGCATCCCACTTTAGAACTAAGTCTCCGTCTCGAAAGTTCCTTGTCCTTGCCTTCTTATCAAATCTCTTCTTGATCAATGCTTGATCTTTCTCCATGATATGCATTGCATGTTCCCTTGCTTCTTCTACTCCCATTAGCTTTGCATACATGATTTCCATAGGTTCAAACTCGGCTAGTTCCAACTATTTCATGAGCTCTAAGGTGGGAAACTTGAATGATATGGCCAATACTGCCTCTTTTCTGTATACAATCTTGTATGGGGAGCTTCCTATAGACATTTTGGATGTGATCCTATCAACCCATAGAGCTGATTCAAGCTTTGTGTGCCAAGTTTTCTAATTTTCATCAAGATTACTTTTGATAATTCTTAGTATATTCTTGTTTGTGGACTCTATTTTGCCATTACCTTGAGGGTACTAGTTTGAGGAAGTGTTGAGGTATACACCATCCTTGATAGCCCATTCAGTGATCCTTGTACCAAGGAATACGAATGCATTATCTGATATGATAGTGGCAGGGACTCCAAACCTAGTGACTATCCCTTCATAGAAATCCAAGATATTGGATTCATTTTCCTCCTTAAGTGCCACCACTTCAGTCCACTTGGTGAAATAGTCTAAGTTGCAGTATCCACTTGTGGCCTTGACTTGAATTTGGGTTGATTACTCCAATGAAGTCTAATCCCCATTACATGAATGGCTGATCCACTGAAATTGGAAGAAGGGGTAGGGCTGCTAACTTTTTCCTTCCCTGTGAAGAATGCACACTTCTTGCATTTCTTGATCCATGAGTAGGAATCCCTAAACACCGTAGGCCAATAGTAACCAACCCTCATAATTTTGAGCGATGTTACCCATGGAGTAAAGTGGCCTCTTGCTTCTCCATCATGGAACTCATGTAACACCTTCTCAATTTGGACATGTCCCAATGCACCTCAATAGAATGCACATTGATGTCCCTTCTTGAACAAAACACCATCAACAAGTACATATGGGATGGCTTGTAATCTGAAGTATCTCCTCTCTTTCTTTCTTCTCATTTAAATGGGAACGAACATGTTTAGAGATAATGCACCAAAGGCTTGAGTCCAGCAAGGAATGGGTGCATTGTTAGCTGGATGCTCTAGCTCATTCTGCATTAATAGGAAAACCTCTTCTTCATATGCTGACTCATTTCTGTTGCTTGGAAGTGAGCTACTCACACAAACCCTTTGCCATGAACCAGCTTGGTCACTTTGATTTCAATATCATATTCCATTACATGAGTGATCCAACCTGCTCTCTTCTCATTCAAGTCCTTATTTAGGATAAAATCCTTGACACCAGCATGAGACACTAGTAATTTAATCTTGTTGTTCGAGACCAAGTGTCTGAACTTCTTCAAACTCCTAATGATAGCAAGGACATGATTTTCAATGAAAGAATACTTTACTTCTGTAATCCTCCAAGATCTAACTGAAGAAGGTTATGGGTTGTTCTGAACCTTCATTATTAGGATGAACCAAGATAGTGAGATTGTGTTTGACCCTCCAAAATCATACAACATAAAGTCCTTTGAAAATTCTAGGTTAATAAGAGTTGGAGCCTGTGATATTTCCTGCTTGATGGCCTCAAAACTCTCTTTTCCTTCTGTTTATCCATTTAAATGCAAGACTCTTCTTCAACATCATTGTTAAAGGCTTCACAAGAGTGGAAAAATCAGGCACAAATCTGTGAACAAAATGTTTATTCTTCCCAAGAAGCTTTGGAGAGACTTCTTGTGTTGTGGCAAATGGAAGTGTTCAGGATGGCTTCAACTCTTTCAGGATCAATTGTTAACCCTTCTCTTGAGACAATGTGGCCCAACAATTTTCCCTCATGTGCCAAGAATACACACTTCTTTGGATTCAATGACACTCCGAACCTTCTACACCTTTGAAATACTTTCCTGAGGTGAAAGAGGTGGTCTGTTAGTGTTCTTTGAGAAGATAGTGATATCATCTAGATATACCAGACACCATCTTGTTGATCAAGCCTTTGAATGCCATATCCATAGCTCGCTGAAATGTTGCTCTAACATTGGACAACCCAAATGGCATCTTCTTGTAAGCATATGTGCCCCATTTCGTGGTGAAGGTCGTCTTGTACTGATCTTCTCTCTTTGACCATTATCTTATTATAACCTGAGTATCCATCTAGCAATGAAAACCTCTCAGAGCCAGCTATAACCTACAAGATTTGCTCCATCGATGGAAGTGGGTAGTGATCTTTGAGTGATGCTCTATTTAGATCATGGAAGTCTACACACAATCTGATTTCTCCATTTCTTTTCCTCACAGGCACCAAGTTTGTAACCCAACTTGAATGTTGATAGGGAAGATGATGTTGGCCTCAATTAGCTTGTTTAACTCTTTTCTCATGAGAGGTTCAATGTGAGGGTTTACTGGCCTTTGCTTTTATCTGAAAGGCTTAGATCCTAGGATCCAATTCAATAATGTGTTGTGCCAACCTTGGGTTGAAACCTCTTAAATCCTTATAAGTCCAAGAAAAGACATCTTGGAATTCTTGACAAAGTTGAACGAACTCAGATTTTTCTTGTTGGGTACTTACCTTGCCAATTCAACAATCTTGCCTTCATCTATGGAAATGGGCTCTGAATCTTCACCCTTTACCTAAATATTTTCTTTCTCCTTCCAGAATTGATCATTTGGGTTGAATATTGACTCCAAAGTTACAAGACCCTTTGGTAATTTATTAGTTCTCAGCTACACCACTTGGTCACCATACCGTTGTTCCAACTTGTCTTGGTTTCTAGCAGGAGAACTCAGCTTCTTCTTGTATAAAATTGACAATTTGTTGATCATTCTCGAAGACTTGCCAACTTGTGTTATTATTTGGGACATCTGGCCTTACAACCACCTTGATATGGGGCTGAGACTTATCACTTTTTATACTTTCTATAACATCAAATGCTGCCCCAATTGCTGCTAGTCTGTCTGCTGCATCATTCTTTTTCCTGGGTATGGACACAATGTTGAAAGCTTCAAAGTCCTCAATGAGGTCCCATACCCAATTTTTATAGCTCCTGAGTAGGTCATTCTTTGTAGCATGTTTTCCTCTGACTTTTGTTCACAATCAGCTCACTATCACCAAATATTTGCAGATTCTTAATGCCTCTCCTCCTAGCCCAATGAAGTCCATGAATCAAAGCCTCATACTCAGTTATGTTGTTTGAGCAAGAAAACTGGAAATGGAAAGTTGAGTAATAATTTGTGCCTTGAGGTGAAACAAGCATAGCTCCTCCTCCTGCACCTTGTCTACTTCTTGAGCCATCAAAGAATAACTATCCATACCTCATTATCATCCTTGTGGTCTGGCTTAGTGATGTTAGGAAGAGGATGATTCTCTTCATGCAAGCAATAGAATCCTAATTTAGATTATTCCATTTCTTTGTAAGGGTCAAAAGCATGCCTCTTTTTTGCCCATTCATCAAGGGTCAAGTCTGGAATATATCCAACTTTGGTATCAGCTTCATGGGTGCTTGGATAATCCTTCTTGATCAAGGGCTGAAACAATTTGCATTGATTGGACTCGGTGTATGAGGCTCAATATGGAATTTTGCAATAGGCTCATATCTGAATTGTAGCCTTAGCTCCATACCTTGTTCTGAATAACATGTGTGACCAATCAGTAGACAAATAACCTCCAATTTTAGTAGTGAAGTCTCTTGACAAACACAATGCAAAGTGTGGTGGCAAGTCTATGACTGATACATTTTGCAAGAGGGTCACATTGGGACATGCATGCAATGTGAGGCTCAAATATTTGATTACTCCAACTGTTGTTAATGTTGTACCATCCAATTGTACCACACCTTTGGAAATGACTTCATATTGAAGACCCAGCTGATCAGCTATTTGTTTTGGCATTATAGAGCTACTTGCTCCCGAATCAATCATGTAATTATGCATTAGCTTTATCTCCAATGATCAATGAGACATAGAATGGAGGAGGATTCTAGATTCTTACCTTTTTGATCTCTATGATTTCCTTTAGGATAAGATGCATTGGTAAGCACTTTCTCTTGCTGATTGGGTGACTGATTTGATGTTGACCAATTTTCCATAGCAACTTGTCAATAGGTCTCTTTGTCCTGGGATAGCCAATTGACTCCCACATTGAGATGTTTACATTTTTCCTCTTCATCTGCTCAATGATGTTGAATGGAGATGAGCTATCTCTCTTTTTCCCTTTTCCTTGCATATTATTCTCTTGCACATGGGTTGTTACAACTGGCATTTGAGCTGGTCTAGGGGGTGGCTTGGGCTGACCTTGCACATTGGGAGCTGCACTTTGATTTCCAATACCTTGTGGAGTAATAGAGGGTTGTGGATTACTTGAATTTGATGATTTTCCCTCTCTAATATTCCTTTTCTTGACCATGTATTAGAAGCTACACTTTGAGAAGGGGCTTGGTTAACTCCACAGAAGTCTTCTGTTTTCCAATTAACCAACATAGTTTCAGTTGGAGGTGTCTCTTGTTGAGCTTCTTGCTGTTGATTTTCCTCTTGACTAGGTTCTTGGGACACACCAATGGTTTGTACCATCAAGGCCTAGTTTAGTGCACCATTGAAACACGTTGATTGACAAGTGAGGTAGATTGTAGGGGTAACACCAGTCGTACTCCTGTGCCATGTTGTTTTGTGTTGGAACTAACAGCTTTTGATGTTGAAGCTGCATTTGGATCATATGGTCGGAATGGCCTGACAGCTTGAGGTTGTCCTTGGTTCAAATTTTTATTTTTGGCATGACTTGGTGGTTTATTTTGTTGGTATGGGGGCCTAGCTTGATATTGAGTTTGAGTTTGATATGGCCTAGAACTCTGAGCTTGTTGTCTCTTGATAGTCACTAGCTTGTTTCCTAGGTTCTGCAGTTGTTTCATAGACCTCTTGTAGCTCTTTTGAAGTGCTTGAAGATGAGTGGAAGCTTTAGTTGAACTCTGATTCCTTGGAGTAGGTATGGGAGCTAATGTGGGTGTTTGACTAGTGCTTAGAGACTTCCTAATTTCTAGATATAGAGGCATAGGTGGCCTAGGTGCAAGTTTACCAGCCTAAATTAAACAATTTTCAGCTCTAATGGAAATTTTATAGGCTACAGGTAAGGTTACACCTCCCATGGATTGAATCATTATAGAAATATTAGAATTTAAAGCTCTAAGGAAGTATATAAAATCACCTTTAGTCTGTTGGTCTCACGGCCACCGGAATCCTATCCCACGTCCGTTGGAATCTGAAGTTGAATTCTTTCAACTATTCATTAGGAGCCCTCTTGATGGTTGTTAGTTGTTCCAACAAGAATAGATTATCCCCCTTTTCTCCAAATTGATTATGAAGAGTTGTGCACAGATGGTCCCAATTCTGAATAGATCCTGTTGTTAGACTCCTGAACCATTGCAAAGCTTTACCCTTGAATGAAGAGGCTAACAATTTGACTGTAATGTCCATCTCAATGATTTCATGAATTACACAGACATTTGTAATGTCTTGAATGTGGTCACTAGGATTAGTCTGGTTCTCTCCAGTGAAATATGGAATTCTCTTCAATGTTGCAACTAGAACTGGATTTTGTGCATTGAGAGTGAGTGGGTTGCTTCCAGTGAAGTTGACATAGGGATTGGGTTGTGGATGTGCCATTATTATTGGCCTAAGAACCCTTGTTGATTGAATGAAAGGCCTACCAAGGGGAGGTGTTGAAAAGTTTCTATTTGGTGGAGATGGAGACCTTTGAGCTCTTATTCCTCTCCTTGACTCTTTCTGGGGATAAATGTAGATAGAAAAATAGTCCTTCTTCTCTAGTTCTTGATCTATTTGAATTCTTCTCATGAATCTACCAAGCCTGGGCTACTAAAACCAGTGGACTCTACCTCTTTTAGAGTCGCCAGATGTGTAATTTCAAAGCTCCTTACAAGCTGAAAACTTACAACAAGTTCACATCAATCTTTCTATAGTAAAAATGAATACTGTCCCACTGGGCATAAAAATGGTGTGGTTGCACAATGAACAATTTTTTTCTATAACGAGACACCTTAGAAAGATGAGAAAAATCTTGTCCCACCGGGCATGCCAAAACTGTTAGTGCAAAATCACAGCACCCCTAAATGTCTAAAACTCGATGGGTTGAGACTCTCAATGTGATTGCATAACATGGAGCATCTCTCAAAGTGTGGGACTTTGAAATCGAGAGAGCTCTCTCGGATGAAGGCTGATTCCTATTCCTCTATTCAGGTGCACACATAAAATTTGCAGAGGATCTATTCTGAAATCTATTCTAGCTTGGCAACGAGACATGGTTAAGAAGATGCAAGAAATTAAACCTAAACTAACAGAGGTGATGCACCAAAGGAATGTTGAACACCGGATTTGCTATCAAACACAAACCATTAAAATGTAATATAACCACCATGCACAGATAACTAATATTGCAATGAAAGATCAATATAAAGGCAATGAACACAAGAGAGTGTTGAAATCATCCACAGTACATGTATTATTGCTTCACAAATTGATACAGAACATTACAATGGCCAAGAGGCAAAAACTTGCATTATAGTCTTAATAGAAGGTTCGAACTCCATGAGTTCATCTATAGACCAAAGAAGAAGGGAGGGTGCAAAACCAAAATGTCCAACCCTTTACAATGAGCCAAGATCTTACCTTTATAGATGAAGCAAGAGAGGAGAAGAAAAGGAGGTGGGAAATCTGATTTGGAAGCTCAGCTACCAGCCATCAATGCCCCTGCAAATCCGCCTACAATCTGTCAAGTCTACCTCTTTATGTCTGTTTGGCATGTTGAAGAAGGAAGAATGGGAGCAAATCAAATATGATCTGGTTGTTGAAATTGGATCATGATCTGATGTCTAATGGCATGTTGAAGAAAAAAATGGAAGATCATACATTAATGGCATGAAATTCCATAAAAGACTTTTTCCTAGTTTTCACCCACCTAACCTTATCAAAATTAAAGTTTAAGGATTCCATAACATAGACGAGGTCAATACCTTTCTAATGGTACAAAATTTTGTTGAAGTTTCGAGCACTGGATCGATACTAATGCCCATTTTAATATTTGAATCGAATCCGTACAAAAATGGCAAAAAAAAACAAGTTTTGAAAAACAGATCCGTGGGCCCGAAATTCACTTTGTGCCTTTTGTGCAAAAATGTAAAATTCACGAAACCTCCCTGCAGTTCCGTAGGCCCAAAATTGAATTTTTCCTAAAATCTCCCTGCAAAGCCCACAACCTTCTCATTTTCTATTTTGTCAAAAAACCTCCTCGAGCCCGTGGGCCCGTCACTTGCATTTTACACTTTTTTGAAAGTTGCACAAATCTGTCACCAACTCCTGTTGGCCCACAACTTTAGATTTTCCATCCTGTTATCCTAGGCCTACCTTCAGCGCATGTACTTTAGGCATGTTGACGTGGAATTCTTCCCCAGTGTCAATGGAGGTGCGGCTTACATTTTGGAGTTTAATGCCTTTTCGAAACAAAATCCTCCCCATATGTCAAACTAGGCCTAACACAGTGATGCGACCTTGCCAGCTTTGATTTGAAACATGGCCACGTGTCCATTTGCGGGCCTTGCTCTGTAATTTTGTGTTTTGACTAAGTCCCATCTATTTAGTAGAGGTTTTATTTCTGACTTGGGACACATGGAGGCTCAATGCACATTTGGGACCTGCGTCTAGATTTTCCCTTTGAAGTTGTGCCAAGCCAACGTGTGGGAGGCTTCTGCTGATCCTTCGATGCTTAGCCAATTCGGACCTACTCTATCCTATTTTTTGACTCTGACCATGTGGCAAACCCGCGCTCATTTGAAAACCCACTCTTGATTCTTCCTTTGAAATTTATGCCGAGATGACATGTGGATATTTCTGTTCGGCTCATTCTATAGCTTGGACCGATTTGCAATGGCTGAGTATCAACTTTTGGGACCTCTGACCACGTGGTGGGTTAGTGCTAGTTCAGGGTCTCTTTTTTGTGCCATTCCTTTTGAATTTTCACGTCAATGAGACATGTGGAAGATTTTGCCAGCCTGTCCCAATCTTGCACTTTTCCAACTACCAACTCTATTTCCTTTGTGGACATGGGAAACGTGGAAAGCTCCATGCTCGTCTTGGGAGACTGCCAGTTTTAGATTCGACCTTTAAAGTTGCGCCGAAGAGACAGGTGACAGGATTCTGCTAGCTCGTAGATCCATTTATACTTAATGGCCGGTGTGGACTTTTAGGGGCTCTCTCAGACACCTGGACGTGGCTCAGCATGCACTTGTTTAGGGATCGCCAATTTAGGCTTCTACCTTTGGAGATGCGCCGATTGAGGTATGTGGCACATTTCGTGGCTTCTACTCGTATACTTAGCTGATTCAATGGTCGTCCAATGTACCCATTTGGACTCTAACAACATGGAAAGTGCGTGCCTCATCAAGGAAATTGCTGGGTATTTCACATGGATAGCTACATCGAGTTGATACATTGTTCTTTCCGCTGGCCTTAGACTTTTCAATGGCTGATTCAAACTTTTGAGGCTTTGACCACTTGAAGGGTTGGCGCTCATTTGAGCAAACTATGTTGGTTACGCCTTCTGCTAGTGCACCGAGTTGACACGTGGCACCTTCCACGAGTCTGATTTTTCGGCTCCGTCTCTGAATCATATATGAAGTCCAAAAAATTCAAGCCCTTTTCGCCATTCTTCCTCCCGATGAGCTTCTAGCCTCCTTTGACATTATTTACTTCCTTTACCTACCTTGGCCCTCCATTGTAGAGCCCGCCTGTAACTAGACTATTGGATTTGAAATGTGGGCTCACAATACTAAGCCAACCCTTAGATTTTCTTTTGTGCAGGGTCATGTTTGATCAATTTTACCAGGGGGAAAAATTGGCATAACAGAACCGTAACACGGTTCTTCGAAGGAATTTACACTTATTTATTATGGGGTAGAAAATGGGAAGAATCCTTCTTCTCCTTCCAATTTTTTGTATCAACCTATTTCCTCACTTGATGTTGTTCTCCCATGCGACCCAGATGCAAATGGTTCTAAAAAGGGAGAATGGACATTAGTTCAGAATAAGAAAAAAAATCTTCAAAGTAGATTTCAGCTCCATCAAAAATGACTTTAAGGTCTCACTCATATACTCTGGGATGAATTTTTTTTTTGTTCAGAGGGTTGTTATCTTCTTGTTGTTTTTTTGTTGAGCCTATTTTTTTGTCAATATGTCTTTTATATTATAATCTATTGTGAGCCTCATTGTATTATCTTTTTGTTACAAGATTTGGAGCCTTTCCAAAAATTATCAATCCGAAAAAAACATGGGGTGAGCCATCTCCATTATAGTGTAATTACATCACTCAAAAATGTCATTTTTCTTGGGTGTGTAGGGAGAATTCATATTCTTTTTGATGTCTTATTAGTTCAGGGATGCCAAGGAATTATTTGATTTGAATTCCCCCCCTCAATCTATACAGACTAGAATAAGAGTTTGGTCAGTCTCATTCTAAATAGGCTGTTAGAAGACGTGAAAATGATGAAAGGATTCACTCTTCTACTTAAGGAAAAACATCTATGTCTTTCGAGAGTATTCATTCACAAATAGTTGGAAGGACTTATATATTTGAAATGAATCAGGTAATGGTTTGAGCACAACAATATTAAAAACATCTAGATGTTTCTTAGTATGAAAGGTGTTTATCATGAACAGATCCTTGTGTTTTTTTCCAACAAGACATTTAGGTAAAATGGGTAAGGAATTGGATAACTTGGTAAGTCTATGTACCTTTTCCTTTTAATCTAGCTAGTATAAATATACAACAAAGAAATTACCATAAAGGTAGTTCTAGAGGGCAATATATTGTCGTAGAGGTATATCAAAATACTACAGAAGATGAAATAATATCAAAAAATATCTACCAAGCACCATACTTTGTCGTGAGATCAAGCATAATTTGACGCCATTATAGACAATAAACTCTACATTCAGATGATAATTCAAAAGATGACTTGATGATAAGTGATTTGATTTTAAACAAGGAACATATAATAGCTTTGTGAGTGTATATTTATGTTTTCTGAGAGTATTGGTGACTTGGTCTATTCCTTCTACAACATACTCTTTATATTCAACGATCCTAACCTAACCTTTCGTGGGTTGGCCTATCACTGAATCAAACAACTTATTTTTTCTTGAAATGTTTTTACTAGCTCAACAATCTATCAACTGGACATTCCTTGTGGGCTTCAAGATTTGGAAAACAAGTACTAAGTTCATATGTGCACCACAATTGGCTTCTTTAGTTTTCTTAGCATCAAATCCATCATCTTTTTTAGTTGTGAGATATCCCTTTTTTTGATGGTGGGGATGCATTTTTTATTTATGAGAATCATCGCTCCATGATGTGCTCTCTTGACTAGAAAAACCTAGTTTCAAGCCATTATACCAGTAGTTGTATGTGTTGTGGGTGTTGGTGTGAAATATGTGACACCACCGCATCGAATTTTTAGATTCTATAAATTGTGGAGACTTTTTTTGGTGTTTTTTATGTGGATTATTATTTGTGTGTCCCTCTCAGAGCTTCTGACCACATTGCGTCTTTGAGCTATGGGATTTTTCTTGAAACTCATCCTAGACTAACTTGAAGGCTTCTTCTTGTTATAATAGGTTCATGAATTCTTCAAATGACATTGTACACTTGGATACATTTAGTATTGTGATGAGAACTTTGAGATGGGAAGGAATAGCTCTCAGGATGATCAAGACCGATATTGTTTCCACGATTGTCTCACTTAGTGCTAACAATGTTGTTTCCATCTCAGACATTTGACGTCATATTTCCTCGACATTATCATCAAATCCCATGGATAGTGTGTGAAGATTTGACTAAAAATGAAGGATCTTCATCATATTTTTCACCTCATAGATGGTCACCAATTTATCAAATGGTGACTTTGATGTCATTTCATCTTGAACATGTGGTTGCATGTCATTAGTGATGCTTAATATAATCAACATCAAATATTTTAAACCATCCGTTGCATACTTCATTAGCTGATCCAAATCAGTAAGGACCAAAAAAGTTCTAGTGATGATGCCCAATAGCTATTCAAACTTTTTTTATATCATTATTGGTAAATAGTTTTGAAGGGACTGTACCCTATTTACATAGAGGGCCTAAAAGCTAGATAAAACATGAAGAGGTTCCATAAAAAAAGGATCAACATCCATAGAATAGGTTTTAAACCAACACTAACCAAAAGAGAGTTACTAAAGGAAAGTAAAACAGAGCGTGTGTTGCAATAAAGCAGCTAAAAAATATCAAAAAACCACAAAAAGTACGAAGAAAAGTAGCATCTACAACGAAGACCTCCTTTACTTCTTGGCAGCTCTGTTAATTTTGGACTTAATAGTTTACGGTGATGTGAAAAGAGCCACCACTGTCATGTGTGTGGGGTCCTTAGCATCCAAATTTGCTATGGTTTGACTACTTTCCTTGTCTGTTCCCCAAAGAGTGTCCGGGATCTCACTAAGCACAGAAATGCTACGAACATGTTGTTTAAGAAAATCACTGATTGCATTAAAAATTGCCATGTTTTGATCATAGCGATCCTTTGCTCTCCCCAGATGATTGTCCAAGGAGTTTATATTTTTATAGATGTCCTCAACTTGCTTATTTCCAAGGTCAGTATCCTCATCCATCTTCCTTTTACCTTTTTGATTGGCCGAATGTTGCACTTCTTCTTTCAGTTGCATTGTTTCATTTTCTAAAGCTTCCATCCTTTGGGAAGTACGTTTTCCCTCTTTTTATAAGGTCTATTCTTGGCTTGCACTGCTGATGTGCAATAAGTTTTGGACATCTTCCAAATCCTGATTGCTACGAAAGAACTCTGCCTGAAATAGGGGTGTCCTATTTGGGCTTCTTATGGTTCTTTGTTTTAGGCTTGGTCATGGTGGAAGGGATGGTGGGGGTGGGGGTAGTGGTGGTAGGAAAGAGTGGAATGGTGCTAGGGGATGATGGGAGACTGGGGGTATTTGGAAACACAAAGCTTGTGCAGCAAAAGGATAAGGCCTTGATGCAGGGGAATAGGACAGGAATGCTTCTAGAAATCCAAGATGGAGCACTCGAGGGAGTTCAAAAGATAATGTGGGAAGTAGACAGTGATTTTCCTACGGAAATGGTTTAGGAACACTAGGTGTTTAATAGGAACTATAACATATCTCCCTTCTAGAGATATATACCAGACTATCATTTGGGTGATTTCATCAAAGGGCGAGGGGATAGAACTTACCCTCAATCCCACAGTAACAAATACCAACTCCTCATTATCAGTAGAAAACTTCTTCTCCTCAGCATTTTTGTCGATCCTCTTATTGAAGAAACAGAAGCCATCCATCTCCAGGACTGTAGCTTTAAGCAATTAGCTCTTCATTAACAGTGATTTTATGTCCTCCATACTCCACTTTTCAATCTTTCCAATCCATAGCGAACTAGACCAAAATGCTCTGATCGTGTCCCTGAATTTGATCAATGAATTTTGTGATTCCACCCCTCTTGAGGAGGTTCAACAGCTTCTTGTTGCTCTTCCATTCCGGGTCACTGCTGGGTTCTAAATAGCATGGGGCTCCTCCCATTTTTTCCTCTCTAAAATTACTGTAAATCTTGTCCTCAAAACCCGTGTTTGAACTACTGTTTGAAATGCAGTTATCTTTCTAACTGTCCAAAATTTTAGGAGTTCCTCACACTTTTTGGGAGTAATGAAAGTTAATGTGGCCGTAGCTTACATGATATTAAAACTTAAGGATGGTAATCATATTCATTTTCTACACAACATAGTTTGGCCCTTTGATAATTTGGGCATTAGAAAGAAGTAATATTGAAGTAAAAATTGCAAAAATAATAATTATTTATTTACTGATTATGAGAGAAAATTACAAGTTTGTTGAATTACTAAAGAGAGAATCAATCTTAGTGATGATCTTGGTAATCACAAGTTGAGAGGCAAGGATGATTTTTGGTTCATTCAACCATGTCTTCGCAGTCTGCATGTCATATCTACCTTTAAGCTTCACTTGTATTCTCCTTTCTTGGTAAAGCACGTCAAATAAGAAATATTTGAAAATTCCCTTGTGGATGAGCTCGTCGAACTAAATATTTTCGTTGTCAAGTAGTTCTTCCAGAAAGGAAAAGGTATGCAGGAGCATCATCTCCATCTCTATAAATATTACATGAGTGTCATCAATTTTTTCATGGAGGTGATTTTGTAGGGTTAATAAGCTCTTGTGAGTCCTTTGGGTGTGCTAGTTAGAGCTTGGACTTGTCAAATTTTTGAAACTTTTACTTTTCCCTCCAAAAGACTAGTTCAAATTGAAGGACCGTTTTTTGTTTTCTTAGGACTATATAAGCATTTACAAGTCATTTATAGTGTGCCTTAGGTCATTTTTTAGGTCTATAAATTATAATATGAATCTAAAAGTCATGGACTTGATCCTTAAGTTTAATAACTTTGTGTTCATAAAAAGGTCACTCATATGACCAAAGGATCTAGGGATGAGCATTCAGTTGGACATTAATGAAATATTGTAAATTTTAAAATTTAATTGATCTATCTCATCGATCCATATAGATGAGCATCATTTTGAAGGTTTCAAGAGGATTATTAAAGAGAGAAATGTGTGCATGATTTTTGTAGCATAATTTTATTGAATGTGTTGAATGGATGCATGGTGGTTCTACATATCATAAGTACATAATAAGGTAATTAGAATCTTAGTTAAGAGTATTTGAATCCTATTGAAATGGTTTTGGTTGTAAAGTAATGGTTTTGTGTGCCCTCAAGAACTTCCTAGTCTATATAGACCTTGAAAGTCAAGAATAGTGAGGTGGAACGTGGTTCAAAGTTTATTTTCAATGAAATAAGGTATTATCTTTGTTTGTGATATTTATTTGAATTATTCTCTAGTAATATTGTGGTTTGTAGGACTAGTACTTGGGTTTAAAGGCATGTGATGGAACATTTAATCCTAAAATAAGAAAATAATTTTTGAAATATGATGAAGATGGGTTTACAACATAAGGGAGTTGAGAAAATAAATAGTTAAGTAACCATTTCAATTCTCTCTCAATACATTAAAGAACTTATAGTTTTCAGAGGAGACTCTCTAGTTGAAGGAACAATCATAGAGTTAAGAAACTTTGTTTTCCTTGGTAGAGCATGATTAGTTGAAACCAAACATGACTATCCTAATAATAATATGACCCCACTGGTATGTTTTTCAGGTCAAGAATGGTAGAAAAAAGTATAGAAGGGATTTTCATGTGTTGAAGAGGGGTTTTGGGTAATTTACTCTCATTTCACTATCTATTGAGGCTTGCACGTTATTAGAAACCTTAAAACTAGGGTTAACACAAAGGAATCACATTTTCTTGAGTTTACACCAATCAAACATCCTTATATTTTTTAGAATTCTCTATGATGGTGTCGCCTAGGAATTGGAGAAAGAATTAAGGTGAAATATCCACTCCCCTTCAAGATATTTTTGATAGATATCAAGCACAACATTGGTAAAATAGTAAAGTCTTTAATTTGTACAGTGATTTCATATTTTGGGGGGATCTAGTGAAGGAATTCAGGTGTGTAATTTGATAGTAATGATCTCAATAGATCATATAATATTATAATCATCAATTGATTTGGTGATGAATAACCTTAAACCTAAGATTACCAGGTTAGTATGCTTTCTCAAACTGAGAATACATTCATCTCAGTTACATGAGTGGAACTTCACAACATAAAGGAGCCTAAAGAGAAATGGAGATGTGGAAACCTTAAACATATCATAGAGTGATAGAGGAGAAAGAGATTCTAAATAAATGGGCAATTGAAATATCCTCTCTTAATTAGATCTTGTGGCATTAATTTTTAGGAAAATATGTTACACAGTGACATCAGGTTATAGATAAACTTGAATAAGGATAGTATATCTTAGCTAAGTAGTTGAAGGAAGGAAGAATAATGTAATTTCTCCTTAAATTCAATCACAATCCTTAAAAAATTATCTTGGTATTGAATTGAGGTTCGAAGAAGGTAAAGACAATTAGATCTAGGAGCTATTTCAATAGAATACTCTGATCAACACCCTAAGATAAAGAGATAACTTTTTTTAAAGATATTTAGGAATTATTTGGATGTCTTGAGATCAACTAGTTAGTCGTTGGATATTGAGAGATACTCCCAAGAAGGGAGAAACCAAACTTACTTCATCTTGGACTGTCTAGAGCAATAATAGAGCAATTTATAAGAACCATGGCTTAGGATAACACTGAACAAGTAAGGGAGGGTAACAACTAGGAGAGTAAAGTAGGGTGTGTGAAGAGTTGTTCTATGATTTGAGGTTCCTTAAGTAAAATGAAGATAAAACTTCATAAAGGTTAAATAATAGTTATGCTCTTGTTTATTAGTTATTTTAATAGCCTCCATTTGGGAAGAGTTATCACGGTTCTTGAAAAAAAGAGAAAGGTTAAGGGAAAATATTTAATTGTGTATATAATATAGTCTTAGCCATTCCTAGACAAGTCAGAAGAACTTTCCACAAGGTAACATGACTTAAAATTATCCTTATTAAGGTTATTTTTAGGGTAATTTCACTACATACACTAGAATGAATTGGAAAAGACAATGGAGTAGAAAGGAAGGGGTTAATAGTCAAGGCCAAATATTTAGTTTACTAACTTGAGGAAAAAATTATTTTGGACAATTTAGAAACTAAGTTGAGTTATTTTATCAACCTAAAGTGTATTGAATGCATGAAGAGTGTCCATTTCCCTAAATCAAAAATTAGATACCAAACCTTTATTGAGCATCATGATGGTTTTCCACACCATCCAAGTTTCCTTGGTGATATCTAGCAATACCAAAACTTTATTTTACTCCTAACATATGTAACGAGGGTTCCAAAAAACTTGGTTGATATTCGGGGTTCTGATTGATCTCAGTTGGATCTGAGTAGGGCTCTTAATGCTTCAATTTTTCTGGTAGAGATGCTCATTCAAAGTTGGATCGACAATTATTCGACTAATTCTCTCCTTGGGATACTGACAAGGCTCTAGTTTGGTGTAATCATATTTATGATTCATGGAAAGGGATGAGAGGATCCAACTTGTGGAACAGAGATACTGCATGTGGGAGAGATCTCGTGGGGTCTGTTAATGACCACTTAGCAATCTACAATGTGTACATGAACATGCCTCCACATCTACCAACAAATAAAAAGGAACACCTACATGTCAAAGTTGTCATGTCTTGATCTATGAAGCTCTTTACAGGTGTTAGTACAATAAATAAATGCTATATGCTAAAATTGTTAAAAAAAATTGTAATTTCTACCTAACTTCTCCCACCGAATGCCCCAATTAATACCAACCATGACAGACATTTCTATAATGTCTGTGATTGTAAAAACATGAGAAAAATCATTCACCAAAAATTTTTGAATCCTCCATAAAAAGAGGTGAATGTAATGTTTTTGGCAAGGTGAAGGGAAATAAGAATTAGAAGTTTCTTATGTTGTAGCACATCTAATTTTTCCTTCTTCTATGTTTTTTATTTTAATTTTTCCTTTTCCCACCCAACAAAGTGGTAACAAAGAAAGGTTTCTAGTTTCCTGTTTTATTTGAGCAGCAGTTTCTAGTTTTTGAGTTTGTGGCAATAAAAATACATACACTTTCATGGTTATGAGTGAGTTTTGCATTCTTATTGGCTTGTCTAGTTGACTATGCCATTTTTTTTGCATAATTTGTAGCATCTGATTATACTTGACCACTTGGTTTTTCACAACCATTGGTATTTGGCAGTTTTTTTTTTCCCTAGCAGGTATTTGGCCTTGTGTTTGTTGGATGTTTAATGACCATTCATTAGCCAAGTTGTGTCTAATTGCACCCAAGATTAAGCGTTGAGCTAAATATATCCCTTGCATTGTTTATTCTTTGTGAACTCATCGATAATAAGGTCACGTTATGTGGTTTGATTAATACTATATTCGTGGAAGAATATGTGAAGCAACCAATGTGCTCACCAAGATATATGTGATTGTAATGTTATCCACCCGATTTTGAATGTAATCCTGGTCAAGTTGTTTGGATTCAAAAGGTGGAAGATTTATATTGGTATTGTGAAAAATTAATTTTTGAAAAGAAATTAAAGTTTGGATTTTAGTATAAATCATCCTATAACAGCAATATTTTATGGAATAAATTATGATACTTGGGGTTTTAGAATGAAATTAGTATTTGATTCATGTGAATTATCAGACATAGTTATAAATGGTTATATTGAACCAGAAGATGAATTTACCTTGAGTCCAGATGATGTGAATATTCTTAAAGAAAATATGAAGAAGAATAAGTGGGCTTTGCAGATCACTACACAAGGATTGGATGAGCCAATTTTTGAAAGGATCAAGGCAGTTACTACAGCCAAGCAAGCATGGTACATCCTAGAGACAAAATATCAAGGTACTAGTAAGGTAAAAATTGTGAGATTACAAGCACTTGGAAAAGAGTTTGAAAATTTGTAGATGAAATATTCTAAATTAGTAGATCAATTCACATACTGTGTTATGGATTTGGTTAATCAAATAAGTCAAATGGGTGATGAGATAATAGATAAAAAAAATTGTAGAAAATATTTTAAGATTTTGCCTAAAAAATTTGATGTAATTGTTGTGGTACTTGAGGAATCCAAGGATTTGACTAAATATTCTATAGATGAGTTGGTTGGTTCTCTGAATAATTATGAAGACAAGATAAACATGAATGAAAACACTTCATTATAGCATGCATTCAAAACAAAAATGACATTTGGTAGAGGTAGAGAAAGAGGAAATCCAAGATTCAGAGGAAGAGGAAGAGGAAGAAACAATTTTCAAAGAGAAGAACGAAAAATTCCAGATCAAGAAAAAATCCAGATCCTGGAGAAAGGAGAAATTAAAATTTCAGCTCAAGGTGATGATATAACAATCAGGCATCACAAATTTATGACAAATCAAGTGTGCAATGTTATTATTGCCAGAAGTATGGTAACTTTGCTAATGAATGTAAAAAAAACAAGCTGATATGAGAAAGCAGAATGTAGACTTTTCTTAAAGTTATTCAGGGTGTGTATTTATTACATGTGATGTAGCTCAAGAAATTTATAGTAACATTTGGTTTCTAGATAGTGGTTATAGTAATCACATGACTAGAAACAAATATTTTTTTAATAAAATGGATACATCAGTTAAATCAAAAATCAAATTAGGGAATGATAATATAGTTGATGTCATGGGAAAAGGTGCAATTAATGTGATAACAAAACCTGGTAAAAAGACTATTCTCGATGTTTATTTTGTAACTAGTTTAAATCATAATCTCCTAAGTATGGTACAACTTATTAAAAAGGGTTATAGTGTTGTTTTTATGGATAATTTTTGCATTATATTTGATATTTCCCCAAGTAACATGATGATTGAAAAAGTAGAAATGAAAATTAACAGAATGTTCCCACTTCACATAAAAAGTGAAATGATGAAGGAGAATGGAGAAATTTTCAAGGCATCAAGTCAAGATCAAGCATGGCTATAGCGTTTGATGTATGGTCATTAAACTTCAAAGAATTGAGTTTACTACAAAAAAGGAAATGGTAAGAGGTTTACATCTAATTGAAACACCATTGAGCTTATATGAAATTTATATTTTGGCTAACCAACATAGAGAAATTTTTCCAAAGGGAATGTCATATAGAGCTTGGGTACCTTTAGAAATTGTGTGTACAACAATATGTGGTCCAATGAAAACATCGTCATTAGGGGGAGAATTTATTTTCTAACATTATTTGATGATTATAGTATAAAAACATGGTTTTATTTTCTCAAATATAAATCAGAGGCATTTGGAAATTTCAAGGAATTAAAAACATTGATTGAGAAATAAAGCATCCAATCCATCAAGATGTTTAGATTAGATAAAGGAGGAGAATACAAGTCAAATGATTTTTTGGATTATTACAGGTACCATGGAATAAACAAGAAGTTCATTAAAAGGTACATACCTTAGCAGAGCGGTGTTAAAAAAAGGAAGAATCGTATAATCATGGAGATAGTAAGGAGCATGTTGAAAGGAAAGAATCTATCAAATGAATATTGGGCTGAAGCAATAGCTTGTGCCATTTATATATTGAACAGGATTCCAAAAAATATTGTCATGAACATGATTCCACAACAAACATGGAGTGGTAAGTGTCATATTGTTTCTCATTTTAGAATATTTGGGTGTATTACACATGCACATGTGCGTAAAGAAACAAGGAGTAAATTGGATGATAAAAGTGAAAAATGAATCTTTATTGGTTATGATGAACACTCTAAGTCATATAAGTTGTTTAATCATATAACCAAGGAATTAATTGTAAGTATAGATGTTGTATGCAAAGAAGAAGAATATTGGGATGGAAATATAGACAAGACAATTACAGGTATAACAGCAATGCCATATGAAGACCAAAAATAAAAAGGTCAAGGAGACCAAGGGGAATAGGGAGAACAATCAAATGAGCAAGGAGGAGCATCACAAGGAGAAATCTCAAAAATCTAGGTTGAGAAAGAAGAATCATCAAGTCCACAAGTAAGTAATGACTCAAATCCTACACTTGCATCATTGAGACCAAGACTAAGAGGTAAAAAGATGAGAAACTTACAAGAAATATATGATCAATGAGATAGAATATATTTGTAATCTAATTTTGCTTTATTTACCCAAGATCCTATATATTTTGAAGATGCAATTAAGTAAGAACATTGTATTGATGTAATGAATGATGAAATGGAATTTATTGAGAAAAATGATACATGTCATCTAGTTAATTTACCTAAGGATAAAGAATGCATAGGTGTGAAATGGATTTATAAAACTAAATATAAGGAAAATGGATAAGTTGAAAAATATAAGGCAAGATTAGTAGCTAAGGGATTTGCACAAGAATATGGAATTGATTACAATGAAAAATTCACTCCTATAGCAAGACTTAATAATGTTAGAATGGTACTAACAATTGTAGCTCAAAACAAATGGAAGGTTTCTCAAATGAATGTTAAATCAATTTTATTTAATGGTTATCTGGAAGAAGAAGTTTATGGGCAGCATCCACCAGGATATGAAGTAAAAGGATATGAAGAAAAGGTTTACAAGTTGAAGAAGGAACTTTATGGATTAAAGCAAGCACCAAGAGCATGGTACAAAAGGATAGAATCATACATGATACAAAATGGATTCAGTAGAAGTACTAGTGAGCCTACACTATACATGAAAGTCAATGAGAAAGGTCAAATTCTAATTTTTTTCTTTTATGTTGATGAATTTATCTTTACAGAAAATATTTCCATAGACATGTTTAGATCTGGAATGACAAATCGAATTTGAGATGACATATTTGGGGTTGATGAAATATTTTCTTGGTATTAAATTCATACAAAATGATAATGGGATTTTCATTTGTCAAAGTAAATATGAAAAAGATGTATTGAGAACATTTAGAATGATAAATTGCACTCCAGTTTCTACACCTGTGGTAGTAGGCACAAAATTATGTAAAGAACATAATGAGACATAATTTGATTCAACTATATTTAGGAAATTGGTAGGAAATTTGATTTATTTTACAACAACTAGGTTGGATATAATGTATGGAGTTAGTTTGATTTCTAGATTCATGGAATCACCAAATAATTCACATTGGAAAGCAAGAAAGAGGTTGTTAAGGTATATTGTAGGAACTATGAATTATGGCATAATGTATTCTACATCAGATGTTTTTCAGTTGATTGGATATATAGATAGTGACTTTATAGGAAGTATAGATGCTAGAAAGAACACATATGGATATGCATTTCATCATGGAATGGGTATTGTAACATGGCCATCAAAGAAAAAACCAATAGCGAAAATCTCATCAGCAGAAGTAGACTATGTAGTAGGTACATTAGCAACATGTCAAACAGTTTGGATGCAAAGAATATTGAAGGATCTAATGCATGAGCAAGAGGAGCCTACAAAAATGTATTGTGACAACAATTACACCATTGCACTATCAAAGAATCATGTTTTCCACAAGAGTAAAAAGCACATTGATACCTGATATCACTTCATACGAGAATTTTTCAACAATGGAGAACTCATTCTACAACATTGTAGATCAAAGGAGAAACTTGTAGACATATTCATAAAGGCATTAACACAAGAACAATTTGATTATTTGAGAGAAATTTTAGGCATTGTAAACATTGATGTAATTGATAGTAGAAATTAGGGGGGGGTGTTAAAATTATTAATTTGTACCTAACGTCTCCTACCAACAGCCCCCATCAATACCAACCACCACAAAATTTTCTAGAATGTTTGTGATTGGAAAAACATGGGAAAAATCATTCTCCATAAATTTATAAATCCTCTATAAAAAGAGGTGAATGTAATGTTTTTGTAAAAGGTGAAATACAATAAGAATTTGAAGTTTCTTGTGTCGTAACACATCTAATTTTTGCTTCTTCTATTTTTTTTCCTCTACCCACCCAACAAAAATCAGCTCCACGAAAAAATCTAGACAAGTCATCTAGCAAATCCATGTCCAACAAAGTCAAAACAAGATCTCCACGTCTTAATTTTCTTTCTTTTAAATTCTTCTTCTTTTGTATGAGATGTTTCCAAAATATGTTTTTTCCATGCAAGATCTTCCTGTAGCCACCACACTCTACCCAAGTATTTTTACTTGCAGGTCGCATGAAAGTGCTCCACGTTTTGCACGCAAAGATCTAATCCAATCTCTCTAATATTATATTGAAGCCAAAAACATACACTTCTTGATTTTTTATTCAACCATGAAGCATAATTTATACAAAGACAGGGAGAGAAAAAAAATGTTTTCTAAAAAAGATGGAATATTTTTCCTACGCCAATTACCCATAACACTAAGCTAATTACATGCAAAACTTCTAATTTCCAAAGATCTAATATGCTAACAAGTTAGAGATAAGTTCAAAAACATATATTATTGGATTATAGAAAATCTTATCATGTAAAACAATCAGTTTTTTTCCTTTCTTATTTTTTTTTTAATTTTTCAATGACCATTTGATGCAGGTTTGGTGATTAGTCTTGTGGAGGCCACAATTCTTTGTTTGAGAATTGTAATGGTTTATTTTTTTCATTAAAAAGTTATGAATAAGATATTTCCCATACAAGAGGAATTAGCCTCTTATGGCATGTTTTGAATATTTTTATTTTTTGAAATCATTCACCTAAGATTCAAAAATTAGGTTTGAAATTTTTATTCGGTTTTCTTTTATTTTCAAAATATAGTATCTTTGTAACGATCAATAAGAGGTAGTTGAAACTCACAGTAAATTAATTTATAGATGTAGATGATGTATGGAAGCTCGTAGGATATGAAAACTAAAATTTAAAGCTTATTAAGAATAGATGTTTCTGTAAATAATAATTTTGACTAAAAATATAAAATGAAGTAATGTTTGGTTTATAATTCACTTTTAATTAGGATTCTATTGCAATTTGAAAAATAGGACCTTACGATTAGGAGAATAAGGGAAGCCTTATATAGAATTTATTTTTGTATTTTACATACTTATTGTTGGTACCCAAATTGATTCTCCCTCAGAAGCTGAGCAACATCACATGTTTTGATAGGAATCTTAGAGGCAAGTAGACCATGTTGTGTGTCATTTTGTAGCTAGGGAAGAAATGTGGCTTGCTCTTTGTCACTCAGATGTGGAGAAATGGGTAGCACCCTTAAGAGGATTTGATCTATCCTCACTACTTTATGGTTGTTCCTTTCAACCAAGGTGAGAGGACCCTTTTGTAGCCTGTTGTTTGTGGAGGAGATGGAGATTTCCTTCATTGCAGAGTTATTGAGAAGACCTTGAAGAAAACATGATCAATACAGCAAAATCTAACTCTCATGAGTTGTCACCCTAGATAATGGAGATATTTTCTGAGAAAGGTTCAGGCTACTAAAGACAATGAAAACCTAATTGCTTCTACATGTTTTGGTAACAGAAATTATGCATTTGTGCACACACAGGACAAAACAGGGGTAGTATGGGTATGATTGGTTGTTTTTTAAATGAATTTTGGTGGGAGGTGAGGTAGAGTGGACTTTGATTCGCCAGATCTTTGAGAAATTTTACAAAAAATGGAAGGCTTGATCAACAAAATGCTTCAAAATAGCTAAAATGTCCCTTTAACTAGAATGGTGTGCTTTCAGTGGAGGCCCAGATCAACACGTTTTCACACAAACTTTAAGGATCCAAAATGAAGGCTCAAATTGAAAAAATTAATTAAACACTATCAACCTCTGTTTTATCATGCCTAAGATACCCTCAAAGGCTAACAAACAATCTTAATCATCATGCTAGGAGTAAAGTGATTTTAAACTTGTTTATTTCACTATCAAATGAAATCTCTTCTGATAAATGAAATTGCAAGTGCCACCAAACTATCACAAAGCTAAGATCTTGTGTGATTCATAGAGATTTCAATGTAAGATTGCAATGGGAACAAGAAAAACTATTTGCAGACATTCAAAAATGAAGCAGACACAACTTTTCTCAAAATTGACATAGATTTACTCAAATTTGATTAAATTTATCAGCAGGGGAAAGTTTCTAGAACAATCTCAGAGCTTGTCAATGGCTATACACTCGTAACCACCTTGACATGATCAAATTTAACACAAAATAAATAAACAGGTTACCTCAAGTAGTCTCTCAGAAAAGATGGGCTCTGTCAAACTTTTTCTCTCAGGAATTAGCTCCTAACCTCTAACACTCCAACCATTTGCATGAAAAATTCATGCAATTTATAACATTTCATTTACAATAGAGTTTTCCCCCAAAACCAAAAACATTCAAAGCACCATTACATGTGACGACCTTGATCGTGACTCCCAGAATCAGATTTGTAAAAAGGTTGTCAGGTGTGCAGAGGGAAAATCTCTCCAAATATTTCCAGCATTCAATTATTCACCTGGTAAGTCATTCTTCATCTCACACACCAACTACTTCCTCCTCCAATCTGTCAAATCTGGTTCTTTGCATGCCAAGGAAGGAAAAACTGGAAAATCAGATCAAGGACAATAGTCAGATCACATCTTAATGGTAAAATATGTTTTCATATTTTTTCCCACCAAACTAAGATATCAACATGTCTCTTGCATGCCAAGGAAAGAAAGATCAGGTCGAATCTGATAGTCAGATTACATCTTTAATGGTGAAAGACATTTTCAGACCTTCCCCACCAAACCAGGATATCAAATTAATGTTCCTCTTCATTTGGCATGCAGGAGACTCCAAGAAATGATAAAAAACCATAAAAATTCACATCCCCGTGAGCTTTGGAGCAAAAATGGTGGAAACTTAGATACAAACGCATAGTTTTCGTCAATTTCCCTTTTGAATTTGGACCATCCACGTGGGAGATCCAAGTTAAGATGGGCCCAGAGGTTCCTTTTTACTTTTTATACCCCTTGGAAAAAATGCAAAATTTCTCAATTTTCTCCGCCCTCCGCCTTTGAAAAATGGGCTTGACACGTGTCCCAATGTGGGTCCCAAAGGAACCGTCTCAATTCTACTATTTTACCTATTTTTGGAAAAAAGAAAATTTTCCAAATTTTCCCCAAGAGTCTTCCTCCCCACCTTTTGACTTTTCAAATTGCCACACGTCTCAATGGCACATCTTGAGATGGTCCCCAAAACTAGAGACCCCAAACAAGCGTGGGCTCAACAAGTGTCTCAGTCCAGCAGAGTCTGCTAAAAAGCTTGAGAGTTTAGCGGAAGGCGCCATGTGTCCAAGGTCTGAGACAGTATTCTTCAGTCATTGAAAATTCCAAGAAAAAGGGAGAGTGAGCGGAAGCCTCCAAGTGTCCTCCTGGCGCTTCTTCAAAATAAAAACCCAAGGGCCGGTCCCCAAACATGCGCGGTCCCTCCACGTGTCTTTGGCCTTTTAGGAAGTTTCTTGAAAAAATATAAGGAAGGAAGACCTAGTGGAAACCTCCACGTGTCTTTATGGCACAACTTCA
This sequence comes from Taxus chinensis, assembly GCA_019776745.2. NCBI lineage: Eukaryota > Viridiplantae > Streptophyta > Pinopsida > Cupressales > Taxaceae > Taxus > Taxus chinensis. The sequence continues at coordinate 536,634,124 of CM034156.1, read as the reverse complement.
AGATGGTCCCCAAAAGTGGAGACCCTGAATGAGCGTGGGCTCACCACATGTCCCAGGCCTTAGAAAATTTCTTTAAAAGTTTAAGTCCCCAGGGGAGCCGGCGGAAACCTCCACCTATCCCTCTATCACATTTGTTAAGGTGGGACCCTGAGACAGATCTTCAAATGAGTACCAACCCACCACGTGTCCATGGCCCACCAAAACTATATCAGCTGCATGAAAAAAAAATCTAAGTCTGAGAAAAGCAGTCGGAATCCTCCACATGTCCTCTCACACAAATCCAAGGCCAAACAAAAAGGTGAGTCTTCAAATGAGTGTTGTTCCTCCACGTGGACAAGTTTTGGGTTAAACGATCCACAAATTTTTAGAGTAATCCACAGCTGCATCCAACCAAAAAGGGCCACATTTCCACTGATGCAAAGATTTAAAATTGATGGGAGAAACACACCAGTCAAGCCATAAAAATGTAGGGAAACCACTGTTTGAGCCCGGAGATGAAATTTTCTTCAAGGACAGAGAATTTGGAAATGTTGTAAGGTTCACACATGACCCTCTGAGCTATATCCATTCACATTTCTTCAAGTACCTGGGACAAAATGGTAGGGACAACAACACACGACTACAGAAAATGGAAGGGAAGGAACAACCAAGTTTTACACCCAATTGACAGACACCTTAAGATGGATAGAGGAACAAATCAACAAATTTTGGGCTTTTAAGTGACCTTCAACCAAGGAGGAACTAATCATGGCAACCAAATGGAGGATAGAGTTTTCAAGCACCAACACGGGGAGACAAAAAATGTGACAGAGGCCACAAACTGAGGGATTTTAATGGCAAATGGGGCGAGACTAATTCGAGCACCAACATCAGCTCTGACTCAGGGATGGGCACTCCCTGTGAGTGCCACAAGAACCAAATAATAGACCAAGTGCCAAAAAACATCCATTGGGCAAAGGAGTCAGCTTGCAGAGTAGAAAACCAGAACCATCTCCTAAAAATGAGCCAAGGAACTAACAAAACCAGGTCACCAAGGACCAGAACGAGCAAAAACACAAAAGACAGAAAGAAACCAATGAACTATACACTATACAAATGATGCTCACCTTGATTCTGGGGAATCAATCCAGGAAATGTTTCAAGTGCCTGCCATTAATAGGAAATTTGAGCAATTCCCCATCCAAGTCTTTCAAGAAGAAGGTATGTTCACCAATCCAGATGTCAATGGAGTAAGGGCCCATCCATAGTGCATCAAATTTACCATGCTTTCCCTTGTCTTCATGTCTGATATCCCATAATAGCACAAGATATCCAATGCTGAAAGCTCTGGGAGTGACCTTCTTGTCAAATAACTTCTTCAATTTTTCTCTGAACTTCACATGCCTTTGGTGAGATGCTCTCCTTTCTTCATCAAGTTCAACAATCTGGTTAATGCAAGCATCATATGGAATAACTTCTTGATCTTCCAGTTGTTGAATGAACTGATATGAGGATAATTGCATATGCAGGGGCAATAGAACTTGAGTGCCATACACCAATTCAAATGGACTTTTTCCAGTAGCTCTTTTAACAGTAATTTGATCAGCCCAAACAGCAAACTTCAACTGCTCACCCCATTTCCTTTTGTTCAGCTCCAAGGTTCTCCTGATGATTTTGAATAAATTTTTATTGTTGGACTCTACTTGTCCATTTCCTTGGGGGTTATAGTTGGAGGCATATGTCAAATTGATCCCATATTCTTTACACATTGCCACCAAAGGTTTAGCTCTGAAGCTCATGGCATTGTCAGCAACAATTTTAACTGGCACTCCAAACCTACAGATGATATGGTTCAACATGAAGTCCATGACAATTTGGTGTGTTGCTCTCTTGGTGGGGATTTCCTCCACCCACTTAGTGAAGTAATCAGTGGCTACAAGAATCCACTTATGGCCAGCACTTGAAGGGTCTGAAATCTCACCAATGAAATCCATTCCCCATTGCTTGAACGGGGCTTCAATTGATACAGGCTACAAAGGAAGGGAGCCTGAAGCTTTCAATCTTCCAGAAAAATGTTGGCAACTCTCACATCTTCTAACCAACAAAGTTGTATCCTTGAAAAGAGTTGGCCACCAATAACCAGCCCTCAGGATCTTGTGTGTTGTGACTCTTCCAGCAAAATTCCCCCCAAAAACTCCTCCATGGAGATCAGAAATTATCTTGGGGGCTTCATCTTCAGTAATGCACCTTAAGAGGACTCCCTCAGGGTTCTTCCAAGCTAACCCAAAATCAGTAATGACATATTTCTGGGAAGCCAACTTAAGATCTCTTTTCTGATTTTTACTCAAATACTCAGGGCAGTATAGATGTCTGAGATAAAAAATTATATCTTTGTACCATTCAGAACTCACCAAATTTTCAAGGACATCCACCCTTCCTTCTTCTACCTCATTCACCTCAATAGTTTATAGGTTGCTCTCAGCCATAAGTTTAGCTAAGCCCAAACCTCTTACCAATTTTGTGGTTTGGATATCCATGTCATATTCCTGCAACTTGTTCACCCATCTGCATCTTTTTCTTGAGACCTCCATCTCTGATAAGACATCTTTCACCATGGTGTGGGGAACATAAGCAACAACTTTAGAGCTCAAAATGTAAGGTCTGAAAACCTTTGTTACTTTTACCAAGGAAAATGCTTGCTTCTCCATAATGGTGTACTTCAACTCAGCCCCTTGCAATGCCTTACTGAAAAAGGCAATTGGCCTCTCAGCCCCTTCATCATCCTTCTGCAACAAGACAAATGCAATACTGTTCTCTGAAGCAAAAGAAAATATTTGAAAAGGCTTCTTATAATCTGGAGCTGCTAAGACAGGGGCATGCTTTAATGCTTCCTTGATCCCATTGAAAGCTTGAATGGAAAATTCTTCCCATTTGATTACTTGGTCCTTTTTTAGCATGGAAGTAATTGGAATGGTCAACTCAACAAAGTTTGATATGAATCTTCTGATAAAATTTATTTTCCCAAAGAAGGACTGAATTCCCTTCTTGGTTCTTGGAATTGGGACCTTGTTGATGGCCTCTACCCTCTCAGGATCAATCATGACACCATCCTTTGATATAATGTGACCAAGAAACTTGGCCTTTTGCACTCCTGAAATGGCACTTCTTTGGATTGAGTGAAATGCCATACTCTCTGCATCTTATCAACATCTTTTCTAAATGTTGCAGGTGATCACTTCTCTTCCTAGAGAAAACTGTCACATCATCCTGATACACAATAATGAAGTCATTTATATATCCTGAGAATGCTACATCCATTTCTCTCTGAAAATTAGCTCCAACATTCATCAGGCCAAATGACATCCTCACATACACATAGGTACCCCATGGAGTAGTGAAAGCAGTTTTGATTCTTTCTGATTACTTCACAACCACCTGGTTATACCCAGAGAAGCCATCTAAAGTAGATAACAACTCAGAACCAATGACCAAGTGCAACATGTTATCCATGTTTGGTAAAGGATAATTATCCTTCATTGATGCTCTCTTTAGATTTCTAAAATCCATGCACAACCCTGATATCACCATTCATTTTTCTAACTGGCACTAAGTTTGCAACCCAAGAAGAATACCTTGTTGGCTGAATGATCCCTCCATCTCTTAGCTTTTTTAACTCATCTTGCATCTTCATAGAGAGGAGTGGATTAATCGGCCTCTACTTTTGTCTAAATGGTTTTGCATTAGAATCCAAAGGAATTTCATGCTGAAACAAATCCTCTCTGTATGCCTTCAACTCTGAATAAGACCAAGCCAAGTAGTCCTGATACTTCTTCAACAACTGGACATAGGATTGTTTTTCCTCCTTGTTGAGATTACTTCCCAACCAGATCTTCCTTGGTTTCTCCTCTGTACCCAGGTCATGCTCTTCAACATCCCTTGAGGCTGTTATATGCTTGTTAATAATGTAATCAACATTATCAAAGTTTGATTCAAGAGAAACCAGTCCTCTAGGGATGGTATTAGTTTTCAGTTGGATGATATCCTTTCCAAAAAAAGTTTCTTTACCCTCTTCTGCACACACCATTGGCTCCAAATCAATACACTGATCAGTAACTCCCCTTTGTTTTGCATAAATATTTTGACCTGAGCATCATCATCAAAAAAATTTTCCAATGTTTAATGTTGTCAGGGACAGAATGGCCTTGTTAACACTTCAACATCATATTCACAATATGGGGACATTAGCACAACTATCAAACCGAGATCCCAACACTGTAAGCTTGTCTACCATAACATTGAACTTCCTATCATGATGCAAAATGTTAAATAAATCAAACATCTCAATCAAGTCCCAGACTACATGCTTGTATTGTTTCATTCTTTGATTCTTAGTGGCATACAATTTTCTGATTTGTTTAACAATTAGTTCTGAATCTCCCTTAACAATGATGTCTTTAACATAGTATTTCCAAGAAATTCTCAAACCTAACAACAATGCTTCATATTTAGCAATGTTATTGGTACACTCAAAGTTAAGTTTGAAAGAAAAAAAAAACTCTTCCAAGCTTGGACAAATCAGAACTACACTAACACCATTTCCAAATTTGGAGCAAGCTCCATCAAACAACAGAGTCCATGGAGATCCTACTTGTTCAAGATTCTTACATTGATCCATTTTTTTCTCTTTCCCATCAGCAAACCCAATAAAGTTATCAGCATCAACACTTGTGTACAACACTTCATAAGATGCATTATTGGGGTCTTCGATGAGGTGTAACATCTTCTTTTCCCCATATAACTTGACAAGGCTACCCTCAATTGGGATGGTGGCATAGGACATATCCATTTGAACACTCCCACCAACACTTGCAGCCCATTTTCTAGACAACAACATACCCCACTTGGCTGGGAAATCAACAATAACAACATCAAGTTTCAAGTTTTACCCGGATAAGCTGCAAGTTGTACCACCAAACCTTTCACACATCCCACCACTGGAACTTCTCTGGAATCCATTGGTAGTGCACTTCACATATGCAACTTTGATATCCAATTCATGACTTCCAGAGGCATAACATTGCATGATGCCCCCGAATCAAACATACAGTTGTGTAGCAACAATCTAATGATCAGAGTGGTGAAGAATGGATCCACATTTAGCTAAACCTGTTCCCAAATAAACCTCAGGTGGTTCATCTACCTCTTCTGATGCTGGTGGTGTTTCTAGCTCTTCAATGATTGGAGGAGTCTCCACAATGTTTACATTTCTACCTAGGGTACTCTTCTCTTCTTTCAATCCCAAGTACTCAAATGCCCTCTTCTTGTGCTCAGGAATCCTAAGCAGCTCAACAATTAGAACACTAACTTTATTTGAATCAAAACTTGGGCAATGTCATATGGAACACACTTTGGCAAGGCAACATTGGAAGGGAGATTGACAGATTCATCAGATAACACAAGATTTTTGACAGTTTGAGCATGAGGAGAAGTATGAATCTTGTTTGGGACAATAAGGCCTTTGGAAAGTGTATCTTTCTTAGGAACCTCTTTAGGAATATTTGAAAGCAATGGAGTTTTAGGTTTGGCTTGAGGCCATGCTCCTTTAACAACTCCTCCTTTGACAACTCTACTCCTAGTATTATAATCCTTCTCTTGAGCAACAACAATATACATCAATAACTTCCTATCCTCCTCAGATGGGATTCCTCCATCATAATTATTTATCATTAAAGATCTTAAATATTCAAAGTCATTATTGGGAATCTCAAAATATTGTATCATGTTCTATTTCTAAAGTATGAGAGGGAGGAAGAAGAGGTACCCATTGATTTCAATCCCAAAATTTGGTAGTCTTTCTAGCACTTATTACCTCAGTTGAAGTTGCATCCTTGGATAAGCTTATAGATCCCTCCATAATGCATAGCATCATCATCATTTTATCATCATCAAATTCCTCTCTTGAGTGCTGATGGGCCATTTTTTTGGAGCATGGGGCATGAAACATCTGTCACACCAATCAATTACATATGTTTCTTTGAAACAACAACTCTCCAGCCAAAGGATCAGGCACCATTCTATTTTCCCTAGCTTGGAAATCCCTATTTGCAACATCAGAAAACATGGGTCCCTTGCCTCTGCATCAATCTTTTCATTTCTAGGATGATTTGTAAATCCTTGGCCTTGTTGCTTATGGAGACCTTGTGAACTCTCCCAATTCCTTTCTCTTCCTGATTTGTATGAATTTCTTTGACATGGAAATTTTAAATCCTAAATGATCACTTTACTTGCTTGAGGTCTCTTTTCTTGACGTTAATCTCCAACACCTCCCTCTTAGGAGGTTTTCCTTATTGCTTTGATGTTGTTCTCAATTTGCAGAGCCATGTAAAGGCCTAGTCAGGATTGGTAAGAAAGTTTTTTCCCTCAAGCTAAGCAAGGATTAGTATCAAATGCATCTTGAATACTTTATAAAAAAGATTCATCACATGGCCTTAAACTTAAAGGAAATCATCCTCAATGGATTATTCCATCTAAGTGTTTCATGCACTGAGTCATTAAATTCTTTAAAATATTCTGTCAAATGTCTGTCAACAAAAGAAACCTAGGAATCCATTCTGTCACCATTTACCCAGATTATCAATGCATTATTCATCTCGGTAACTAAGAATCAATGGAATATTTGGACACAACACTTTATACCAGTCCACTTCATCTTCAAGCTTGAAATATGGATAAACAATTTGATATATAACTTACAAATTCAATCTCAAAGTCTTCCATCATGTTGATACAAGGCTTTAAATATGAACACTAGTTATACCATTATTTCCTTGGAACTTTGGTAGTGCCTTACATCTTGTTGAAACCCATTTGGATAACTGGTCATCCCTCAAAATTTATAGGATCAAAATTTTACAAGGAATGGAGGTAGGGTGGGGGATGGCATGTTGTTTTGAGGAGGTGACCTTGGAGGAGAATCAAACTCTTTGATCAAGGGAGAAATGGGTAGAAACACAAGAGGATAACTTCCAAAATGGATATCCCCTAAAGGCTTGTGCTCTTTGGAAAACCCAGGGTATCAACTTTTGTAACCTGGTCTGTGAGGAGAAAAGATTTTCAAATTCAAATGAAGGCCCCTCTCCAGATGGAGAATTTAATTTGAAAAAAGCTACCTGATTCAAATACTTGAATGGAAATCTTCAATGATAGGTTGTCACCCTCATCAATGGAGATATTTTCTTGAAACATTCAGGCTCCAAAGACTCTCCAGGCCTTCTTCCTTCTACATGTGTTTCCTAGCTCTAGAAACTAATGTCCTAGTAGTGCACCACTAGGACAAAGAAATGGGTCTTCTTCCTTCCATCTTTGGTCAAAGGTTAGTAACAAATGGACTTTGACTTGCCAGAGGTTTGAGACATTTTATCAAAAAATGGAATCAACACAGAGTCAACACTAAGGATTTCCACCTTAGTTGTGCAAATGCACTAAAAAATATGATCTATCAAATGTTGTCAACACTTAGAAACTGGAAATGGAAAATTAGCACCTTTTCACACAAATTTATAAGGAAACTTAGTGCAATAAGGCTCAAATTGAAAAATTAACACACACCTATCAACCTCTGAACACTTTTATCATGCCTAGGATAACGGCAAATGTTAAAACAATCTAATCATCACTTAGGAGTATATGATTTTAAACTGTTTATTCCAGGGCTAGTAAATGAAAGATCTTCTAAAAAATCAAAATTACAAGTACCACCAAACTATCAAAAAGAAATCAAGATCTTGTATGATTCATAGAAATATTTGGTACCCAAATTGCATTCTCCCTCAAAACAAGAAAAACATTATTTGACAGGACATTTAGAAATGAAGCAGAGACATTGTTGTTTTTTTAAAATCAACAAATGATTTACTCAAATTTGATTAAATTTATCAGAAATGGGTAAACCCTTAAGAGGATTTCAGAGCTTCAAAATTTATGGTTTTGCACTTTCAACCACCTTGACATGATCCTTTTGTAGCACAAAATAAATAGGAATGGAGATTCCTCAGGCAGTCTCTCAGAAGATATGAAGAAAATATTGTCAATAAAAAAAATTAACTCTCATGAATTAGCTCACCTCTAACACTCCAACCATTTGCATGATAAATTCATGCAATTTATAACATTTCATTGCTATAACAGATTTTTCCCCCTAAAACCAAATTATGCATTTAAAGCACCCTTATGTGTGACATACTTAATTGGGACTCCCAGAAATCAAATTTCAAAAAAGGTTGTCTGATGTGTAGAATAGAAAATATCTCCAAATATTTCCAGCATTCAATTCTTCACCTGGTAAGTCATTCTTCATCTCATGCGCCAACTACTTCCTCCTCTAATCTATCAAATTTGGTTCTTTGGACGTGCCAAGGAAGGAAAAAAACTTTAAGATCCAAACCAGATCGAGGCCAAATTGAGATCACATCTTAATGGTAAAAGACATTTTCAGATTTTTTTATCATGCCTAAATACCCTCAAAGATATCAACAGGTCTCTTGCATGCCAAGGAAAGAAAGAAATAGGTCGAATATTTCAACTAGTCAAATAGATTACATCTTTAATGGTGAATGACATTTTTTGACCTTCCCCACCAAACCAGGATATCAAATTAATGTTCCTCTTGATTTTGCATGCAGGATTACTCCATGAAATGATAAGGAAAAACAATAAAATTTCAGACATTCCCCATGAAGCTTTGGAGAAGAAATTAGAAAAAAGATACAGATTTACTAGTTTTGATGTCAATCTCTCTTTTGATTTCTAGACCATCGATATAGGAGATCTTAGTTAAGATGGACCTCAGAAAACCACCTTCCTGTTTACTTATTATACCCCTTGGAAAAAATGCAAAATTTCCAAAAATTTTCTCAAATATTTCTCCTAATTTTTAACCTGGGCTATGACTTTCTCAATGTGGGTCTTAACCAACCATGGCTCAATTTTGCCATTTTACCTATTTTTGGAAAGAAGAAAATTTTCCAAATTTTACCCTATAGTCCACCTCCCTTACCTTTTGACTTTTCAAATTTCCACGCATCTCAATGGTGCATCTTGAGATGGTCCCAAAAATTAGAGACCCCAAACAAGCACGGGCTCAACACGTGTCTCAGTCTACCAGAGTCTGCTAAAAAGCTTGAGAGTTGAGCAGAAGGTGCCATGTGTCTAAGGTCTGAGACAGTCTTCTTTGTTCATTGAAAAGTCTAAGCAAAAGGTAGAGTGAGTAAAAGCCTCCAAGTGTCCTGCTGGTGCTTCTTAAAAATAAAACCCAAGGGCTAGTCCCCAAACATGGACGGTCCCTCCACGTGTCTTAGGCCATTTAGGAAGTTGCTTGAAAATTCTAAGGAAGAACCAGTGGAAACCTCCATGTGTCTTTATGGTGTAACTTCAAGATGGTCCCCAAGAGTGGAGACTCTAAATGAGCGCGGGCTCACCATGTGTCCCAAGCATTAGAAAATTTCTTTAAAAGTTTAAGTCCCCAATAAAGCCGATGGAAACATCCACTTGTCCCTCTGTCACATTTGTTAAGGTGGGACCCTGAGATAGATCTTCAAATGAATTCCATCCCACCACATGTCTGTGGCCCACCAAAACTATATCAGTTGCATGAAAAAAAAGAATTCTAAGTCTAGGAAAAGCATGGAATCCTCCACGTGTCCTCCCGGCATAACTCCAAGGCCAAACAAAAAGGTGAGTCTTCAAATGAGTGTCATTCCTCCACATGGACAAGTTTTGGGTTAAAACTTTCCAAAAAAATTTAGAGTGCCCCACTAAGCCACATCCAACCAAAAAGGGCCACGCTTCCACTGATGCAGAGATTTAAAATTGACCGGGAGAAACACACCCGTCAAACTGTAAAAATGCAGGGAATCCACTGTTTGATCCGAGAGATGAAATTTTCTTCAAGGATAGAGCATTTGGAAATTTTGTAAGGTTCACAGATGACCCTCCAAGCTATATCCATTCTAATTTCTTCAAGTACCTGGGACAAAAATGATAGGGACAACAACACATGACTGTGTAAAATGGAAGGGAAGGAATAGCCTAAGTTTTACACCCAATTGACAGACACCTTCAGATGGACAGAGGAACAAATCAACAAATTTTGGGATTTTAAGTGACCTTCTACCAAGGAGGAACTAATCATGGCAACCAAATGGAGGACAGAGTTTTCAAGCACCAACACGGGGAGACAAAAAATGTGACAGAGGCTACAAACTTTAGGGATTTGCTGTTTCTCTGTCCAATCATTATCTATGAGAAATGACTTCCTTCACCAAAAATTTACCTGAAACCATCCTTAAATTCTTGTATTTTCATAGGGTACCTTTTACCAAACCAAAAACTTTGTTCTATTCACAAGTTAGTCCTAGATAGCATAAGCTGAAACATACAAAATCATCAATAGGATTTCGTGTTTGATAGTTTTTGTTTGAGTTGTGAGGTCATATTCTATAGTGCCCACTTCCCTTCGACACTTATTATATTTTTATCTCGATTATTGTTGGTTATATACATGAATATTATTGTATCATTTTGGCTTAGCATGATGATTAGATGATAGAGATACTTTGAACTATAATTGGATTTAGATTCACAATATGATTTGTGTGGATTTCTTATAGAGACATTTTATAATGATGATGATGTGTTTTTGACATATTTATATATTTATGACATTTGAAATTTTCATCATATTGAGTAGGACTTAGCAGTGAACTAATTTTGTGATCTTATTGGTATTAATGAAATATAGAATTGAGATGTTGTTGGAATTTTAAAAAAGTAACTTTATTTTCCTAGATGATGATTTAATTTATGTATGGATGCTTATTGACTTATATGCATATATTTTATCTTAGATGTTTTGATGCGGCCATGAGGCCAAAAGAGATATTGTGTGTTTTACACGCGTAATTATATCACAAAAATAAAAGGGGGATTGGAGACCAACCACATTAGAATATGGGATGGATACGACAATCATTACCATGGAAACTTGTATTATGTTGTGTTTGTTTTATTTTGTTGTTAGGGGGGTCCCCATGGGAGGATGACCTCCAATTGTGACCAAGGGGTTTGTGTGTATAGTTCTCTTATCCTTTCCTTTATTTAAATTATAGAGTATGTGATCCTAATTGTTGATGTAATTTCCTGTTATCATTAAAATATTCATGTGTCTAGATTAGTAAGTTAATCATGTTACTAAACTAATTATGGATGGGACAAAAATAATTCATTTATTAGATTAGATGGTTCCTTTGGTTTATGTGTTATAAATTGAGTGTATGTGGTCTTGAGTGTTGTACACTCTACCTCATCATAGGAAATTTGGGATTTGGCCTTAAGGGCCAATTTAGGAGGCTTGTGGGACAAGCTAAGCTTATCCCACACCACTTAAGCTTCCTATACCAACCCTACCTATGGGTTGGGGGGTCCAAATTAGACCCCATTATGTATTTTGGAAGGAAAAATGCAAGATTTTTAATTGCACTTTCTTACATGTGCTTATTTCTTTTTTCCTAAGGGCATGTGGGTTGTAATAGTGTGTGTAAGAGGTTTGTCATACCTCTCAACCACCCATTTATTATGCATGGGGGTATGGATTTGACTTGGGTGATGTGGGATGGAGAAGAATTGATGTGGCATCCTACATAGAGCCACATCATCTCCCTCTTCCTCTTTTCTATTTCTTTGAAGTTTTGGGAAGTAAATGGGGTTACTATGCGTGGATTTTAGATCTTGGATTTTAGGGAATGCTTGCTTCTTGGAGTTGAAGGGGGCTTGGGAGTTGCTTGAGGTTTTGAAAGATTTTGGGACTTGCTTGAAAATTGGAACTTTACCATGGCAAGGTAGGGTCTTGCACCCTTGTTTTTCTTCTTTGTTTTCTTGTATGATATGTGATGTATGGATGTTTGTTTCTTACTTGAAGTGTTGGGTAGTGAATTGACCTTAGGTTTTGTTGACATGGTGAAATGGGGATGAAATATGTTGGGAGGCATAAGATGATTCTTTGTGTGTTTAGGAGGGAGTGGGTTTTGGATACCACACCTTGATTCTATTTTGTTGTTTTGTGTATTGTGGGAGCCATAAGAGTGAGGAAGGCATAAGAGACATATATTTCTTGTTGTGGGCAAGCACAAGATATTTTGGGGTTGATTGTTTTTTGGATGATTTAGAGGTGGGCATCCATACCCTAGTGAGGCACAAGGGTATCCCCATATTCATGTCTCTACTTGGCTTATTTTAGAGCCATTGTTTGGGGAAGTTGTTGTCCTTAAAAATGAAGTTTTTTTTGTGGTTATCTTTCCTTGTGTGTTTGTTTCTTGAAAGTAAGTGTGAAATCAATTGTATAGTTTGACATCTAATTGATTTCCATCCCTTATTGTCCTTGTAGGTTGGGGGCTTAGAAGGCCAATGAGAAGAATTGCTTCTTATTCTCATTGGAGTTTTAGTTGGGTGGAGAGTGTTGCCTCTCCCCAATTTTTTGTTGTTGTGATCAAGTGGATAAATAGATGGAGCCTTTGTTGGAGATTTGGAAGCTTGGATCACTAATAAAAGAAAAATATATATATACCTTTCATTATAGTTTCCTTTCTTGTAAAAACCCCACTTCAAGTGGAAGTATTGTATTACTTTTGAAATAAAATTTCTATTGATTATTGGTTATTAAGATTGTAATGTATGTGGGAATGAAAGGCATTTTTAGTGAATCAAGTTGATAAAATGGAAATGAAGTTGAAAAGGAAACAACTTGTTCCCTTTTTATTTTATTTATTTTCTAACATAAGTGTGTTCCTCTTGCTTTAAAAATTATTGGAAAATCTGGTTGTAAACCTCTTGTGGGAATGTTTGAAATTTGTATGATGTAAAGGAAAGAATCATCAATTTCTATTATACTATTTGGAAGGCATATGATGGAAAGATAAGTTATATTGTTCATTCCCTTATAGTGGTTGAAAGAAATTTTAAACTTCATATGAGTAGATGGAAAGAATTTAAATTTTACCTTGTCTTTTAACTTGTCAATAAAATAGATTGTTCCTAAGTCTATTGGAGTAAGGAAATTGCTTGAAATTGCTTGATCACAACTTAGGCTATAGTTTTATTGGACCATATAATATATATATATATATATATATATATATATATATATATATATATATATATATATATATATATATATATATATATATATATATTAGTTAATATAACAATAAGTGAAAATTAAAGTAAGCTTTAACATTTTATAATATTATTATCAAGTTGTGATGAGAATTTAAATGGAAGAGTTATGGTTTAGTTTGACATGATTAATGTTATTATTATTATTTATTATTGTTGTTATTAACAAATAATAATGGCCATGATTATATCAATCTATTAATGTTATATATTCATGTGTTATATGTGTTTTAAATATATATAGTATTAAATAAAACAAAGAATACTTTTAATAAAATAAAAGCAAATGTATTGGAGGCAATGTGTTAGGGATTTTTTTTTAGCCATGGCATGTAGCTTTTGAAAAGGAAGGAGGGTTGGCGGAAGGGTAGCTTATCCCACCCCCCACCCCATTAGAAAATGGGATGGGGGTGGAGTCGGCGAACCTCCCCCCAACCCCAAACTATCGCCACCACACTATACCCAATACCATTGTTAAATCAAAACTTGCGCAGGACTTTTACTACAGACTATGTAAAGCCAAATATGTGGTCGAGTCTCAGTTTTTCTAATTCATTTTTAAATTAGTTTGTACACACACACACACACACACAAATATTTAATCACTAAAATCGTTGTGATTCTAGGTTTTATTCTTTTCTTTTTTTAAATAAATATACATGTGTGTGTGTAGAAACGTATATACATATACATATACATATATATATATATATATATATATATATATAATCTTACCCAAATGAAAAAATATATCAAATATAACCATATCACTAAATTGGAGCAAAACCCCTGTGCCCATTTGGGCAAATGCTAAATAAATAAAATAATGAGATAAATAAAATAAATGAATACATTGAAACTATAGGTAAGGGTATAAATAAAACAAGAAAATAGATGGATCATGTGTATCCTTCCAAAAGCTTGGGATGGCCTCTAATGGCTTCCTCCTTCTCCTCCACCAATCTACAAAACAAAAGAGAACTATTAAGCCAAATAAAAGAGAAAGAAGCCTTTTATAAGAAAACTTAGGGTTAGTTGAACCCCTAGATCATGTGGCCCAAAATGAATCCATCCAATGGATGAGATTCATCCCTACAAAAATTAGGTGGGGAGTGGGTGAGAAAAAATTCAAATTTAAAATTTAAAATGCATGGGTTGACTTTTTAGGGGGGGGCACTTTATTTGTGTAAGGGGGTGGGATTATTGTTCTAACCTATTGACGACCATCCTTGGTGGATCATGCCGTCAAAATTCATGGGAATCCTTAGGTTGGTGGGACGTGCACCCTAAGGAGACCTCCATATTTTTTAAAGAAGTTGGATCTTCTCTACAGGGTGAGATAGGGGTAGAAGAACTAAACAAAAACATAAAATAAGCTAAGGGCGTCTGAATGAGCCTATAAGAGATGACCGTCTACCTGAGAAGGGAAACAATGAATAAGACCACCACAGGTCAGAAAGGGTCACACAGAACACTACCTCAAACTACTTAAGCACAACTTCAAAGATTGTAACAACATTCAAAGATGCACAATTTCTACATGAAAATAAAGGTGATCAGAGACAATAAAGATATGTGAATGATGAACAGAAAACACCATAAGACATATATATTACTCCAATGGTTGTGCACAGTATTACATTTAGAAAAGAGGAAATATTGTTGTTACAAAACCCAGGAAGAAGGCTAGAGTTCTGAGACCTCTGTCTTTTACAAAAGAGAGACTTGTGACACGAGAAGAAAATATTAACTCTCCTAGTATCTATCTAAGCTAGATTCCTTCTTTTTATATCAAACTTCGATTACAATATATATAGGGGAGGAGGAGGTAAGAGATAAATTTCAAACTCCTTTCCAACTGTCCCCTCAATTATGATAAATGATATGAAGTGACAGAAACAGATTTCTTCAAATCCTTCTCACAACTTTTCCATTATTTTTCCCCCTTCGAAAGAATGAGAGCCATGCCTATTTAATGCATCTTTAATTATCCTGAAATTGACTCCCTTGAGATAGATATGCCTTTTGAGAAAATCCCTTCAGGCTATTTATTACATAACCAAATATTTCGACCCTTCATGCATTGGTTTCTGCCTCTTGATTCAAACGGAGTGTATTTTGTAATGAAATGACCCTTTGAATTCAGATGAATGACTCAAGTCTTCATAGGCTGGAGTTCTCCACATGAGGCTATGCATTAAAAAATTACTGAAATGACAAGCTAGATGACCCCTCACCTCTGATCCTTTGACAAAAATCCTGAACATTTAGGATCTTACAGATAAGACCCTAAATCACTTATACGTGGCAGATGGCTTGTCATATTTTTATGGCCTACTTTGAAATTAGAGTCCACCTCTGTTGCAAGATCCACGTGGAAGGCCCGCACATCCTTATGACTCTGTTTTTCTTTATGGTTCCTAGGGATGCGTTGGGAGGACACTTAGCACCATCCACAGGCTTGGCTACTTTATTCCCTTTGGTAAGTAAAGGACTCATGGTATATAAATGTGAAAATCATTCCCCAGGCGTGAGACACTTTTGTTGACTCCATCGTGTTAAGGCTTACGGGAGTTGGAGACCTCATCCCCTCCTTTGAACTTACTGAAATAGCGCCTACTTGACACTTGGCATTTTCCAGGCTTTCCCCGACTCTCTTTGTGATTTAGCTAAGTCCCCCTTTTCTTTCGGTGAAGACTTGGCTCCAAAATGGGTTTTGAAAATACAAGAAAAATCCTAGCTGTGAAAATTTAAATAACAGTCTGGCGACTCACTAGGATCCATTAGCCTGCTAAATGAAAAGAACCCACAATCTCCCACTATAAAATTAGTCTGAAACTGAGCTTCAAAACCATTGTGAATCTGAGTCTGCGGCCCTTTCAGGTTTTTGTGGAGCATTCATAGTTGTTGGTTGATTCTTTTGCACCTTCCCTACTCTCATAATGAAACTCGGTAAAAAAAATATTCTGAGAGTAGAAAATTGAAAAGATGGCCAACAGAATCCTTTGGCTGATTTTAGTTGCTCTACATTTTCTTGAAATGAAACTTGCAACTGCCTCAGCTAACCTATGAATTCTTTATCGAGATCGGAGTCTTCATAAGATCTAGTGCCTCTCAAGAGTAAATATAGGAGTGGGCCTATACAAAAGACAAAACATACATGCCTCAAATGAGTCATGTAGAGTGTGCATAAGCACTTATTCTGCTGAAAGAAAATCTACTCCTACTCCTAATCTAACTAGTTTAGTACATGCTAAAAAAAATCCTAAAATAGGCAAGGAGAAATAGCTTCCTTTTCTTATAAAACACATGGCCATGTAATCAATTTGGCTATTGATATGGCCTGTAGTAAGAGTGAAAATATTACCATTCACTCTTCCACCCGGGTATCAGTGAACAATATGAATACCTCCTTTGACTCATTTTTTGGTTGGAGGTGCTGCAACTGACCCTCAGGGTCTTGAAAATCATCCTCATGTTCTAAAGTGAACATGACTGGTGCTGGTATTTTCCTTGGTCCTGATGAGAAACAACTTATGGTGGAGCTCAGTCCAACCCTCTACTTCTGTCCATCATTCTGGTTTTTATCTTTTGGAATGAGGCTCCCTTATGGATATCTTTGAAGGGTGTCATCTCTATCTTCTTTCACCTCTCCCTTTTTAGCAACTTTATCTAGTGAGTCCAGGCTCTTTGATTGAAAGAAAAAATCTTTCAATGATACCCCTTTCTAGATCCCTAAGACTAGTCTCGGGGGAGCTGTTATGAGCAAAAGGTCTCCATTGTTGTAGGGTTGATGACATGGCAAGACTTGTGATCTCCATAGGTCCCTCTTCATTGGAGGCATCCTCCCAAATATGATAAGCAGTCAAGCTCATCATCCTCCTGTTGTGCCAAGGTCTCCTCCTTTTGTATGATGGCATTTGAGTTTGTAAAGATTCCATCATATATGGCTTCATCTTGCAATATGAAACCCATTGATAAAAAACTTTTCCCAAGGGAACTGCTTTGCAGGGAGGATAAATAGAGGCAACTTTTGTAGCCTCTCTTCTACTCAGCTGGTGACATGAAATTTCTGGGACCCGTATCACTTCCCACCAAATGCTCCTCTTTTTTTGGATTTAGAGCCTTTTCTTGCTGGTGTGAGAGGTATAGCTTCTCGAAGAAGTTGGAAGTGTGGAATGGGTGGCTTGGAGATGGACAAGGGAATGATCCCTTGGTGGTAATGAAGTCATGATTGCACGACTTCATAGGATGAAGAGAAATGGGAGGCATGGAAAGGATAGATGAATGAAAATGGATGAGAGGGAGCTCTGTGAGCCTTTGTAATGATTTGGTCAAACCCTGGGGAGTTGTTGGATGTGCTCCACAACTATCTTCATGGAAGTTTGAAATTTTATCAAGAATCAACTGAGTTGATGCCATAATAAAATATCACTCTGAGTTGTCCCACTGGGCATGCTAGGAAAACTGTTGATGACCATCCTTGGTGGATCGGGTCGTCAGAGTCATGGGAATCCTTAGGTTGGTGGGACGTGCGCCCTAAGGAGACCTCCAGATTTTTTTAAAGAAGCTGGCTCTTCTCTACAGGGTGAGATAGGGGTGAGAAGAACTAAATGAGAAACATAAAATAAGACAAGGTGATGTGCCGAAATGAGTCTACTAGGAGATCAATCGAGACCAACTTCTTGAGAAGGGAAATGGTGAATAACTTAAAAAGGGTGGATGAAATGCACCACATATTAGAAAGGGTCACACAGAACACTACACAACTACTTAACCACGCTCACAAGGATCGTAACAACAAGCACAACTTCAAAGATGCACAATTTCTACATGAAAAAAAGGTGATCAGAGACAATAAAGATATGTGGATGATGAACAGAAAGCACCATAATCCATATATATTACTCCAATAGTTGTGCACATATATTACATTTAGAAAAGAGGCAAGATTGTTGTTACAAAACCCAGGCAGAAGGCTAGAGTTCCAAGACCTCTATCTTTTACAAAAGAGAGACTTATGACAGAGAAGAAAATATTAACTCTCCTAGTATCTATCTAATTAAGATTCTTTTTATCAAACTTCGATTACAATATATAGGGGGAGGAGGAGGTAAGAGAGAACTTTCAAACTCCTTTCCAACTTCCCCTCAATTATGATAAATGATATGAAGTGACAGAAACAGATTTCTTCAAATCCTTCTCACACTTTTCCATTATTTTTCCCCCTTTGAAAGAATGAGAGACATGCCTATTTAATGCATCTTTAATTATCCTATGCAACCAACTCCCTTGAGATAGATGCACCTTTTGAGAAAAATCCCTTCAGCTATTTATTACATAACCAGATATTTCGACCCTTCATGCATTGGTTTCTAGCCTCTTGATTCAAACGATGCATATTTTGTAATGAAATGACCCTTTGAATGCAGATGAATGACTCAAGTCTTCGTAGGCTAGAATTCTCCACACGAGGCTATGCATTAAAACTTTACTGAAATGACAAGCTAGATGACCCCTCACCTCCGATCCTTTGAAAAAATCCTGAACATTTAGGATCTTACAGATAAGACCCTAAATCACTTATACGTGGCGGATGGCTTGTCATATTTTTATGGCCCACTTTGAAACTGGATTCCATATGTTGCAAGATCCACGTGGAAGGCCCGCACATCCTTATGACTCTTCTTTTCTTTATGGTTCCTGGGGATGCGCTGGGCAGACACTTGGCACTCGTTTGCGGGCTTGCTACTTTATTCCCTTTAGTAAGTAAAGGACTCGCGGTATATAAATGTGAAAATCATTTCCCTAGGCGGGACCCTTTTGTTGACTCCACGTGTTAGGCTTATGAGAGTTATGGAGACCACATCCGTTTTTTTTTAATTCCTAAAATAGTGCCTACCCAAAACTTGGCACTATCCACGGGCTTGGTCCCGACTTTCTTCGTGATTTAGCTAAGTCCCCCTCTTTCTTTCGGTGAAGACTTGGCTTTTGGAATGGGCTTTGAAAAATACAAGAAAAACTCCTAGCTTGTGAAAATTTAAATAACATAACCCTTGTGCTAAATTAATGACCTTGTTATTTGTTTATTTTTAAAACCTTATCACCTTGTGGGATTAATATAACTTTAGTATTAAATTAAATATACCCCTTTACCCTTGGGATTAATTTTTCCATGTTTGACTATAGTGTAATTTAAAAGTTTATCAAAATAATATTTAGGGGGAACCTAAACCATGCCTTAGAATAACTAAGTTTATTAAAAGGTAATGAGAGAGTTTAATTATTTATTACAATGGGGATTAAAAAAAGGAAATTTATATTGTTAATTTATAGTAACTTAGAAACAAGAATGTGACAACTATTATTTCAAAACCTTTTTTGTGGGCACACTTTTCAAAAAACATATTCCATAATTTTATAGCTTGCCCCAGGTTGGTCTTGGGTTTCGTGTGGGTAAATTTAGCGGGAATTACATAATAGACATAAAATAACAACACATACAATAAATAAAATTTTATGTGAGAGAACCCTTTTGCTAAAAAAATCTGACTAGAAGCATTATCCAAATTTAATTAAAATATTAGAGAAGAATAGACACCTAACTTGTATAAAAATATTAAATAAGAACAGCTTATGATAACATAACATATATTCTGCTCATGTACCCTTTCCACATCCTAATATTTCTTACACATTTCTGAGAGTAATAATCTTCTCCTACAATGCATTAGTACTTACAAAGTTTAAAAAAAAATTATAATACAGTTTATAGTGTTTTTCGTATCAATTCTTATTGAATGTCATATATTTCCTCATCTATCATGAAGAGGTGTACCTTTCCTAAAATATGAATTAAGAAAATTTTGGTCTTGGTTGAAAATTTATTTTACCCAAAGCATATTCATATGTAGTTATTGAAACAAAAATTAAAGCAAAAAATAGCATTTGTAGTCAACCTTATTCATAACAAAATATCAAACTTAAAAAATGAAAAACTAGTAATGGCATGACAAAAAGAAAAAAAGAAAAAAAAATTGGCTCGAGGGGGGTGCTCCGCAATGACTTATCTTCTACTCCTTAAACCCTAATAGGGTTTTCCACATGTCGACACTTATCTAGGGAGATTGATAACAATGCTAGGATAATTAGAACTCCATGGCTAATTACTTGGTGCATTTATTACTTTGTTTGTTTTGTAATGGAAGGTTCTCATTTACTCTATCTGCACGATTGCAACTCTCTCCATACCGCCATTTTGGATGGTGCAGTGGTTGTGTTTGTGCAAGGATTCTGGTTGCTTGGTGATACCTATTTTTTCAATTGGTTTCTTTCATTTGCAAGTATGGCATATTGTTACATAATGTTTAGTTTTTGTGTTGGTTATGGGAGACAATTTTGACATCTATAGTCGGCTCTGGGTATTGCTCACCATTTTGGTTTAAGGTAGTGGTTGAGGAGGTGCTCCTATTTCCTATGAGCTCAAATCTTCCCTTCATTGTATCAATGAATTTAATTTTCTTTTGTTATTGAGGCTATTGTAGTTTTGGATCTGTGACAATGGTATCTTACGTGTAGTGCCCACTCCTCTTTGACATTGTTATTATGATGATGTTGTTTATTTTGTATTGGAGCCATAGACACTGTTATCCTATTTGATCTTTAGATATTGATATATGGACATTATTATATTTGATTAGCTTATTTGATAGACAATATGGATGTTTAGACCTATGAAATAATTTACAGGATGGATTATATGCATGGATTGACATATCATATTTAATGATCTTGAGCTACTACTGTACTGACACATTGGATTTGATATACAGATTTTTCTGGATGATTTAATCAATTTTTTGATCGTATTGCTTATGGATAAATTGATAAAATCTAAATATTTGGAATTGTGAACAATTGGTGAATTACTTGATTTTAGTGATGGTTTAGTTATGATATTTGATTATGTGAATTTATGTGTGTGTGTGTGTGTTTTATTATCTCGATGTCATTAATATGGCCACGAGGCCAGAAAGGTATTGTTTTGATTTTTTCAGGAATTTGTGACACAATAACAAAAGGGATAGGAGACTAACAATGAATGAATTTGGGGTATTGGCAATAAGTCACCTTGATAACTACTGTAAATGTATGATGTTATTGTTGTTAGATTGTTATGAGGTCCCCATTGGGGGGAGGACTCAAATGTGACTTTGGGTAAAGTTGTGGTTTACCTTTTTCAGTTTTATTTATTTGTGAGTAATTGTATTATTTTAGTATTTTGAGTCACCTTTATTATTGTTTGTTAAGTACTCCATTTAAGTTAATTAAAATTTATTAGTTAGTGTAAATTAGGATGTGACAAAAGGGTGTAATTAATTTGATTATGTGGTTCTTGATTTGTGTTAGATTTGGAATGATTTTATTGACTTTTGAGTGGTGTGTACCCAACCTTGCATGTCCAATTTAAGATTTGGGACTTCCATTGATCTAATTTTGGAGGCTTGTGGGACAAGTTAATCTTTTCTCTACACCTCTTCATTTTACTCTACTCAACTACCCTATGGGATTTGAGGGGTCAAAAATAAAACCCGTTATGTGATTTTAAGACAAAAAGGTGTTATTTATTGCATTCTCTTATGTATGTTTTTATTTTTGTCCTTTAAGGGTGTGGGCTTGAGCTTGAGTGTGTAAGAGGGTTTTCATTCCCTCAACCATAAATATATTGTGCTTTGGGGATTGAGTTTGACCTTGTGATGTGGAATAGAGGAGAAATTATGTGGCATCCTACATGTAGTCACATCACCTCTCTCTCCTCTCTTTTCTATTAATTCTAATTTGTTTCAGGATTTGGAGGTTACTTGTTTTCTTTTGGGACTTTTACATTTTGGAGGAGCTTGATTTTAGAGTGTTTTTTAGATCTTGGAGTTGGATTGTTTTTCCTTGGACTTGGAAAGGCTTGGAATTTTCTTGTGGACTTAATACTATTGCAATGACAACGTAGGGTCTTCACCCATTTTTTCTTTTACTACTTGGTTGTGCATATGTTTGTGAATGGATGTTTGTTGCATGTTTTGATTTTGGGAAATAAAATGTCCTTTAGGGTGTGTAGGAGAAACTTGAAATGGGGATATTTTAGGAGGCATACGGATTTTTATTGGCAATTTTAGGATGGGGGTGGGTTGGGGTGTCCAACCTTGCTGATAAGTAAATTTTTTGCTTATTTTTTTTTTTTATTGTAGGAGACATAAGAGTGAGGAAGGCATAAGATTTATTTTTGATTGATTTCTTGGAGGTTTTAAGGTGTGAATCCTAAACCCTTGGGAGGGATAAGTAGATCTCCTATGTTCCTTTCTCTTTTTTGGCTTTAGTATGTATCCTTTATTCTTAAAAATTTCATGTTGTTGTGATTTTGGTATTGTGTTTTTTTGAGTTGAATGTCTTGTTTGAAGGTTGATTGTGGAATCAATGTAAATGTTGTCAATGGTTTTCTTATACCCCTTATTACTCTCATTGTTAGGGCATCAGGGGGAAATGAGGAAGAAGGATTCTCATCCTCATTTTATTATTGGTTTAGCTAGGAGAGTTGTTTCCTAATCCCCTCTTTTGTATGTATGTGTTGTGGATTCAGAGGAGATGGTGGACCTAAGCTGAAGATTGTGTTTTTGTAGCACCTTAAAGAAAATTAAGAAAGATCACTACCTTTGTAAAAAAAAATTGTCCCCTGTTGTCTCCACTTATGTGGAGGGCTTGTAACTTGTATTTTAAATATTGTCAACCTCTTGTACATGTGTTGTGAAATTGTTGATTTTTTTTAAGTTTTTCAAAATGAATGTCATATTGGGATAGTAAGCAACGAAGAAATTTGTATCTATTACATAGAGTATATTCCATTAATCTTGTATACTCTTACCAGAGAGGTGATGGAATAGAAAAGTAGCAGTTTAAATATGGTTCAGTTTCTTGTAAAAAAAATGAATTTACCAAGTCTTGTATTATTAAGATGGAATAAGAACATTGGAATGGTTTTGGATATGCAAATGAACATCTCTCTATCTGAGCTTATACATAATTTAAATTATAGCCTCAAAAAATGTTATTTACTATAATTTTATAATATTTGGTGTTTTTGTTTTGAAAATAAACTTGGTTGATTGAAATGAGTGTCATTTACCCCTTATGTTAAATGAAAGGAAATAGCCTCTTGTTATCTATGGGAAAGGACAGGCATCTTTAAAAAATGTTGAGACTTTTAGTTACATCTCACCTTTGGTCTGTCTGAGGAAAGGAAAGTAATAGTTTAGAGTACCTTAGAATGCAGTAAAGTCTCCCATTTGCAAACTAAAGTAGGTTGAAAGATACAATTAATTAGTTTTTACCAACTACACTATAATACTTATTTGAATCAGGTGGATAAATTTTTAATCACAGGACTTAAATATATACATATGGCATTTAATTGACTGATTCATAATTAATTATAGGGGGGGTAAATTTATATATAGTAAATATATATTATATTTAACTATGACTAAAATTATATCACATTATATATCATTGTATTTGATGGTAATATATATATACACATTACTAATTCCTTGTATATTGACTAATAACAATATTAATATGAATCTATATATATCACATGTTTGAGTGAGGGTATTAGCCTATGTGGTTGTGCCTATTGTTAGAGTGTATATAGTTGGGGTAACGGGGGGGAGGTCTGCTGACCCCACCCGCCGACCCCATATTAATATGGGATGGGGGTGTGGTTGGAAACCTCCCTCCCCACTAAACAATGAAATTCCCACTGTTTAAAAAAAAGCGACCACTAAAATCAATACGGCCATGGAAAATATTGAACTCGACCTTAGAAAAATCAAATGCATATTGTGCAAAATGAAATCCACAGCTGGTTTCTTTCTATTTGTTAATATAATAAATAGATATATATATATATATATATATATATATATAGAACATATACTCAAATTTTAGGGTTGTATTGAAATGTCTTTTAATAAGAAAAATAAAGATATATTTATAGATACACGTGTGTGTGTGTGTGTGTGTACATATAAATATATTTATATACCTAAGATCATTTTTGCATATCCATCATTTAAAATAGATGAAAAATGGGGCAAAATGTTATACCCAAATAGGGAAATGTAATGAAATTGCTCAATAACAAATAAAATTTTAACCGAACCCTAGGAGAGGATTAAATGGAATAAGCAATGAAAAATAATAAAAGGGCATCCATCGTCAAGCTTGGACAAAGTTTCCATGGCTTCCTTCTTCTTCTTCTCTTCCTAAATCTGCAAAACAAAAATGAGAAAATAAGTCAAAAAAATGAATAAGAGCTTTCTAAAAAGAAGTTTAGGGTTAGTTTGAATCCCTAAGATCTAAGGGCCTAGATTTATTCCATTAAATCGTTAAGAAGCATCCGTACAAAAGTTAGGTGGGGATTTGGTGGGAATATGATTTTAAATAAAATGCATGTGTAGCTTATAAATGGGTCCACTTAAGGGGTGTTAGGAGGTAAGTTTAATTTGTGACCTTAATGTTGAGTTGGTGACTCTTAGAATAAAAGCCCTTAACCCTTATATTCAATTAAATCAAATTTTATCAATGTTAGTTAGACAATATTTGTATTAGGGATTAAATTTATTTGTACTTAATTTAATGGGAGAGTAAATTTAGACTTAACCCTAGAGTAATAAATAAATAATGTAACAAGGGTATTTTTAGCCAATGGCTTGTAAGGGTTAATTAACGAAATGTAACGAGAAAGGGATTTAATCCCGTAAAATTGAATTAAAATAACATTAATTATTGTTAATTAAAACGAAGGAATTTTTTTGAACCATGAAATAAATTAAATCTAATTTGAAGGTATTCCTGTTATAACCTGGTTTAAACAAAAAATATATATTCCATAATTTTTCCTAACTAATCTTTGGGTTTTGCCTTATGTTTTGTGCTGGTATTTTGTGGGTGTTACATTACATTATTTTCCACTTTCCCCTGCTGGTGAAGGCTTGGCTTTTATAGTTTTCCACATGGCCTTTTTTTCAGATGCAAGGGTTTTATTTTCCCTTCGAACATATTGGTGGATCTATTCATTGTGTTTGCATTCCCTTGCTACCATAGGGCTAGGATTTGTTGATGGATGGTAGCCGGTGGGTCTATGATGGTGGCAGAAGTGTGATAGATTATAGTATTTGTTATCTTTTCTACCATCTATCATAAGCCAACTACCGATTTTGGCATGCTAGCTTGTTCGTAATACTGCTTTCTATTCTGCTTGCCCTTTATATTGCAAGTGTTTGGGTTTTTTTGTTGTTGGTTTTGTTCTTGGAATCTCATCCCCCTTTACAAGGTAACTTCTGTGTAATGTGTTTTTTTTGTGTTTTTATGTGTTAGTTTTTTGTAATATGGAGATTTTTTTAAATTATTATTATATTATATTATTGTTGTGCTAGTGGTCAAAGCTTACTATCAATATTTTTATTATTAGTTAATAATAGGATATTAATCTTATTCATATTCATATAAGACATTTACAAAAAAATAAAAGTAATAATATTGTAGTTGTAATTATAGTGGCAGGAAAGGAGTGTAATGGCATGCGTTGCTTGAAAAAACTATTTATTTTCCGACTACTATTTAATGGTTAAAATAATTTATTATTTTATGCCAACTTAATATTTAAAACATAAAATAAATTTATTATTATGTATATAAGTTATTTTTAAAGTGTGAATCTTTGAATAACTATGCGGGATATTAACTGTGTAGGATAGAACTAAATTAGTGAAAATTAGAATATAATTACTATGGAGTAAATAATAAGTAAGTAACTATACTATAATTATATTATTATGATATTGAATTATTTTTTAGTTTTTTACTTTTTTACTTTTACATCTAATTAAATTTTTGTAAGTGGAAGAGAATTAGTGTTGAATAATATTTAATGGTTAAAAGTTTTTACTTATATTTTACATATATGGTGCCAATTTTTTTTATATAATAGTGAAATAACATATATACGGGGTAATATGTTTAAGTTAGTAATATGTATGGTGTAATATATTTAATATAATTAAAATATGTATGGGGGTAAAAATTTTAATTAATTTTTACTTAAATAAAATATATAATGGTAAATTATTTTACATGTATAGTTTTTATTAAGATATTATTATATTTATATCCTTAAGTATTTTATATTTATACACAAGAATTTTTTTATATGCATAATTAAATAAAATATGGATGGGGTAAACTATTTAATCTTTTTTTAATTAAATAAAATCAAATATGTATGTTAGAGGAAAAAAATTAGATTTATTTTATATGTATCCGAGTGAATAAATATT
This sequence comes from Taxus chinensis, assembly GCA_019776745.2. Taxonomy (NCBI): domain Eukaryota; kingdom Viridiplantae; phylum Streptophyta; class Pinopsida; order Cupressales; family Taxaceae; genus Taxus; species Taxus chinensis. The sequence continues at coordinate 536,607,530 of CM034156.1, read as the reverse complement.
TTGTATTTATATTTAAAATTTTAAATATATTTACTTCATCACAAACATTAAAAATAAAAAACAAATATTCAAATAAATTAAATAAAAAAAATTGTACAACCGATATATTAAATCAAACATAAAGTGAATATTTAACCGACATACCTTTTCACAAGAAAAGGTTACATACCTTTTAAAACTATGTGTGTGTGTGTGTGTGTGTGTGTGTGTGTGTGTGTGTGTGTGTGTGTGTGTGTGTGTGTGTGTGTGTGTGTGTGTGTGTGTGTGTGTGTGTGTGTGTGTGTGTGTGTGTGTGTGTGTGTGTGTGTAGAGATAGAGAGAATGAAAGATATAGTAAATAAAAGTATCCAAGAAACTTCAAAGTCTCGAAGTTGAAAAAAATTCTCAGATAGAGATATTGTATATAGTACACTCAAATATATGATTGAACATGATAAGTTTTATAGGGATGTGAAGATTAATGAAACAATGTTAAAATATCTCCCATCCATTACCTCTGTAAATGTATTTGAAAATTTAAACTTTTTCCACATGTAGTTCAATACAAATTTAAATGAATATGTTTTTCCAGGGCCAATACTTGAGACAAATGAAGGGAATGTTGTAGATCACAAATCGTCTATGGCCACAAAACCACATAATTCCCAAGATATATGGAATTGATTCGTGTTTGGGTAAACAATTTAAATTTAGATTCTAACAAACTAATTAATTGACCAGAAATTGGAACATCTCCATTGAATGAATATGTGACAGAAAGTGTACTCGCCATGGCTTTTCCAACTCTTTTCCCTGACGAAAGGTGTGATTGGTTAGAACCGCAACTTAAGAGAGTACATCTACATGAATATGTGAAACATATGATACGTTATCGAGATAATCGGTTTGGGTCACACCCTTAGATCTAGATATCTTGCAATGAACAGGATAATGCAAAATCAGTGCTCAAAATTCGTCAAGTAGTATTTGTAAAGAAAATCCTTCAAGAATTACTACATTACAATAAATGAATTACGTGAATACATGGGTAATATGCCAAAATCTCATCTTGTAGATTGATTGATGAGATATAGAACTACATGCTACGTGGAACACATTCCTATTGGGTAAAGTCTCATGCAAAATTAATTAATATTTTGCATCAAATCAGAGCACCAATCATATTCTTTAATTTGAGTGCAGCTGACATGTATCATGGCCAGACCTCCATACACTGATGCCAAGAGCACCACTTATTGATCCACATGAAACACAAAAATGGAGAAGACAAAACATAATTGACCATCCACATATAGTTTCTTATTACATGCACATATAAAACACACTCTATCTGAAAAGAGACTATTGCAAAAGTTATTGCAAGACAAAACATTTCTATGGTGTAGATATGAGTGGCAACATAGAGGTTCTCCGCATGTGCATGGTTTCTTATGGTTACATGAAGCACTAAATATGGACACTTTAGACTGCAAAAATGAAGAACATTTGAAAGCTACTCAAAATTATTTTGATAGAATTGTACATGCATGGAACCCTCGAGGAGATGTACACCAACAAAAAATATATGTAACAAATTCTTAAGCATAATTTTATATTAAAAATTATATAAAATAATTTTGAAGAATATAAATCTGAATTGTTGTGTCTTATTTTTAGGTGTGGAATAATCTGAGTTCACATCCATGCTTGAGGAACACATTGAATATTAATCAAATAGATCTTGAACAAAGACTATGAAGAATAAATTAATTTTGTAGAGCGTCATACAATGTGTAGAGATGGGGCATGTCTACGTAAAAAAAAGTTAGGAAATAAGGTTTGCAGGTAAGAAACTAGTTTTTATTTTAAATTGTATTAAAATTTTATGCATACAAGTATAATGACATAACTTTATATGTAATGCAGGTACAATGCCCCTTGGCCTATAAATCATGAATGATCAAAACTTTATGTAGATAGTGAGACATGGGACAAAAAATACGAGCTAAAAAGAAATGATGACCATGTCAACACTCATGATAATCGTTATGTTTTACAATCATGGCGTGCCAATATAGATTGGCAATATGTTCTCTCAAAACATGCACAGTAATCAATTACATTGCAAAGTATGCTGCAAAATCAGAGAAACGTTCATAAACATATCAACAAATGTTGATGCGTCTTGCAAAATATTGAAAACCCTAGAGTATCCTCTTGTACGAGTATATAGACATCCTATTAACGGAAACTATTATTGAAAGAGATATTGGGGCAATGGAGACATGCCACATGTTGCTAGAACTTCCTTTGGTTGAGTATATTTGAATTTTTGTATCATTGAATGTTGGGCGTAAAGTTTTTAAATTTAGTACTAAAAGAGGATGATGAAAATGAAGCATGCGTGATAAATCAATAATTGATGGATATAAAGGAAAATGTGAATCAACATAACAAGAGAAAATTTTATGCATTGAATGAACTTGTTGCACGAAGCATTAGCAAATAGAGGAGGAAACAATGTTGTTTGCGGCACGAATGATGAACAATTAGAAGTTGAATTATTGATTGCTAAAGGTGCAAGGGTGATGCTTACTACAAACATATGGATAGAAGAAGGTATTATCAATGGGGCTCTTAGGTATGTTCGAAGCATTGTTTACAAAAAATGACCATCACACACAATCAAACCACATTACAAATAGAACTCATATCTAAACAATCCCTTTGAGGTGTACCTACTTGGATTTTATCACCACGGGGAAGCTTACTCATTGTTTTGGCTGAGCATAAACAACTAGTGCATAAATATCAGGTAATCACATGATTGTTAGGAAATAAGGGATAAAATATGCGGAATAATCCCTCACAGAATCGCAACAGTAGAAACTAATGAGCAGAAATTATTACAGATCTCAAATAAAATTACAGAATAAAATAACACAACACAAAGAGACAGTATTTAACATGGTTCACCCAATTTGGGCTATGTCCACCATGAATCACTTGCTCAGATTTTATTACAAGCCACTGCTCTCTCAATACAATACCAAGATCCGTTTGGAGCTATGCTCAACAAACTCTACAGAATTCACATCCGAATTCAAAACACATCTACAATACATTTGCTTGTCCATCTATCATATGCATAAGACCATATAAATAGACAACTGCTTAAGCAGTTTGATACAAAACCGTGGGTATCAAAACCAAGGGAAAAAAACCGTGGGTATCAAAACAATGGGCAAAAGACCAAAAAACCATGGGCCCAAAAACAGCCCATAACGGTTACCCATTACCCATGGGTTAATAAACCACCCATGAAAATTTGCTTCGGGGGCTTCACCCCCGAACCCCCCTGACCCGCTCAGCGGCGAGCGGGACCACTGTAAAAATACCCGGGTGTAACACATAGAAGGTGTACCACACTCTAACATGAAAATAGGCTCCACAAACATAACAATTTCCCACTTGGAGACTGGTTTCCATTCTGAGCAAGCTTCTCAACCCTTCACTGTCATCCGCGAAGGCTAACCAAAGCTGAACATAGCTTTAGTTTATCCCTTGTGGCCACCTTGGTCATCATGTCTACAGGATTCTGACTGGTATGAATCTTCTCCAACTTCAACTTATCTTCCTCCAAAGTTGTCCTGATGAAGTGATATCTCAACTGTATATGCTTTGTCCAAGAGTGGAAAGCAGAGTTCTTAGCTAGGTGTATAGCACTCTGACTATCACTATGCAGCTTACATTCCTCCTGCTTATGCCCCAACTCCTCAAGTAATTGTTGTAACCAAATCATCTCTTTGCTTGCCTCTGTGGCAGCAACATACTCAGCCTCCATCGTTAACAAAGTCACTAGCTTCTGTAGTCATGAAATCCAGCTCACTGCTGTCCCACCTACAGTGTAAATATAACCTGTCATGCTCCTCCTGCTGTCTACATCTCCAGCCATGTCTGAATCTACATAACCACGTAAAGTGGTGTCTGATCCATTATAGCACAAAATTGACCCCATGGTCCCTCTCAAATATCGAAGGATCCACTTTACTGCTTGCCAATGCTCTTTACCTGGATCACTCATAAATCTACTCACAGCTCCCACTGCATGGGAAATATCAGGCCTAGTGCACACCATAGCATACATCAAACTACCAACTGCTGATGAGTAAGGTACCTTGGACATCTGGTTTCTTTCCTGCTCTGTCATGGGACACTGCTCCTTTGATAACTTGAAATGGCCTGCCAAAGGAGTCCCAACCGGTTTAGCATCCTGCATGTTAAACCTGTCTAATACCTTCTTAATGTACTCTTCCTGAGATAAAGTCAACTTCCGTTCCTTCCTATCCCGAGTTATCCTCATACCAAGGATTTTTTTGGCTGCCCCCAAATCCTTCATATCAAAGGATTCACTTAGTTGTTTCTTGAGTACTTTTATCTCCTGCATGTTTTTACCTGCAACCAACATGTCATCAACATACAAACACAGGATAATATAACTTCCATCCTCAAATTTCTTTGTATACACACAATGGTCAGAATGACATCTAATATAACCTTGCTCCATCATGAAGCTATCAAAATTCTTATACCATTGACGTGGAGCTTGTTTCAAGCCATACAAGCTCTTCTTCAGTTTACACACCATCTCCTCTTTACCTTTGACCTCATAGCCCTCTGGTTGCTGCATATATAGTTCCTCCTCCAAATCACCATGGAGAAATGCAGTCTTTACATCTAACTGTTCTAAGTGCAAGTCTTCTGCTGCCACTATTCCAAGAACAGTTCTAATAGAAGTCATTTTTACTACAGGAGGAAATATCTCATCAAAATCTATACCTTGTTTCTGTGAAAACCCCTTGACCACCAACCGGGCCTTATATCTTTTCTTTCCTCCTTCGTCTTTAACTATGTACACCCAGTTGTTCTGAAATGCTCTTTTGCCTTCTGGTAGGTTCACCAAATCCCAAGTTTGGTTCTCCATGAGAGACTTATGCTCCTCATCCATGGCTTGCTCCCACTTCTTACTGGCATCTACCTACATTGCTTCATCAAAGCTCTCTGGCTCTCCACTATCAGTGAGTAATAAATAAAAAAGAGAAGGAGAAAACCATTCAGGTTCTTTCTTACCCTAGAAGACCTCCTCACTGTAGGAGTTTGGGATTCCTGTTGAGTAGGTTCCTGAACTGATTCATGGGTCACTTTCCCATCCGGAAGATCCTCTACCACTGCATATTCTTTCTTGGATTCTTTCCTATTTTCCTACAACTGTTTCTTATACATGTTGACTTTCTCATTAAAGACGACATCCCTAGACCGAATGATTTTCTTGTCCTTAATACTCCAACATTTAAACCCAAAGTCACCACCACCATAACCAATGAAAGTACATTTTTCTGATTTAGCCTCTAGCTTTGTCCTATCATCCTTGTCTATATGAACAAACACTTCACATCCAAAGACTCTAAGAAATGAATAATCAACTTTCTTACCATACCATGCCTCCTCAGGTATGCCTCCATCCAAGGCACTTGAGGGTCCTCTGTTTATCAAGTACATAGTTGTGCTCACCGCTTCTACCCAAAAAGAAAGAGGCAGTCCTGCATGTAACCTCATGCTCCTAGCACGTTCCATTATTGTTCTGTTCATCCTTTCTGATACCCCATTCTGCTGCGGAGTTCCTGGAACCATCTTTTGCCTACGAATTCCATTCTTAGAACAGTAATCATTAAATTCATTGTTGTAATACTCCCCTCCATTATCTGACCTAAGACATTTTAGCTTAAGACCTATTTCATTCTCTACCAAAGCTTTCCATTTAACAAAAGTGTCAAATACATCATATTTGTGTCTAATACAATAAACCCAAACTTTCCTTGTTGCATCATCAATAAAAGTAACACAATAACTTGAACCCCTAAGAGAAGATACCTGAGCCGGCCCCCACACATCAGAATGTACCAGCTCTAATTTACTCTCTTTCTTTGTAGGTCCAACCTTGAGAAACCTTACTCGCTTCTGTTTCCCATATATGCAGTTTTCATAGAAATCCAAACCTGTTTCTGTATATCCAAACAAATTCTTCTTTATGATGTTCATGCCCTTATGGCTCATATGACCGAGCCTAGAGTGTCATAATGTTCTATCTGCATTTGAAGCCACAAGATTACAATCATTAGTATTATTAGTGGTTAAATACAAGGTTCCAACCTTCTTACCTCTTGCCACCACAAGAGCACCCTTGGTAACCTTCCAAGAGTCTGCTGTAAATATCACAGTACAACCATCACTTCCCAACTATCCTATCGATATCAAATTTCTCCTTAATGTAGGCACATGTCTAACATCCTTCAATAGCCATGTATTCCCATTTTGCATCTTAACCTGAATAGAACCTTTTCCAACTATGCTGCAAGGCTCATCATCACCAAGAAAAACATGCCCAAAATCCCCTTGAACATAATCAACAAAATAATGCCTATGTGGAGTAGCATGAAAAAAAGCCCCTGAATCTAAAACCCAAGATTCAGTAATATTATGCAAAGAAAGAATCAAAGCATCCTGACATACATTACCTGATGCCACATTTGCCTCCTTGTTTTCTTCCTGTTGTTTCTTCTTATCCTGAAGCTCCCAACAGTCCTTCTTTGCATGCCCAGGCTTTCCACAATTCCAGCATACAATCTTGTTCTTGGATTTTGACCTTGCCCGATCTTTTTATTTTCCACGGTTTCCTCTATTCTTCTATCTCCCTCTAGTTTCCACTGTCAAAGAATTCCCTGAAGTAGAAGATTCCCCAGAGCATTTTCTTCGCATTTCCTCGCTTAGAATCACCCCTACAACATCCTCAAACTTCAACTTTGAGTTAGCTGGAACCGAGTTACTTACCGCCATTACCAGGCTATTCCAACTCTCAGGTAAAGAGCACAGAATTAATAAAGCCCTAACTTCTTCATCAAATTCTATTGTAACCGAAGCTAGCATATTCACAACCATATTGAAATCATTTAAATGATCTGCTACTGAACTATTCTCAAACATCTTCATATTAAACAACTTTTTCATTAAAAATATCTTATTAGAGGCAGAGGGTTTTTCATATAACTTCCCTAATGCATCCATTAGATCTTTTATAGTCTTTTCCTTTGAAACATTAAATAATATCGAGGATGCAAGACACATCCGAATCGTTCCAAGTGCCTTCTGATCCAACAAATCCCATTCCACATCTTTCATACTCGAGGGTTTGTTCACCTTCTCAGACAGTGGAGTATAAAGATCCTTTTGATAAAGGTAATCTTCCATCTGCATCTTCCAAAGACTAAAATTATGCCCGTTGAATTTATCAACCCTAGATCTTCCATCATCTGCCATAGCTCCCACTCAAGATAAAACTTTCCCTACGATTCAACACTTCAGCAAACCAAACCAGGCTCTAATACCAATTGTTAGGAAATAAGGGATAAAATATGCAGAATAATCCTTCACAGAATCGCAGTAGTAGAAACTAATATGCAGAAATTATTACAGATCTCAAATAAAATTGCAGAATAAAATAACACAACACAAAGAGACAGTATTTAACGTGGTTCACCCAATTTGGGCTACGTCCACCAAGAATCACTTGCTCAGATTTTATTACAAGCCACTGCTCTCTCAATACAATACCCAGATCCGTTTAGAGCTATGCTCAACAAACTCTACAGAATTCACAGCCGAATTCAAAACACATATGCAATACATTTTCTTGTCCATATATCATATGCATAAGACCATATAAATAGACAACTGCTTAAGCAGTTTGATACAAAACCTTGGGTATCAAAACCAAGGGCAAAAAACCGTGGGTATCAAAACAATGGGCAAAAGACCGAAAAACCATGGGCCCAAAAACAGCCCATAACGGTTACCCATTACCCATGGGTTAATAAACCACCCATGAAAATTTGCTTCGGGGGCTTCGCCCCTGAACCCCCCTAATCCGCTCAACAGCGAGCGGGACCACCGTAAAAATACCCGAGTGTAACACATAGAAGGTGTACCACACTCTAACATGAAACTAGGCTCCACAAACATAACAATATCGTTATCATTGCGAGACTGTGGAGTGAGTGGGTAGGCCCCAGTACCATGCCTCATACTAAAACCAACTCATACTTAGGACTTCGTTACCTACGGTCATATCGAGGAATCTGGTCTTAACTTGCAAAAAACCATCCTCAGCAAGCCTCTTTATTAGTTCCCTTAAAAAAATTTATTTCACTTTTTTTTAAATAATAATCAATATAATTAATTTCTTTCTTATATTTGTTTGGTTTTCTTTTCTTTAAGCAACCATCTTTCTTTTTTAGTATTTTGTTTGTTTTTTTCATCATTATGACTAGACAATAATATTGTCTTTAAAACATCACAAATATGACTGATCCATTGTAGTAATCCTTAGAATTAATCTAGTCTCGTATTCAAATTATTTCAAACAAGCCATACCCATTCAAAAAAAATCAAGAATCAACTTAGGAATGTCCATGTTAACCCAACACTAAATCTAAAACATCATAATATCCTTATCTCGACCCTCCACATTTCTTATAGAGAATTCACAAAGTAGTTTTAGAACTCTTATACTCTAATTGAATTCCCCTTGGTAGCTACCTTACTGCCAAAGGTATTTTTATCATTCCCCATATATAGAACATTGTTCATAGTATACCATCGACACTTACGACTATTCAAAACTATGTAATCCTTAAAATAATCTTGGTATAGAACAAGTCACTTCTTACCCCACTACTACTAATATGGATAAATTGATACCTACTTCATCTACTCCTCTCATTGGAGTCAACATTAATACCATTTCATCACATAATGCAACCAAAAAACAATGATGTATGTTATCTACTTCCCCATCTAGCCTGAAGGCTACAAAAAATCATACTACTACATCCCCATCCACATCCAACCATGTACCCTTTACCACTACTTATCATTCTATAAGTTTAGGTTGTGTCCCTCTTCCTAAAAATCAATTGATCACATCTTAACCTATCTCAACACAACAACCTACATCTTCGGTTCAAAATATAGTCATATATATAGCTACATTTATACCTCCTATCAACACGAGTGCCATCGCTAGTACTCTCCCTCTCTCACATCGTCCATCCATTCCTCTTGTCTCACAATATAGTAATATCTCTTCTCAGTACATTACACAACCATCATAGGATCTTGTCAATACCTCTATTCCTCTTATCTATGAATATATTCAACCCTCTTCAAACCCATTGGTCTCTCAATAGACTTAAAATACCCTAGGAAGTATTCCTCGCTCTTAAAATATTACCCTATAATATCACCTATATCAATAACCAAACCATCAAATTTATAATCAGGTCTCTTCTTCATCTTTAAACATCCAACAATCTTAAAATGATCCCATACAAACACTGATCAAAAAAATTACTAGCCCTAAAGTTTCCATTTTGAGTCAAAAAAATATATTTCTTACAAATAAATATGCAACGAGCATATCAATCTATATATATCATTCAAATCCTAGCCTCTACACTGGGAAATCCCAAAATTCATCAAGTTTATAGTAAGGAACCATAACAACATAACTTGGATTTCCATCAAGTGCATTAGCTCATCACTCATGACTAGGATTTCATGTTGAGGACATTTTCAATGTCCTTGACTAAACCCTCCCTTGATTGCTATAATAGTATCCCATAAGATTCCTTTTATTCATTCACACAACTGCACAATTATTTTTAGAAAACTTCTCTAGCAACATCACCAGTAAAATATTTAGCACCAACATGTATGCCATCAAATAATTTGAGGATGATTATGTTTCTTATTTCATCACTATATGGTGAGGGATTATCTACAAACTGTCCTTTTCCCTTCCACAAACTGAGTTGATCAAAAAAAATTATCGATGCTACACGAACCTTATATATCATTAAATCTTCAAATTCATTCCTTTCAAACACTCAATGAGGCATTTACCATCCCCTGGAAGTTATAAATATTAACTCTTGAATATGGTAAAGTTACATTGTGATCTAGAAAATTAAAACCAAAATCCCCTTTCAAAACTTCTTCTAACAACCAAAAATGTAAAGGATCATAAAACATAGTTGCTTTGAAGACCACATTGGAAAATCATTTTGAATATGATCAGTCTTGTCCACAATGTAAATACAAATATTTATTGGAGTCCTATAATGCCATATTTTACAAACTCTTATCATCGTGTATGATTAAGTTCCCCCATCATCAGACCTACCAATTAATCTACATCCAAACCATCATGGTATATAGAAATTGAATATTGCAAATAATATCAAGTCTGAGGAGATGACATTAAATGGTTTCATTTGTTAAGAAATGTCCTCAAAAAAATAATCGATTTAGGTGAAATCAAACTTGATAACCCTAAAACACCTCCTAATAATAGCTTGGGCATGCTCAAAAAACCCTTTCTAAACCACCCCAATCTAATGCTCAACTTCAGTCCAATGTTGTATGGTCTCATCATATTATCAAATACTATCAATGAAATCATAGCTACTCCCATAATTCCCAATGCCTCCACAATTTAAACACCAATCAAATAACACGAATCTTAAATCTCTTCACTACCAATACATTGAGTCTATCCACATCAAATCATCAAAAATCTGTCACATATACTTCTACAAAAACCTCCCCTATCATCCCTCCAAGATCTCAAGAAAAGTAACCCATCATTGAAATTATAAATAGCTCTTTCTAATAACATTTCATTCATCATCAAATATTAAATATTAATAATCCATTACCAAGACCAACAAGATATCCGTATAAGAAGATATAAATCCTACCATAATATCATCAAACTAGTATACCCCAATACATACAATCCCTACCCTCTATTTTTGGGCCACATCCTTCATCTAAAATTTTGATCACCATCATATAATCTAAATTCATTCCTTGACCAACACCTAAACATAGCACACAAAATAAGATCCAAATTCCTTTTAATTCTGAATCATAAAGTGATTTTTAAAATTAATGCACCTCAAGATATTTTACTATAATCCTTGATAATCTTGTCTCATCATTAGTCATAATACTACAACCTAAAAACCCTTTGATCTGTGGGGATCGAAACCTTCTTGATATAACTAAGAGGAATTTCGTATTTATCATTAAGTGTTAGGACACTTTGTTAAGGACTTCAAATCCCTCCATGATATAATCTAAAGTCTCACCAGAAAAGGACTTCTCTTAGCTAAAAAAGACTATCTAATTTTCAACTTTGACATAGTCACACCAAAACATCAAATCAAACCCATCTCTCAAAACCCTAAACATACCAATTCTAAACCATCACTTGACACCATATCCAGTAAAAACAAGGCCTCCTCTAGTAAATTCCCTCTCTTCCAGATTTACATTTTCACTATAACCACAAGATCATGCATGCAAGACTTAAATACCTATAGTCAAAATAGGAAAAATAATTCTTCATGAAATTTTCTATCTAGTAGAGGGAGAATTCCAATACAATATACTACTAGGCTACCCATGGATATGTGGTATGCATTGTGTCCCATCCACATTGTATCGCTATCTAAAATATGAACACAAGGGTAAAACCTTCACAGTTCCCACCAATCACCATCCCTTCAAAGCTTCTCACATAGCCTAAAGACCTAATGATGTTTTGCTTCCATTACAAAGCTCTCAACCTTAAAATAAGATTATATAAGTTCTTCCATCACCGCATCCAAGCTACCAGATAATCACTCCTTCGAAGACATCATGCAATGTCTTTAACTGGGATATTATAGCCTTTTTACTCTTAACACACTCAATATACCTATATCCTATGGGAGACAAGAAAAATAATTTCTTTATGAGAATAATGTTTGAAATGTCATTTCCTTCAGTCCCCCTTTCCTTCGAACATAGTTAGTGTATAAAAACATCACCTACCCTTCATCTCATCTTCGAAATCAACCACTTGCCAAGGGTTTTTTCTCATACTTTTCATTCTTTGATAAACTTTGATTTTGTAAGACATACCTTTATCATTGTGCATGGAAGGGCTTTGGTCCAGAATGATATGAGTAGGTTCCACACTATTTACCCTTTCAAGAGCTACAAAAACATTACAATAAATATATCCTCAAATTCATCATCATCAACCAAAAACCCTCAAACACCCCCATCACCATATTCTTACTCATCCTATAATAACGGTAGTAGTATATCTATTCCTCCTAAAAAATTTAATTAATACAATCACAGTTGGAAAACTACCTTATGAAGCTAATGGTAGATATGAAATTATTCCCCTAACATTACCACACATGATAGAGAAATATTCCCCTATTTTCAGTGTCTTCTATTGTCATGATAACCATTTGATATTTTCTTGTATGGGTGATGGAGACCATTATCTCTAAAATTCCCTTCCTACTAACACATTTACACTTCTTAATGAATGAACAACCAATGTTAATATCAACACATTGTAGGAGTCGTACATTTTCAATATCGGTTATTAATCAGTATCATCATAATAACCCTTCAGGAAGCTCCTATTACATTATCATTAAAACTAAATTTTGAATGCACTAATAACATGACAGAATACGAGGGACTAGTCATAGAAATTTAGATCATTGATTTCCTTAGTGTATAAATTCTTGACATATGGTTACAGGGTAAATTTTAAGACCCCTCTAAGAAATAACCATATATATTACTTGAAAATTTTCTGTAAATGAATTTCAAAATCATGGTGAATTCCATGAATTGAAAGGAAATGTTGTCATCTGGTATCAACTCTTGGATGTATTATTAGCCTGAAAAATGGTAGTAAATGTTTCTTTTGTGCACATGGTAAAGTCAATTTTATTATAATTTTTTCATATTAATATAAATTATAGGAGAATCAACAAAAAATAACTTTTACCTAGATTTCGATGAAATCGTAAGATACATAACCCCTAAAAATTAGCCAAATCAAAATTTAAAAAACCCAAATATTTATGAATTAACAAACATTCACCACTAAAATTTACACTACATCTATGGGCACTCAAAAATAATCATCAATCAAATTAAGGTGACCTATCAATTTGAAAATTAGGTCCTACAAAAATATAAATCCATCATTAAATATTTACTAAAAATCTTTGATCAAACATCATACACTAACATTGATCTTCCCAACATTAATCCAATAGAAGACATTTCATCTAAGTCTTAGTACACACAAACATATGATTACTAGTAAAATAGAAAACTCCCCTTATATCTATCTAGAAATGTAAAAATATCCTTTCAACAATTCACATCTCGACATGTCATCATGGGGGGTATCCTTTACAAAAGAGGATTTGATGGCCTCATCTTCTTGTATCTCAAAACTCTGGAGGTTCATTGAGCTAAAAAATAAGTCCATGATGGAATATGTAGTGGACATTACAATGCTTTAGTTGGTGTTAAACATATCCTATTCTTTGGCTATTGTTGGCCTATAATTAACAAATATTATTGTTATTACCTTTGTCCCTTTTCATAATGGGGGCTTGACCTTATTGGCCTTCTTAACCTTCAATCATCTCAATGACACAATTCCGTCATCACAACAAATTAATATTTTAAATAATGGGTGGAAGGAAGATAAAATCATACAATTAATTTATCATCACATTATTTGTCACTTCGGAATACCTCATAAGATCATCACAAATAATGGAAAATCCTGCAAAAATAAGAAACATCAAAAAATTGTGATAGATACAATATAAAACTTATCTTTTCCTAACCTTACTATAGATAATCAAATCCTCAATGTGAAGAATCTAGCAAAAATCTTAGCCAAAATCTTACCAAAACTATTGATCAGGATGATAAGGATGGAATTCTTCAAATACCATTCCCATTATAGGCATACCAGACTAGATATTGTACCCATATAGGATGACATTGTTCTCTTAGTTTGGTACACACAAACATATGATTACTAGTAAAATAGAAAACTCCCCTTATATCTATCTAGAAATGTAAAAATATCCTTTCAACAATTCACATCTCGACATGTCATCATGGGGGGTATCCTTTACAAAAGAGGATTTGATGGCCTCATCTTCTTGTATCTCAAAACTCTGGAGGTTCATTGAGCTAAAAAATAAGTCCATGATGGAATATGTAGTGGACATTACAATGCTTTAGTTGGTGTTAAACATATCCTATTCTTTGGCTATTGTTGGCCTATAATTAACAAATATTATTGTTATTACCTTTGTCCCTTTTCATAATGGGGGTTTGACCTTATTGGCCTTCTTAACCTTCAATCATCTCAATGACACAATTCTGTCATCACAACAAATTAATATTTTAAATAATGGGTGGAAGGAAGATAAAATCATACAATTAATTTATCATCACATTATTTGTCACTTCGGAATACCTCATAAGATCATCACAAATAATGGAAAATCCTGCAAAAATAAGAAACATCAAAAAAATTGTGATAGATACAATATAAAACTTATCTTTTCCTAACCTTACTATAGATAATCAAATCCTCAATGTGAAGAATCTAGCAAAAATCTTAGCCAAAATCTTACCAAAACTATTGATCGGGATGATAAGGATGGAATTCTTCAAATACCATTCCCATTATAGGCATACCAGACTAGATATTGTACCCATATAGGATGACATTGTTCTCTTAGTTTATGACACTAAATTTTTTCTTCGTCTCAAAGTTTAGATTCCATATCTCCACATCTATCTTTGAGACCTCATATTTGATGAGAATGTTTTTCAAGAACACCTATCATAGCTAGAATTGTTAGATGAACATCATTTAAATACACTAAAATACATAAAAATCTATCTTTAACGAATCAAATATACATATAAAAAACATCTTAGACAACATGACTTTAATTTTGGTGATCTTATTTTCAAAGGGAATCAACATGTCACTAACATGGAAAAGAGTAAACATGGGAATTTTTCTCTAAAATATATGGGACCATATATTATCACTCATAAATATGGGTCTAGGGATTTCTATTTATCCTCTCTTGATTTTAAACATGAAAAAAATCCTCTTAACTCCCTGCAGTTGTGGCCATTCTATTGTTAACATATCCACTCATGAGACTTTATTCGTACTAAGGTCCCCATCCATCTCCTTACACATCCTATCAATTTTTTAATGATATGCATTTATGTGGTAATCCATCAGCATACCTGTCATGATCTTGATTATGGGCACCAAAATTCTAATCATAGCATTTACTGCATGGATAAGTTCCCTCCTCATGGTAAGGAAACCCCACAATCATTACTCTCACCATACCTGATCTTATCTTTTTTAGAAACATGAAAATAGTATACGTGTAGCTTGCATGTTCTCTGATCCCCTTCTAAGTGGTTACCAAGGCTCTCCCTTAGCTCAAAAAAAATAAAATAGCTTTGGGATGAATACAATCAAAATATAGTTCGATCCCTCAAAGGATGGATATCAAAGGAAAAATGATAAAAAATGAAGTTTTAGACCACTCCCTCGAGGGATGACTACTATAAAATTGAAAATTCAATAAAAATCATAGATCACTCCCTCAAAGTATGGCTACACAATCAAAATTACATATCAAAAATGAATTCCCGCATTTACTAACTTGTCCCATATATAATATAGATGCAATAAAACATTGGGAACTATTTAAATAAGAACCCATTTCCCATGTTGGATACATGTAAACTTTTCCTATGTTGAAAAAGGATGGATATAGTTATTTCACACCTATTTATGATCATAGTATTAATAACCATTACAATTCATTGTTAGTATTAATCACAAGTCTTCATATGTAGTAACATGTGTATAAATTATTTTACCATCATACACTATATATGTCCAAAATAGTAAGGAAGCAAACAACCCACGTTATTTTCTTATCCATTATATAATGCATTAATCAGACAACAAGATCATCATTTTTCACAACCATATCCAAGATCATAAAAATGACATCATACATCTCTAATATAGAAACATACATTTTACACGCCTCCATAAAAAAAAATTCATAACAAAAATCCTTAATTAAATCATCCTCAAAAATATACATTTTAGATTTAATATAACACATTTCAAAAATTCCAAAACTCAAGAGATAACTCAAACACTAAAAGCATGTATGTATGTATGTATGTATATATATAATCAAATTCTTCATGAGCATCATATGTCATATATCTATACACCATCAATAAGGGATTATAAAGAGACTCTACCATAAAAATATCATCAAATAAATAAATATATATAACTATACAGTAAAATGAATTTCCATCAATTGTAAAATCCCTCTCGTGTTACTCCCCTAATCCCTACCTAGTTGTTTATCTGACCCTTTATATGGTTCGCTATCTAGACCTCAAGATTCCTAACCTACACTCTGAACACTAGATAATGGATCCCCCTGTTAACATGTTAAAAAATCACCATAGTGAGGCTCATCAAGAAGCCAATGACTTATAATATCCTCATAGTACTGAAACATGTCACCTAGTTCCTAATAGTGAACTATGATCACATTACCTGTTGGACCCATATTTTTTCCCATTTAAGCTCTAGATGCCTAAATATCATATCCTCATAATTACATACCTTTCACTCTGAGAGCCTTCCGCAAGGAATCTATACATGTCTCTATCATCTCACTCTTTTGTGAGATCTATATGTACAATAATTACTTATTGATTTAAATGATCTTATACACCATTAACAATGTCCCATGCCTTTATGGCACTATCCCTATCGGTGATTATTTTGATCCACTCAATCAATAATGTAGCCTTCTCCACCTATAATCTCAGTTTGGTGGAATCCAATAAGAACATTAAATCATCATCATCCCCTACCTCACTACCACCACACCCTGTGGAACCTCCACATGGGATCGCATCAACATTTAAAATCTAACTTCCCTTGCAACCATGAAACATAAGCCTTTATCATTGTAGCATCATCATGTCCTACCACTTCCCCCTTCGCATCCACTCTCTTTGTTACCCCCTCATCATCATCTATACACACTACCTCCTATACATATGGAAATGCCACATCTAAATCTCCATCATCACATATGTAAGCTACCATTTCCTCTAGCACATCAGAAATCATCCAAAATTATCTCCTGACACAACCAAACCTATTAATCTCCCACGTATCCTCTCTCCAACCTCACACCCACCCATTATACAACATGACTTATAGCTCCCTCATTGTATGAGGCCATATTATAAAACCCATGTAGGTCCTCCAAATGACATCATCATCTTATAATCTAGCTGAGAGTTGTCTATAATGGATTTCAACCTTGATGAGCCCTCTGGTTGTATGACCTGATTACCACCTACTAAAACTGACTAAATACTTCAAATTAATCCATCTCATATATGGCATTCCCCTCATATGATCCATTCTAATGTTCTCATAGACCCAACACTCCTGTAAATATGATATGTCAAATACAAATATTTATCCTATAATCCATGAAAACAACTCCTTTTATACCTTATTTAACAAATATAAGCTTTAGTAAAATCGTAAGATATTTTTTATTCATAATGCAGTAAATAAAGTGACAAAGTACAAATCTGACCTAAGCAATAAGAAAGTGAACATTAAAACCTTAAGTGCAAGAGAAGAAAAGAATACTTGAATGATTTCACAACTAATCCCAAAGTATGAAAAACTAGAAAATTGATTAACAAGAGGAGGAAAGTGTTGCAACCAAGCTCAAAATATTATGCAACCACCGGATCTTCCTTGACTAGGGAGCTTGGATCAGGTCAGTGGTGCTTGGACATTAGATCCCTTTTTTGGGCACTTGTGACTGTGAAAAAGGTTGAAACCTAATTTCTTCTATGTCACAGTCTATTTTTTGGTCTTCATTGTTTCTCACATGTATGTTGCACTATGCCCACAGAATTCACTTGTAACCTACAAAGCATAATTCTACACCTACAAAACCCAAAAACACCTAAAATCCTAAAAATAAAAGGATGCAAATGGGGAGTCAGAATGATCCCATAGGTTACCTAAATAATTTAAATTATGATTGATAACTACATTACATTTCAGAGTCCATGTAGTTCTCGTGTGTATTTACAACAATCGTACCCTAGGTGGATCTTGTGCAAGATGCATTTGATGGTGAGAAATAATTAGATGTAGCAATATAGATAGATATGTGGATGGAAAAATTATCTTCCCCTCCTATGCGTGTATGTAGAAAATGTAGTACCTTGTCCCTTGAATTATTTCTATATGGATGCTTTGATGCTCTCAAAATGCCTTTGGATTGAACCTTAGGTGATAGAAATAGATGCTTATATCTTGGTCCTTTATTATGGTCACATAGCTTTATATTTATATTATTCCCTTATATTAATTTCACAACTAACAACTGAAAGGCTCACCCATAAGAAAAATATGTCCGAAATATAAAACATGCCAAAGAATGACGAGTAAGATACAAAGAGGTCGGGGTCACCCAAAAGGATGGGGGCGTCTGGTAGGTGGTTTCTTGTATGGGAAATAGTGTATAGATTGATAAAAGATAAAGTAGTAAAGAATTGACTGGGTTGTAGAGTGTAAGAGGCCAAGAAGAAGACATTTATAAAGAATAAATGCCCAAGACAATTAATTTCTAGTTTTATTTCTTAAGAATCATATGAGTAGTAGTATGTGATTAGCATCTAGAAATGTACCCAAAGTGCGTGATTTAGTGTTTACATTTTCCCCCACTTTATGTTTTTCAGTGAATACGTGATAACATAAAGTAGATAAGAGATGCGTACTTGATTACCATGTAGATTGATTGTGTAAATTTTCTAAGGAGACAAGAAAAAGCATGGAGTGATAAAAATGAAGAGTTGAAGCTAAGATAGGAAAGAGGAAGTGACCTTAGGGTGAAAATCATATGAGTTGTGTTGTGTTGTACAAATTTTTGTTGTCACTTGAATTTTTCTTAAGACTTCTACTTCTTATAAAGATGGACCTATAAAAAAGAGAAAATGAGTATCCAAAGTCATGTGTAGTGAAAACTATGTAAAAATCACGTTAAAGTTTGTAAAAATGTGCAACAATTGTAAAAGTGACATGTGGACCTTCTCTGTGATGAGTAAAAGGATAGAAATGATCCTAAAAATTCTATATAAGAATGATTTTTTCGGGCAATCTCATGCCAGGAATGAGTATTTTTGGCGATCTAACGCCAAGTGCAAATTTCTTAGCAATCTCACACCAAAAAAGAAGAATTTTTGGCGAGAAAGGTAAATTTTTATTCTATAACCCTGAATTCTCAATGATTTATATAGCACTCCAAATATTGTGATACTAATTTTTCAAGTTTGATCCATTTAAATCTAGTTCAATCCAATGAAAAATAGAAAAATGGAGATAACATACATGTTGATTGTTGGAGGACTGTGGTTGTTTTGTGAAAGAAACTATATTTACTACTTGAAATTGTGATAATATGATAAAATAATTGTAACTGCCCCCTGGTCATAGGTTCTGAGGAAAGTTCAAGAGTGCTTAGGCACTAATGTTTAGAACTGGGTGCTAGTGTATGTGCAAAAATTAAGAACCAAGTCAAATTTTAGGTCGTTTCTAAAATTAAAAAACTTTGTCTTTTGTACTGAACTGTATTATACTATGTCTATGAACTAATGTATGTGGTGACTAATTCACCCAATGTATGTTCATGTCCTTTTGGGTGCATGCGACATTGTTAGGATAATTTTTCCTAAAAGAGGACCCGATGTACATCTGAAACTAATGCCATGCAGGGGGGAATTTACATGTTAGAAACAAAGACACATAAACAAAGTGGCTGGAAAACATGTGTTAGTGCAATCAATGAAAATACACATAGAAAATAATGTGTAAGCTAGAAAAAGAAGAAGACAATGTATACCACAAAAAGTGGTTTCAAACATGGGACATCCCTCACAATCTCGCAAGACAATCAAGGACAAAATTTTGAAAAGAATACAAGTTGTGAACAAGAAATACATAGGGAACTTCCCATAAACAATAACATACAATGAAAGACAATGGAAAATAGTAGCAAGCAAAGTATCAAATAACCATGGTAAAAAATAGTCCTTTAAAACAATTGCTACACATGAAGCACCTGTTAGCATGTTATAAAGATATAAATTATGTAGAGATGTTTATATATCGATGAACTAGTGTGCTAGTAGTATAAAACAAAACGATGGCACATGTAGTGTGGACGAAAGTTGATGTCCCTAGGAGCCTCATTCGGACTAGTAATATGTACAGTGTCAATCATTTGTGTTGCATGCAAGGATATGTAGAAAGTATATATTAACAACTAAATACCAAGCGAATGTGTATGTGTGTGTAGAAAAGATAAATACATACAAATTATCTCTCTATAATTTTTAATAAAGTGTGGATGTAGGCATAAGTAAGATTAAATGCAACCCAAATATGTAGTATGTTATGAACGAGATGAAATTGAATGCAATGTGCCTCTGAGGTGGATGTGTATGTTGAGATGAGGTTCATTTATAAAAGACCCCTCGATAGTAAAGAATGATCCATATAACAAGATTGTGCCATCAAGAAATGGTTTTAACTTGTGCACTAGAAAGATATGATCTATGACTCATAGATCATAGAATGTAGAAGTGGTTATTTTCATTTCAGATTGAGACCCTAATAAATTGAGTATGAACTGTGGAACTAGAGTGTTTCATAGGGTAGTATGATGTAAGAGAATGTGATGCTAGAAAGATGTATCATAAAATAATATAGTGTTAAATGTGTCGCATGTATGATGTGAGGTTAATGAATGCTAGCATTCCCTCAACACTCAAGAGTAAACTGTATGATGAGAGTGCATCATAGGGTAAATATAATACAATTGTATCAAGATGTGTAATATGTGTGTGAAAGACTTGATTTGAAGTTCCAAGAAGAAAAGTAGAAATGTGAGAAACATGATACATTTTGAAGCGAAAGAGTAAACATGGTTCCCCATGTGTGTGATGTGAAGAAGCTATCTGATAAGAGTGAAGGAAAATGGCCCTCCACCTGATGCTTGTAGTGATATAGGTGCCTGACCATGCTCTAAGACTGGCGTTGTATGGGATAGATGATGTATGATCGTTGAATGAGACCTATGTTTATGAAACCTTAGAGGTGATGAATACCGATGTGAAGGAGATCGAGGAGGTGATGTGCACTTATGCAAAGAAGGTCATAGAGAAGGTAAAGACCTATGTAAAGGATACCATGGAGGTGATATATACCTATGTGAATCAGTCATTTGAGTAGTGAACCTAGAGTGGTTTGATGGACTAGTGGACCAATGATACCGAGTAGGTTGTGGATAGGAGAGATAGGAGTATATTGTGCTTTAGATTTGAGTGGTCTAGGGGACCTAGATGCTCTAGAAAGTGCAAGAGAAATCTCATGTAGAGGATGGGGAAATGGAGAGGATGGTGGAACATCTTGGATATACATAATTTTCTTATCATGAATTAACTAAAAACATACAAAAATGTGCATGTAAAAGATAGGCTATGTATTGCGGAGCTAAGGAAGACCTAATAGTAGGTCATAGCCTTTGATTGAAGGTGCCAAAATGAATGGAAGAAGCATGTTCATAGGACCAACTGTGATTGGAATCTTGACATAACGAAGGAATTTAGGGATGTGATATAATATTTGTGAAAGTGGATGATTAGTAGCAATGAGAAACACAATAGAACACACACACAAAGGAGATGATGACCTGATCATAGTATTTTTCATAGCATGAGATCTGATGGAAGAATTGATACGAAATGTATTAGAATAGAATGAAGCATGATATTTTTATCATAGAATGTAATGAGTGGTGGAGATGTTTCAGCATGTCTAACTAGATAATCAAGATCTCTCGATGAAGGAGTAAGAACTATGCGATATGTATGATTAGCTGAAGAATCCACCGCTTTCTTTTCATGCTTAGGAAGAGGATCATAAAAGAATTTGAGTTTTTTATTTTCATTAACTGACTTATATGTCAAAGACTCATGGATCTTGATTGTGTTATTGTTGATGAGATCTTGAATAATATGTCTAAGTTTTAAATATCGATTAGTTGAATACCCAACTCATTGAAGAAAATCACATTTGATATTTTCATTATAATTGTGGCCCTTAGGACGAGATTAATCTAAATACAGTGGAGGTGGAAGCGTAATAAGATTTCTCTCAATTATTTTTGGTAATAGAATATGTGGGTCACAAGGAAATTTTGTAAATGTACACTTTGGAGGTTTCCATTGAATATTTTTAGGAGTAATAACATCCTTAACAAATTATTTTTCTTCAGATGTCTTGGTAGATGGCTTGAAAGTTTGTTTTCTTTGAAATTTAGTAGAAGATGAAGCTTGATCATGATATTTGAGATTTCCCATAGATAAGAGTTTTCTTTCCTATAATTTAAGAGTATGACATGATTGATCAAATGATGGAGAGGTCTCAAAGATGATGCTCTCCTGTAAAGGAGGTAAGATACTTTAGAAAAATAAGTATTGAAGTTCATAGTCTATGAGTACATTAGACACCATAGCTAAGTTGTTCTTATATTTTAAAACATAATTCGATAGATGTTCATTATATCCCTTCTTGATTTGTTCCAATTGAGTGTAGGAGATATTTGAGTTGATATTGATTGAAAAATGTGTGAGAAAGGCATTGGCCAAATGCGTAAATGATGATACTGGATGGACAGGTAGATCATGGGACCAACACATTGCATAATCTTGAAGGCTTCAAGAAAATATCTTTGCTAATAATGTATCACCATCCACATAATCTAGATATGCTACATGAACTAATCAGAGATGATCCTTAGGGTTGACATGGCCTTTGAAGGTTGGTAGCTTAGAGTTGACAAAATTTGGAGGAATTCAAAAGGCTGAAATGGCGGGTGTGAAAGGAGTGTGAAGGATTGAAGTGGAATCAAGACATGGAGATGCACAATAAGTCATGAGTTAAATTTGATGAATTTGAATATGAAAATTCTGATATAGAGAAGTTAAATCAGGAGTGTTTGAGGAAGATCCAGGTTTTACATTAGAAACATTAGGTTGAATGATGGTAGATGTAGTGATAGGGGTGGAAGTAGGAATATTAAGGGGTTGAGTGGAGGACATGGAATCCAAAGAAGAATCGATAATGTGTGCCAAAGAAATATCTTGAGAGGTTTTAGAAACAATCAAGGCATGTAAAATATGTGGAAGATGGGCGAGATTGTTACACAAAGCTTGACAAAAATTGGTAAGATTGTCTAATTTCTCTTTATCAATTTTGGTGTCTTCATCATATGATTTATCAATATCAGATGTTTCAATGTCATGAAGAGGTGGATTTTGAGAGGTGGAAAAAGTGTTATCAAATTCAGAAATTGATTTAGAATACCTATGTGTAGACAGAGGGAGTTCTAGATGCTCAAAAGACCCAAAAAACCACTACATGTGACATGAATAAGAATAAAACCCTAGAAAGAAGGTTGGAGTCAAGTAATGGGTTCACCAAATGATTTACCAAAAATAAGGTTTTGCAAGACCCTAAGATATTTCGGACTCATAATGCAAAAAATAAAGCGATAAAGTACATATATGACCTAAGTAAATAAAGCAATAAATTACATATCTGACCTAAGTAATAAATTAATCTCGAAGTATGTTGGACTAGAAAACCAATGAACTAGAGGAGGAAACTATCACAACTAATTATCTAGAGGACATTTTGATTTGAAATTGTTCCCTAAACATCCCTAAACCATTAATTAATGATAGAACATCTCAATATTTTTCCAACGATATCAAGAAATCGAAAAATGAAGTTCAGATGTAGAATTTATCATAGGTCAAAGATGGTTTAAAAATGGGTCAAACTTGGTCAACTAGCCAATCTGAGCGTAACACATGGTAGAAGTGAAAAAATTAGAAAATTGTCAAAATGTGTTTTGAACGAAGGTCTTCATCACTTATAAACGGATGGGTGGGCCCCACTATTTGTTGGCTCGGTTCCCTCAACCTGGGTCGACACACTTTTTTCGAGGGGTTCCTTTGTTGCCTTTACTTCATATTTACATTGTCACAAATTTCATTATATAGGCCACATTGTTCTATTATATCATACATTTTAGTCTATTATTAGAGGGTTATATATATTGTGTTTGTATTGCATTGCAATACTCATCAAATGGCTTAATACATGGATCTTTATATATATCATGCCAACCTCCATTCACCATTCAAACCAACATGACCGATCAAGCATTAGCACATGGTGGATCAACTCGCCATTACGCGGTATTTCCCAACTCAGCTAGACTAGCCACAACATAACTATTAACCCAATACATGGGCATCCAAAATGATGATAAGCGTGGCCATAGCCACAACAGAAGGGGGAAGTAAAATATATATTTTAAGGCTTATCCTAACTAATTCAACACATGAATATGGGATAATTCCAAATTTGGGTATGAAAATTCCATAAAGGGTTGTTACGGTGGTTAGAATCCCAAAAAACCAGGATTCCAAAACAACAACTTGTCATTGCACCACTATAGCTTGCTAAGCGATAAACCAATTTCACTGGCTTTTAGACTAAAATTTTAGGAGGATTGTGCAAGGAAGAACATGGAATTTATTTGAAAATTGAATTTTTTATATTCTTAAATTCCAAATCAAGTCTTCGTGTAAAGTGGAGAGTTCTGCAAAATTCCAAGATAATTCTGATGATATAATTCTCTGTCCAATTTGGATTCCGTAAAACAATTTTATAAAGCATTTTGTGTAGCTTTTGTTGGTGAAATGAAGGATGCTCACAAGTTCTTAGAGCTCATGAGTTCTTAGAAGTATTTTGGCAGGTTTATCAAGATTCATTTCTTTGATTTTTAAAATTTAATTGTATTTACAAATCTTAAATTAATAGATCGGTTCTGAAACGAATTGGGGGACATCGGAATTTCAAACCCCATAAACAACCCTCTATGTTATATTGATGATTTTACTTTTTAGTATCTAATGATTTGTAGTAATTAAGTTCATAATTCGAATGTGGATGGAAAGAATTGATCAGTAATTGACAATTTTGGGAAATTAGGGAAATTGGGTAAAATTGAATTATATAGGATTTGATCAAATAGTAAAATAAGGTAATTTAATTCATTTTCGGATCAGTCCTAAATCAGACTAAAATAAAATTCTAATTAATTTGGGACCAAATAATATTCTAAAAAATTAGTGAATCTTTAATATCCTTATAAACAGTAAAAATTTTTATTAAAATGTGTTCACAAATCAAATGAGCTCAAAACATTGTGCAACCACTGGATCTACTTCGATTGAGGTTCCTGGATTAGGTCAGGGTCATCTAGTGTACAAGATATCATCTGTTGGGTGCCCCGTGACTATGAAAGTTCTTGGAAACTGGTTTCTTCTATGTCGTAAGATGTTCACTGGTCTTCATTGTTTTTCTCCTGTGTATCACACTATACCCACAAAATTCTCATGTGACCTACAAAGAGAAAGATCACCTACAAAATCCAAAAACAAATCAAATCCCACAACAAAAAATATGCAAATGGGGAGTTAGAATGAACTTGGCGGTCACCTGACTAAGTGAACTTACGATGAAGTGTTACACTACATTTCAAAACTTCATGCAATTCTCATGTGTGTTTACAAGAATTTTGCCATAGGTGGCTCTTGTGCAAGATGCACTTGATAGCGATCAATAACTAGATGTAGCAATGTAGATACATGTGTGGATGGTAAAATTAACCTCCCCTCCTATGGGTGTATATAGAAAACTTAGTCCCCTTATACCTTGAGTGATTACTATAGGGATGCTTTGATGCTCTTGAAATGCCTTTGGATACAAGCTTAGGTAATAGTAATAAATTCTTACAATTTGGTCCTTTATTATGGTCACATATATTTATATTGATATGATTCCCTTGTTTCAATTTCACAACTAACTAAAAGGCTAACCCATAATAAAACAAGATTCCCAAAAGATAAAAGATACCCAAAAGAGGTAAGTAAGATACAAAGAGATTGGGGGAACCTAGAAAGATGATGGCACTTGGGCGCTAGTGTTTAGAGTGATAAAAGATTAAAAAATAATTTAAAGCATGAACTAGGTTGTAGAGTGTAAGAGGTAAAAAAGAAGACATTAACAAAGATAAAAATGCCCAACTCAAATGTTAATGGCTAGTTTTCTTGCTTAGGAATCATAGGAATAGTAGTATGTGATTAGGAACTAGAAATGTACCCAAAGTGCATGATTTAATGTCCACAATACCTATGCTAACAAGGTAGTGTTCCACATAATTTTCATCATGTAGTTCATCATATCAGCTAGAAATCCTATCAACATCCATGAAAATCTACCCCAGACTAAGTTTGGTAAAGCATAATAATTTATCCTCATAATCATCCTCGTCACTAAGGACCGACCTTCCTCCTCATCAATATATAATGATTTATATGAAAAACCCTTTGAAGTGTAAACCACATGAACTACATTATCACCATATAACTATGCTGCATCATAGTGCCTTTACCCCCCTTGATGCAACCTAGAATTTAGCAATACAAACCCAAGCGTGCTAGCACATCACTCAGCCTAGACTAAGTGCTCACCTGAAGCACGCAAAGTTACCAAGTCCCTTCTTAGGGTTGTTGTTGTACAATATGTTAGCATGATGAATACTTTAATCATTCAAATCTATAGCTACTATATCTTCCCAATTGTGCATATTCAGATCTAGATATAGAGAATAACAGTATTAATAGATAACCATAATGAAATCAAGCATACAATACTGAACTGTAACATGATAACACCTTGATTCAGTCCATAACCTCCATTCTATTAATTTTAGTAAATAAACATAAGATTCATTACAATAACACCAATATATGCTCATGCATGTAATAGATTTAGCAACATAATCTCACTATATTTTAGTTCTCATACCTGTATACTCTATCTCTATCTCCATATATATATATATATATATATATATATATCATATCTATATATCTCTCCCTTTTTACTACGCAGTTCAACACATACTTATAAGCATGGGGACTTTCCCTTCACCGCTTATCTAATCCCAAAATAGGTCGCATGTTATTATTAGCCATGCGCCGTTACAAAAATAGCCACACATGCAAGTGCGCTAACAATAGAATACTCTTAGTTAACTGATAGTGGTAGATCTATTCCTGGAATGTGTCCATACAAAGCACTTCGTATCTGATCATCCAAAAATAGCCAATGCATGACGCGCAAGTCTTTAGTTAGTTTGAGTTCTTCGCACTCTATCTCCAAAAATAGATCATTGTCATGAAAACGGCTAAGTTCT
Organism: Taxus chinensis; assembly: GCA_019776745.2. Classification (NCBI taxonomy): domain Eukaryota; kingdom Viridiplantae; phylum Streptophyta; class Pinopsida; order Cupressales; family Taxaceae; genus Taxus; species Taxus chinensis. The sequence goes on along the minus strand of CM034156.1, from coordinate 536,580,033 downwards.
GAACCTGTTTCTATTCTTTGCACGTGCTATCCTTTTCAATACTTCCACACCTTTGAATGTGCTTTTTCCTCCCACATGAACCTTTTATATTCTCTTCACTAAGTGTCAGATTCTGACTGGTCAAAATTAACCCACACTAGTTTCATTGTTGCCTCTGGTAATGGTTGTCTCCAAAATAAATCAAAGAACATGGATAGAAGAATAGAAATAATTTGGATAAATGAAATAATGCCTTCAACTTGTTGTATCTTCTTTTACAACTGGGATAATCAATTCTAGATATTCCTCTTTTATCTCTTGCCTCTAAGGTTTGCCAGTCACTGAGCGTGGCCTCTTCTTTCTCTGGAATATCTACTGCAATTGATTCTAACTCATCCCTTGCAATTTTTCCCTTCTCATTCTATAAGACCAACATGAGGCTGGATATGCCAGTCATTCTCCCTTCCAATAAATCCATCTTTTGAGCGATTAGTTTTCCAAGCTCATCCAGCCTTTCCCTATGTGGTTCTTGAGCTGCTGTAAGGGCCTCGCGCTTCTTCTTAACAAGTACTAACCATTCTACACATGGCCCAATGTCTCATCCTTTATTTCCTTCAGGACCTCATTGTCTTCTAAAATGGTCTTGGTCCTTATAAAAGCCTCTAGTGCTGTACAAATTTTCAGCGCTTGATCCACCTTCATGAGTTCCCCCTGTAAGCTTTGAAGCAATCTTTCATATGATGCAATCCCCTACATCCCTAAAGCCTTTTCTCATTATTCTTCCTGTGCTCGATCCTTTGGCTCAGGTATGAGCAGAGGTTCATCTTCAAGTGTTAATTCCACCAATGTACTTACATAATGTATAACCGAAGGAAACGTCTTGGGTACCTTTAGCTCTAAGTGTCACCTAGCCTTCATGACATTTTCACCAATCTCCTCTTCCATGCGGATAAACAAAACGTTCTTCTTCTCATGCCAAGTCTCTTTCCTACTTTAGGCACGTTATCTCCTCATCCTTAGTCTTGATATCTTCCTGTTAGCACCCTCATTATAGTATTTTTATCCATATTCCACCATGCCACTTCTGTCAAGACTTTTACCAAAGCATTGCTTACTTGTTCATCAGACATAACAGTAGGATTTACGGTTATGTTTCTGGCCTGAGGTGTCTTTTTCAACTTCCTTGACATGCATGACTCCTCACATACATCAAAATTTGGTTCATCCATGTGTGTGTGCATCAACCATGATAATTACTTTCTTGTGCGTATTTTCGCCATGTCCTCATCCATTAATTCACAACCATATAACTCCTTTTATGTCATTGTGCTCTGGAAGTGGGCACGGAAAAATTTACCTATGTCCTCAGCGTAGACCATGGCTAGTGGAATGTATTCCCCACTTGTTCTTTTTTATATAGGCTACTTAGGAACTTAGGACTTCAAGATTTGGAACTTGTGTTACTATGTCTTAATAAGTCTTTGTTGATTGTCTCTTCTACCTCTTTTTCTTCCTTCTGTAATTGAGTAAGTCAAAACCCTAATTGGAATCTCCATGCCCTAGTGGAAATCATGTGCCCTAACTTGTTTTGTAATGTGTATAATTCACTCAAACCCTTCTCCTATGGGAACGCAAGCTTCTCCCATGCACAACCCTTCTCTCCACGTTTGGTTTCACACTATTCACACCTCAACATGATTTCTTGGATTGTTTACACTTAACCCTTTTCAAACCCTTTTCAAATTATCTCAATTGCAACGATAAAAATGAACTCACATCTTTTCCTTATATAGAATCTCAAAAAGTTAGTTCATTTATTTCTCCTCCACGTAATAACAATCCTCTCTCACTAATTGACCATTTTCATTATTTCCGAGCAGTACATCTTCGTACCCAAGCTATAACCTTCTAGCACACCCTTCTACCTTTTAGCTGTAGACTTCTCTTCAACGCATGCCCCCATACACCTGAGTACCTCATCACTATGCCTTCCACTGGTAGTCTTTCTGGCCTCTGTTTACCTCGTGTTATACTTATTTCTTCATTCATCTCTTTCTATGGTCCCCATGTCTAGAAGCAATCTCTATTTAGATTTTTTTCAATTCTTCAACCTTGAATAGCACCCATAGATAGTTCCTTTTATGTGGAATTATTTTCAATGGTCCTCTACCTGGTTATCAAAAACATACCCCACACTAAGGGTATGTACAGTCTTCTGTGCATAAAATTTCTACAAATAGTAATTATATTCTGGTGCGTAAACGTGCTTATTACACAAGAACATAAACTAAATTGAAAAATCATAGCAAAAAAGAAGGAAATACATTAAGGAAATAAACAATTGAAATTCTAATCTAGATGGCAACACTGCCTTATTACAAACACCAAGAAGACTTATTTATAGTAGGGCTTCATCCTACTCCTATTAAAATAACAAGGTAGCCGTGTTCCATCAAGTGCTTATAACTGGAAAGTGCCTACTTAAAGGATGTAAGTGATAACATACGGCCCCAACCAATGTAACTTAAGTTTTCATGGATGGTGCAAGAACTTAGAGTCGTAGAGAAGCACCATTTGTCCAATCTTAAACTTCTTATCCCTTATGTGCCTATCATGTCATGCTTTATGCCCGTGGCCTTTTCTTGCTTCTGACTCCAATGTGCTATGGCTCATCTCTCATCTAGCTTGATCATATTTTCAATCCATTCTTCTAAATCTTGTCTCATCAACTAGACCTCCAGCGCATGTGTGATACGTAAATAAGGTAACATGAATTCCATAGGAAGAACAGACTTCTGCACTAAACACTAACTGAAATGGTGTGGATTTGTTCAACCTCTTATAATTTGTTCTATATGCCCAAAGTACAGAAGACACTTTATCATCCCATTCCTTTCTTCCAACATCACAAATTTTTGTCAAGGTCTGGCTCAAAATCTTGTTGAAAGCCTCAATAGTTCCATTTTCCTGAGGATGGTAAGGTGTAGTCTTATGGTGTGCAACCATAAACTCATCTAATAATATCCTTATTATCTCATTCAAAAAGTGTGTGCCCCTATCACTTGTCAAACTTAGAGGACATCCATATCATGTAAGAACATTTTCCCTTAAAAACCTAGTTGTTGTAGCTATCGTACAATCCTTTGTACATGCTACTTCTGCCCACCCTGTAAGATAATCTGTGCAAGTAATGATGTAGCACGATCCAGCTCTTTGTGCGGCCAGGGAAATAGGTCCTACAAAGTCGATAGCCCATTTCACAAATGGTTCTACACTAGAAATAGGTCTCAGAGGCATTTCATCTTATTGTTCCTATACACTAACAATGATCACACGCCTTGCAATACACCTTACAATCTTTATACATGGCCTCCCACCATAATCCAATGAGTACGATCTTCCATGCAGTAGCATCACCTACATAATGGCCACCTGTGATACCACCATGAGCCTCCGCCATAATATTTGTGCACTCATGCTCCAATACACAATGGTGCAATACCTCATCTCTGCCTAACTTGTATAGGTCACCGCTAATCAACATAAAAGGTATCGCATGTATAGAAAGTTGTTTCTTTTCTAAGGCCTTCATTCCTTCTGGTGCCACACCAGTCCATAGAAAGATAGCAATGTCCTCTAGTTTTGATGGCACACATTGTAACCTATATAACTATGTATCTGGCATGTTATCTTCAATCGCATGTGCTTCTTCTCCTAACTGTATTCTAGATAGATGGTCTGGTCTAGAATTACTTTTCCCTAGTTTTACGACAACTGTGAATTCAAATTCCTAAAATAAGAGCATCTATCGACATATGTTCCCTTGTAGAACATTTTTTTTACCAAATACTTCAATGCCATGTGATCTATATAAAAGATGAATGGTGTAGCTAGTAGATACTAGCAGAATTTATGTATCACATAGATCATTGATAAAGCTTCACACTCTGTAGTTGTGTAATTATGTTCCGCAGGAGCCAAATTTCTACTAGCAAAATAGATAGGATGATATACAATACCTTCTCTAGGTTAAGCCAACACCGCACCAATGGTCATGCCAGAGGCATCAACATGTACATGAAATGGTTAGTCCCACAAAGTAAAACACAATATAGGCATGGTAGTAATTTTTTCCTTTAATGTATCAAATGCATGTTGTTGTGGTTCTCCCCAGTAGAATGTACCTTTCCCTTTTAGTAACTCTTCCAATGGTGCGGAAACTTTGGCATATCCTTTGATAAACTTTCTGTAATATCATGCATGACCCAAAAAATTGTGTACCTCACTCTAACTGGTAGGCTCCCTTAGGCCTATAATGATTGTAACCTTGGTGGGATCAACCAATAAACCTTCCTTGCATATTATGTGCCATAAAAGTATCCCAAACGGTGTAGAAAATATGCACTTCTCGATTTTTAAGGACATACTCAAATGTCTACATCTTTAGAACATTAAATGTAGATTGTCACAATTATCCTAACCAATCCATACACCGTCCAATTATCTAAATAGACATGTAAGAAGTTGTGAATAAACTCCTTGAACAACTATGCATGAAAATACAATAGGTGCATTTTTAATACCAAAAGGCATTATAGTATAGGCAAAGCTACCCCCATTCAGTAGTAAACGTGGTCTTTTCCTGATCCTCCTGGGCAATCCTAATCTGATGATACCCAGAGAACCCATCTATAAATGAATAAATTTCACACCCTGCAACACCTTCTAGTATTTCCTCAGTGAATGGCGTAGGAAAGGGATCAGTCACACATGCAGCATTCAACTCCCTATAGTCCACGAAAATCCTAATACATCCATACTTCTTGATAAAGATCACCAATTGACTAACCCATTCTAACTCATCAAGGGGCGTGATGATCCCAGACTTCAAAATTTTATCAATCTCTTCTTTGACCTTTTTGCCCAAGTTGGGGTTCATCCTATAAGGTCTCTTTCTAGTTGGGCATGCACCCTCTTTAAGATTTATCTTCATCTCCCCTAACGATTCATGCACGCCTTTCAGTTCATGGTACCCCTAGGAAATAAGTCCTGGTAATCCCTTAGTAACTCTATTATTTTTTCTACTTCTGAGTATGACCAATAGTATCAAATTATGACTTCCTTAGGCTCAATATCTATCCCAATATTCACCCACTTTGTTTTCATAGGTTCATGATAGCTGTGCATGGTCTTATCTACACTATCCAACACCTCACACCTACATGTTGAATGATTTACATCCATATTTTCTACTTCTTCGTCATCCACTATGTAGACTATTTTTCCTTTTTCTTTCTCAAGGAAAGCATGTTGAAGTAGTGTTGCATCGGCCTCTATTTCTTCAACAACATACACTCCTGAGTTTCCTTTATCAAATAACTCCTGTAGTAGTCCTTCATCCTTGGCACTATCTCCCATAGTTAAGCACTTTATGGCTTTCAATGCTTCTTCCACTAGAGGCTTTGTAGAGAAGAATTCAAACTTCTGGGCCATTCCTACAATTAAATCCTGCCAATTTCTAGTCTCTCTATGGAGTTCTACATATACATACCAAGCATGCGCTCATCCTTATAAAGCGGAATAAAACTTGTGCACCCATAGTAAAGGTGATAAATCTTCCTGCCCTTCTATCTAGAGTCTCTCACACTTCTGAACATGGTGTTGAATAGGTTGATTACCATGATAAGTATATATTTGAGTAGGTGCATTACTCCTGAAGAACCTAGTAGCAAGAGAAATCCTAATTTCATTCCATTCTACAATATTATCCTTGTGGGCCACCCACCAGCATGCTACTGTCCCATGTAGTGTATATGCTAGCATACTTCTTCTTTCTAGTGGGTCTACCCACTATTCTTCCATGGTGCACAGGAATACCATAGGATCTCCTTCTCCGGTGTAACAAGGTACTAAGTTGTTACCTATCCTCCTGACATAACATGGTTTTATGCCTATAGGAAATATGCTCTTTACTTTGCTCCCTACCAACTCATAAGTGTTATGAGCCCAATTATCACAAGAAACACTTGTAGTATCGCTAATAGACTGTGCATCCTCCCACTGAATTAGTCCTTATTTGGTTGGCTCAAGTATCTCTGGATCTCAGATGACACGTACTTAATTCCTATTAAGATCTTCTTTACTTAAGGGCTCAACATAGGGCACATACTTTCCATCCGTTAAAGAGATAATAACTCTTTCCTCCTTATTTTCAAATCTGATATAGCCCTTGTTGAACCACAGATTAGCATTATTTTCATAGCACCAAGGACACCCCAATAGAGCTAGGAAGCTATCTGACTCTATCAGCGCTAACATTTCAAAGTCTCTAGTGAACTTGGCTCCTTGCATGGTAATGGATGCATCTTTCAAAACTCCGATGGGAGTGGCCTTAGTCCGATTAGCCATGAAAAATATATTAGAGGATGGTTGTAATGGGATTCTTCCCATTCGTACCCATGCATCTAAGGTAAGAACATTGAATTCTACACCTTGTATTAATCAGTATATTACTCAATAGCCACCCATCCACAACATCATTCAGAGTGATTTCCTTTTCATAATATAGGCTATGGGGAGGAAGATTTGCATGTAGAATCCCTATCGTCCAATCTCAACACTTGCGCGCGATGTGTTTCTCTTTAACCAATCCCCTAATAATGGAATGATATTTTCTTGGTGAAACATTTTACACACTTGGTGTTGGAAAACTAAACACAAGGGCAAGGTTACCAGGTGGATTTATATACACGTATGTTGTCCAGGTTTTCTCTACTGGCGCACTTCTCCGTGAGTACAATGAGGGTTCCCTATCATGTTTTCCCAAATGGGGGAGTTCTTGAGGCTTGGGTTATATGTCTTCTGTGTGAAATTCAACTCCTTCCCGAACTATCTTTCTCCACAATGCCATTTGTTCTTTAACCTCCCACTAGCTTCTCTATCTCCCTCTCATGTGCCTCATTATACTTAATCCACCTTTCCTCTCTCTACCTTTCTGTCACCTAGCCAGGTCTGTCATCCTTCACCAAACCTACTTCTACCCCCACATGTGGTGGGGTTTAGTTAGCCATCAGTTTAATCTCCAAATTCAAGGTTACCATCAAGATCTTGATTGCCAGTGGAATTCCTTACAGGTAAGTTCTCCTTGGATATCATAAAAATTGGAATTCAGGAAATTGAGTACTCCAAAATATAACTGCTCAAAACACCATGTATCCACAGTTCAAGTCCAAATCAGATCAACATCATAAAGGGCCTAAAATTATTCGTGTGTCCAAACAAGTGTGCGATACCTCCAACTCTTCTTAGATGCATATGCATAATCAGCCACTCATACAATTCTACTAAAATATAGCAAAGAAGCTCTCATATAAACTATCATACGGATTTTTTTCCACCCATGCGCATGTGTTAAACTCAGATCTAGTGTTGAACCACTATGCGTGTTATTCTTCCAAATTGTGTATCCAGTACTCAACACTTGCTAAGGTCAACCAATATGTCTTCATCTCAAACCATCCTGAAAACAATTAAAAAAGAGGTCCCGGCAACGGAACCAATGATGTAGCCTAGAATTCAGCAATACAAACACAAGCACGCTGGCACATCAATCAGCCTAAACTAAGCGCTCACCAAAAGCACACAAAGATACCAAGTCCCTCCTTAGGGTTGTTGCTTCAGGATGTTAGCATGATGAATACTTTAATCATTCAAATCTATAGCTACTATATCTTCCAAATAGTGCATATTCAAATCTAGTTCTAGAGAATTACAGTATTAATAGATAACCATAATGAAATCAAGCATGCACTACTAAACTATAACATGATAACACCTTGATTCAGTCCATAATCTCCATTATATTAATTGCAGTAAATACACAGAATATTCATTACAATAACACCAATATACGCTCATGCGTGTACCAAATTTAGCAGCATAATCTCACTATATCTTAGTTCTCACACCTGTATGCTCTATCTTTATCTCCATGTATATATCATATCTATATATCTCTCTCTTTTTACTACACATTTCAACACATACTTATAAGCGTGGGGACTTTCACTTCACCTCTTATCTAATCCCAAAATAGGTCACATGCTATTATTAGCCACGTGCACCATTACAAAAATAGCCACACATTCAAGTGTGCTAACAATAGACTACTGTTAGTTAACTAACAATAACAGATCTATTCCTAGCATGTATCCATGTAAATCACTTCCTAGCTAATCATCCAAAAATATCCAATGTGTGACGTGCAAGTCTTTAGTCGTTTTGAGTTCTCCGCACGCTATCTCCAAAAATAGGTCCTTTTCGTGAAAATTACTAAGTCCCGAACCTCTTTCATTTCTTCACACGCTATCCTTTCTAATACTTATGTGCCTTTGAATGCACTCTATTCTCCCACATGAACCTTCTATATTCTCTTCACTAAGTTCCAGATTCTGACTGGTCAATACCCCTCATAAATGACATAAACTTACTCACAGTGTACTAGAAATCTTAAGATCATGTGTATATGTTCCATTTTCACTTTCTTCTATCATGTAGGAAACAAAAATGTGAATGTGATCTTATATAATCTCTCAAGAAATTCTAATAGGAAATCTGTGTCTCTATAAATCCGTATATAACAATGCATCCCTCCTAATATAACCTCCTCATGGGGTCTCCAAACATCATCTAATTTTTCTCAATCTCAAACATCATCTATTATCTTTTGGATTCGATCCCATGTCATCAATATCTCACTAGCCTACATCCTCAACAAATCAACAAACGATCATTAAAAATAAAATACAATCTATCAAAATCCAAGCAAGGTTAATCTAATTAAATCACTATATTTTATCAAACAGCATGAATTTCTAGTGATTCCACTTGAATCGCTAGTGACAATTGCAAAATTTCTAATGTCTCCTAAACTACTAGAAATTTAAAATGCAATCGCTAGACATTGCATACCGATTCCTAATTTAAAAAAATTAAAATTAATTAAAATCAGAAAAATATAAAAAGCAACACCTACCTTGGCATGAGTGGGACTCTGTTACCTCTACACACCTCTGACTGTCTCCATCTTGCTAAAAAATAAAAAAGTATAAAATTATGGAGTTTTTTAGTTTCTTAAGCTCTCAAATCGTAATTATAAAAAATGATAAAAATATCCCTTTTATATCAAAATTCTTCCCACCCACCAAATCCCCAATGATTGGGCTAATCAAAAATGATTTTTTATCAAATCACTCAAGACCAATGGTAATCATCAACAATTACATCCCATTTATCGAGAACATCATTTCTTGGTCTTCAGACCTCATCAAACTAACATTTTAATCATCATTTGTCAAAAATTAAGTGTTTGAAATTATTTGCTTCCATATTTGGGACCCATGACCCTCTTAAAATATCAATTAAATAAAACTATATAAATATTGTCCCTATTAAATCCATTTCAATTTTTTCAGCTTTTAAGGGAACGTTTTCTTACCACCTCAATTAATTCATATGTCCATATGTTGAGAACCCATTGGTTTCCCTATCACTTGACTTTGTGGTCACATAATCCCACCTTTTTCGCAGCACATTTTTATCAATCCTTAAATTTGCAATACATCGTGGATACCATATGCTTTTCGAAACATTTTACCGTTGCTTCCTAAAAAGTAATATGACTACAAGTTAAGAACCCATTGGTTCCCCAATCACTTAAATTCCTGGTAACACAATCCCATATTTTTGGAAATCTATTTAATGCCTTGTTTTAGGGCATCTCAAATCGAAACACAAAATCACACATGAACCTTTATACAAAGACTTATTTGAACAAGTAATCATTGCAGTTCATCACAATAAACCTCATTTTGTGGTGTGGCTACTTATCTAACACATATCCGATCATCTCTTTCATTTTTCTCCAGTAACTTATCTTTCACAAACCACTTGAAAAAAAGGGAAAATATAAACACCTATTATCGATATCCTACATTTTTCATCCACACTCCTCATATTTTCATTTAAAATCAATAAATTTATTTTATCATTTCTTTACCTTCAGTTAAATCACACTATATCCACATTAAAATACTATTTTACCCACCATAAAATACATAAACCACCCAAACCACATAAAAATCACACAAACTCATTTTATCCATAACTATTTAACCTCCCAACTTCCACAATATACTCATAACCTTCCTTACTCATCCCTATACCCAATTTAACCCATTTGGAGTTATTTAAAACTACTTATAAGAATTTTTTCGCACATTTTATGGATCACTTGTGATCCTGACTATTTGATTTAATATAAATTAAATTAAATATTATTTACAGAATAACTACTATAGTGTATGATATATAAGTACTAAAAAATACAAAGTAGACAAGGAAAAATAAATAAATGATATGAAATCCTAAGAAAGAGGTGGATAGAGGGTGACTTTGATGATTTCACACAATTTTAAAATGATCTAGGTTGATGAATAGCTAGAACAAACTAGAAGCAGGGTCCTCAAGGATCACTAGAGGTTCTGAGACACAAAATTGTGCATGTCAGAAGTTCCCATGGGAGGATAGGAATGCCCACGAACTAGTGAAATGATCTCAGAAAAAGTGTCCACCCAGATGCTCAAGTTCTAATATTTTTTTTACATGAGGAGTTTCATTGTTGATCTCTGTTTTTCACACTTGTTTCTCTTCAATGTGGTCGATTGTATTTATAACTTGCAAAACAAATGTCTATATGCACAGACCCACAAACCAAATAAAATTTTAAAAATAAATATATAATATGTGGATGCAGATTGACCCTATATTTCACCCAAAGAGTGAACTTCATACTGAGCACTGCACTAAATTTTAGAATCCATGTAAATATGTGTGTGAGTGTGTGTAATTATACCCTAGGATGCCCTTGTGCAATTTACACAATGATAGTGGACTAGATGTAGAATGTAGAAAATGTATAGAATTTGTGAGATGAAATATAATAAACTACCTCTCTTATGTTGTGTATGAAGAAGAATACAACCCTTTTCCATTGAGTGAATGTGTTAGATGTATTCTTTGTAATTCTCTTGGGCCTTTGGATGTAAGCTTCGTTTATAGTATATAGTGTTAGTGTTTGGCCCCTGATTTGGGAGCTATAACTATGTAAATATATGATTCCCTTTTTTTAATTTTGTAATTGAAAACTAAAAGGCTGACCCATAAGTGTAATTGATGGCCCAAAATTAAAAGAGACCCAAAAGAGTGAGAAGGAATAAAAAAGCATCAAAAGTGCCAAGAAGGGACAGGATCACCTGGGCAGTTCTCTCCAAGATGGGAAATAACATCTGAGGCAATAAAAGATAAACCAGTCAAATACCGATATGTTTGTAGGGTGTGTAAGATCAATAACAATATAAAAGAGTAAAATCAAAAGGACCAAAATTCATTGTCAATTACTATTTTTCATTCTTAGGAATATGGAATATAATAGTATGTTATGGGACCAATAAATGTACCCAAGTACATAAATTTTATGTCTACACTAATCTTCAATGATTATACAATGACCATCAAACTTCATGAATAGGGATTATCTAGAATTTATAGCGAATCTCTGGTTCGTTTGAGACTTAGATAACATCACTATGCTCATCTTGGAAAAGGTAAAATATCTTCATCCTTTTTCGTTTCTAGTTTGTTCACACATCAATTTTAAAACCATATCAGTTAATAAGTCATTTGTTTCATATACAATTTGTATATTATTAAATAATTAATATTTTCCATAGTTATTTCCAATTATTCATCTGAATCACAAACAATTTATCCTTAATCATCATCAACCGTATTGAATAGCTAGAGATCCCTATCATTTTTTCATTTTAATTGTATTTCTCACATCTATTATCTATATATCAATTTATTTATTTCTAGTATTTCTTTTTGCGAGTTGTTTCTCTTCGTAGATGATTGTATGAGGTAAGGCATATCCATTCATGATAATATACAACTTCCCATTCATTTCACATGTAATAGTATTCGAGCATTTAAAAATTACACACGAGATGATCCTTTGTGTCATCTCTTTGACACTGAATGTTAAAGACATCAAAGATAAAATTGAAGTCAAAAGATAAGAACACGATGGTGCAGATGAGGCATGGTTTGATTACTTCTTGGAATTCGAACTAGTTGTAACCTTTTTTTGGGCTACCTATCACGTGGAGAAGAATCTTACTGTCCCCTATAAATTTATACTCATATTTCTTTATCAGTTATTATTATTATTATTATTGATAAGGTAGGTTAATGGGACCCGTTTCAAGTAAAAATAGGGCCTAAATACCCCTAAATGATAAAAAGGCAAAACTGGGCCTATACCCCAAGGATATAAACCTAATAAACACTACTGATCCAAACAACCAAAAAGAGGCTACTACCCAACCTGGGTCAAAAAATAGTCCTCAATATTACCTATTCGACCTTATTTATTTTTCCTATTATTTAATTCTTGTCACTTTCCATTCCCATATGTAATAACTAATTAAAGAGGATTCACTGACACCATCCGATTATCAGACAAAGATTCCTGATCTAAATCTGATTTGGTAGGAGAAATCCCCCTTTTTTTGCTAACTACTAAAAACCCCTGTGAATCCTGAACATTATCCATTTTTGCACATTCCACACTCTCCTCTACCTTATTCTCTGTATTGACCTAGCAGGGCTCCTCCTTAAATGTTTCCACTTCCACCAAATTTGGCTCCAATGGTCCCCAACATTTGGTCAAGGTCAAACCACTCTTCTTAACTAGTTTTTTAATCACTGGACATGAGGCTTGCAGATGTCCAGGGTTTCTACAATTTCAACACCAGAAAGTTGTATTTTCGTAGTCTAAGGGTTGAGAATGCTGGAAGTTTCCAAATTTTAAATTAATTAGATATGAAAGCCCTTTACTCAGATCAACTTCCACAATCATACGAGCGAAGGAACATAGGTCCGCATGAGATCATTCAGTGTATTCTTTTAATAATCTTCCCAATACATTACCAATGTCTTCCAATGCATACCAGAGGTGTAGAGGAAGATTGGGAAGTCTCACCCAAACCGGTATTTTAGATTTCGATAGAGTGTTCAGATAAAATTTGGGGAATAAAGGAGTCAAAATAAACCAGAGATACCCCATAACCATGGCCCTAGCTAGGTGTCGCTAACAGTCCCCCACTTCTCTAAAATGTTCCACAAAAAAACCTCTAGAACAAAGGAAGATTTCACATTTATCATTCCAATTTATAAATATACATTGATACAATTATGTAGAAGAAGGACATAGGCCATTGAAGTGGCCTATGATGGGATCCCTAGATAAATATTAGTAATATTCCCCCCTTCCTGGATTTCAATGGCCAACGATGTGATTTCTTCTGCAAGACCAACCAAATATGATTGATTTCCTGGATTATTGCCTTCGGATTTTTCCAGCGCATCTTTGAATGAGACCTTCCTAATGCCCTTAGCACCTTCCCTTGTATTTCCTTTGGCATTGAACCCTCCCCAACCTTACCCAGCCTCCATTTTGAATTTTTCATTTCCAAGTTGAGGGTTAGGGAAAAACCCGACATGCCATCTATAGTGGCCCTTGACCTAACAACTTCTTTATTCTATGTCGCATGATGTTCACTAGTCTTCGTCATTTTTTGCATGTGTGTCACACTATGCCCACAGAATTCTCATGTAACCTACAAAGAGAAATATAACCTACAAAAACAAAAAACACATCAAATCCCACAACGAAAAATATGGAAATGGGGAGTCAAAATGAACTTGGTGGTTACCTGACTAAGTGAACTTACGATGAAGCGTTATACTACATTTCAAAACTTCATGCAATTCTCATGTGTGTTTGCCAGAATTGTGTCATAGGTGGCTCTTTTGCAAGATGCACTTGATAGTGATCAATAACTAGATGTAGCAATGTAGATACATGTGTGGATGGTAAAATGAACTTCCCCTCCTATGGGGGTATAGAGAAAAATTATCCCCTTGTACCTTGAGAGATTGCTAGAAGGATGCTTTGATGCTCTTGAAATGCCTTTGGATGTAAGTTTAGGTGATAGTAATAAATGCTTAGATTTTGGTCCTTTATTATGGTCACATAGATTTATATTGATATGATTCCCTTGTTTCAATTTCAAAATTAACTAAAAGGTCAACCAATAATAAAACAAGATTCCCAAAAGCTAAAAGATACCCAAAAGAGGTGAGTAAGATACAAAGAGGTTGGGGGCACCTGGAAGGATGAGTGCACCTAGGCACTAGTGTTTAGAGTGATAAAAGGTAAAACATTAAAGCATCAACTGTGTTGTAGGGTGTAAGAGGAAAAGAAGAAGACATTAACAAAGACAAAAAGGCCCAACTCAAATGTTAATGGCTAGTTTTCTTTCTTAGGAATCTTAGAAATACTAGTATGTGATTAGGACCTAGAAATGTACCCAAAGTGCATGATTTAGTGTCTACAATACCTATGCTAACAAGGTAGTGGTCCACGTGATTTCCATCCTATAATTCATCATATCAGCTAGAACTCCTATCAACATCCATGAAAATATTCCCTAGACTGATTTTGGTAAGGCATAATAATTGATCCTCATAATCATCCTCGTCACTAAGGATCGAACCTCCTCCTCATCACTATATAATGCTTTATATGAAAAACCCTTCGAATTGTAAACCACATGAACTATATTATCACCATATAACTGATGCATCGTAGTTCCTTTACCACCCTCATAAATGACATAAACTTACTCACCCTGTACTAGAAATCTTAAGATCATGTGTATATGTTCCATTTTCACTTTCTTCTATCATGTAGGAAACAAAAATGTGCATGCGACCTTATATAATCTCTCAAGAAATGCTAATAGGAAGCCCTGTTTCTCTATAAATCCATATATAACAATGCATCCCTCCTATTATAACCTCCTCATGGGGTCTCCAATCATCATCTAAATTTTCTTAATCTCAAACGTCATCTATTATCTTTTGGATTCGATCATGTGTCATCAATCTCTCACTAGCCTACATCCTCAACAAACCAACACACTATCATTAAAAATAAAATACAATCTATCAAAATCCAAGCAAGGTCAATCTAATTAAATTAGTATATGTTATCAATCAACATGAATTTCTAGTGATTCCACTTGAATTGCCAGTAACAATTGCAAAAAATTGCTAATGTCTCCTAAACTACTAGAGATTTAATATGCAATCCCTAGCAGTTTCATACCGATTCCTAATTTTAAAAAATTAAAAATTAAAAATCATTAAAAAAAATAAAAACCACCACCCTACCTTAGCATGAGTGGGACTCCGTTACCTCTACACACCTCTGACTGCCTCCATCTCACCAAAAAATAAAAAATATATAAAATTATGGGGTTTTTTAGTTTCTTAAGCTCTCGAATGGTAATTGTAACAAATGAGAAAAAAAATGTCTTTTATATCAAAAATTTTCCCACCCACTAGATCCCCAATGATTGGGCTAATCAAAAATGCTTTTTTATCAAATCACTCATGAGAAATGGTAATCATCAGCAATTACATCCCCTTTATCAAGCACATCATTTCTTGGTCTTCAGACCTCGTCAAACTACCATTTTAATCATCATTTTTCAAAAATTAAATGTTTGAAATTATTTGCTTCCTTTTTGGGACCCATGACCCTCTTAAAATATAAATTAAATAAAACTATATAAATATTGTCCCTATAAAATCCATTTCAATTTTTACAGCTTTTAAGGAAACTTTTTCCTACCACCTCCATTAATTTGTATGTCCAAAGGTCGAGAACCCATTGGTTTCCCCTATCACTTGACATCGTGGTCACATAATCCCACCTTTTTGGCAGCACATTTTTATAATGCCTAAATTTTGCAATACATCATGGATACCATATGCTTTTCAGAAAATTTTATTGTTGCTTCCCGAAAAGTAATATGACTACATTTTAAGAACCCATTGGTCCCCCCTATCACTTAACTTCCTGGTAACATAGTCCCATCTTTATGGAAATATATTTCATGCCTTGTTTTAGGGAATCTCAAATCGAAACACAAAATCACACATGTACCTTCATACAAAAACTTATTCAAACAAGTGATCATTGTAGTTCATCGCAATAAACCTCAGTTTGTGGTGTGGTTACTTATCTAACACATATCTTATTATCTCTTTCATTTTTCTCCAGTAACTTATCTTTCACAAACCACTTGAAAAAAAGGGGCAAATATAGACACCTATTATCGATATCCTAAATTTTTCATCCACACTCCTCATATTTTCATTTAAAATCAATAAATTTATTTTATCATGTCTTTACCTTTAGCTAAATCACACTATATCAACATTAAAATACTATTTTACCCACCATAAAATACATAAACCACCCAAACCACATAAAACTCACACAAACTCATTTTATCCATTACTATCTAACCTCACAAATTCCACAATATACTCATAACCTTCCTCACTCATCCCTATACCCAATTTAACCCTTTTTGAGTTTATTAAAACTACTTCTAAGAAGGTTTTCCCACATTTTATAGATCACTTATGATCCTAACTAATTGATTTAATATAAATTAAATTAAATATTAATTACATAATAACTACTATAGTGTATGATATACAAGTACTTAAAAATAATAAGTAGACAAGAAACAAGAAAGAAATGATATGAAATCCTAAGCAAGAGTTGGATGGAGGGTGACTTTGATTATTTCACACAATTTGGAAATGATCTTTGTTGATGAATAGCTAGAAAAAACTCGAAACAAGGTCTTCAAGGCTCACTAGAGGTTCTGCGACACAAAACTGTGCAGGCCAGAAGTGCCCACAGAAGAATAGGAATGCCTAGAAACTAGGAAATGATGTAGGCAATAGTGTCTACCCAGATTCTTAGGTTCTGATCTTTTTTGTACAAGAGGAGGTTCATTGTTGATCCCTATTTGTCACACTTGTTTCTCTTCAACTTGGTTGATTGTACTTATAACTTACAAAACAAATGTTTATATGCACATACCCACAAACCAAATAAAATCCTCAAAATAAATATATAGTATGTGGATGCAGATTGACCTTGGATTTCACCCAGAGAGTGAACTTAGTACTGAGAACTGCACTACATTTTAGAATCCATGTAAATTTTTGTTTGAGTGTATATAATTATGCTCTAAGATGCCCTTCTGCAAGTTACACAATGATACCAGGCTAGATCTAGAATGTAGAAAATATATAGAATTTGTGAGATGAAATAGAATAAACTACCTCACTTATGTTTTGTATGCAGAAGAATGCAACTCTTGTCCATTGAGTGAATGTGTTAGATGGATTCCTTGTAATTGTCTTGGGCCTTTTGATGTAATCTTCGGTTATAGTAGACAGTGCTAGTGTTTGGCCCCTGATTTAGGAGCTATAACTATGTAAATATATTATTCCCTTGTTTTAATTTTGTAACTGAAAACTGAAAGGTTGTCCCATAAGTGTAATTGATGACCTAAAAGTAAAATACACCCAAAAGAGTGAGAAGGAAGAAAAAATCATCAAGAGTTTGATGAAGGGACATGAGCACCTAAGAAGTTATCTCCAAAATGGGGAATAACGTCCGAGGAAATAAATTATAAATCGGTCAAATACCGATAGGCTTGTAGGGTGTGTAAGGTCAATAAACAATATAAAAGAGTAAAATCAAAAGGACCAAAATTCATTGTCGATTATTAGTTTACATTCTTAGGAATATGTTATAGAATAGTATGTTATGGGACCAATAAATGTACCCAAATGCATAAATTTTACATCTGCACTAATCTTCAGTGATTATATAATGACCATCAAGCTTCATGAATAGGGATTATCTAGAATTTGTAGCAAATCTCTAGTTCGTTTGAGACTTAGATAACATCACTATGCTCATCTTAGCGAAGGTAAAATATCTTCATCCTTTTTTGTTTCTATTTTGTTCACACATCAAGTTTAAAATTATATCAGTTAATAAGTCATTTGTTTCATATCCAATTTGCATCTTATTTAATAATTAATATTTTCCATAATTATTGCTAATGATTCTTCTAAATCACCAGCGATTTATCCTTAATCGTCAGCAACCATATTAGATAGATAGAGATCCCTATCATTTTTTCATTTTAATTATATTTCTCACATCTACTATCTATATATCAATTTATTTTTTTTATAGTGTTTCTTTTTGTGAGTTTTTTCTCTTCATAGATGATTGTACAAGGTAAGGAATATCAATTAATGATAATATATAACTTCCAATTCATTTCACATGAAATAGTATTGGAGAAGTTAAAAATTACACATGAGATGAGCCTTTATGTCATCTCTTTGACACTGAATGTTAAAGACATCAAAGATAAAATTGAAGTCAAAAGATACGTACATGACATTACAAAGGAGGTATGGTTTGATTACTTCTTGGAATTTGAACTAGTTGTAACCTTTTTCTGGGCTACCTATCATGTGGAGAAGAATCTTACCGTCCCCTATAAATTTATACTTATATTTCTATTATCAATTATTACTATTATTATTTTATTGATATGGTGGGTTTATGGGACCCGTTCCTAGTAAAAATAGGGCCTAAATACCCCTAAATGATAAAAAAGAAAATTTGGACCTATACCCTAAGGATATAAACCTACGAAACATTACTGATCCAAACAACCAAAAAGAGGATATTGCCCAACCTGGGTCAAAAAATAGTCCTCAATATTACCTATTTGACCTTTTTTATTTTTCCTATTCTTTACATCTTGTCACTTTCCATTCCCATCTATAATATCCAATTGAAGAGAATTCACCAACACCGTCTGATTATCAAAAAAAGATTCCTGATCCAAATCCAATTTAGCAGGAGAAATCCCTCTTTTTGTTTTGCTAACTACTAAAAACCCCTACGAATCCTAAACATTATCCATTTTCCCACATTCCACACTCTCATATGCCTTATTCTCTGCATTGACCTTCTAGGGCTCCTCCTTGAATGTTGCCACTTCCACCAAATCTGGATCCAATGGTCCCCAACCTTTGGTTGAGGTCGAACCACTCTTCTTAACTAGTTTATTAATCACTGGACATGATGCTTACAGATGACCAGGGTTTCTGCAATCTCTACACTTGAAAGTTGTATTTTCACAATCTAAGGGTTGATAATGCTGGAAGTTTCCAAATTTTAAATTAATTCAATCTGACATCCATTTACTCAGATCGAATTCCACACACATCTGAGTGAAGGAACAAAGGCTTGCATAAGATCTATCAATGTCTTGTTTTAATAATATTCCCAATACATTGTCAATGTCTTCCAATGCATACCAAATGTGCAGAGGAAGATTGGGAACTCTCACCCAAAATGGTGTTTTGGAGATCGATAGAGTGTTTGTATCAAATTTGGGGAACCACAGAGTCAAAAATAAACCAACGGTACCCCAGAACCATGGCCCATTAACTAGGCATCGTTGAAATTCCTCCGCTTCTCTAAAATGAACCACAAAAAAACCTAGGGAACAAAAGAAGATTTCACATTAATCAGTCCAATTTTGAACTATCCATTTATACAATTTTGTAGAAGAAGGCCATAGGCCTTTGACATGGCCTATGATGGCATCCCGAGATAAGTCTTAGTTATATTCCTCCACTTCTTAGCTTTCAATGACCGGTGATGGGGTTTCTTCAACAAGATCAACCAAATACAATTGATTTCCTAGATTATTACCTTTATATTTTCCCAGGGCATCTTTGAATTAGACCTTCCCACTGCCTTGAGCACATCCCCTTGTATTTCCTTTGGCATTGAACCCTCTTGAACCTTTCCCGACCATTTTTTTGAATTTTTCATTGCCATGTTGAGGGTTAGGGCACAGCCTCCTAGCCATGGAATCTACCATGCCATCTATAGTGGCCCTTGACCTAACAATAGTTCCACCACCAAGCCTTGTTGTCGCCCCATGATCCCTTCACTTCTCTTTGCTGGAATGGAATGTTGTTTCCAACTTCTTCACGTGCTCATAGTTATTATCCATCCCACTCTCACTAGCCAACAAGGTGCTCAATTATTATTTTAGATAAAGTGTAAATGTTGGTTTTTTATATGATATCTCACCTATTAAAAAAGGCATGTAAGCCTAGATAAAACCTTAAACATGAAAAGAAAATAAAAGTAACAACTTCGTAGTAGTGAGAAGACATAACTAGGTACAAGAAATGGTTTTCTTTGAGTAGGAAGTTTTCTTCCTATGCATCATTTTCCAAACCTATGATATTTCCTCAATAGGAAATCTAACTTCAAAATATCAAATCGGTCGATATGTAATGACATTTAAAGGAAAATGATGAGGAACATTTTCCTTATTCCCTTCACTGACATTTGGTTCAACAGTTTTGTTTTTCTGAGTTTCATCATTTAAGTTTTCCTTGTTTACATCAAGTGATGTTTCTCTAAGTGTATTTTCAGGAACTATTTCAACGAAGTCAGGAAAATAATCATTTGAATCTATATATCCCGTAGTGTCAAAAGAAAAATGATTCAGGTGAGAATTTTTCCACCAAGTAGCTTTCTCATTCTTACATTATAGCATCACACAATTTGTACTGATATGTCCCAAACCGAATCATATTCTACATCTAAAAGGAATACCTTGAAAATCAAGAGGATTGGTCCAAGTGCTATTTATAAATTTAAGATCAATGTTAGTAGGGAGGTGCTTTTAGATATCAAGATCAACAAAAATTTATGAATACATTGTATGGGTAAAATTAGTGGTGTGGGAGTCAATGTTTAAAATATTTTGGAGATCATTTCTAATGAAGATAAGATAAGAATGGTCCTGAAATTTTAGTGGTACGTGTGGCAATCTAATCCATAGGATTTTGGGAAAAATATTTAGCAATTGGATTAAATGAAGGGAACCAGGGTTTCATGACAAGATAGTGATACTCACATATCTAAATATTTTTGAATCTATGATATCCTTATTATTTATTGAAGTAAATAAAAAATTAAATTTACCCTTACAAAAGGATGAATGTCTAAGCTATTTTGAAGAAGAAAAATCCAATGTTTTTTGGTCCATTAAAGGAGGACTTTAAGGCTTTTCCAAAATCCACTGAATCTAGAGACGATGGAATGATCCTGATAGAGTGCCACGGCTTCAAGAACATCATCACTAAAAGAAACACTATGGATATTAGTAGTAGGCACCATGGGTTTAATGAACCTACAAATCCTTCCCTAAAACACCTCTCTGAAGGATCATCAATTTGCATGGTCTCATTCTTGTTAAGAGAGATATCTCTCTTAACACCTTGATCAACTTCTCCATTGTCCAAAACAACCAGAGAAAGGGAATAAGGTATAGAGAAAAAAACATGGAAAATATGACATTTTCCAAATATTGACACCTCTATAAAGAATTTGTCTAACCATATGTTAGACCTTAAAGGGGTAGAGTGTGAAGCATGAGAGGAGAAAAAAATGGAGAGAAAATAGAGATCATATATCTCTTATTCATTCAATTAATATCATAAGCACATTACAAATATATAGGAGAGAATCTTAACAATATTCCCCATAATAGTAGGAGGGGATTACAACCAGATAGAGAACAATTGGATATGAAACAAACACTCCTAATATATATTCATTTGATACATAGACAATGACAACAATCCCCCCCTTATTATATTATTCTTGTAAATGTAAACCCTAAAAAGTTCAAATTTCACTTTTCCAAGAGATTTGGTGAGAATATCAGCTACTTTTGCTTCTGTAGGATAGTACTAGAGCTGAATGTGATGGTTCAAGATGTGCTCTAGAATGAAATGAAAATCAATCTCAATATGTTGTGTTTGTTAATGAAAAATAGGATTTTGCACGAGCTTTAACACACTTTGATAGTCACAAAAGAGAATAGGTGATTTTTTTTTTAGGAATGCCCATGTCATCCAAAATGTGACGTAACCATATCACTTCACACACATCTCCTCATGCGACGCAATATTCTACCTTTGTGGATGAAATAGAAACAATTTTTTGTTTCTTACTTATCCACGAGATAGGGCCATATCCAAGATGAAAAATGTATCATGTGGTTGACTTCATGTCATCAACAAATCTGGTGTGGTCCGAGTCAACGTATCTCTATAAGAAGAATTGATCATTCTTCTTATATTCTAGACAATAATCAACTATACCTCATACATACCTTGAAACATGCTTTGTTGCAATCCAGTGACATTTCTTCGGCTCCTTCATGAACTTGGAAATATAGTTGACAGCATAGCATAAATTTGATCTGGTATATGTCAAGTAGATGAACCCTCCAAAAAATTTCCTATAGCGAGTAGCATCTACTTGAGGAAAGTCTTGGAATCATGAAAGTTGTAATCCTTTTTTCATGGGAGTGGATATAGGTTTGCAGTTAAACATTTTTTACTTTTCTAGATGTGTCTTGGCATACTTTATCTAGGAGACAAAAATGTGATGCTTCTTTTTCCATATCTCCAAGCCAAGACAATAATGTAGTAGCCCCAAATCTGTCATGTTGAAGGTTCTTTTGAGATCATTCTTCACAATATCAACCTAATCTTCTGAATTTTCAATGATCACAAGATAATCCACATACACAACAAGAATGATAATTTCTTTTCCGACCTTCTTTATATACATATTTGAATATGAGGGGCTATGATTGAACCCATGCTGTAAAAGGTGATCATCTATCTTGATATACCATGCCCTTAGAGCTTGTTGTATTCCATATAGTGATTTGATGAGACGACATGCCTTTTTAGGATTATCTTCATCAACAAATCCTTTAATTGGGTCATGTACACTTCTTCTTTTACATCACCATTTAGGAAAGCACTCTTGGTGTCCATCTGTTGAAGTTTCCATCCTTTATGTGTTGCTAGTGTGCAAACAACTATGATGGTCTCTATATTCGTAGTGGGTGCAAAATTTTCTTCATAGTCAATGCCCTCTTTCTAAGCATACCCTTTTGCTATAAGTTGTTCTTTGTGTCTTTCGATGGATCCATCTGCCTTATATTTCATCTTGAAAACCCATTTGAAGCCTATGGATGTTTTCATTGTAGGCACTTCGACATATTTTAGAAATGGGGTAAATGTGCACAAGTGAGTCATATTCCTATGCATAAACAAGGCTTAACTTTCCACTAATTATGTAACTGAGATCTTCATGAAGCCCCATTATTCAAAATCTAGATCTATTCATCAAGTGAAGTACATGGAGATATCCAATGAGTTTACCTCAAATTCTAAACCTACTAAAGTAAGAAACATATGATGAAAACATCCCAAGTACGTTGTTACAAATCCATATTTTGATGAATGGTCCCTCATTCTACCAACTTCAGAAGAGAACTTGGCTACTTCTTCCTGCAGAACTATTTCTTTGACATGAGGATGGATATCCAGTAATATATCATCCAATTGCTCCAAGGTCACCATAGAGCTACCCATGCAACTCATCGTTGACTCAAAGTAGTCTCCTAAAAAAGACAAAATAATCTGATTCGGAGACTAGTCAGTGAGATGTTGAAGTGAAATACGCCCATCAATATTGTCACACAATAATACATATTATACCACATCTCAAATGATCATATATTTTCTTTGTCTCAGGATACTTGTAGATAAATAATCCCTTTGAGGTAATATTATGATCCCATATAGAAGATGCATAATAATAGCTATTAATTTTGGTCATATGGGTCGTTATGACGGCATCGGGTAAATAGCATAGAGGGTCACCATGCATGTATGTCACCACTGCCAAAATGAATACTGAACAAATGCTAAAAATTGATCCCCTTCTACTAAACCTCCATACCCCTTTTGCCATTTTGAACCATCTCGCTATGCAATCTTCATTGCTGCCATGTTGAAGAAGAATATTCTACCTGAAGTATTTATTTTTTTGGCCGGGTAATTTATCGTTCCTCCAACTTATTTGTTGAATAGCATGTGTCAAGCCATTTCCATCACCATGTGATTGTGTCAAATCCACACATTTTTATTTTGATGCGGTGTAAATTGAGTCAGTCAGGTTTTGAGTTATACGCCTTATTGGTTTATGATTTCCAAGAACATCTTTGCATCCTTAATTCCACCATACGATATGAGCAAAGCATAAGGAATCAGGTTTAGCCTGGTCTATTTCTTAGTCACATATGATACAAGTTTTCTAATGAAAAGGGTGAAGATCCTCACTATTATATTAATTCAATAAGACAACACCCAGATAGATTTCAAGAAAAAAGTCAGGCATGTATAGTTGGAAGAACTTGTATTCTGAAAAGCACATTAGACAACGGTCCGTTCAGATCGATATGAAGCCTAACTCTAGACATTTCTTGGCATGGACTAGTGCTCAAGCCTAGGAGAAAAAAAAAGTGTAGGTAGTTTTCCTGCAAGATAACAAAGGAACCAAGAGGTCAAACAGAACTGGACAAACATGCCTGAAGTCCATGTACCATTGATCGTGAACTCATCTAGTGCAACCCGAGCCAACAGTAATTCTTTGACCAACATCGAAGAATATGCCATAGGGCAGTGGGATTTTACTATTAATCTTGGATCCACCTATTGTATCAAGATGGGGAAGGCGAGGCTGATGTGAGGAAACTTGTCAAAAGATATTGGTAGCTTTTAGAAAAGCTCCACCCATCAACAATGTACCTTGTCATGGAGATTACAAGAGAACCATGATGTGTGCTAGTGATATGGTGACCCCCAAATTCTACCTGTAGGTGTGCTGGATTCAAGGACTCCTTTGACTAACTGAGGGCATGAAAATCCTCAGTCTATCATGAGAGATTTGATGAATAACACCTTTGGTAAAAAGAGCATCTGGGAGTCCCTAAGTCTGGCTGAAAGCATGTCATTGCGAATGACTACGTCGACTTGTTATCTCTCGAAATTGCACCTTGCTAGAGAGATGATTGATAGGGTTCTAATCTTGCTCTGGATCTCTCTCTTTCATAGATACAATTGGAAACACCTCAGGTCTATGGGTATACCTATTATTGAGGTGAGTCTCTGGTATCAAGGCTCGGTTCCTTCTTGATGTATCCTAAACTAATTTTTTGGGGTTTTGAGGGTAAAAAGATGATTGTAAATAAATTTAAAACTGGGGTGATACACCAAACTTATTGAGGGGATTTGACTGAGTACATGCAAAAATATTTGAGAATGGATTCTGGATGCACAAACCAATAGTTTTCAGTAGAATATTAAGGCAAAACACTTTGATGTATTGAGGGAAAGATTCACAACAATACCATTAAGATAAGCATGCACACTAATATTATGCAGAAATTACTAAATTTGCAGCAAGGTAAGATGATCAATTAGGGAATTTTGACATTCACAAGAAATAATAAAGTATACACAACCACTGTAAATAATTGGAAAGGAAGAAATCAATTCTCATTCAAAGGGAAAAACTAGATAAAATCTGCTTCAGCACTCCTATGTCCAAAAATTCCTCCTCTGTGCTTTGCTAATGCACACAATATATAACAAAATTATTCATCCCACCCTTCCTAAAAATAGACTAAAATTTGTACTCGCCCATGCATTCTATTTTTATCCTTTATCATGAATAAATAAAGGAATAAAAATAAACATGCTAATACAATGAGGCATTAATAGCCTTGATTACAAAAATACAACTCAGTCAAACTGCAGTTGACTATTCTATTTTTAATAAAGTAGGATGAATAATTTAGCTAATAATAAGCTTTTCTTAATGAGAAAGTCTTCTCCAATGCATGCAATCTCTGTCTTCTAGCTGATGATGTGACATCTACAACTTGACCCACTTGCAATGATAAATTTGACATTCTTTAGTTCTGCCCCTTGGATGCACATGCAAAATAATATCTCTTTGTAATTAAATAATTCCTTTTGATTTCTCAACACTTAGTAAAATAAATCCATCTTCATTATAATGGGGACCACCTATAGGCATGTGCATAATAATTCCTCCTTTTTGTAGATAATAAGTTCATTTTGTAAAAATTAAGGTAGCTCTAAAAGTGTCTCTTTCATGATCCTTAGTGACATACTGATGTTGACCTCTTTCCATGCATTGTCTTCTTTTACAAATGTGGCATATAATATGATTTAAATAATCATTGAGTATTGATTTGATTGGTTATCACCCTTGGTTTGATCACATTCGACTACCTTTGACTTAATACATGGGTCTCTTCAGACCATAGTTTGAATAATAATCACATGTTTTATTTCCCCCTTCATGATTATTTACCTTTAAACATTGGCAACCTGGCCATAGGTTATTGTCTAAGGTTGAAATCAATCATTGATTAATCATATCATAGTATTTGAATGTTCTAAGGCCCCCTTCTGAAAATTTCATGTAGCACATTGCATAGTTTTTGACCTTAGCCAAGGTTAATGCAAACAATAATATTTTAGATGGGACATAATCCCCCTCCTCACGAGGACTTATCCCCATGATTTTATTATTTTCAGTGATATATTATTCAACCCTAATTAGGGTTTCTCCTTGTATTCGGTCATGTATGTACCTTGTGACCATGGTTGGTCTATGATTTTGCATTGATTATGATTGTTTCTCGATCATTGATTGAAGTACCTGTTTCATTCTAGTCGTCGATTCTCTGAAGCATCTGGTTATTTTCATTGATTACGTGCTTGGTTGATACTTGAGCAATTGATTTCGTGGCCATTGATCTCATGTACCATGATCATCTCCACCATGGATTTGTAGCTTGGTGGTTAGTATTGGGTTATCATCTGATACCGTTGAATTTTTCATGATTAATTTGGAACCATTGACTTATCTACTCAGGTTAAGTTAGATTTGAATGTGGTTAAGTTGTGAACATGATTATTTGAAACCTAAATTTTGATCATTTTGCATGCATCTCTATTTTGGAGGGTAGAAGCCATGGAAAAATCTTCTCAATACAGCCATTTTAATTCTGATGAGCACAGAAAAATTCCTGTCTGTAAGACCTTCTGTGATCATAGTGGTTGCATAATTTTTGTCCTTCTGGTTCTATGCGAGATCCTTTGGAGGTTTTTATCATTTCATAGTTTCTTCAAAATTTAGCTGCCATTTTTGTGCTCTGATTCAGAGCTATTTATGTTGATTTTCTGAGTTTGGCCGCTAGTTCCCATTTATTGAACACTCTAGTGATCTTTTGTAAAAATCACCACTTATGAGGGTTTTGGAGGTACGGCTATGTCATTTAACACTTTTTTGATTCAATAATTCTCAAGATTGAAATTTTTTTTAAAGTATGTTCTGAGAGATGGTCTATTTGAACTTCAGAACCACTACTATTATGTTGTTTTGAGAGTCTATCACTAGTATTTTGTCATCATTTCTTCAAAATGTACCTTCTCTAATGTGGGTTTGTTTCTATGTTTTTTGTGATTATTTCTGAGATCTTATTCTCTTTTGACTAATCCTCCCTACTCAGGGAGCTGAGAAACGTGACCACCATTTGATAATTTTTTCAATCTTTCTAATTGATGATTAATTCTTGATCTTCGTTGAGCATCTTTGTGAGGTATTGTGGCCATCGTTTCTTCTAGTAAGTGGATCTCGCTTTTGTACTCTTTGTTGGCATTGTAAATTTTGATCTCTTAACCTCTTTGTGGGTTTCTTCTGTTATCCATCTTACTATACCTTTGAGCTAATGTATGAACTTTTCCATGAATGCTATTATGTTGAAGCTATACATAATTATCATGGTTCAGGGAATTTACCTTGTTGGATATGGTTTTATAAAGGTAAACTGTGCTTTCATTTTTCGTGACCCAAGATTTGGGGTGTTTCGCTATAGATACTTTCTAAGGTAGTTCCATGAGAAGTTTCCTTGCGCTTTCATTTTCCAAATTCAAGCTGTTATTTCCCTTATGTGCTATGAAATGGATAACAGTTATGGGTTGTTTTAAACTTGAATTTTCTTATTTCTGAATCTATTTTGAAATTGTGAATTAGGGTTTCAGTTTATACTACTTTGAGCTCTGGTTATGTGTATTTAGGTGCCATTTTGATTCTTACAAAGTTGGGTTAGTCACCCTTTTGTAGCTTTGTATTTCATGTTTCGAACTATCCCACTAAGTAAAGTTTGTTCTTAAACTTGAATAGCATTCGTTATTCTAGCTCCATATTTTTTTGGCCTTGTATATTTGTTATGTATTGATTTATATAAGAATGTTATCATCTGTGTTTCGAGCCAATATCAAATTCTTCTTCTAGATCCTCTGAGTCACCATTCTGATTTAGGGTTCCATCTTTAAAGAAACCCTAAATTTGTTATTTCTTATTTTGCACTTGGGAAACTCTTACTTTCCCTATTATTTAGAACACGAACTCAAGTTCATTCTTTTCTAATTGTAGTTGTCTTTCTGTAGCTTGACTGTAATGGGTATTCATTATTAGACTTACTAACTACTTAGCTCCCTTTGCCTTCATTTCCCAGATTGGTAATGAGTTTCGTGTTTACCTGTAGTGCTCAATGTATTTTCACTTGAAAACCTATCGATGTGTAAATGCAATCTAAATATCTATAAATTTTTACCTTTAAGTACGTGTATTTCAATCATTCATACTTTAAGAAATATGATGCCACTTCTTGAAAAACAAGTAAGATAAACAAAATCAGTTGGTAGCTGGTGTAAACATTTTGTTTAGATGAGATTGCCTTTCATTTTGACATTTATACTTATTCCCTGAAGTTTCTATTTTTAGAAGCTAGTGCATACTTCAAAGTTTGATGAAGACTTTTGAAATGTTTAATGTTATACTTTGACATTTGTTTCATATTTCTTGTGTGGAATTATTCACTCTATTTATTTCATGTATAGCTCATAAATTCTAGATCGACACATTGTTATTCTTGTAGTAGTTGTCTTTTTCAGTGCATTCTTGATCTATAATTTTCCCTTTCATTTATAAGCTACTTCATTCTGAATATTGATAGTCAATCTTCCATTATGTATATCTAAAAATTGTAGTTGTACTTTAATAGATGTATTTTGAAATGCAAGCTTGAACCCTCTAGTCTTTGTGTTCTAGAATGTTCTTTGATTTAATGGCTGAAGATTAGATGATCCTTCATTGTAGATTTTTTCTTTTGATCAAGTGGTATTGTACCCTTTTCTTGAGACTATGGAAGTTTTACTTCCTTATGATCTCATGATTCTCTAAATTTGATCATGTAGTTACACATTGAGTTCTGTTGTATTGTGTACTTTATATCTTCATGATGAATTACCCTCTAACAAGTACTAAGTTGTACTGAAAACAGATGTAGTTCTTTATCATGATATTAACTTTCATGCTCTTGTAAATATGTAGCTATGACTACATTATTATTTATTCAATCTGAGTTGAATTTCTACGAGTACTTCTCATTATTTATGATTTAGTTATTTGATCAGTACAATAGTTTAAGCATTTGTGTCATAGCTTTCAAGAATGTATTAATTGTGAAACAACATGATGGAAGAGATTGTAAAAATGTTAGTTTTTACATGGTCTCATAAGCCCTGTCAAAATTGGTTGTCTCATGATTTCTTTTTCCAGCTTTGTTTCAACGGCAACTCCTTCATCTCAATGTAATGAGTTAATCCTGTGTTAATGCTGATTTCTGTTTTCAATCATGCCTCGCGTACTGAATCAAGATACTTTTATTTAAATTGTGTACTCTTACTTCTACAGTTGCGTGGTAGGATCTTGAACACTTGTACTTTTGTACTTTGATCATTGCACAATGAGATGAATGGTTTTTTCTCTTGTAGCCTTGAATACTATTTGTGCAAAATTTAAATCATGAATTTTATTTCTTCTGATGCAACCTATACCTGCACACTTAAAAAAACTAGTTAGAAAACATTAGGATTTTTGGCCTCTCTTATGTTCCATAGTGAATTTCTTTCTCTTTCTTTCCTACTCTGTCATGATTCATGTGAATACCATGAGATTTCTGCTAGATAGTACTTTTTCAAATCTGAATATGTTACATTAATGTACTGTTATCTTTTCTGTAGTCATACCTCCTGATATCAGGAGATTGATTTGCACAAAGATAGACAATACAAGAACATGATTTAATCATGAGCTCATGACTGATAGTCTCTTCTCTGTTTCTTTTTCAAGTACAATGCAATGCTAAATAGCAAGGATGAAGATGGAGAAAAAGCTGGAGCTGGAAGTGGAGCAACAGGAAACAAAATAAAAAACAAGGCAATGATGGATTCCTTCGTATTCTTTTGCTTTTATTTTCATGCACATGTACCTTCTATTTCAGTAGTTATGATGTTTACTTGATTCACATCCCTCACGGCTTGTGTGGGAAACATTTGAAATTCCTTATGAATAAAAAATTTAATTCTAAAACAGAGTTGTGTATTTCCTTCTGCTATTTCAACTTTGCTATATGGATTGTATAATGAAAATAAACAACTCAACAACATAATTAAATGTATTTTTAATCATGAAGGAAAGAAATTATAAAATGACATGTAACCTTAGTAATTAAATTTGATTGCTGCAATCTCTAAACCTTAGTTCTTGTTCCAAAACTTAACAACCTTCCATCTATTATGTATTTTATGTCTTCATCAAGATAACACATATGTCCTTCAGGGCCTTTGGTGTTCTTTTGCTGGAGAAAAAACATGAAATTGTAGACTATTTGATTTGTCTACATTTTGTAAATGCACACATAGCTGAAAATTACATGTAGCCATTAATTAATCCAACAAAATAGGTATTAAACCTGAAAGAATCTCCCCCTAGCTTATGTTCACTTCATCAATATCATCCATCGTAACGAAGTTTCGAGTTTCCCATTTTTGCACGAGTGTAAAAATTTTCAACACTTACTTGGCCTATTCCTTCAACAATGTACTCTTTGTCATCTGCTATCCAAACTTGATCTCCAGTGGGTTATTCATTCAGTGAATCAAACAGCTTCTTGCCACTTGACATATGTTTAGTGGCACCCGAGTCTATCAAGCCAAACTGTCTTTGTGAGTTGCGAAGTTTGAGAGACTAGTACAAGATTCTTACCACAATTGGCTCCTTCTGGTGTCTCCTCATCAGAGTCATCATCTTGTTGAGCTGCGAGATGTCCCGCTTCTGCTTTCTTCGGCGGGGACATCATTTTGAATTTTGAAAATCATTGTGCCCAGATGGGATTGATTGACTCAGAGACCCTTCTTTCAAACCATCTTACTCAAAAGTGATCAATGTCAGTGAGTGTTGGTTTTGTATATTTGAGACCAACCTCTTAGACTTTTGAGATTACTATTGTTGATGTTAATGTGCTTGTGTTTTCTTCTCTGTGGGACCTTTCTGATTTCTTCTAGCCACAATGGAGCTTTAAGAGAAAAGGTATTTGTCCTAGACCTCATCTTGGACTGAATTCATCGCCTCCTCTTTCAAGGCCAAAATTTCACGAGTTCTGTTAAACATCACGTTTCATTTGGATACATTTAGTTTCGTAACGAACACTTAGGAACTAAGAAGGGAGTGCCCTTAAGGTGATTAGAACCAGAATCTTTTCTTCTACCTTTCTCACTGAGAGATAATAAATCCTTTTGCAGCTCAACCCACTAGACGTAAGAACTCCTCAAGATTCTTCTCATCAGACCCCATAAAGAGGGTGTACAATTTCGACTGAAGATGGAGAATCTTAGTCTGATTCTTTGCCTCGAAGATGGTTACTAACTTGTCCACATGCTTCCTTTGCTTTCTCTACATCCTAAACATGTGGTTGTACATAATCAGTGATACTCAGCATAATCAACATCAGTGTTTTAGCACCAGCCATCTCATATTTTCATGAGCTCGTGGAAGGTTAGTTAAAATTTGTACGGACCCGGTGACAATGCCCCCATAATCCCTCAAACTGAAGGATTATACACATTTTTGTTTTCTAGGCTGCATAATTTGGCACTTTGATTAATTGTGCATCTGATAGAAGCAACTTTGGAGTGGACATTGTAATAAAAATAAATATTAAAAAATAATTATTAATTTCAAATAATTATTACAAGTCTTAACTCATTGATGAGAGATTCATCTTCTGAGATGCGCTCAATATTCGTTGTGCTGAGAGAAGGCGACGCTTCTCTAAGGCGTTCTTCTTCATCTTCATAGTCTAACGTCGTAACCAGCTTCTAGCTCTTTCTCAAACTCTTTTCGCTTGGAAGCTGTCGTTGAAAAGGAAATACTCCAAAAGTTCTCTTCAAAGCCAGTTCGTCGAATACAAGGTTATCGACATTGTGAAGCTCGTTAAGCAAGGAGAAATAGAGCCCGGAGCTATCTTGAGCATCTTGACGGTATTTTTGGGCTTGCGAGTCTTCGTTTTGGCTTCTAACAGTCCCTACGCTTTCATTCACGCTTGACATTCAATGTTGATCTGAGGGATCGAATTTATCTTGGTTGAGGATTCTTCTTTTACGCTCCAGACCTCACGCAGCAGGAAGAGGATCTCCACATTGTTTAGTAACAGTCAAACAACAACAAATGCTTTCCTAGGAATATACCATGTAGTCAATTATCCAAGCAGCCCTGCAAGCAGAATCATTGGTAGATTGTAAAACATATATACTGAGACCTTAAATCGCTGCAAGTTGGCTAGATTGATTCACTGTCAAACAACCATGTTAAAAAAAAAAACAAATTTCCTTCTTCCTTCTCGTAGCAGCAAAAAGACAAATGATTTTCCTCTTTCCACAAAAAAGTTGTCTTTTCTATCAAACGTCCAAGCAGGATAAATTCAAGAGCTTTCTGGAAATCCATGTTCATGTAAAAAAAAATCCCTCCAAAGTTTCCAACGCAACACTAACAGAAAAACACGTCCAGGTTGAAATAATGCAAACACGTCCACTTCCTCATAGCAATAAATGTCTTCTCCTTTTTTCTCTCCAAACATACAGCTAAAAACAAATTATCTTCTCTACGTGTAGAAAAAATGAAATGTGCAGGTCGCTGGAGTGTTTATTTCTATTCTTTGGATGTACGGTTAAAGAAAAAAATGCCTTATGAAAAACATGTCGCTTGAATATTGATGGTCTTCACGTAAGAGCTCCATGCACAGATTGAATTCAAACAACAAATAAAATAAGTTTGATTGCTGCTAATTTCCTTGCTCACAAACTCAAAGAGAAAAAGAATCGCTCTATTACCAGATTGAGAGGAGCAAAAAATGGAGAGAAAATAGAGATTAGATATCTCTTATTCATTCAATTAATATCATAAGCACGTTACAAATTAGATAGGAGACAAGCATAACAATATTCCCCATAATAGTAGGAGGGGTTACAACAGGACAGAGAATAATGGGATATGGAACAAACACTCATAATATATAATTATTTTCTACGTAGACTTTTCCAATAAAGCATGCGAGCGTGCAGAGGGGGCCAAAAAACTTCTTCTTTATTTACCCGAGCCACACTTCCCCTGCAATATTAGATGAAGGGGTACTCTTACAAGCGGACATATGCATTAGGGAAGTATTCCCAAACAGATCGCTACCCGAACCAAACTCCTCCCTATTCTTTCGTATGTTTATGCTAGTTATGCCGAAGGCATGTTTCTACCCTGTACTCGACATTCAGGACGATGCTCATCTACTTGAGGTGTTCGTCATTATGCCACCGCCACTGACCTGCTATGCATGCTTTCAATCGGCCCTAGAATTCCACGCATATTATATCATAGTGAACAAATTTTCCCAGTTATATTAGATAAGGTGTATCTGGTGAAGAGTTTGATATGTACTCAGCATGGCCTCTGATAACATTTTCATGTGTGAGTTCTTCCTTTCCCAACGTAATTCACTTCTTTTTGTAACCAAATTTATTTCTATGATCATTCTGTTCATTTCAAACCAGGCCTAAAATCTCCCCCTGAAGCCACCATGACTGAAATAAATCTTCCCGGGATTGATATTTCACAATTTCCTCGGGAAATCAGGGGAGATCAATTTAAGTATCATCTAGAGCTAGTGAGGCTAAGAGAAGAATGCACATAATGGGGGTTTCTTCACGTCATGAATCATGGAATGCCACCTAATCTCATCGAGAATGTTGTGTTTGTAACCCAAGATTTATTGTCAATGCCCATGGAGTTGAAGAACACAGTCACAACTTCTAATCCCATGGAAAGTTATTTACGCTTTCCAAACTTTGAGGTCTTCTACCTCGTGGGCATGCCCAATCCGTATTCAATTCACAGTCACAACTTCTAATCCCATGGAAAGTTATTTACGCTTTCCAAACTTTGAGGTCTTCTACCTCGTGGGCATGCCCAATCCGTATTCAATTCAGGAAATTGGTGAAAAGATATGGACCGAAGGGAGCTCAAATTTCTATATGTTATATATTTCTTACCTTTTCCTTCTTGTTCAATGTTAACTGTCACCAACATATTTTTCCTCAAATTATTTTACAGCGAAGTGGTTGGCAATTTACCTTATTTAAGTCAAATTTGTGGAGTAAGATCATTAAAATATTTCTTGCTAGCCTAGGTTTGGATGTGAGAAAATTCTACCAGTCTGATTTCGAGAAATGCACAGCCAAATTTCACATAAACGGTTATCCATCTCATGGAAAATATATCGAGGATGTGGTTTTTCCTTGTCACGGAGATGTTAACTAAATGAGAATCTTATACAATGATGAATATGCAGGTCTCCAAGTTCGATCCAAACAAGGAGAGTAGTTCAACGTCAAACCTCAACCAGATTCATTCATTGTCAACATTTGGGATTACCTAAGGGTTTGTAAATTATATTGTTACAGCTAATTCTATGAAATCCTTAGCAATTATCATGAACTTTGAAAGCATAAAACATTGATTTCTACAGTTAACATTGTTTTGCAGGCATGGAGCAATGGTAGGTACTGCAGTGCAGGATCATTGCAGTAGTGTATACAGGGTGGAAGAATTGTATATCTCTTTCGTATTCAATAAAATTCCCACACCATACGCAAATTTATGCTCCTGAGGAACTTGTGGATGTGGATAATCCAATTTTTGTTGGGGTGCCACTCATCCCTTTGTGGTTTATTTCACACCCTCAAGCGACTCTTCTGTGCGTGGGGGCTCCCAAGCTTGGATATGGGTCTGTTCAGTGCAGATCATTGCATAGTGTATACAGGGTGGAAGGAATTGTATATCTCTTTCGTATTCAATAAAATTCCCACACCATACGCAAATTTATGCTCCTGAGGAACTTGTGGATGTGGATAATCCAATTTTTGTTGGGGTGCCACTCATCCCTTTGTGGTTTATTTCACACCCTCAAGCGACTCTTCTGTGCGTGGGGCTCCCAAGCTTGGATATGGGTCTGTTGGGACTTGAACCTATGACCTTTCGTTCGTTGACCATTGAGCTACTTGTCTGTTTGTGGTCCCGACTCTCCAGTGTAAATTATCAAAGTCAATGGAGAAAATTACCAAGACAGATATTGACACTATTGTGTTATTCACTTTGTTATCAAATATAGGAATGACTGCATATCAGCCTCCGGATTAGGTAATACCATTTGAACTGTTTCATTATTTATGGACTCCTTCCTCATTTTTCATAATGTGATCCTAAACGCCTTGTATTTTTCTAGGAGATAGTGCAAGTTACTTTGCACTGAAGGCATTCTTAATTCAATTTTCAGGAGAAGTTGTTCTCTTTTGACTTGTCACTACATGTGCTCTATTTCAGCACCTCTACACTTGTAGGTTACTGTTTTTGAGGTTGGTTCTATAGAGGATGTCCTTAGCTCGGTCACATCTATATCTGTTATTTATACCATTATTCGTCAAGATAAAAGTTAACACGTAATGGTGCATGATTGCAATGCAAGACCAAACATCATATAGCATATTCATAACCTTATGGGGGAGCTTATGTGTTGAGGCTACAAAAATGTTACAATTTGAACATAACTGAACTCAAATACTTATGCTAATGTTTATCAAATAATAGCAGCTATTAAAAAATTTGAAGTCACCACATTCAAGTAGATAAGCC
Source organism: Taxus chinensis (assembly GCA_019776745.2). Lineage (NCBI taxonomy): Eukaryota > Viridiplantae > Streptophyta > Pinopsida > Cupressales > Taxaceae > Taxus > Taxus chinensis. The sequence goes on along the minus strand of CM034156.1, from coordinate 536,543,894 downwards.
TAACAACTAGAGTTAATGCACCCCTCTTTCAAGCATTTCTCTATCCATGCTAAAACAGCCTTACGTATTTGGATGGTTACATACATGAACAATCGATGTTTCAATTAGATTAGGTATAGAGGTCACGGGCCATGAAAAACTATTGCACGCATAAATGCCTCCATCTATTGAAAATCTAGGTCATCGGCTGAAGTTGTAGCAACAACTATACATATTTTCACATAACTAACTTTTGTTACCCAACTTGTTCCCAATTGTTTAATGTTAGCTAATGTCATAAAAAAAGAATATGAATACAAAAGGTTCTTGACATTGCATTTATATGAATATAAATATTCCTTGTGTATGGTGCTAGAAGATGTCACTAGAACTATACACTTTTGCTGAATCAATACTTTGCTAGGTGTATTGTACATGCTCATAAAACACCTCATCTCAAATTCTCACGATGTATGGACCATTACAAAGAATTCCCTCTTCCCTGTGTTAAAATTTATCCTTCCCATTTCAACAACTATCCATAATGGTAACACACAAATCTAATGCGCGCTAAGCAATGCAACTAAAAGGGAACAATAACAAAACTATGCAGACATGTTAATAACATTATTGGAATCTTGGGTGTGAGACAATAAAAAGTAATGCACAAACTTAAACCATGTTGTACATACTTATAATAGCACCCTTCTGGTAAACAAAGTGTAGATATATTAGCACCTTTTTCACAACCTTGCAAGAGGGGATAGAAAATAGCATTGTAATATATGTAGATGGGGAAGAACTTACCCTTATAACATGACGTACATATTCACCATAATAGCCTCCTTATAAATTAAAAAACATACAAGGATGCCCATTTTTAACGTTGTAAAATGATGTACATATTTGTAATAGTGTTTTTATTGTAAATAAAAAAGATATAATTTAAGACATATCAATTCCACCATTGTACTTCCCATCTAAAAATAAACATACACGTCAGAATGTGGTTAAATTGTAGTAAAAAAGGGTTTGACCCACCCAAACGTGAATGATGTTGATTCTTTTTCTTTTGGTTTGGCAAGATTATAGAAAATCACACTTATAATTCTAGGAAATATATAAATCATACACATTATAGGGTCTTATATGAAGGAAACTATTAAGTTTAAACAATCCACTTACCACAAAAAAAAAATACAAATCATTCAACTTTAGAAAAGTGCAGAGATATAACATATTGGGGTTTATTATGAACAACTAATCAGCAATAATCAATGTTTACAAAGGATAACCAGCTTTATTATAAAATATTCTTAATTTCACCTGATGGTATTCTTTAGTGGGGAATATAAAAAAAAATAGTGCAAAATATATGTAAAACATCACTCCAGAATGCCAATTGAACAAAAACCCATCTAAATGGAGAGCTCGTGGTAAACACAAAATCAAGATGGACAGATTATAAAAACTTGCTTACATAATATTCATTTCTTCACGTCTTGACATTGTTCAAAGAAATGCCTTTTCCATATGCCTCCTCAAACTGACTGCTTTACAACAGGGTATGGACATCCATCAAACAATAATAGAAAGTGTATATTTCTCACACATACAAAATATGTACGCATATTGAATACATGCGAACGACTTATAGAAAATGTAAACAAATGCACTTAGTCATTACTTTCCAATCAATTTTTAGCTAGCATGTTTGTGCACAAATTCAAAACATTTAAATTTGAATTTCCTATGTCAATATTTTGTGCAATCTTGAAGAAGCACACATGTTATTTGAGGTCACCAAGCCCTAGAAAGTTTTACCCCACGTGTCAAATATGAGATGAGTTGATGAGAGAAAACAAATACTTGGTTTCTCACAACATTCCCTATTTCCATAATAAATATGAAACACCCTAAAAAATAACCAAATTTATATTTGATCATAACATTTTCATTGAACTGATGAGAGAAAAATGTGTTTGGTGTTACGAAACATTTTTAGTCTCTTGTACATAAAACTGCTTCAAGCAATCCTTTTCTTCTTTGCTCCTAAAATTTTCATGTTCGCATGGGGTTATACACCATGTCTTACCTCTTTCTCATGCCTGTAAATTCCCATTTTTTAAATAAGTTTAATTTACATAAGAAAACTAGGTTTTATATTTTAACTATATATATACAAGACCACCATATGTTAGCCAGAAGCATAGAGAGCACAACACCTTAAAAACTTGTAAGCACAACGTACAACAAATTTCTTTGAGAAACAATTATTGACCAAGTTGTTAGTGCACAAGAAACCTGCCACATGCTATTGAAACTTCCACTGACCGTATGTAGCCAAACTTTTTTCACCCTATCTGTGGGCACCACAACACAAATTAGAACAAGCACAGTAGGCACTGCAACGAGAAACCCTTGCAAGTGAAGATAACATCCACATACTTAGCAAAAAATTATACACATCATACTATAACCCCACCCCCTTTGGTAATGAGCAACCACCACTGTAAACCACTCCCCCTTCACATGTACGTAGTCGAAACTATATAGAGCGCACACAAAAAATGTATATGGTTTTCCAACTCTTTTTAATTTCTAAACTAACAAAAAACTACCCCACTAAAGCATCATCTTACCTAAACAAGTTCAGTTCGTTCAAAGCAATACCTGAAATACTAGGTTTTGTATTTGTTTACTCTACCTTTACTACATCGCTACACCTCTATGTATCATTCCAAAATTTACCACAACCACCTATGTTTTCTACTAAACCCCACCCACAGAAATCCTACCTCGATAAATCACAAAAGAAAAGCATTGTAAAGCACCTTCCATACCAACGTACACCTGCATAAATTACCATCCTCAAGTCATACATAATCCTTACCCTTCTTTGCGTGACTACTCATACGTAATCCTGCTCATTTCCATAACGGAAACGACAAGTTCTTAGCCTTCATTTTTAAATGCCATTTTAGTCCCCTCGTCTCAATTACAAGCTTTGTGAAATAAATACGACTCATCAAACCAACTTACATATACTCAGCACAACCAAACTTAAATACAGGGTTTTTTAGTGGCGAATATTAGTAATATGGAAAATATTCCATTTTTAAAAATTTTTGAAAAGACAAATTTTCTAGCGCAGGTTAGTGAACTATTTTCCTAAAAAAGTACAGTTTAATTTTTTTAGGGGTCGGCTTCACCTACCCTTGAAAATATCCCCTATATAATCCTAGATTATTCACTAGGTAGAACACTACTAGCTCACTCATACCACTTGGGGGCATATCTATACTATCAAGTACAGTAAACGTATGATAGGAGGTGGAGGCTGCAGACGTGTGATAAAGAGTTTGTTCACATGTGACAAGGAAATTTTGTCTGACACACGAAAGGAGGGCGGAGGCTACATACGCACAACAAGGACAGTTTGTTGACGTGTAACAGGAGGGAGGGAGGATGCAGACTTGTGACAGAGATTTTTTTAACTCGCAACATGGAGAGTTTGTTGACACATGACAGGAGGGCCAAGGTTGTAGACACATGACAAAAGATTTGATGTCGTGTGACAAAAAAATTGTTGTCACGCGACAATAAACCTCCTATCACACGTCAGCAAGGTTGTTGTCACGTGACAGCAAGTTTTTCACGGGACAATAACCTTGCTGACACATGACAAGAGGTTTGTTACGTCGCACGACAATAAGTTTGTTTTCATATGACAAAAAATCTTCTGTTGCACATCTGTAGCCTTTGTGTCACACCACTTGAAAATGAAAGCTTCTTCTAGGTGAAAAAATTGCATACAAACCCCCAAAAAATTGCCTTTCCAACGAAATAGGTTATAAGGATATTCATCAGGGATTTCCACCTTTGATTTCCAAGAGGTCTCTTAAAATGAACACTACTTAAATAACTGGATAGGCCATTCCCATATTCCTTTTTAAAATAAAATTAACCCACTAGACATGATTAAAAAACCTCAATCACCTCTTGTATTAAAAAACATTGTACACATAAAATAAGTAACACTCCTCGTCGATAAATAACACATACCCCACTATACAAAATGTCCCTATTTAGGCCTATAACTATAAATAGCCATTCACCTACTCATGTTCGTAAGTGAATATAAAAAATTATGCTCTTAAAGAAACAAAAATGTACCTGCAAAACCTATAAAGAACATGTGGATATGAATAAGTCTCTAAAATAGGAAATAGTAAAAAATGTAGCTGTATTCCATTGATTATTTTGTGTAGACACCTAAATTTGGTCATTTGGCATTCAATAATAAATTCCACCCACAACCACCATCATCTTTTCCATTGCATTTTATGTAGCTTTAAAACATTACAAGCACTAAATTGATACCTTGCATTACAGTCGAATTCTTACCGACACATTAATGATGTAACCTTGCTACTGTAGGAGCAACCACTAGTAATATTTAGTATCGTGCCATCATAATTCAAGATAGGGTTGACCTAGTTTTTCCACCATGTCACCCCTTATCATCATCATTTAGTTGTGATCACAGAGGGGAAATGGTTATTTGAGATGGGATGTCCATAGTTAGATGATTAACAACGGTGTCGACATCTTGTGTTCTACCTCCAATGAGTCCATACAGGCTGCCTCTATCACCCTGAACATGAAACTTTACAACAACATCGCTGCCAAAACTAAAGCTAGGGGTTCGATCCATTTTTTAGGATACCCTTCAGGAGAGACATATCCAATGAGCCTTCGGGAGAGAATACATATGTAAAATAATTTAACTCCCTTTAAATAATCCCTTTGGTTCCTAAGATCGACATTTTCCCATAAGTTTGTCATATTTTATCTAATATATATGTTGTTCAGTTCATCTATGTATGTGAACCTTCTTATTCCATTTGGACAAGGAGTCTCTCATGCTCGATTTCATCCATCACATCTCAAGTATCGTTAAACCTTTTCTTTCTTCTAAGGTTCATTGATTTTTGGTGTTCATTTTATTAAGTTAAAATTGCATTAGATGATATAACTATCTTATCTTTTTCATCAATTAAACAAGTCAAAACTATAGATTAAATAATTTAGGGCTATTTTGTTGTCCCAAATTTTACCTGAGTGTAATCTTTACCATTAAATTTAGGAATTGTAGTTCCTTTGGTTTGTTGGTGTAGATCAAACAGTATTTCTAAGGAAAACCTTTAGGGGTTATATTTCTTTTGAGATTTAAGTCGCATTGTTTAGATAATTCATCCACATTTTTTTCTTCAATAACATGATATTAATACTAAAATACTTGAACCTCATATGTATATTTTTCTCTATTTAATTTTCCTCGTCTGAAGGAAAACAATGTTAGGAAATCTTTATAGTGCTCATATTATGGTGTTATATTTACCGTAGGGTAAATATTATTCTTTGTTTGTAATTTTGTATATGTGAGCTATAAATGAATTGTTATTATAACAACTCATATATTTGATATATTGTTATGTGTGGATTACATGAGCTAGATTCACCCCACATAATAAGGTTTGGTTGATATTTTGTATTTGGCAAGAATCCTTAAAATTAGGATGTCTTTTGCCTATATATAGTATTTCTGTATTCTATAAAATAACCCGAATCAATTGAATTCATAACATCATTATTCAGTGATTATTATTGTGAAAATTTAAGGTTCTGCTTACATTTGGTAAAGAGCAGGGTAATGGAGTTCTAATTATTTTTCAGAGGCAGATTCAAATCATTTAACTATCATATCAGTCTTGTATCCTTAAATTTTTATCTTCTAATAGCTTAGTTTATTCGAAGGTTTGAGCCTATGATCTGCATGTTGCAATAATAAATACAAGGTGCATATGTCTTCTGAAGATGCCATAGACCCATCAATTTACTCTTGCAGACCGTTGATTCACGATGTCATAAGGAGATGATTGATCATCAACTGTCCATGCACTCTTTCTATTCAAATTATTTTGCAGTATTTTACACCCAATAGACATCTCAATATGGATCGACCTTGATAGCATTTGCATCAGTCCAACAATAATCCTACGTATAATTTGTGGATGTCGGAGTACACTGTCTGATGAGGCTCTATTAACGTGAAGCTTTGGATGTGGTTACAATTTTGGAGAACGTGAAAAGTTTTATCCATACGATGCTACTGTGAAGATACAGTCATTTGGCTGTGTTTTTATGTGCACTAGACATAACAGTGTTTCCTATTGCAAAACCATCGACTCATGCTTACATTAAAGTCAAATTTGGAAATTTATTCCCATGGTTGTAATATAAAGAAAAGGTGTGTATAATTCCTTCAGTTGTTGATGCATTGAAAATGCAGTCCTACATTGTCTCACTCTTTTATTCAGAAAGCTAGATCATGGAAGTGTATTTCTGGTAAATTCAAGCTAGTCCCTGCACATTGAATTTTATATTTCATTGCCTTAAACATTGATTGACTAGTATTTTGGATTATTCCAAATGAATTCAACCATGGCTTGCCTATGAAGAATTTGATTGCATTCATGTTGGTTTCATACCTCTCACCTCGGTTAGGCCTCAATCAGATCGCCCCATACTGTACTCAGATGTGTGTTGTCAAACCAGCTTAGAATCCATCTTTTGGATCACCATACAACTTGATACAGAGTTCTGTTCTCATCAAATAAGTTAAAATTGTCATCTAGTTATGTTGTGGTCATAGTATTTTGATATACAAATTGTTTTTTAAAATTTTATTTAGTCATCCAAATCCATACAAAAGTTATTGTATGTCATTGAGTGTCGAGTTCCAAAAGAGTCAATGTGTACTCCTCTTGCCCATTTCTAACAATTGAGTCTTTGTGTTTAGATTATTTTATTAAATTCAGAACAACATTCTTATGGTATTGTAATTGTAATTGTGTCATTGTAAAATATATATATATATTCCTCGGAACGCATTTTCGGTGGTAACTGACATCTATTTTTTTTTTTTTTTAATCATGGCTAAGTTGAATCAAATTGAAAAATTCGAAGGAAAAGATTTTTACACATGGCAGGTGAAAACTCAATTGTTATTAATCAACAAAGACTTGTGGGAGATTGTGGATGGCAAAGCAAAGAAACCAAGAGATGCAGATGAAGCAGTGATATGGGAACATCAAAGATCAAAAAGCTATAGCAATCATAGGATTAGGGTTATCTGATGTGTATTTGCATCATATAGATTTATCAAAATCCTTAAATACAATTCGAACAACACTAAAAAAACTATTCGGATCACAAGTAGGAAGTGCAGTAGTAGCACTAAAAACAAAAATTGTTCAGACTAAAAATGGAGGAAGGTGACAACATAGTGGAACATATAAGTAAGTTTCGTTCTGTATTAAATCAATTAGCTGGAATAAAAATAGATGTTCCTGACGATGATGCAAAATTATTTTTACTTAATAGCATGCCTCTTAGCCATTCTAATATGATCTTCACATTGAGAAAAATAAATCCAAGTCTAGAAGACTTGATTTCTTCTTTGATAGAGGACAAAAATAGAACAAATAAAATTGAAATAGAAGAAAAAGTGTTCTATGGAACACATGGTAAATATGTTAAAAAGAGATCCAGTCATTATTTCAAGCAAGGTTTAACCTCATAGGATCTAAAGAAAAGGATTCTTTGTCACTATTGTAATGTGTGTCTGGACATGGAATAATGTATTGTAAAAAAAGAGCAAGGGATCTGTTGAATGTTAAATTGAATAATAAAGCTTTCATTTCTGAAAATAGAGAAGAAAAACGTGATTAGGAAGCAAGATCCAGCCACTTTAGAATCAAGAGAATTTTTTTTTTTTAATAATGTTCACTATTCTAAATAAAGCAATATTTAGAACAAACATTCCATGCCAATCAAATTCAATGGATAAACATATGCAGCTGTAATGACTCAGTGATTCACCGATCTATTCATTCCATAACTCGGTAAGCTACCGATCTATTTATGTTATCTTATGTATTGAATACATATTGTATACTTCGTATACTTTGTCATCCTACCCTACACCGGGTACTGAGTGATCTGTTTAAAGAACATATCTGAATATCTGTTACCAATATTCATCTGATATCACATTGTTTTAAACTTGGTGACATAGGACAACGCAACCAGTAGTTTGTGATACTTTGGCCAAATATTTATAACATACTGTGTATGTCACTATTCCTAGATGACATACTCATCATGTTGGAATACGTCCTTCACCTCACTCCTCAATTATCATGATTGGTCTTTACTGACTACCGTCAGTCCACTTGTTCCAGGTTTTACCCTAGCCCTAGATAGAAACATAACCTATTATAGGAAGACACTCACAAAGGCTTAGGGTAGATGGGCATACTCATTTGACCTAAGTCATCTGAATGTGCAAACGTACCCTGAGCCTTTGGAAGCTAATTCCTATCCTAAATATGCTCCTATCCAGACCTAGAGAGAAACTAGGTTCAAGTCCGAGTTCCAGATGTGTGTAGATCTAGATGATCAATGTGGAAGGGTGATGCCACATGTCAACTACAATGTTGTATTCTCGAGAAGACCCAAGCCTTCTCGAAAGTACAGCCCTGCAGTTGGCGTGTGCCAACATCCTACAGAAAACTTACCTCATCGAGATGTACATACCCCCAAGGAGATTGTTAATACATTGTTAGTTTGGATTATTTCTTGATTACAAGCAACACTGCCAAACCCTAATCCAATGCTCAATAAGTTCTTTCCTAAATTTTCTTCATTTAGCCCATTAAGAACTTCATTATATTCATGGTCACTTTTAATATTTGATCACATAGTTAAACTGTCAATTAACCGTAACTGTACAACATTATAATATGTCTTATTTAAAAAGTACAATAACTTTTTAGAAAATTTCAACACCAGAATATATCCAATATAAAGTAGACTTCATACAAAATGAAGTCTAATAAATTGTAGTCATACTTGCAAACCTTTTTGGTTTATATTCCATTAAGAAAGAGAAAGAGTCTTTCTCTACATGTTAAGTGTTAGGGTTTATCCTACCCAATATCCACATTTCTTAATGTATGTTCATCACACGTTACATTACTATGTTATATAGTTTAGATAATGAATATCATATTCTGCAACTTAACAAGCTGCATCACAAGTAGGGAAATTGAACTAAATCCCTCTATCCAACTTATTAAAAGATAACCAATTAACATATAAATAATATGAAGAATATCAACAAGATAGAAATCCATCTTTTTCATACAAGTACAAAATAATTTACACAACCAATACAGGTAAATTCTCAACTTTCAATTAATCTTTATAACTTATACATTTACAAGCCTTATGCATTTAGGCATACTGCATAACAACCACCTTCATTAAAAAGAATACTACTTTTCTTTTTCAATACAATCTCAAGAACGAATCAGAATTCTTCACAAGGAATCAGAATTAAATCAGCCAATGCATCTCATAAGTTTTTCCTTCTTTTATCACTTACGAAGTCCATCTGCAAAAATTGCTAGCACGGGTCAGTTCAATGAACTGAGCATGATAAGCACTAAGCCTTAAAACAAAGTGCATTCCAATAATTGTTCCATTAAAACAACTCTGCTTTAATGAGACAATTATTACATCATAAATATCAATATAAGCAATAGAAAATGGAAAAGAAGTACATTTAACCAATTGAATTCACTTCCAAGAGAAGAACAAAATATAATCCACTATATCTACCTTACAAAATTAAAGTTTAATTGATCCTATCAATTATCCTTAAGCAAACAACAGATCATAACATCTCATTGTTCCCAATTCTATCATAATAGAATACAACATTTATCTTTGCTTTAACCAAAAGAAGGGTTTACAACATGGTTCTCATTAGGATGATTCATCTAACTCTTAAGAAAAAGAAGAAGAAGAACCATTACAAACTATGCCCAAACACAAGACATCCGAAAAACTGAAACAGATTCATAACATGAATTAACGGTTTCATTTAAAGGACAACTACCTTAAAATTCAACATTTAAGATATTCATCAGAACAGAATCCCATTTCAATCCAAGAAGGAATAGAGAATCAAATAGTCTACCTGCAAGTCTAAATCTACTTCCACATGTTAGAAGTTAACATTTAAAGATCTGAAACCAACATTCACAAATCAAAGTAGACTCATACAGGAGTTAATCTCTACTCGAGTCCATCCAAGGAGGATCCATAAAAAGATAGAGTGCAAGAGACAAAACTTACTCATCTCAAACCAAACAAAGCAAAGCCTTGTCAAACAAACAGTCTGCCAAACAAGCTTACATTTTCTGTTCAACAAAACCGAATCATCTAATCTCTTCCTACATCATTTCAACAAATGATTTGAACAAGGAAGACCAAACAACTCATAAAGAAATCTCCATTTCATAAGAGAATCAAAACAGAAAAGTTCAACCAATGAACTTATCCCAACAATAGAAAGAAAGGGATCTTAATTAGAAAATGATCCAATCAATAATTCATTTTATTGTACTAACAAATGAATTTCCCGCTTTTAATTCAAACATAGAAATTCATAAGCTAGTTCCCAGAAGAGAGAACAAAATCAACTCACAGTAAGAAGAAAGCACACTGCCATTTTCCTTACAATTCTTTACCTTCAATAAACATGAGTTTCAATTCCAATCTCAGAATGAAATACACATAACAGTCCTAAAAACAACATTCTGTTCCAAAGGAATCACATTCCTTTCTTTTACAAAGACACAAGGTTTATTTACTATATCCAACAAGAGATAGAAAAAAAACCGATCAGTAAGCTAAACATGTTCAGAAGTATCAACAAACTCAAAGACTGAAATCCCATTGTCAGGTTTCAATATTGCATTACAAAAGAGTAATTAGTTCTTGATTCAATAAGTACTATAATACAAAAACAATCTGAACAGAGACAAAGTAATCCCACCATAACAATTCAGAGCACTAAAGTAATAACTCTTCTTTTAAACGAAACCCAGAGCTTATTTTAAAATATCTGAAGATGTGGGTTTCCACAAAATAGAGGGGAAAAGAATACCCCCTGATAAAATGCCATTTCCATCTCAGAAAAGATGAAACAGTTCTCAGAAAAGAATTACCAAATCCATTCATCAAACAAAGACATTTTCAGTTAAGATCTCAAAGAGTTTACCCAACAACTCAGCCAACTATTCTCCCAGTTTTCTTTGAGCAATAGTTCAACAAAAGAGTTATAAGTTTTTAAACTTTTAATACAAGTAAAACCCAACTCAAAATACCAGAACAGAGTCAAACACGAAGTCTCAACAAAAGTTCAGAACTACACAAGTATTTAAATATGAGGGAAGTATAAAATATGAACTTCCAATAACAGTTAGAGCTACACAAGTCTCTAATCACAGGTTCAGGGAAACACGAAGTTCCCATTCCAGTTTATATTTTAAACAAGAAGCCCTAATACCAGCTCAAAATGAAACACGAGCTTCAAACAAGAGTTCAGAACTATACAAGTAACAAAATACGAGTGCGGTGTAAAACACGAACCTCCAATAACAGTTAGAGAAACACAAGTAATAAAATATGAGTACAGAGCCATATACGAACTTCAACAACAGTCCAGAGCTACCCAAGATTCCAAACACATCAAGTTCAGAACAACAAGAAGCTCCAACACAAGTTCATATCAAAACACGAAGCCCAAATACAAGATCAAATGGAACTCAAGGTTCCCATATAGTTTAGAATCCACATATTGCAACGAAGGTCAGTTCCAACACAACAACCTCAATACAAATTTCAGAAATGGAAAGTAGAGCTACTAAAACAAGCTTTGCATGCATGTTTCATTATTAAACTAACACAAAGAAAGTTTCCAAACCAACATTATTTTTGCCATGGATTCATATCCAAGATAACAGAGATTATAAAACCCAACAAGCAAGTAACCAGATAAAACATGCAAGCCAAGAATCTCAAAAGAGCAGACTTGTTTTAATGAAACATTTAGAAGAAAGCAAGAGATCTTAAAGATTAGAGCCTATCATGCCTGATAGTGCTTCTACCAAATCGAAGGAGACCTCCAGCCGAGCTCACAACTTCTCCTCTTCTCCACGAAAGATCAAACAACCATATTCTTTTTCCACAATGCCTCTTATACATCCCACGAACCGAAAATAGGTCTAAGACTTCAAAAATAGCCATTAAGTGCAGTTCAATCTGCTGGTTTGAAAAACCAGAGAGCATGCAGAGCAAAAATCATGAAACATGCAAAGTGAAACAACCCCAGACAAACCCGCTTGCATGCCTTCCAAGACAATTTGTGCACGAAAACCGAAAACAATAAGTTTCATTAATTCCAATTTTCCTGCCTATCCTTCCTTGCCACCACCTTCCAAGTCTGGTGAATGCCAAATCAAAATTAACATGAAATTCCATTTTAGTGACACTTCCACATAAGCCTCCACCAAGTCAACTAGCCCCTGCCAAAACTGGCAGTACCCTATGCATTCAAAACCTTATCAATAACATAAATGCCATAGGAACCATCACCCTTAATGCATGCAACCACCTAATTCCCCTTTCATACCCATTAGTTTAGGATAGATCAAATTTCTTAGGTTAGACCTTAGGTAGTTTATAATATATACCTTAGGATATAACCCTAACAACAAATTTCCACCATAGGTCTTAACACATAGCCTTAGGTAGTTTCCACATAGGTTAGATTAATTCACAACATAATAGTTTTAGGCATTAGGTTAGATCATCATAAAACCTTATAGTATTAGGTTCTAGGTTAATTTTAATAGCCTAGTAACCTTTCCATATCCTTTAGCACAGAGCTTAGGTTAGGATGCCAATCAACCAACAAAGTAGAATAGGAAGCTTTAGGTTAGAATAAGAATTCTATTAAGTGACATAGCTTAGGTAGCAAATATTCTTACCTAGCTTAGGATTCTGTAGGATAGTCCTTTTTAGGATCCCGAATCCTTCCTATGCCATGAACAGGCTGCATTTTCATTTACATCAGCAATGTCCTGCCATGATCGATCTCCAAGGACCCAAGCACAACATACAACTGAATGGAAATACGTTCACACAAAAATCAAAGAACTTGTAACAACAAAGTTCAGTCAATATGTCTCTTAATTCATGGAATGTCAATTTACCATTCGTTCAACAGAGCAGATTTAAAACATTCCTTGGATCACTGAAATTGATCCAAGGATGAGTCAGATTAATAGATAAGTTTACAACTCTTAAACCAGATTGCAACTCATCTAAAAGAAGTGAAAAATGGATTCAAGGAAGCCATTCCAATTCAGTCAAAGGATCTTAAGAACAGAAAAGATTTATCCATATCAAGCATGATCTCCAACAATCAAAAGAACATATCTTTATAAGGAAAATCACATGTCAACACTTGAAATGCAAAGGAGGAAAATAACAATTGTCAAGGGTGTTACATGCTTCCCTCCTAAAAGAATCATCATCCCGATGATTACCTCTTTTAACAATTTACACCAAGGACAATCAATTCATTCACTTCTCTTATCCATAAGTCAAATATATTAAAACCTTATAGTTCAAGAAATCAGCATTAAATAGTTGTTTATTCAAATCAAATAAATATCTACCCAAAACTGGCATACTTATTGTCATATAAAGATAAAATCATAAATTTTTATCAATCAACAGAATCAATTCTGTTCAAATAGATATGGAAAAGTAGTTTTCATATCCTCTAGATTTTCCCAAGTTGCACTCTCTTCGTTAAACTGGTCCCACTGGACCTTACATTGACTTATTTCTCGATTTCTCAAATGCAACTGGTGAGTTTCAAGCACTCGTATGGGTTTAACCATGATTATTCCTGGGTCCTGGACCTACAAGGAATTCCAATTTAACACATGTGATAAATCTGAAACATATTTCTTAAGCAAAGAAATATGGAAAACATCATGCATTCATGACAAAGCAGGAGGTAATGCTAAACGATAAGCTACAGGGTTGATTACTTCAACTATCTCAAAAGGTCCCACATAACGAGGTGATAACTTGGCAGCCTTGCCAAAAGTTATAGAACTCTTTTTTGGTTTAACCCGAAGAAAGACTTTCTCACCAAGTTCAAATTTCCTTATCAACCCTCTTCAAGTCAGCGTAACTCTTTTTCCTATCTGTTGCTTCTTTCAAGCATTCACAAATCAATTTAACTTGTTGTTCCATTTCAGTAAGAATTTCAGGTCCAATTACCTCTCTATCTTCTATGCTATCCCAACTAACAGGGGTTCTACATTTTCTTCCGTATAATGCCTCGAAAGGTGCCATCTTAAGAGAAGCATGATATGTATTATTGTATGCGAATTCAACTAATGGAAGATACTCTTCCCACTTATACTGTTGATCCATGCAATACATTCGTAACATATCTTCTAAAACTTGATTTACTCTTTCAGTCTACCCATCTATTTCTGGATGATACGTAGAACTGAAATTTAGCTTAGTTCCTAGAGCTGCATTAAGTGTTTGCCAAAATCTTGATGTCATTCTAGGATCTCTATCCAAAATGATTAACTCAGGTACTCCATGTAATCTAAAAATTTTGTGTACAAATCTTCTTGCCAAAATAGGAGAATCATCCTTCAGATTTCCAGCAATAAAATGTGCTACCTTTGTTAGTTTATCAACAACTACTAAGATAACATCATGCTTATTTCTTGACATAGGTAACCCTTGTACAAAATCCATGCTTATTACTTGCCATTTGTACTACGGTATGCTATGAGGATACAACAAACTGGCTGGGTGCATATGTTCCGCTTTAACACATTGACATTCAAGGCAATGTGTCACAAAATCAATAACATCCTTTTTCATTCCTTTCCAGAAATATTGTTGTTTTATATCAGCAAGCATCTTAGTAATGCCAGGGTGTCCAGAAAAAGGTGAATTGTGAAATTCAGTTAACAATTTCTTTCTCAAATCATTAAGCAAAGGTACATAGACTCTGTTTTCAAATCGTAAGATTCCTTCTTTATCAAAGTGAAAACCTTTATACCTCGAATCATTAGAATCTACAGTAAGTGCTACTTTTACTTGTTGAAAGTAAGAATCAGATTCCATAACACTTTTTACTTCATCCTTAAACTGAGTTCTAAGTGTTATAAGAGCAGAAATGTGCTTCCTACGACTTAGAGCATCAGCCACTCTATTTTCTTTTCCCTTAATGTAACTTATGTCAAAATCATATTGAGACAAAAACTCTAACCACCTTCACTGTCTTGCATTCAGATTTGGCTGAGTGAAAATGTACTTCAGCCCAAGATGATCAGTTTTCAACTCAAATGGTTTACCAAGCAGATAATGCCTCCAAACTTGAAGTGCATGAACAATGGCAGCAAGCTCTAAATCATGTGGAGCATAATTCAACTCATGTAACTTAAGTTTTCTACTTTCGTATGCTATAACATGACCACTTTGTAACAAAATACCTCCTAGACCTTCACCAGATGCATCAGTTACCACCATAAAATCTCCATTAGGATCTGGTACTACAAGAATAGGTGCTGAAGTTAACTGTTCCTTCAAGGTTTTAAATGTAATTTCACATTTCTCACTCCAAACAAAACTTTTTATCTTTCTTCTGTAAGGAAGTTATTGGTGCAGCTATCTTAGAAAAGTCTTTTACAAATTTCCTATAGTAGCCAGCAAGTCCCATGAAGCTTCTAACTTCATGTACATTCTTTGGTGCAGGCCATTCTATTATAGCTACAATTTTAGAAGGATCTACAGCAATTCCATCCTTACTTATTACATGACCCAAATAGTGGACTTCTGTGTCATAGAAAGAACATTTGGATAGCTTACCAAACAACCGTCTCTTTCTCAGAATTTCCAAAACTATTTTCAAATGCTCATGATGCTCTTCAATGCTTTTAGAATATATGAGAATGTCATCCAAGAATACGAGCACAAATTTGTCCAAGTATTCTTGAAAGATATTATTCATTAAATTCATAAATGTTGTAGGTGCATTAGTTAATCCAAAAGGTAAAACCGTAAACTCATAATGTCCATACCTTGTTCTGAAAGTTGTTTTATGAATATCCTCATCCTTAATTCATAGTTGATGATATCCAGATCGAAGATCTATCTTGGAATATACCGATGCTCCACGCATCTGATCAAATAAATCATCAATCCTAGGGAGTGGATATCTATTCTTGATTGTTTCCTTGTTTAACATTCTGTAATCAATGCACAATCTAAGTGTTCCATCTTTCTTTTTCACAAAAATTACTGGTGCTCCCCAAGGTGAAACACTTGGTCTAATCAAACCCTTAGAAAAAATTTCTTGCAATTGAGCCTTAAGCTCTACTAATTCTATAGTAGTCATTCGATACGGTGCTTTAGAAATAGGTTCAGTTCCAGGCTTGATCTCAATCGTGAAATCAAATTCCCTTTTGGGTGGAAGACCTGGCAATTCTTCTGGAAATACATCACTGAAGTCTCGTAACAGTGGATATCATTCCATAATATCACTGCTTTCTTCTATTGATTCAGTAATTTTTACTGCATATAAGGTACATCCTTTATTTTTGGCCTTTTTAAGTTGCATAGCTGACAGTTTTCTAACAGAAATCTCACGTTTCACACCCTGAATCTCTGTTGTTTTCTGTAGGTCATCTAAACAACTAATGTGTTTTTCAAAATAGTCCACTTTAGCCTTATGTTCTGCTAACCAATTAACACCTATGATTACATCATAAGACCCTAAAGGTGCAACATAAAGATCAACCTCTGTGGAAAAGTTAGGTAAATCAAGGACTGCTCCAAAAAGACACATACTAACCATATGAACAACATTATTACCATACTGTACAGTCCATGTTTTATCCATGTTTCCATCTTTTCTTTTTAATTTTGATGCTAATTTACTAGAAATAAAACATTCAGTAGCTCCAGTATAAAAAAGAATAGTTATTGGTAAACCAAATAACTTACCCAGAACTTCTATGGGTGTGGCCTGTTTCTCAGCCTGCTTGTCAGCTACTGCAGCATGTATCTTGTGCTGTTGATTACGTTCATCCTTCTTCAAAGGACATTGATTTGTGTAATGATCTTTTCCACAGTTATAACAGCCTCCTACAGGTCCCTTCCTAGGCTCAGGTTTATTTCCAGCCTTAGAGTTATCATTCTGACCCCCATAGGACTTCTGTCCGTTATTATTGTTCTTGGCAAAGTTGTTCCGTGCATTACCAACAAACTTGTTTGTTGCTACTTTCTTATTTGTATCAGATGAAAACTTACGTTTCATTCTGAATTTCTTCCATGGTCCTTTCTTGGGTGCAAGAGAGGATGAAGAGGAGTTGGGATTCTTCTTCCTTACTTCCTCCTTGTGAGCAGAAATTGCCTTTAATTTTTGTTCCTGCCTTATGGCTTTTTCAACAACCCCTTCCATCATGGTTGGGCTATGAACATCCACCTCTCCTCCTATAACGGGATTCAATCCCATGATGAATTTCCTTATCCTGAACTTCTCATCAGTTTGGTACTGAGGCACATACTTAAGGAGTTTTGTAAATCACTCCCAATACTCAGTTACAGTTAGCTTTCCTTGAGCTAAG
This sequence comes from Taxus chinensis, assembly GCA_019776745.2. Lineage (NCBI taxonomy): Eukaryota > Viridiplantae > Streptophyta > Pinopsida > Cupressales > Taxaceae > Taxus > Taxus chinensis. The sequence goes on along the minus strand of CM034156.1, from coordinate 536,526,264 downwards.
TTCTGAAATTCAGTCATTTTCTGATCATAGTAAAGTTGTGGCAGCCATCGTTGCCTAAAGTAACCCTTAAATTGGTCCCATGTGATATTAGATTCATCAATGTTCAACTCATCCTTGCGGCTGTCCCACCACGAAGATGCTTCATGTGAAAGTTGATATGCTCCCCATATCGCCTTTGTTTCTTCTGAGAAATTTCTTATTGCAAAGTATTTCTCCATTTCACTGAGCCAATTCTCAGCCCCATCTCCTAATGTGGTGCCATCAAACTTGGGTGGACTTATCCTTTTTATGTCATTAGTGAGTTCTGCTGCTAGCCTAGCCTTTTTGTTCTCAGGCTCCACAGGTATGTTAACATTGTTATTATCAACACCCACATTGGTGTTGTCCCCTAGAGGTGGCTGATTATTGTTATCAGCTTCTTCTTCCTCCTCATTACCCATTACTTGTTGTTCACAGCATAGCCAAATGATCTCTTGTGTCCAACAGGGCAGCAAGGATCTCATCGAGTTTTTGGTAGTTGCCACTCCTTCCTTAGGTGGAGGGTTATTTGCAATGTTTCCTCTTGTTCTCACCATTTTCTATTACAAGAAAATTTAAGTTTCATCAGATTGTGGACACAATAGGTCCAAGAGCTGCAACCTTCAGCTCTGATACCAAGATGTAACATTCCCATTTTAAGACTTTAGAATCAAGAGATTTTTTTTTTAATAATGTTCACTGTTCTAAATAAAGCAATATTTAGAACAAACATTCCATGCCAATCAAATTCAATGGATAAACATATGCAGTTGTAATGACTCGGTGATTCACCGAATCTATTCATTCCATAACTCGGTAAGCTACCGATCTATTTATGTTATCTTATGTATTGAATACATATTGTATACTTCGTATACTTTGTCATCCTACCCTACACCGGGTACTGAGTGATCTGTTTAAAGAACATATCTAAATATCTGTTACCAATATTCATCTGATATCATGTTGTTTTAAACTTGGTGACATAGGACAACACAACCAGTAGTTTGTGATACTTTGGCCAAATATTTATAACATACTGTGTATGTCACTATTCCTAGATGGCATACTCATCATATTGGAATACGTCCTTCACCTCACTCCCCAATTATCATGATTGGTCTTTACTGACTACCGTCAGTCCACTTGTTCCAGGTTTAACCCTAGCCCTAGATAGAAACATAACCTATTATAGGAAGATGCTCACAAAGGCTTAGGGTAGATGGGCATACTCATTTGACCTAAGTCATCCAAATGTGCAAACGTACCCTGAGCCTTTGGAAGCTAATTCCTATCCTAAATATGCTCCTATCCAGACCTAGAGAGAAACTAGGTTCAAGTCTGAGTTCCAGATGTGTGTAGATCTAGATGATCAATGCGGAAGGGTGATGCCACATGTCAACTACAACGTTGTATTCTCAAGAAGACCCAAGCCTTCTCAAAGTACAACCCTACAGTTGGCGTGTGCCAACATCCTACAGAAACTGCCTCATCGAGATGTACATACCCCGAGGAGATTGTTAATACATTGTTAGTTTGGATTATTTCTTGATTACAACAACACTGCCAATCCCTAATCCAACTCTCAATAAGTTCTTTCCTAAATTTTCTTCATTTAGCCCATTAAGAACTTCATTATATTTCATGGTCACTTTTAATATTTGAACACATAGTTAAATTACCAATTAACCGTAACTGTACAATGTTATAATATGTCTTATTTAAAAAGTACAATAACTTTTTAGAAAATTTCAATGCTAGAATATATCCAATATAAAGTAGACTTCATACAAAATGAAGTCTAATAAATTGTAGTCATATTTCCAAACCTTTTTGGTTTATAAGCAATTAAGAAAGAGAAAGAGTCTTTCTCTACATGTTAAGTGTTAGGGTTTATCCTACCCAATGTCCACATTTCTTAATGTATGTTCATCACACGTTACATTACTATGTTATATAGTTTAGATAACGAATATCATATTCTGCAACTTAACAAGCTGCATCACAAGTAGGGAAATTGAACTAAATCCCTCTATCCAACTTATTAAAAGATAACCAATTAACATATAAATAATATGAAGAATATCAACAAGATAGAAATCCATCTTTTTCATACAAGTACAAGATAATTTACACAACCAATACAAGTAAATTCTCAGCTTTCAATTAATATTTATAACTTATACATTTACAAGCTTATGCATTTTTGGCATACTGCATAACAACCGCCTTCATTCAAAAAGAATACTACTTTTCTTTTTCAATACAATCTCAAGAACGAATCAGAATTCTTCACAAGGAATCAGAATTAAATCAGCCAATGCATCTCATAAGTTTTTCCTTCTTTTTATCACTTACGAAGTCCATCTGCAAAAATTGCTAGCATGGGTCAGTTCAATGAACTGAGCATGATAAGCACTAAGCCTTAAAACAAAGTGCATTCCAATAATTGTTCCATTAAAACAACTCTGCTTTAATGAGACAATTATTACATCATAAATATCAATATAAGCAATAGCAAATGGAAAAGAAGTACATTTAACCAATTGAATTCACTTCCAAGAGAAGAACAAAATAAAATCCACTATATCTGCCTTACAAAATTAAAGTTTAATTGATCCTATCAATTATCCTTAAGCAAACAACAGATCATATCATCTCATTGTTCCCAATTCTATCATAATAGAATACAACATTTATCTTTGCTTTAACCAAAAGAAGGGTTTAAAGCATGGTTCTCATTAGGATGATTCATCTAACTCCTAAGCAAAAGAAAAATAAGAACCATTACAAACTATGCCCAAACACAAGACATCTGAAAAAATGAAACAGATTCATAACATGAATTAACGGTTTCATTTAAAGGACAACTACCTTAAAATTCAACATTTAAGATATTCATCAGAACAGAATCCCATTTCAATCCAAGAAGGAATAGAGAATCAAACAGTCTACCTGCAAGTCTAAATCTACTTCCACATGTTAGAAGTTAACATTTAAAGATCTGAAACCAACGTTCACAAATCAAAGTAGACTCATACAGGAGTTAATCTCTACTCGAGTCCATCCAAGGAGGATCCATAAAAAGATAGAGTGCAAGAGACAAAACTTACTCATCTCAAACCAAACAAAGCAAAGCCTTGTCAAACAAACAGTCTGCCAAACAAGCTTACATTTTCTGTTCAACAAAACCAAATCATCTAATCTCTTCCTACATCATTTCTACAAATGATTTGAACAAGGAAGACCAAACAACTCATAAAGAAATCTCCATTTCATAAGAGAATCAAAATAGAAAAGTTCAACCAATGAACTTATCCCAACAATAGAAAGAAAGGGATCTTAATTAGAAAATGATCCAATCAATAATTCATTTTATTGTACTAACAAATGAATTTCCTGTTTTAATTCAAACATAGAAATTCATAAGCTAGTTCCCAGAAGAGAGAACAAAATCAACTCACAGTAAGAAGAAAGCACACTGCCATTTTCCTTACAATTCTTTACCTTCAATAAACACGAGTTTCAATTCTAATCTCAGAATGAAATACGCATAACAGTCCTAAAAACAACATTCTGTTCTAAAGGAATCACATTCCTTTCTTTTACAAAGACACAAGGTTTATTTACTATATCCAACAAGAGATAGAAAAACAAACCAATCAGTAAGCTAAACATGTTCAGAAGTATCAACGAACTCAAAGACTGAAATCCCATTGTCAGGTTTCAATATTGCATTACAAAAGAGTAATTAGTTCTCGATTCAATAAGTACTATAATACAAAAACAATCTGAACAGAGACAAAGTAATCCCACCATAACAATTCAGAGCACTAAAGTAAATAAATCTTCTTTTAAACAAAACCCAGAGCTTATTTTAAAAGATCTGAAGATGTGGGTTTCCACAAAATAGAGGGGAAAATAATACCCCCGATAAAATGCCATTGCCATCTCAGAAAAGATGAAACAATTCTCAGAAAAGAATTACCAAATCCATTCATCAACAAAGACATTTTCAGTTAAGATCTCAAAGAGTTTACCCAACAACTCAGTCAACTATTCTCCCAGTTTTCTTTGAGCAATAGTTCAACAAAAGAGTTATAAGTTTTTAAACTTTTAATACAAGTAAAACCCAACTCAAAATACCAGAACAGAGTCGAACACGAAGTCTCAACAAAATTTTAGAACTACACAAGTATTTAAATACGAAGGGAAGTATAAAATATGAACTTCCAATGAACAGTTTAGAGCTACACAAGTCTCTAATCACAGGTTCAGGGCAACATGAAGTTCCCATTCTAGTTTATATTTTAAACAAGAAGCCCTAATACCAGCTCAAAATGAAACACGAGCTTCAAACAAGAGTTCAAAACTATACAAGTAACAAAATATGAGTGCGGTGTAAAACACGAACCTCCAATAATAGTTCAGAGAAACACAAGTAATAAAATATGAGTACAGAGCCATATACGAACTTTGAACAATAGTCCAGAGCTACCCAGGATTCCAAACACCAGTTCAGAACAACAAGAAGCTCCAGCACAAGTTCATATCAAAACACGAAGCCCAGATACAAGCTCAAATGGAACTCAAGGTTCCCATATAGTTCAGAATCCACATATTACAACGAAGGTCAGTTCCAACACAACAACCTCGAATACAAATTTCAGAAATGGAAAGAAGAGCTACTAAAACAAGCTTCGCATGCATGTTTCATTATTAAACTAACACAAAGAAAGTTTCCAAACCAACATTATTTTTGCCATGGATTCATATCCAAGATAACAGAGATTATAAAACCCAGCAAGCAAGTAACCAGATAAAACATGCAAGCCAAGAATCTCAAAAGAGAAGACTTGTTTTAATGAAACATTTAGAAGAAAGCAAGAGATCTTAAAGATTAGAGCCTATCATGCCTGATAGTGCTTCTGCCAAATCGAAGGAGACCTCCAGCCGAGCTCACAACTTCTCCTCTTCTCCACGAAAGATCAAACAACCATATTCTTTTTCCACAATGCCTCTTATACATCCCACGAACCGAAAATAGGTCTAAGACTTCAAAAATAGCCATTAAGTGCAGTTCAATCTGCTGGTTTGAAAAACCAGAGAGCATGCAGAGAAAAAATCGTGAAACATGCAAAGTGAAACAACCCCAGACAAACCCACTTGCATGCCTTCCAAGACAGTTTGTGCATGAAAACCAAAAACAATAAGTTTTATTAATTCCAATTTTCCTGCCTATCCTTCCTTGCCACCACCTTCCAAGTCTGGTGAATGCCAAATCAAAATTAACATGAAATTCCATTTTAGTGACACTTCCACATAAGCCTCTGCCAAGTCAACTAGCCCCTGCCAAAACTGGCAGTACCCTATGCATTCAAAACCTTATCAATAACATAAATGCCATAGGAACCGTCACCCTTAATGCATGTGACCACCTAATTCCCCTTTCATACCCATTAGTTTAGGATAGATCAAATTGCTTAGGTTAGACCTTAGGTAGTTTATAATATATACCTTAGGATATAACCCTAACAACAAATTTCCACCATAGGTCTTAACACATAGCCTTAGGTAGTTTCCACATAGGTTAGATTAATTCACAACATAATAGTTTTAGGCATTAGGTTAGATCATCATAAAACCTTATAGTATTAGGTTCTAGGTTAATTTTAATAGCCTAGTAACCTTTCCATATCCTTTAGCATAGAGCTTAGGTTAGGATGCCAATCAACCAACAAAGTAGAATAGGAAGCTTTAGGTTAGAATAAGAATTCTATTAAGTGACATAGCTTAGGTAGCAAATATTCTTACCTAGCTTAGGATTCTATAGGATAGTCCTTTTTAGGATCCCGAATCCTTCCTATGCCATGAACAGGCTGTATTTTTGTGTTACGTCAGCAATGTCCTGCCATGATCGATCTCCAAGGACCCAAGCACAACATACAACTGAATGGAAATATGTTCACACAAAAATCAAAGAACTTGTAACAACAAAGTTCAGTCAATATGTCTCTTAATTCATGGAATGTCAATTTACCATTCATTCAACAGAGCAGATTTAAAACATTCCTTGGATCACTTGATCCAAGGATGAGTCAGATTAATAGATAAGTTTACAACTCTTAAACCAGATTGCAACTCACCTACAAGAAGTGAAAAATGGATTCAAGGAAGCCATTCCAATTCAGTCTAAGGATCTTAAGAGTAGAAAATGATTTATCCATATCAAGCATGATCTCCAACAATCAAAAGAACATATCTTTATAAGGAAAATCACATGTCAACACTTGAAATGCAAAGGAGGAATATAACAATTGTCAAGGGTGTTACAAAGATTTCTTTTGCCTATATATATAGTGTTTCTGTATTCTGTAAAATAACCCGAATCAATTGAATTCATAATATCATTATTTGGTGATTATTATTGTGCAAATTTAAGGTTGTGCTTACAAACAAAAGGTATCAACCATTATAACACTGTATTGTCATATGAATTGGATGAACTAGATAGATCATTAATATTTAGAACTATCTCATAATTATCTAGTTCGTTTTAAAATACTTTAAAATCATGACAATCTAACTCGCAATGCTTAGTTGTATTATGCACCCTATACTCATTAAATAATATAATTTCAAATATATTTATTTATGAAATTTTATATTAGGAATATTTTTCAATTTTTTTAAGTGTATATTAATTTAAATTTGATAAGTATAATTTATAATTGAGATTCTTCTCTAGAACATCCCACTTGTCTTCATAGATTCAAGAAATCATGGCTCAACTTTTACGTAATCCCATAAATAGAATTGAATTGTCCATTTGTAGTTTCTTGATTATTCATTTGGGTGTTTTGATTGTTAATTGGGACTAGGGCCTGAATATAATTTACATGTTGATCTGTAAATGTGTAGGGATGTTAAATCTTGAATACTAGTCTACGATGACATATATAATGAGAAAAGCATTCAAGTATTGTGTTTTAATGGGATATGACCTATTTTGTCCTATGGAAACTAATTTTAATGGAAGGCGTGTCCCATTTGAGCGTTGTCATGTTGGGACTGATAGATATCAGAAAATGGTCAGTTAACATTTCTCCTTGCATAAGCTTTTAAATCCAGCGACGGGATTTTTTCTATGTAGACTCGTAGATCCCACTTGGAAAAAGGAGACCAGATAGAGCACAACACAAGGATTGTGCTTGTTGAGGATTTAATCTTGTCGTTCATCAAATAGGTTGCACTACAGGCATCAATTTGTTTGAGGTGGGAGATCATTAATATTAGGCAACCAAAACATATAGCGAGGTATCTCTGCATTTACCTTTAATGGAGAAGATGCAAAATTGTATGGGACTTTTCTTTTAACAGTCAATGATCATTGTGATTCGTATTTGGGGCTGAAGTAGAGCTCATGTAACTTGTTATGGTTTCATAATGGAGGGGTTATGTTGTGTGTGATAGAAATTCTAGAGCATTTTTTCTTCTCAAGGAGGTTTGGCCTCTGTGGATGTGGTCTTTTTTCAGATTTTGGTGGATTTTTCCTTACTATAAATTTCATCCCTTTAGATTTTTACACTTATGTGTTCATGGTTTTTTCATAATAGATTTTGGTTTGTTATTGCGACTGTTTGGGGTGTTTCTGTTTGGTAAGTGGTTGAACAAACCCTAATTTTGTGTGTAGATTAAATTATGTTGACTATACGTTAGGTTTCTCTCTTTAAGGTGTTGTTTCTTTACGGGCTTAAGTTTCCAAAAATAGGATACTTCTTTGCACCCCCTTCTTCCACATTACCCATTATGTATCAAAAAGTGCAGTGAGTTTCCTATTGATACGAGTCTCCTACAAATAGAGTATGATAAATTTCTTTACCTGGTTTTTTTTGCATGATTGAAATTAAAATACACATTTTGATTGTTAATTTTATATGGGTTCTTATAAGATGGGGTGAATATTTTTTATGTGGGTTAAATACTATGGCAATACATATGACTATTCAACATTTCTTGATTTATAAAATTCTAAGTGCATCTTTTCTTTGTCTATAAAACCCAATGCCCTTATTTTTATATGTCTCTATATATCTTAAATCGTCTATATAGACTTTAAATTAATATCATAGATCGCGACAATTAAGAGCCACATTTCTTTGACTGAAGATTAATGGCACTTGGATCCTGAAAAGCTTCAAATGAATGAACACTTTACCTTGGTAACAGAAGTTGTATTAAATAGAGAAAATGTTTCATCTATTTGATAGACTTTACTACTAATTGTGGGAATACATATGATTGTTCAACATTTCTTGATTTATCTGAAATTCTGACTGCATTTTTTTCTTTTTCTATAAAACCCAATGCCCTTATTTTTAATATCTCTCTTTATATCTCAAATCATTTATCTAGACTTTAAATTAATAGCATAGATGACTACCATTAGGATCCATATTTGTTTGAATGAAGATCGATGGAACTTGGAGCCTGAAAATATTTTGTGGAGGAACATATTTGTTGAGGTTAGTGTTTTAATTTTGGATTACTTTTTTTATTTGAAACCCATGTGAAAATGCAAAGGGATATGTCTTTACCTTCTATTTTCTCTTCTTATTATTGCTTGACATTTTTTTGCCATAATTTATAGTTATTTGGATGAATCTTTGTATTTTGAATCTGTTTTATTTGAAATACAAATTCTTATTAGAAGCTAAGTTTATGAGAAAAATATCATATGTTTAAACTAATGTATTGGTTAGTTTTGGCTTTGAAGTTTAGTATATGGAAAAAGGATTATTTGTCTAGTTTCCATTCAAATTGTGTTTTGGATAGTTTTATCCTTCAAAAAACACGTGAACTATTTGATGAAATTACTCAAATGGTTTTGGTCGCATAGATCACTGCAATTATTACAGCGATATGAAAACAATGAATTTTTTGAAAAAACCTTATAAATTTTCACCCTTATGAGTGTTTCTTCATTTACACAAAAAATTGTTGCCTGTTGGGTTGTACAGATAGCTGTCCTTTTTTTAATAAATAGTATGATGTGTATGCGAAACATATATGTTGATAGGTGTTATATATGTTAGATAATACACTTTTTATGATTAAAAACTAAATTTCCTTGTTTGGAAGATAATGATTAAATTGTTTCTATGTTTTTGGTTGTAAAGATTAATGGTCATATTTTTTCATAACAATTTTTTTTACATTGGATAAACAGTATACTATTTATCACAATATATGTTACATTTACTTCAACCTAAATGGACATATAAGGGCATGTGGTAATGTGCCCTACCAAGGTTAAGAATTGGAGTGTGCTAAGAGGTTTTAATCCTATGGGAGGCCACTAAAATACACCCCAAGTAGGGTGTCAGACTATGCTTTGGAAAGGCTATTTAAGTTTCATGTCTTAAGTATTTTCAATATGTTTTTCTTGACTGTATGATAGCTCATGTTTTAATTTTTACTCTCAGATTGGGCTGAGTGAAAAAATCAAATAAAATTTACATTCCCCCTGGTCAGTGTTACTGTTAGCCATTTAACCTACCTTGAAGAAATATGTCAGACAAAATTTTTAGAAATCCTTTGTACAATGAAACTCTCCAAGGCCCGAAATCTGAAATTTTCGATCTTTGGACTTCAGAGATTTTTCTCTTTCGGAGTTTAATTGCTCGGATTTGGAATGAATTTTTTAAACTCTTCGAAGTCTGAAATTCCAAAATTTCATACTTTTGGGCTTTCAGGTTTCGGAACTTTTGGGGTCATTTCTGAGTTTTTTCACTTTCGGACTTCCGAAGTCCGAAAGTCCAAAAGTCTAAAATTTTGGACTTTCGGGCTTTTGGGTTTCAGAAATTTTTGGTTGCCAATTCGCATCTTCATCTCCAAATCTCCAAAGTCCAAAACCCCGAAAGTCTGAAATTTCAAACTATCAGGATTTTGGGTTTCAGACTTTCAGAAGTCCTCTGTGCAATTAATTCTTCACCTACCTCCATACGGATCGGGTTTTTGCCATTAATATCGGGTTTTCTATTTAAACTCACATTTTTCTGTCATTTTCACCTGACTTTTTTTTACTCTGACATTTTGTTTCTTGTACTTTGTGACGTCCTTTTCAAGGTATGGTGATTTGTTTATTTTCTTTTTGGTTTAAGGTCTTTTATTTTGTTTCCTTCTCATTTGTTTTCTCTTTGGTCTCCCTCTGTGTATTTTTCAAAATGTCAAACCCTTTGTTCACCATGTTTTGCATTTCGAGTTTCTTCAGGTATTCAGAGTTGTTCAAAGGATCCTCTCGAGTTTCCCATACTTCTTCTCAACAATTCTCATTTTTTAGGGTTTGGGAATTAGTATTGTTCGGAAAAAAGATTTCTTTCCTCTTTTTTCGGAGATTTCTTTTCAGAGAAATTTTTCAGAGATTTCTTTCGGAGATTTTGGCTTCAGAGAATTTTTTCGGAGAATTTTCTTTGGAGATTTCTTTCAGAATTTCTTTCGAAACTTTTTAGTTCGGTGATTCTTTTCAGAACTTTTTCAGTTCGGGACTTCGGAGGTTTTTTCAGGTTTTCAGAGATTTTATTTTCAAAAATTTCTCCAACTTCAGCTTCCAAAACACAGGGCTTGATGTCTGCTTCCACTTCAAAGGGAAAAGAAAAGATGAAGTACTCATTTCTTGGGGTTTCTCCTCACTCCTGCCTATCTTCTGACTTAGGGAATATAGGGGACACCGACCTAGGGAAAATTGATTTTCCAGATTTCTGGGAAAGAGTAAAGGCTCCAAACAAGAAATCATGGATGCAGGCCATCTACGATAGTGGGCTTTCCCTTGCTGCCAGTTTTCCCACATCCATGCATTGCCTAGAGTTCATTTTAGCCACAACAACCCACTTTGACAAAGACTCCATGTCAGTCAGAGATAATGATGATAAGGTAGTAATCTGTTTGGACCCAGACTTCTTCGAAGATCTTCTCAAACTTCCTGACGTTCAAGATTATGCCACAATTTTTCCAGAGTTAGCAGTGGAACATTGGGACAAGGAAGAGGAAGTATGCTCAAAAAATCATGATGAAAACTTATCTGGCCAAGAGCTTCACCAAATTACCCAAAACCATGCATCGGTCGGATTTTATTCAGGAGGTCAGTGATCTTATTGTGCTACTAAGCAGAGTTTCAGGTCTCCCTTCTGCAAAGGAATTCTAGGAATGGATGTTTTTGTACATCACTACCATCAAGAAGAACAATGAGTTTATCTGATGGGGGAGAGCATATTAGTAGCTCCATTTTCTATCAATTGAGCAAGGTGTCAGCTACGAAGACTTTCTACATGACATCCTTCCTGGTGTATGTTGTTGTTGCTATGGGAGATTTTACTGGTTTGAATACCAGAGGTGTTCGCAACACTTCCCAAATATATGAATTTTATCCCCAACTCACTCTGGATGAGGGAAGTAGGCATTTCCATAGAAGAGTCAACGATGCCTTCTTTGCAGTTATCCTCTATCCATTTTGATAAAGAGTTATACAACCAAAGGATTTCTGATGAAGCCTTCAAGGAGGTGCGTGAGTGGGGAGCCATCTATTTGTAGTTCCCTACATTCACTTACATTCAGGTTCCAGGATTTATAGGTGCCCCTAAAAAATTTCCAAGGTGCCCCACTGATAAATGGGTTCTACTGGAATTGGTCTGACAATTGTTGGATTATCATCGAATTCAAAACAAGTGCCACAAATCAGGAATGCATTTCCCTATTTCAATTGGCAGATACACCTGCCCAAATATCCATAGGGCCAAAAATGTGGATGCAGAATTGGCCAAAGTGACTTTGCGAACCTTTCATCCATGAACTAATTTTGATTATTGGGGTAAGTTTGGTGAAACAGGTCAGGTCCAGTGCCCACGTGCCCCAATTAGAAGATATCTGGATTCATTATCAGGGATGAATACATCATGTGACAAAGAGATTATGAGAGGTTGACCTTGGATGAGGTTCAGCAATTTGGCTTGGCCGATGTCCCAATGGAGGCATAAGATAATGATGAGGTTTTAGATGTGGCATACAAAAATGATAATATTTCCAATCAACCATTTCCATGGATTGATTGGTATGTAGAGGAATGTTGCAATACAAAGGAGAGGGTGGGACCCATTCTGTAGAGAACTTACAGTTGGTTGGTTACCTTGGGAATTTCACCCAAAGGAGCAGAACAACCTACAAATACCAAGGCCCCACCAACTATGAGCCAATCAACACCCACAAAGGGGAAAAGGTTGACCCAAAAAACCCATATGACTCCAAGAAAGATTTCATTTGTTTTTGGTGGTTCATCTCTCTCCAAGGCTCCTACTTCCAAGACCATGTCTCCTGCAGTGCCTATGACAGAAGTGGTTGAAGTCAGTGACTCCCCTAGTATCTCCCAAGATCCATCACATCTTCTTCCTCCTCCATTGTCACTTCCAATATCAGTTCCTTCCACTTCCACAATCATTTCTTCCTTCCCATCCCCTTCTATGGCCCAAGTATTCTCATCACTTCTAGTTCTATCAGCTGGGGAAAATATTGGGTCACCCATTTCCTCTTCACTTCCCTTAACACTTCCATTTTCTTCAATCATACCCCCTAGCATCATTCTATCAACTCCTATGGTTGTCCTTACATCCACGCCATCCATCATTGCTACTTCTGCTCAAATACCAGCCAGTGTTTCTAGTGATCTTGTTTTAACCAATGTTTCAGGTATTGGATCCACTGCTCCATCTTCATCAGCTTTAGCCATACCAGAATGGTTGTTTAGGAAAACTCCCAAGAAAAAGAAGAAGGTGCCTCTGGGAGATGTTATAGATCTCAGCATATTGGAGCATATGCCCAAGAGACAGGCCAAGAGACCAAGAACCATGTCAAGTCTGACAGTTAACCCATCTGGAGAATGGGTGATAGAAGTTGCCACCCCCGTTGAGGGGAAAACTAAAGAAACAATCACAGCTGTGGATTATCGGATCTCAAAATTCTCATTGGGAAAGGCTACTCATGAAGGAGCCAAGCAAGATGTGCACACTACTCTTGGGGCTCTTTTGGAAAAATATGACAAAGATAAGGCCACCAAAGATGAACTCAAAGCCAAGGTCGAGTAGCTCACTGCACTGCTACGCAAAGTAACCCAACCCACTCCATCTACTGAAGTCTCAACTACTACGGCTATGACGATTTCATCTACAATCGATGATATTTCTTATCATGAGCTCGAGAAGCTAGGCCAGAAAGGGAGATCAGTGAGTGGATGGATGGAGAGAATTCTACAGGAAGCCAATCCTTTAATCAAGGAAGCAGTTGAGATATACAATGATTTGCAGGTTGTGAAAACCACTATTTCCAAAATGGATGAGGCCTTTTCCGAAGATAATAATAATCTAAATTTAAATTTGGCAACATGGAGTGAGATCAGAGAAGAAGACCCCGACTTGCTTCTTTAGGAAGAGGTGATCGATGATGCCTCAAAATTATTTGAATACCAAAAGGCCATGGAATTCTGGTGCCAAGTATTGCAGGATTTGATCAAGAAATTGGAGGAGAAATGAGTGGAAATCACGGATGCCCTGAATGACATCTCAAAAGAATTTGATATTGCCAATTGCAAATTCTTCAATGAAAACATCGATGCTCTTCCTGAAGATCAAATTAAGGGAAATTTCAAGGATTTGGTGAAGTGTGATGATGAGGTCACCAAAACTTTCAATAGTGACTCCATTGACCGATTGGTCTTGTGCCAAAATTTCATAGGGAGACTGAAGAAAGTTACAAATAAACTTCGAAGAGTGCCAGCTAGGATCACAAAGGAGATTGAGATGGAAGATGTAGTGAATCACTATGCATGTGGGCCTGGAGATGAAGAAATTCAGGGAATCATCAAGCGCTTCATTGAGTATAAGCATCGAATGGCTGTATGGGAAGGAGAACAACAGAAACTTGTAGGAGAGGAAGGTGTAGCTGAACAAAGCCAAAGCTGAGTGGCCATGGAGGGTCAGATCCAAGCTCTGGATCGGTCGAAGTTGTAGGGTTGACTGAGTCAAACCCTTGTAACAAATTAGCTATTTTCATGGGAGCATGTTCCCTTAATTTAATGACATTTCTATTTTTAGAAAAATGTTAGTTAAGGGCCCAGCTGTAATGGCTCAGCCTAAGAACTTATAAATAGTTGAATGCTTCAAGTTAGTAGATATAGATTATTTTTTGGGAGGAGTCACTCTTCAAGCTTGGAAGAGTGCTTCAGAGATTTCTAAGAAACCTTTTAATTATATTCAGAGTTACACCTTGCTATTGAAAATATGATTTATTGTGTTGAATGGTTAATCAATGTTTACTTTGTGAATTTATGATTCCTTAGTGTGAGTGATTATCTTACCTTTATTTCAGGTTATCTATTTCATGTTGTGAAGGAATAATGTGATTATCTTTTATGTTAGTTGTGAAAACCTTATTTTCCTTCTGTATTAAGTTATGTCATCATTATCCCTAGTTGTAGAAATAGATGTTTGACATATGCATGTGTGGTTTCCTCATGATAAATTAATTGTGTGTTGAATCCAATTTGATCTATCCTTATGTATGCTCAAGTTTAACAAAGGAACGTACGCCCCTGGTTTGTGGTATTTTGTACCCTTTCAAGTTGTGATAGGTGAAGGTGGTCAATGATGCAAGCATCCCTCCCACATTAACCCTTCCAGATATTAAACATCCCTTAATTTGGTGCATCACCACCCTTAGTATAGTTTCAGTTCTGCAAAATCTCTTTCCTTAAAACTCATGAAGATGTTAGCTTAGGATTAGATGGTCATTTTATTACACTAGGAGTAGTAAAGCATTCAGTTTAGGAAGAGGAATCCGGCCTTCTCCAGAGGTTCACCTCGAGCCCAAGTCCCACAGCTTGAGAGGTGATCCCATGTGTCCCAATCACACCGAACATCCTGTTCACATTTTGGCCATTCAGAGGGTGCAGTGATTTGGTGACAACAGTTTTTGGCACCCGGTGGGACAGAGTTGGTACTTCTCTTCTCATTCCATTAACTAAAAGTACCTGGTGACTCCATCTCTCTGGATTTCAAATTTCAGTACAATCAACTTATGTGAAGAATTCACACAAGAGCTTCTTCAAGGCAGGAAAATTATAAGCATACAGAACTTTCCTTGTCTCCCCCAAGGAGAAGAGGAAGAAGCCTTTCAGTAGCACCAGCCACCACTTTACCTCATAGAGGGCATTCAACTCCTCCTGAGGGATGTTTTCCTCCACCGAGACACAACCAACTTTTGGATGCCATGGCAGCCAATGCTTGTCCTCCTTTCAACACCAGCAGTCCTTTGTTGTTAGCACAAAGAGATGCCATACCGGCAAGCTACCTTAAAAATTTTACCATTTTACACTAGGGAGACTAATGTTTCACCTCAGGGAGCACATACTGGATGTAGCTAGCATTTGTGTGGTACACAGTATTACAGAAGATAACGTGGCAGTTTGACTCCTTGCTACTTCATTCAAAGGTAGAGCACTTCAATGGTTCCAAAGTTTAACTACTGGATCTGTTACCACTTGGAATGAGTTAGGCATGAAGTTTTGTAAGTAGTTTGAGGAAAAAAGTGATCATCTCTCACTTGTAGAACAATTCCATACTATCAAGCGGTCCCCTCAAGAGTATATGAGTGATTTCAACCTCCATTTTGACAAGACTTGGAAATGGATCCCAGCACTCATAAGGCCGTCTCTAGAGAGTGCATTTCTATATTACTTACGGGCATTGAATAGTGATGTAGCCATCATGATTCAATCTATGGGGGGTACCATTATTCCTGATGCTTACGAAATCACCGTAAGAGCTGAAAATTTACTTGATTCAAGTAGGTAAAATTGCTCCTAGACCTCCCATACCTGTGTTTACAGAGCTTGCAGGAAAACAACCAGTCATTTCCCCAGTTCTGGAAGCTTCTAGTCTGACAACAGCTACACATGCGTCTAATCCCTCAAATGATCTGGCTGAGGTAAAGTCACTGTTACAAACTTTTGGGAATGAACTCATAGCAATGAAGAGGTAGTAGTCCCAGTATGCTCACCCCTTTCAACCCCAATATCAGATGAGCCATCCTCCATTCCAAGGAAATGGTCAGTCACAAAATCAGGCCACAAGCCAAGCTGTGAATGTAAAACCTTTGAACTTTCAGAATCCTTCTACTGCCAGTTCTTCCAGAGCTATAGTCCCGGTCCAGAACAACCTCATCCAAGACTATGAATGGTGCTATCCTTGTTCTCAGCCCCATAATCAGAACCTCTACCCAAATGGAGTTTTAAGTCAGGCCCTTATGGTCCAAAGTATATCCACCCCACCTGAATCATCAGCTAGACCAGCCACCCAAGAAAGTCAAGATTCTACTCCTGATGAAACTACACTACTAAATTGGCAGACTGATGATTTTTGTGGCCTGAATGCAGATGCCTCTACAGTAGCAGCAAACACACGTTCCAAAAAGAGGGCAATAGATCCTCAACCTTCCAAAACTGATCAGGCATCTACCTCACAACCTTCAGCACAAACATTATTAATAAGGATGCAGGGAAGAAATCACCAGGCATAGCCACCATTTCAGTCCATGAAGAAAGATGGATCTACAGGTATTATAGTACCCAATAAACATTTCCCAAAGGAGGATCCAAACACCCAAAAGGGTATCAAAAAGTTGGGGCAATCCCATTCAGCATTGTAGAGCAAATGAAAAAGACTAATTTGAGTGTCACGATGTGGGATGCACTCTCAATTCCTTCTCAACACAATTTGCTAAGGGAAGCATTAAACAACTTTGGTACTACTGATAAGTCATCAAGTCATGGGCCAACAATAGCCACCAGTTTGTGTCAACCAGAGGTGAAGGGGATCCCCATCGCCAATAAGCCACCACCATTTTACATATCTCTTATCATTGGTGACCATTTGGTACATAATTGTATGATCGATTCTGGAGCCAGTAGTTCTGTTATGCCTAAGTAGATTGCCGATGTATTAGGGATCCCATATTCTCCAATTTCAAGGGGAGTTGTTCAACTAGATGGTACTGCAGTCAAGACCATTGGAATCATTAAGGGACTCCAGCTTACTATCCATGCATGTCCTAGTTTTTCATTTACATAAGACATATCCATTATTGATCTTCCTCCCCTCTTTTCCATTTTCTTATCACGGGATTTCACCACAAAAATGGGTGGTTATTTGTCATCAGACTGGTCACATATGATCCTGAGGACCCGGTATGGTACGAAGGTAACTATAAGGGCAGAACCAATCTGTCATAATCACGTGGAACCTTACATAGCCAAACCCATAAATGGTAATTACGCCATTTGTGATCCAGAAGAGGAGGATGCAGATCATGAGCCAACTACTCTCGTAGAAGAGGTTCCAGATACAGTTCTTGATGAGGTAAGTATAGATCATCAATATGACCCTTATGTTGATTTACTGGCAAATGAAGAATCTGGTCTGTTGTTTTTGGAAGAGACTGGATTAGGTACATATTGCATACATGAAGAGGGAGCAATCGTACCTCAGTTGGTTAAAACACCCAGCAATCCTGAGGGACTATGGAAGCTATTATTTGATGGTTCAAGGAGTAAGAATGGATCTGGCACAGGGGTTATGTTAATTTCTCCAGAAGGGGATAAATATTTCTCGTCTTTCTAGTTGCAGTTTAGTTGTACTAATAATGTCGCCGAGTATGAGGCCCTTATACAAGGAATTCAGCTTGCTCAAAAAAGAGGAATCAAAGCTTTGACTGTCTATGGTGATAGTGAGTTGGTCATGCATCAGGTAACAACCCACAGTGCATCAAAAAATGATCTATTGAGATCATATAAGAATCATGTCTGGGACCTGATAGAGGACTTCAAGCTTTCAGAATTCATGCAGTTCCTAGAAAACAAAATCAAGATGCAGATAGACTTGCGACTATTGGCTCCCAATATGATATACCTACAGATATAATGAAGGAAGGACAGCCTGGTGGTCAAAATGGTAGTCCATCCCATAGTACCAGATAATATAACTAGCTGGTAGGTATTTGATAGTGATGAGTAGATTGTCCTTTTCCTACAACAAGAGGCAGAGTTTGCTGCCAAGCATCAGGATAAAATGCACAATTCTTACGGTGACCAAATTATACAGTTGAAGGGGAAAAAACTACCAAAAGGTCTGGTTACACTTGAATCCATCTTCAATTCAGATGACCAGACCAAATGACAAAGCACCAATATGGTAGTCAAGGAAGAAGATTTCAAAGAAGTCGAGGTGGCAAGCGAGAAATACTTAAAAATTGGTAAAGTATGCACCATTCGAGAGAAGAAATATTTCATTGAATTATGTCAGGAATACCATGATATTTTTGCATGGAGCTACAAAGACTTGTGTGGTTTCGATCCTAGCTTAGCTCAACATACTATTGAACTGGATCCGAACTCCAAGCCAGTTCATCAAAAATAGAGGCCAATCAATCCCAAAATTGAGCCATTGATGAGGAAAGAGCTAACCAAGCTTATCGAGGCCTGCATAATTTTTCCCATCAAGCATTCTTCGTGGGTAGCCAATCTGGTGCCCGTAAGGAAAAAGAATGGTGAAATTCAGTTGTGCGTAGATTTCAGGGATCTGAACCGTGCCTCATTGAAGGATCACTACCCTCTCCCATCAATGGAGAAAATCCTCCAAACAGTGGCAGGGGCTCAAAGGTTTTCTTTGCTTGATGGATATTCAGGATATAATCAAATTCTGGTTCAAGAATCTGATCAATTCAAAATGGCTTTCACCACCAAGTGGGGCACATACGCTTACAACAAGATGCCCTTTGGGTTATCTAATGTAGGGGCTACCTTTCAGAGAGCCATGGATATGGAATTTAGAGGACTCATCAATGATATGATCTTGGTTTACCTTGATGATATCACTGTCTACTCCAAGCATGTTGAGGATCATATCACTCATCTAAGAAAAGTCTTTCGAAGGTGTAGAGAATTTGGTGTCTCACTGAACCCTAAGAAGTGCATTTTCACAGTGCAGGAAGGAAATTTGTTGGGGCATATTGTTTCGGAAGAGGGGTTGTCTATCGACCCAGCTAGGATTCAGTCAATTATGTCCTTATCCCTCCCAAGTCATAAAAAGGTCTCCAGAGTTTTTTGGGAACTATAAATTTTGTGTGGAGATTCATTCCTCAGTTTGCAACATTGGAAAAACTGCTAACGGCCATGCTTAAAAAGAATATTCCATTTTCATGGATGAAGGAGGGAAGAGAAATATTTGAAGCCATCAAGATAACTATCTCCCAAGCTCCCATGCTGGTGAATCCCCAGTTTGACAGGGATTTCATTCTCTATGCTTTCGCAGGTCAGGAAAGTATTTCAGGAATCCTCACTCAACATAATGATGATCTGATGGAGCAGCCCATTGCCTTTTTCAGTTAGTCTCTTAAGGAATATGAACTCAAATATTCCTTCATCGAAAATTAGGTCTTTGCAGTCATTCGAGCCCTAAAGAAGTTTAGGCATATGTTGTCTAACAACAAAGTCCACTTAATGGTTTCTCATCCTGGCGTCAAAGAGTTTTTGTTGAATAAAGAGATGAATGAGAAACGCGCTGGGTGGATTACGAAAGTAATGGAGTATGACATACACATCAAGGTCACTAAGCTTGTCAGGGGCAAAGGGTTATGTCAGCAGCTGGCTGTGGACATGGAGACCAAAGATACGGAAGATGTCATGCTTCTGAATGCTGATGAAGGAAATGATCAGATTGATTGGTCAACTAAGATGCATAATTTCCTTCTCTCGGGGGTATATCCTCCAAACATGGATAAAGTCCAAAGACGTACTTTCCATCTCCAGTCTATTCCATATGTCATGATAGATAATGTTCTCTTCCAAAAGGATTTAAATGGTGTTCTTCTACACTGCATCAAGCCAGAAGCAGGTGAACAAGATATTAGAGGAATTTCACAATGGCCTGTCTGGAGGACATTATTCTGCATGAAAAACCACTACTAAGATCATGCGAGCCAGTTATTACTGGCCAGGCTTGTTCAAAGACTCTCATATCTAGGTGAGGAAATGTAAGGAGTGTGCTCTTTTCACTGTAGGCAAACAGAGGCTGATAGCTCTCCCATTACATCCCATTCAGGTGGATCAACCCTTCGTTCAGTGGGGATTAGATTTCATCAGGATGATCAATCCTCCATCCAGTGAGGGACATAAATGGGTCCTTACTACAACAGATTATTTCACTCACGCTGGACAGAGGCAGTGGCCCTAAAGGAAAGTAATGAAAAGGTTGTTCTGGATTTTTTGAAAATTTGATGACAAGGTTCAGTGTTCCTTTTACTGTTATCTCAGACAATGCTATGGCTTTCCTCAGGATGAAGATAAGTGAATGGGCTGTTCAATAATGGAGTCTACCTCAAGACTTCATCTAACTATTACCCACAGGGGAATGGGTTGGCCGAATCCAGTAACAAGAATCTCATAAGAATCATCAAGCGCACGATGGAGGCCAACAAAAGAACCTGGCATACACAGCTCAAGATTGCCCTATGGGCTGATCGGATAACACCTAAAAAAGGCCATCGGGGTTTCTCCTTTCATGCTTGTATATGGAAGGGAAGAAAAACTTCCACTTTCCTTGGAGATACCTTCCCTAGACTTGGCTCATCGGCTTGAAGTTATGGAGGATGATGCCTTAACAGTGAGGTTTGTTGAACTCATGGAGCTGGAGGAAATTTGAAACACAAGCCATGAATACATTGGGACAACATCAATCTCAAGTTAATAAATCCTTCAACAAGAAGGCCTCTGATAGGTTGTTCAGGGAGGGAGATTTGGTTCTAAAATGGGATGAAGATCATGCCAAACCCAAAAGGCATGCCAAGTTTGATGCTCTCTGGAGCGGCCCTATGTTATTACAAGTTGCAAAGAGGTGAATTCATTTCACCTATCCAAACTCAATGGAGAAGAATTACCCATTCATGTGAATGGGATACACCTCAAAGCTTTCTTTTGAGGTTATTCCACCCTGTACAGTGTTCTTTGTCTTTTCCTCCAAGTGCTTTGCACATCGTTTTCTTTTCTTTTCTTTTTCTTGTGTGTTTTCTGTTTTTAGTTTTTTCTTTTTAGGACTCCTTTGCCCAATGTTTTGCTTAAGGCTACTGGTCTAAAAGCTTAGCAGGAAAGCATTCCCTAGAGGTCACCAAAAATGTTAGCCATTTAACCTACCTTGAAGAAAATATGTCAGACAAAAATTTTAGAAATCCTTTGTACAATGAAATTCTCCAAGGCCCGAAATCTGAAAAATTTGATCTTCAGACTTCAGAAGATTTTTCTCTTTCAGAGTTTAATTGCTCGGATTTGGGGTTGATTTTTTAAATCTCTGAAGTCTGAAACCCCAAAAGTTTGAAATTTTAGACTTTCGGGCTTTCAGGTTTCGGAACTTTTGGGGTCATTTTAAGTTTTCCCTTTTGGACTTCTGAAGTCTGAAAGTCCAAAATTTCAGACTTTTGGGCTTTTGGGTTTTGGAAATTTTGGCTGCCAATTTGCATCTTCTTCTCCAAATCTCCAAAGTCTGAAACCCCAAAAGTCTGAAATTTTCAGACTTTCAGGCTTTCAAATTCTAAATTTTGAACTTTCAGAAGTCCTCCACAATTAATTCTTCACCTACCTCCATACAGATCGGGTTTTTTTCCATTAATATCAGGTTTTCTATTTAAACTCATTTTTTCTGTCATTTTCACCTGACTTTTTTACTCTGACATTCTTTTCTTGTACTTTGCGATGTCCTTTTCAAGGTATGGTGATTTTTTATTTTCTTTTTGGTTTAAGGTCTTTTATTTTGTTTCCTTCTCATTTGTTTTCTCTTTGGTCTCCCTCTATGTATTTTTTGAAATGTCAAACCCTTTGTTCACCATGTTTTGAATTTCAAGTTTCTTCAGGTATTCAGAGTTGTTTGAAGGATCCTCTCGAGTTTCCCATACTTCTTCTCAACAATTCTCATTTTTTAGGGTTTGGGAATTAGTATTGTTCAGAAAAAAAATCCTGTTCCTCTTTTCAGAGATTTCTTTCAGAGAAATTTTTCAGAGATTTCTTTTTGGAACTTTTGGCTTCAAAATTTTTTCAGAGATTTCTTTTCGGAACTTTTGGGTTCAGAAAATTTCTTTTGGAACTTTTGGCTTCAGGAGATTTCTTTTGGAGAAATTTTTTCGGAGATTTCTTTCGAAAATTTTCAGTTCAGCGATTCTTTTCAGAACTTTTCAGTTCGGGACTTTGGAGGTTTTTTCAGGTTTTCAGAGATTTTATTTTCAAAAATTTCTCCAACTTCAGCTTCTGAAACACAGGGCTTGATGTCTACTTCCACTTCAAAGGGAAAAGAAAAGATGAAGTACTCATTTCTTGGGGTTGCTCCTCACTCCTTCCTATCTTCTGACTTAGGGAATATAGGGGACACCGACCTAGGGAAAATTGATTTTCTAGATTTCTAGGAAAGAGTAAAGGCTCCAAACAAGAAATCATGGATGCAGGCCATCTACGATAGTGGGCTTTCCCTTGCTACCAGTTTTCCCACATCCATGCATTTCCTAGAGTTCATTTTAGCTGCAACAGCCCACTTTGACAAAGACTCCATGTCAGTCAGAGATAATGATGATAAGGTAGTAATCTGTTTGGACCCAGACTTCTTTGAAGATCTTCTCAAACTTCCCGGACGTTCAAGATTATGCCACAATTTCACCAGAGTTAGCAGTGGAACATTGGGACAAGGAAGAGGAAGTATGCTCAAAAATCATGATGAAAACTTATCTGGCCAAGAGCTTTGCCAAATTACCCAAAACCATGCATCGGTCAGATTTTATTCAGGAGGTTAGTGATCTTATTGTGCTACTAAGCAGAGTTTCAGGTCTCCCTTCTATAAAGGAATTCTAGGAATGGATGTTTTTGTACATCGCTACCATCAAGAAGAACAATGAGTTTATCCGATGGGGGGAGCATATTAGTAGCTCCATTTGCTATCAATTGAGCAAGGTGTCAGCTACGAAGACTTTCTACATGACATCCTTCCTGGTGTATGTTGTTGCTGTTATGGGAGATTTTACTGGTTTGAATACCAGAGGTGTTCACAGCACTTCCCAAATATATGAATTTTATCCCCAACTCACTCTGGATGAGGGAAGCAGGAATTTCCACAGAGTCAATGACCTTCTTTGTAGTTATCCTCTACCGTTTTGACAAAGAGTTATACAACCGAAGGATTTCTGATGAAGCCTTCAAGGAGGTGTGTGAGTGGGGAGCCATCTATTTACAGTTCCCTACATTCACTTACATTCAGGTTCCAGGATTTATAGGTGCCCCTAAAAATTGCCAAGGTGCCCCACTGATAAATGGGTTCTACTGGAATTGGTCTGACAATTGTTGGATTATCATTGAATTCAAAACAAGTGCCACAAATCAGGAATGCATTTCCCTATTTCAATTGGCAGATACACCTTGCCTGAATATCCATAGGGCCAAAAATGTGGATGCAGAAATTGGCCGAAGTGACTTTGCGAACCTTTCATCCATGAACTAATTTTGATTATTGGGGTAAGTTTGGTGAAACAAGTCGGTCCAGTGCCCACGTGCCCCAATTGGAAGATATCTAATTCATTTTCGGGATGAATACATCGTGTGACAAAGAGATTATGAGAGGTTGACCTTAGGATGAGGTTCGGTAATTTTGGCTTGGCCGATGTCCCAATAGAGGCACAAGATAATGATGAGGTTTTAGATGTGGCATACAAAAATGATAATATTTCTAATCAACCATTTCCATGGATTGATTGGTGTGTAGAGGAATGTTGCAATACAAAGGAGAGGGCGGGCCCATTCTGTAGAGAACTTACAGTTGGTTGGTTACCTTGGGAATTTCACCCAAAGGGAGATTAGAATAACCTATAAATACCAAGGCCCCACTGAACTATGAGCCAATCAACACCCACAAAGGGGAAAATTTTGACCCAAAAAACCCATATGACTCCAAGAAATATTTCATTTGTTGTTGGTGGCTCATCTCTCTCCAAGGCTCCTACTTCTAAGACCATGTCTCTTGCATCACCTGTGACAGAAGTGGTTGAAGTTAGTGACTCCCCTAGTATCTCCCAAGATCCATCACATCTTCTTCCTCCTCCATTGTCACTTCCAATATCAGTTCCTTCCACTTCCACAATCATTTCTTCCTTCCCATCCCCTTCTATGGCCCAAGTATTCTCATCACTTCCAGTTCTATTAGCTAGGGAAAATATTGGGTCACCCATTTCCTCTTCACTTCCCTTAACACTTCCATTTTCTTCAATCACACCCCCTATCATCGTTCTTATCAACTCCTATGGATGTCCTTACATCCACGCCATCCATCATTGCTACTTCTACTCAAATACCAGCCAATGTTTCTAGTGATCTTGTTTTAACCAATGTTTCAGGTATTGGATCCACTGTCCATCTTCATCATCCTTAGCCATACTAGAATGGATGTTTAGGAAAACTCCCAAGAAAAAGAAGAAGGTTCCTCTGGGATATGTTATAGATCTCAGCATATTGGAGCATATGCCCAAGAGATAGGCCAAGAGACCAAGAACCATGTCAAGTCTGATAGTTAACCCATCTAGAGAACGGGTGATAGAAGTTTCCACCCCCATTGAGGGGAAAACTAAAGAAACAATCACAGCTGTGGATTATCGGATCTCAAAATTCTCATTGGGAAAGGCTACTCATGAAGGAGCCAAGCAAGATGTGCACACTACTCTTGGGGCTCTTTTTGAAAAATATGACAAAGATAAGGCCACCAAAGATGAACTCAAAGCCAAGGTCGAGTAGCTCACTACACTGCTACGCAAAGTAACCCAACCCACTCCATCTACTGAAGTCTCAACTACTACGACTATGACGATTTCATCTACAATAGATGATATTTCTTATCATGAGCTTGAGAAGCTAGGCTAGAAAGGGAGATCAGTGAGTGGATGGATGGAGAGAATTCTTAAGGAAGCCAATCCTTTAATCAAGGAAGCAGTTGAGATATACAACTCGATTTACAGGTTGCGAAAACCACTATTTCCAAAATGGATGAGGCCTTTTCTAAAGATAATAATAATCTAAATTTAAATTTGGCAACATGGAGTGAGATCAGAGAAGAAGACCCTGAATTTCTTCTTCAGGAAGAGGTGATCGATGATGCCTCAAAATTATTTGAATACCAAAAAGGCCATGGAATTCCAATGCCAAGTATTGTAGGATTTGATCAAGAAATTGGAGGAGAAATGAGTGGAAATCATGGATGCCTTGAATGAAATCTCAGAAGAATTTGATATTTCCAATTGCAAATTCTTCAATGAAAACATCGATGCTCTTCCTGAAGATCAAATTAAGGGAAATTTCAAGGATTTGGTGAAGCGTGATGATGAGGTCACCAAAAATTTCAATAGTGACTCCATTGACTGATTGGTCTTATGCCAAAATTTCATAGGGAGACTGAAGAAAGTTACGAATAAACTTTGAAGAGTGCCATCCAGGATCACAAAGGAGATTGAGATGGCATATGTAGTGAATCACTATGCATGTGGGCCTGGAGATGAAGAAATTCAGGGAATTATCAAGTGCTTCATTGAGTATAAGCACCAAATGGATGTGTGGGAAGGAGAACAATAGAAACTTGCAGGAGAGGAAGGTGTAGTTGAACTAGGCCAAAGCTGAGCAGGCCATGGAAGGGTCAGATCCAAGCTCTGGATCAGTCAAAGTTGCAGGGTTGACTGAGTCAAACCCTTGTAAAAAATTATCTATTTTCATGGGAGCATGTTCCCTTAATTTAATGATATTTCTATTTTTAGTAAAATGTTAGTTAAGGGCCCAGCTGTAATGGCTCAACCTAAGAACTTATAAATAGTTGAATGCTTCAAGTTAGTGGATATAGATTATTTTTTGGGAGGAGTCGCTCTTCAAGCTTGGAAGAGTGCTTCAGAGATTTCTAAGAAACCTTTTAATTATATTCAAAGTTACACCCTGCTATTAAAAATCTGATTTATTGTGTTGAATGGTTAATCAATGTTTACTTTATGAATTTATGATTCCTTAGTGTGAGTGATTATCTTACCTTTATTTTGGGTTATCTATTTCATGTTGTGAAGGAATAATGTGATTATATTTTACGTTAGTTGTGAAAACCTTATTTTCCTTCTGTATTAAGTTATGTCATCATTATCCCTAGTTACAAAAATAGATGTTTGACATATGCATGTGTGGTTTCCTCATGATAAATTAATTTTGTGTTGAATCCAATTTGATCTATCCTTATGTATGCTCAAGTTTAATGAAGGAACATATGCCCCTAGTTTGTGGTATTTTGTACCCTTTTGAGTGGCTAGGTGAAGGTGGTCAGTGATGCAAGCATCCCTCCCACACTAACCCTTCCAGATATTAAACATTTCTTAATTTGGTGCATCACCACCCTTAGTATAGTTTCAGTTCTGTAAAATCTCTTTCCTTAAAACTCATGAAGATGTTAGCTTAGGATTAGATGGTTATTTTATTACAATAGGAGTAGTAAAGCATTTAGTTTAGGAAGAGGAATCCAACCTTCTCCAGAGGTTCACCTCGAGCCCAAGTCCCACAGCTTGAGAGGTGATCCCATGTGTCCCAATCACACCGAACATCCTATTGACATTTTGGCCATTCGGAGGGTGCAGTTATTTGGTGACAACAGTTACTATGAGAACACAACACCTGCGTAGATATGAAAAATTTATAAGAACTCAGTTTTTGTGAATGTCTTGCATTGTAGATATCCACAGATAGAGAAACCACAGATTGCAAAAAATTTCAAGGAACGCCTTCACTTACCCATGAAATCTATCATGTATATTTCAAAAAAAATCACAGTTGATTCATTATCAAGAGGGTTTGGACTGGTGTGCAATACAACTGTTGATGTTGAGAAGTGTGAGCACCGTCAAAAATTGAAGAAGATGGGTGTCTTTGTTGACAAGGGGAAAAATAGATTTTTTTTAAAAGGGAATGTTCCAAAAAAATCGCCAATGTGCACAAGAAATATTTTGAGATAATGAAATTATATTTAACATTGTATATCCTTTATAGGGCTTTGAAAATACCTTATGTGAATATCATATTGTAGTTATCGATTGTTATGTTTTTGGTAGTATGTACTTTATATGTAAATAAAAAACATGTGGTTGCTTTGGTTATCTTTTACTGGTCTCTGTTTGGGCACATGCTTCCAAAACTCATGCATAATAGGTATATTTGAATGAGAAGTATTAATGTGCCTTATAAACTTAAATTACTCTTTCAATATTTTAGATGCTAAAAAATATTCTTCAACTGAGAAAAGTAGTGAGTGTGGGACCACATATAATAATTTTGGTTGAATATAATTCTATTGCACTTAAACAATTTGTCCCTCTATAGCTCCTTCGTAGATTTTGTGTATTAGATGAGAATAAGGGATATGAATCATATTTTTGTTTTCAATATTGATGGTAATGATTTTATGTGGGAAGGAAGATAGTGGATATACAAGAATATTTCTTGTTATTCATGTACATGGCTTTCATACGAACCCTATAAACTAGTTTCAACACCCTTTCAGGTGGTTGGGTTTATATGTTAACATGTTGTTTACTGTAACTGATGTGTTTTGAATGATGCACCCATCTTAAGGATAGTCAAATGAATGCAAGGATTCTACATTGTAATAATTGAACCCAATAATTTAGTCTATTGAAATTGTTTTTTTAGCTACAGCTTTTTGTATAAGATTTGTAATTTAAAATTAAGTTTGGGTCGATGTTATTTCATATTTATGGCCATAGAAGCATTTGATCTTATGTTATATCAGTATTTTTTACCACATAATTTGTAGTGCAAGGAATTTGTATAAATTATTTTACTTAGCCATGACGAAAATGGTAGTTGGTTCCAATTTTATGTGGGCCATTCATCTCTTTATTTCTGAATATGGATGATAGGAACAAGGTTATGAAACATTCAAAATCATACCCATGCCCCTCTAGAAAATTTATAACATGAGAATTCTAATTTAACTTCTACAAGCTCATATATTTCGAAGCTTAATTTTTTCTAAGCACCTTGTGCGAATGGCTATTTATGCAGGAATACCATTACATTCTTAATATCTTAAAACATTTCCTCCTTTTAATGAATATCAACATGTTGTTTCTAGACGCACTAATTTCACATCTGTCCTAAATCAATTAATTCCCCTACCTCATTTCCCACAAAAATACACTTCGAATTAATCAAATATAATTTGATTAATTATCCATTTCAAATATAAAAAATAACCTAATCCTTACCACATGTCATTATTCTCCATGTTTTTTTACTATTGAATTAAAAATTAAAAATCAAATCCTTACCCACTCTTCGTGGTTCCCACTCACCTAAAATCCTCCACTTATGAATTAAAAATCTAAAATCAAATCCTCGCCCATTCTTCGTGGTCCCCACTCACCTAATCTTGCCAACATTTTCAAACCACGATTACTTAAATTACTCTAAGTTAATCACTTCCCCAGGCTATAAATATAGCCTTACCCCTCCCCTATAACACACGGAGAATAAGCTTGAATGCTCTGTATAAGTTTTTGCATCCTTTAAGCAAAGAGTATCCTTCCACCCTCGTCCTAATGCCCAAATAGCATCATCTTGAAGCACCCCAAGTCCATAATCCTTTTACCCAGTTGGTGCAAAGTAAGTGGATCATTTTTGCATGAAGGCCTTGCTCCGTCTTGAAGAAAAGCACCTACATATCACGCAATCGGGGCTCAATCCATGTTTCCTAGCTCATTTTGAGGTTTTTCTACGGAACACGAAGGAGGAGGTATTATTGTCAGTATTTTACTTCCTTGTTAGTAGTGCATTTTTCCTAGCTTACATTTTGGCACGCCCGGTTACTTTTGATCTGTTACCATTGATTTCCCAATTAGTGGTTTTATCCATCCTTTATTTATTATTGTTTGTTATTATCTCCTTTTTTGTGCCTTATGGCCTTCTTTGGTTAACCTTCACGTTATGGGCAATGTTTTTGTTGTGCAGTGTCTTGTGGTGCATCTGCAAGTTATATTACCAATGAACCTAAAATGTGTGTCGTGCCTTTGATCTCCTTGGCACTCAGTGTTTAGATGAAGCAAACCCATCATCAGATCCTGATACTCGTGTACTACAACAGAGGTATTCATATTATTACGATGTTTTCAGAGATTACAATTTTGTCTGATTTTCAATTTCTAGTTTTATGAAGCCAATTTTTGTCATCATTTTTATTTTTTAAAATATTCTTGCAAAATCAAATAGCCTACAATATCATATATCCTTCCTAAAAATAACAAAAAAATATGTATTGGTCTTAATTATTAATAGACTTGTAGTTCATAGTTTTAAAATCACTATCGATCGTGATTTCTAAAAAAAAAGGAACAAATAAAACCAAAAAAATCGCACTTTGAGTTCTACTGTCTTGGGAAATCGATCTGGAAAATTATTTTAAAAATTATCTTTGTTCCATTTGGTTTAATATTCAAAATTAGTAGTAAATACTAATCGTAATTATAATAATAACATTATACGAATTTGGTATTTTTCTAAATTTTTTTTATTTATATTATTTCCATCTATAATTCCTTGTATAAACCTACAAAAACACAAAAAAAACAAGTCATTATTATTACATAGCAAAAACAAACCCAAAAAAAACAATAATTTATTTCAATTCTCCTAGACCTATCCTACCTAACTCACTAAAACAAATCTTATCCTACTGCTCGGCCTTGGCTAAGCCAAGTCTTGTCTATATTATTACTTCCACCCCCCCCGAGCTCCCACTTTCAATCCTAACTCGTCCCTCATCCCACATCAACATGTCTCTTAGGCCACTCGACCACCACAAACCCCAACTCCCATCCCGTGGCATCCCCTCATTTACATTACTCGCTTCTCAACCCACCCATCCCCAAGCTCTCTCCCTACACACCCCTATTCCCTCCCATCCTAAGCTCCTAGACCCCTAACTATCCTAACCCCCGAGCTACTCCCATCTCATCGAGCTCCCATCACATCCTGAATCCCTACACTCCTCTCGAGCTTCTATCTGTATCTATTGGAGTGACTCATTGTCTCTTCACTTTTCGATAATCCTTTGTTTGGATTTTTATAACAGATGTTGGAAAATATTTGTCTTTTGTTAAATACTTGTGTGATGACCAAAATGCAATCAGCCGCAGCCATTGAAACGCGTCTTGGAAGCACAAAACCATCTTGATCAACAATTCTTTCCTGAACAATGCTTGGAAGTCGAGGGATGCAATAACAATAGATCTTGAATAAATGTCCAACATATCCATGTCGTGTCCATGCATTAGACAATTTGACATCTATAAATTCCTCCACAAGCTCGCAAACCACAATGCACCAACCAAAAATAATGTGATTATCGCCCCTTTCTAGAAGTATTTTTTTTATAGACTGCCTACAAGTGCTGTGAAAACTTCTTCACTCTGAGAAAGCCACTACAGAAGAACGAGAACTTGTTTTCAATTTTGTTAACCTCTGAACTTCACAGCATGTTCAAGTAGTGGAATGAGCACTTGATCCAAATTCTCATTTCTTTGAACAATCTCCTTAACATTATTGCGAAGGACTGTGAGAGATTGATCGATCGAATCTCTCGAATTTCTTTGTGATATTTGAGTCTGTTGAGAAAGAACCGCTTCTAGTCCTTTGGGTTTCGCACTTAGCACGGTGTTCATTACACAACCGAGAGGGAGCACATGACTAGTACTTCTGGACTCCCATATCTGTTCAGCATTATTGTCTTTCCCGTGTGCTTTCATAACTTGTTGTAGAGTAGGACCATGGTAATAATGTGGTGGTGACTTAGACATGGGATACGGAATATAAAGATCACGAGGGTTAATCTGAGCCAAGTTTAGAGATTTGTATTGAGTGTTGGTGTTGATGATTCACCCAGTACCATTCAGTGCCATCTCTGATCCTACTCTCTCCCCTTACCCGAACTCTTACACGATCTTCCCACAGCCTACCGAGCATCGTCCCACAATGAGTTCCTTTTCTCGATCCCTATCCGCCATGTCTAACTCCTTTCATATCTCCCCTCGCATTGTATTCTCTCCCCCTACTACTTGTAATATCATTTCTCGTGGCGTGTTCCCACTACCATGTGTAATTTTGAAGCTTCCACCCTAATCGCATCCTAGAGATGACTCCAATCCTCCAAAATCCACAGCCACAATCATATTAACCCATCAAACTATCTGTGTGCGATTCGACTCCTATCTGCACTACCCTTACCAGCTCCCCGCTCCCGTCAATCCTTAATATCCCTGACCCTGATCCAACTTGGATCGCATCCCCATCACCCATCCAGTTCCATGCCTAGTACAAACCCAATATACCACTACCATTTATATGTGTGTTTCAATGTACTCTTATCATTATTGCAAACATTTGTTTTGTAGCTGGATCATTCCTTTTATTTCTCCGTTGTTTCTCCATCTCTATCGACATATTCCACATTCCTAAGAAATCGGCACTCTGATCTAACTTTGCACTTCCCAAATATTATTCGTATTACTCTTAGACAAGCCACTTTCTTCTGGATCCAGGTTGGGATTTCTGTGTCCATATCGACTCAATATTTTCATAGGTTTTATGTCTTGTTTAACATTTCAGAGGCTATCTTTGACCTTCCTGGGTGATTTTCTCGTCCCACCTAGCCCAATATGGTGGGTGAAGCAGTGATAAGTTTGGTTGTCTGGCGGGTCGACATCACGTTTCCCTGCCCCACAACTGTTGTTTCCACAAACCGTCGATCTCTCCCATGACTCTTTGGCATTCCAACATTTAATTTTATCATTCCCTCTCTTTACCATTAATTACGCCGAAGGCGTTCCCCCTATGGTAAAGGACCTCCGGACGTTTCTGCGACTGTATTAAAATTGACGGTTTGACGGCCGTCTGGACGTTTTCGCATTTTTAACCATTTTTTTAACCTGCGTTGTTTGTGAAACCAAGGAGGAACTGTTATAGTCGCCGAATCCAGTAAGGATAAAAACCACCACTGCGCGGCCTTTGTTTCCTTTTGGCATGCGTGGGTATGGCATTTATTCTCCTTTGGCGTGGAAGTGCGTGGGCTTTGTCTTTCCTTGTTTTGAAACCTCCTGGACTGTCCTCCTTTCTCCTTTCAAATTCTTCCTGACACTTGTTCAAAAGAACTCGCCTAAACATAACCTTTTCATTATCTTCATAAAACTCAGGCAATCCAGCAGCAAGCTGTACACAGAATTTTGCATACATTTCGTAAAATGTTGGCTCCATCAATGCTTTGTCAAATATTTGAGATATTACACCTGTAAGGCAAAGTGCAGAATCAATGTTCACTTCTTTGACCTTCAAAAAGAGTTTGTCAAAATTTTGAGGTGTTAACTTATTAAGAATGGGCTTTATTTGTCTTTGTTTCAAGTCTTCCTCGTCGGAAACCTTTCCCACTTCATAACGGTTATCTGTTTTATGAATTACAGGGGGAGGAATCAACCCCTTCTGCAAACCAGATGCCCGTGCCATCTATCAACATCAGAGTTATTCCTCATTAGTCCACCTTGAGTAAATGGTGCTTGTGAGTAAATGGTGCTTGCACAAATGGCCCACTGGGGAGGAGACCAGTCATATGTTACGGAGGCACACCCCGCATGTTCTTTCCAAAATCAGTATTGTAACCTTGACCAGGTCGAAATCCTCCAGAGGGACCACCTAAGCCCATTTCCATTCGCATATCACGACCACCAGCAAAAGCATCCCCTGGTTTTATCCATTTATCTTCATCCATACTGGCAATATTGCTCCCACGCCGATCAGGCCGAGAATAGTTGAGAGCTCTTCCTGTGCTTGCTAAAGGTTCACCCTCTCCATGGTGAAATGTAACTGCTTGACGATTCACCATAATGTCAATAAGATCCTGACAAATAGCAAACTCGGATGGAAGATCATTACAATGTTCCCTGAATGTCAACAAAAAGTCTCTCGAGTACTTTCTGCCTCCTGAACTGTTATTGTTAGTGATTGTTGACACTACTTGCTCCATGTTAGTTGAAATTTCAGCTGCATCTTCCCAGTCATCCACTTCCTTTGGGACATGCTTTTGAGTCTCTTTCAAGGAGGGCTTCTCTTCAACAACAGTACAAACAACTTTGGATGGTTCTCCAGAATTCAAATCCTCTGGCTTCTCTGGGACCTTATATGCATTATATAAATCTCCAGTGGGAGCAGCTGCATCTGCTTTACTAAGACAATCCTTTAGTTTTTTTTTTCTTTTTAATATTTCATGACTGTGTTTGGACTGTCTTCTTTCCTGGGCGCGTGATCTTGCGTGAAAAGGGATTTACTGTCTTCTTTTTAAAACATGCGCAGGTTTTGTATTTGGTTTGGCAGTGATAAAATATTATGCCTTCAGAGGAATTAAGAAGCAAAGCTTTGCATGACTTTTTCCAACGGGTTTGATGGAGGAAGTTACGAGGATTAATTATTAATTATTTTTTAATAATTTTGCGAAGTCAAAATTGGCTGATAACAGGGCCTTAACAACATTGTTTCACTATTTGATTCTGACTATATTTGACTATAGCTATAACAATGAATTTGGTTGTGTGCACCTTTAATTCTAATTTGGTTATATAATCCATTTTCCATCCACTTAATTATGCGTTTTATCCAGTTTCTCATCAGTTGTCAACTACTCAATAATTCATTTCGATTTGGTGAAGCATAGGATTCAAATAACATTTTTTGTGAGATGTTAATTCACCCTTGGAAGATGAAACTCCATGACATGAGCTTGGCATTATTCTCCATTAGATGAAACCCTTGTCATGAGCCTTAACAACATTGTTTCACTATTTGATTCTGACCTACTCTCATTGATGCATGTTGACAATAATCATCAAACTATACGTTGGATAAAAGTCTTCATAGAATGGCCTGCACACCTAAGAGTAGGAGATGACTCGATAGTCTGCAAAAAAAGTGTGAGACTTTGGCAAAATTCAAATGCATACATTAGAGTTGTTTGGCTCAGATGAAAATCAGGAAATAGACTGTTTTTGTGTGTCATTTTGTTATGTAATGTTTGCATTTCTTTTTTTGAAGTGAGCAGAAAAAACAATGGAGAATAACATGTTGTCATTTTTCCTTGTTTGGATGCACAACAACTTGTTGTTAGGCTTCTTCCGGGAGTGGAAAACCAGAGGTTTTTTGGAGGAACAAAAGGTAATCGTACATTACAGTGCGTTAGCCCATTTAATGAACTTTAAAAAAACAAATTATTTTGTTAACATGTTTTCTGCTTGCTCCTAACCTTAGCTCAACTATAGCTTTTTGATGAGTTTCATATGGAAATATGTAGCATAAAGCTTGCAGATGCATCCTTCAATGGGACTCTGCTATTTATGCATTTCAAAATAAAAGCAATCCTCTTCAAAGTAAATATCTATTCAGCGGTAAATGGAGGCTTTACCTTTTTGGGAAACTGTAGTTTAATAGCTTATGTATCTGGTATATATTTTGTCATTGCATTTTTTGTGAGATGTTAATTCACCCCTGGAAGATGAAACTCCATGACATGAGCTTGGCATTATTCTCCATTAGATGAAACCCTTGTCATGGGCCTTAACAACATTGTTTCACTATTTGATTCTGACCTACTCTCATTGATGCATGTTGACAATAATCATCAAACTGTATGTTGGATAAAAGTCTTCATAGAATGGCCTGCACACCTAAGAGTAGGAGATGACTCGATAGTCTGCAAAAAAAGTGTGAGACTTTGGCAAAATTCAAATGCATACATTAGAGTTGTTTCGCTCAGATGAAAATCAGGAAATAGATTGTTTTTGTGTGTCATTTTGTTATGTAATGTTTGCATTTCTTTTTTTGAAGTGAGCAGAAAAAATAGTGGAGAATAACATGTTGTCATTTTTCCTTGTTTGGATGCACAACAACTTGTTGTCAGGCTTCTTCCAGGAGTGGAAAACTAGAGGTTTTTTTGGAGGGACAAAAGGTAATCGTACGTTACAGTGCGTTAGCCCATTTAATGAACTTTAGAAAACAAATTATTTTGTTAACATGTTTTCTGCTTGCTCCTAATCTTAACAGTGTTGTGATGACTACTTCTACACCGAAAATCTATACACCATAGTATGATGGTATATCTTCCCTAGCTTGTAAACCGTAATGGGAAGGTCTGGGTCTCTAAGGCCAATGCTGAATATTTCCCATAGATTGCATCTCCTTTTCCCACAGTCGTCTTCAACATATTGGAACTGTAAAATTGCAATCCTGGAGCAGTTGTCAACAAATTCAGAATCCTGCCACTGAAATCATCCTTCACTCTAACTACATGTCTCAGACCAGGGTTCTTCTTTGGAGGGTCCAAAGCCATATTTATATCATACCCTCCAGGAACATTATTTATTTTTCTCTCAATAGTGGCATCTTTATTAAAATCATAGGGTGTTCTTTTTACAAGCACAACAGCCCATGTTGGAATAAGATGTTGATCCACCGAAGTATAAGAGGAAGCCCATATTTTCACTTTGTTATCAAGTATGGTTCTGCTACTGTTATGGCCTGCAAGGTTCCAATAAGTATGTTGCGCCAAGCACACAGGGGTGGGCTTATTTCTGGGTATCACCCTCATAACAAGTGCCAACTCCTTATTTTGAGTTATGGTATATGTAGCATATACATCAAGGGAAACCTAACAACCATCAATCAACATAATTTACATTAAACAACATATAAATCAAGATAATCATAAATCTTAACAACCATCAATCAACAAAATTTACAGTAAACAAGCATATGAATCAAAAACACCATGGAATCCTAACAAACATCAATGAACATAATTTACATTAAACAATGTAGACTTCTTGCCATAAATATATTAATTTTTTTTTTAAAGAAATAAAACCAGGCACTGAGTGACCATGGAGTGTATAACCTATTTGACCCTTTGTATCCCTAACATTTGCTATAACTCACTAATGTACCGCCTCTTTTATAAATTATGGATGATTAATTGCCCAAACATAATCCCTAATAATCATCAAAGAAAAGTGTATGTCCTTGTACAGTGAAGACCTCCATCATGATTGAAGTCACAATACAATCATAACCCATTTTGTCAATTGGTGTTGATAAAACCTTGTTATGTATCCTGACAATACATAAAGCACTGTAACTCATATGGATAGTCCACTTGGATTTAAGTCCCTATGTAGCCATATCCAACTACATAGCTCAAATGTTGCTACATTGCCTTAATCTGATTTTTCATACCTATGAGGAGACACCACATGTTGCTTCCATTTAAAACAATACTTTTTAGATGCCCAGGCTTTCAATTATAACACTTAATTTTTTTCCCCTCCTATTTATTTTATTTTTAATTCTTTATTTGCAAATACTTCTTCTTTGCATTCTTTACCATGTCCATTGGTGTTTCCAACTTCATGCCTTTTACCTTTGTTGTTATTTGTTGGTGCTTAGAAGGCTCTGAATGACTTTGGTAGAACGTAGCCCATTTTAAAAATCATCAAATCACATCTCTTTTAATCGGCTTTCTCCATTCATGTATTCCTTAGAAGCGTCACCTTGCCTTCTTCTTTTTATAATATGTTTCTTGCGTAAAAATATACATTTTTTTCTAAAGACTCAAGGGAAAAATACACAATTTTGACCCCCAAAACAGATGGCACGTCTGGATTGGGCACACCCCTTATCAACATAAACTACAAAAAGTAATAACTATCCCACTAAATCAAATAACATATACCGTTCGGCATTTTTTTTACCTGTGTTGTTTGCAGAATATCACGATTGATTGCAGCCGAATTCATCCCCTTGCAGCTCCCTGATAAATTTTTATTTGGTTCAATATATACTGTACATGCGTGCTATAATCATGTTGTACACGGTATCTCTGTGAAACCGAAACATGAAGCGAAGAGTATAGAGGTGAGCTGGGTTATGGCAGGAGCAGCGTGTGCAACACGTACGGAGATGAGGGACAGAGGAGCCTGAAAGGAAACATAATGAAACTGGACGGAGGGCAGGCTTGTTGAAGAAAGAAAGGTCAAATCAGAGTTTTTTAAACATTTGCGGATTTGCAGTATGAGGTTTGTGCATTTTTAAGCATAAGATAAGATTCAGATTATGGGTTTGAGTTTTTGTTTGTAGGAAATGAAAATCCAAGGTTTGCGTGAGATATATGTGTTTGCATTATGATGCAGAAGATTGAGATTGCATTATTGGGTTTTTAGAAATATGGATAAACCTGACCTTTTTTTATTCCCCGCGTTTAGTGGGTTTGTTAGAAAATGTCAATAGAGCTGCGGTTCTTGTTTTCTTTATGGGTTTATTGATGTCAGCTCCAATTTGGACTCCATTAATATCGGGTGGATGGATTCTTCAATGGTTGCATCAACGGAACTCTCCCTTTCCGTTTCTCTTGAGGTGCGTTAGGGGAAAAGTGGTTTTACATATTATTCTCACAGGGCATTTAGCACATGGTTTTAGTAATGTTATGAAGGCATCACTTTATGCATGCATTATTAAGTAGACGTATTTTTTTATGCGGAAGGCGTTCCTCCTATGGGAAAACCCTTTCCGGACGTTTCGCCCAATATGTTAATTTGATGGTCGTTTGAACGTTTTTAAACACGATTAAATTTCTTCTTGGCAAACCTTTTTTCGTAATCTGCTCTGCTACGAGTTTAATGTCATTTATGGTAGTCGGTGGTCTCATGATAGTTGGCTGCAAGGACACTATGGAATTTACAAAAGTCGTTATAAGCCCAAAAAAGAGGCAAACCTCTGTGAGCCATTTGATATGGAGACAACTCCTGAGATAAAATTCAAACATTTCAGACAAATTTTCAATCAGAGGTGTCCATTGTCTACCAGTTCTCATGTCCTCCATCACACAAAGTGGTGCCATGCAAATTGTTTGACTAAATGCCTGAAACAAATGTGACCTCATGAACTTCATTTATCACATGAGATGAAAAAAATGGTTGTGTTTGAAAGGCCTTCACATATTTATGAATAATACAATCGGCAAGGGTACATGCGGACTCCACAATCTTTTCCAGCATCCTCCCAGCTTCTGCTAGAATGGGAGATTTAGAACAGGGCACCCGACGTGTTTGATGAAATGCCTCCTTTTCACTAGCCATATTCAGTAGTTTTAAAATACAATCATAAAACAATTAAGAACTTTTGTTTCCTAACCTAATGGTAAAAGAAAGCTTGTGTGAAACCTATACCAGTGATAATAGCACCAGTTACTTATTGTCTATAGATGAAGATGCAAATAGTGAAATTACAAGCAATGTCATCGGCAATGAATACTGCTTCACACTTTCCCTAAAAAAAGAGACATCCCACGAAATCAACAAATTGAAATATGTCATCCTCAGTTCAAAGAAATCACAAATATCAGTATGGACAAATTTTTTTTAACACAACATGTCCTCTTCAAAAAGGTGACAAACAATGCAGGAAAAAAGTGCGAGAGCATGAAAATGGTTCATGGTTTTGTTCGAGTTGCAACATACAAGTTCATAACAATGAGTATAGATATGCACTCAGGATCAATCTAAAGGACCCAACAGGGGAACTTCAATCAATTACTGCTTTTGATGAGATAACTGAGTCAATCATGGGTGTTGCAGCTAACAACCTCCACCTATTGTCTATAGACAAAGATGCGAATAGTGAAATTACAAGCAATGTCATCAGCAACGAATACTACTTCACACTTTCCCTGAAAAAAGAGACATACTGCGGAATCAACAGATTGAAATTTGTCATCCTCAATTCAAAGAAAGCGGATGACAGTGCATCTCCTCCGTAACCTTCTTTACGCAAATATTTCTACCGCATTCGTCCCTTCAAACTTTACACCCTCATCCATTCCTTTCTATAATTTGAACTATCAACACTATGTTAGTTATTCCATATCTATGTTTCCCTCTTTTTCCCTGCTTTAAAAGAAAACTGTTGTATTTCCTTTGACATTAACATACCATTGTCTCCTACTACTATGTGGATTGAAAGTACTATTAAGAAAATAAATGAATATTACTTGCACTTTTGTTATGATATAAGATTTGCAAAAAAATGCCCATAACACGCTACCACTCATGATATAAGATTTAGAAATGTATATGTACGAATTTGTAACAATTTTTAAATGTAGATAGAACCTTTAAATGAAGTGCTTCATCTATATTTCTACACTTACAAAATCAATCACACCCCTTATCAACATCAACTACAAAAGTAATAACTATACCTCTAAATCAAATAACATATACCATTCGGCGTTAACATTGCATTGTACATATGCGATTGCTAGTTTAGATTTGTCTTTCCATCCACATGTAGGCCCTATTCATATAATATCTCTGTTCCATTTTCCTCTTTCACCATTTAGTGTATCATTTTCCTTGTAGTCCAGAGCGGTCACACTCACGTCTATTATTTACATCCACTCAGCTTTGACATTAGGTTAGCACTTTCCATTCAAATTATCTTTTTCCTCCTTAAAAGTCCACATTTTCATCCTAATCTAATAAATCCATCACTTTAGTCACCCTCCCATCAAATATCTACGTAACAATTTTCACATTGTTTTGTCTTCCTCAAAGTCCACATTTTTTTCGTATAAATACACATTTTCGTCGTCAAAGTCTTCATTTCCCAATCATCTTTTGACTTGTCCTCTTTCCTTGGTCAACACACTATGGTCCCATTTGCATTGACTAAGTCGTTAGTCTTTTTTTTCTCTAGATTCGAGCTTTCTTATTTTTATTGCTTCATTTGTTTTTACTAGGCTTCTAATTAAAATCTTTTTTAATTAAGTCTTTTGTCGTTAAATGTTTTCATTTCTTTTGGTGCCTTTGTGTGACATAGTTACTCATTGTCACAATTACTTTTTCGACATCGATTTTCTAACTTCTTGTATGGTTATTCACAATCGTAAATAAACATTTTTTATCACTTTTTCACAATCGATCTCACAACTTATACTACGGTATTTATAAAATTTCACTCTTCTTTTTTGGGTTCATTTTTATTGTGCTTTGTACTCATCTCCACATTTTATTATTTCAACTTAATTTTGTGCTTTTTTTTAACACTTCACGATTTTAATTAATTATTTTTAGTAATCATCCTACTGACATTGTTTGTAGGTGTAAACTACTAATTGTTTTCTTGCAGGACCTTTTTTGACAATACAAGACCTTATCACACCTATCTAGCCAAAATTATTAAAATTGCATTCCCAATCATCTTTTGCAACTAAGAGACCCCACCGGGCTCTGCAAAACAAACAAAAATTGCCTTACATTGCAATTTTCCACGACAACACTTCTGATAATGTTTTAAATCTCTTCTTTCGTTATTTTTCTTTTTTTGTGAAGATAATCATTATCACTATTTTGTAATCATGATTAATTGCACTAACTATTAACATTTTTAACACAATATGTTCCAATTGTATCCGCGTATGCTCTTTTCCTACACCTTCAAGCGATCTGGAAAATCAGAAATGGTCAAGATCGCTTAGTTTCTTGTTCTAACATTGCAATATCTTCTAGCTTTGTTTCCTAATTGTCATTTCAATCATTATTTTATTTCATCACACTATTGATATTTGTTCAGTTGTTAGTTGTGTATGCTCTTTTCCTATGCCTTCGAGTGATCTGGAAAATCAAAAATATCCACGATTGTTTTTATTCCTAACATTTTGTCTGCAGGATAACTACTAATTTGTTTTCTATAGGACCACGTCACTAGAATATTGTCAAAAATGCAAAACAAAAAATATATCCCACAAAACTACCACCATTCAAAAGAAAATTGTTGAAACCAAACAAGATTTAGCACGCTCATGTACGCAATTATTTTCCGCTAGTGATTTATTTCAAGTTGGAAAGAACCCTTCGTTTAATCACTTCATCATTTTGTTTTTGCACGTAGTCGAGGTGGATATCATCACCACCAAAGCTACACCGGTGACATGGACTTGAGTACCATGCACCAACAACATTCACATCTACATTTCACTTTGAGACCTAGTCTCATCACAATGTTTGGTATTTATCTCACCCCTACTCTTCATTTACAGAAATGCTATCGTGCAACGCATGTGAGTCATGCCTGAATAGCTGTAACAACAAAGCTTGGGCATCATTCGTGTAAATCTTTGAGGAGTTATAAGGACACCATACACATTCATCCCCTCATCACCTTCCACCTTTTAACAAAACTTTTTTTGGACGTGGTGATTTACTCTAAAACAGGAAAGTAAGAATTGGTGAGTCTTCTCCAATGCTCTAAGGGTTCCCTGTACCAATTTTGTCCCCGTACAGAATTAGGTATATCAGGACTAGGGTATATCAGAGGATGCATATTTTTGGAGTAATAAGAGCATGTATCCATCATTCCACAACATACTTGTATGATTGCATGAACCAATGATCAGTCCCGAAGAAATCTACCTCTTGAGCCAAAACAATTTGATACACATGAATGCTTTTTGTTTGTCAACAAAATAGTTTAGTATTATTCTTATCATAAAACTTGGTTGATATCAATGTTTTCATTATAAAATTTCAAACCCAATTTTTGTTCCAAAAACATCATTTCTCGACCAATTCAATACCAAGCAAAAACATCCAAGCAATCCAAAAACGCAAACCAAAACATCACCCCAATTTCATTAGCTTGCTTCAACCAACAACACATCTGCCATATCTTGTCTTCGGCTATATCCAACTGATACTGAGTCACTGGCATTCACTCCCCATATCGTCAATTATTAAAACATCCTTCATAGCTCATTTCAAGCTATATCAAACTAATATTAGGTTACTTGTTTGAGTTCACTCATTATTTTGTCAACCATCACGTTTATCCAAATCACAGCCAACACAAATCCTTTCATAACTCATTTTGATTTATATCACAACCATATTAAGATTAGCATGTTTGAGTTACTCCCCCCATCAACAATCCAGAGCTTGTTCAAGCCAAATCTACACAATGTGAAACAAATTCCCTAATAACTCATTTCGAGTTATATCAAATCATATTAAGATAACTTGTTTGAGTTACTCTCCTTATCAGTCATCATGAGCTTATTCAAGTAAAATCCAAAACAATCAAATTCTCATTTAATCACGCTTGCTCAAAATTCCTACCCACTTTTTACAGCTTAATCAAGCACCCACCTATCTCATCATGGTATTCACACATAGTCACAATCATGAAAATGATGATGAAGAAGTTGCACAACCAGAACTCACCAATAAAGAACAAAAACAAGTAAATAGGGTGATATAACAAAACAAAAATGAATATCTATTACGCACCCTAGCAATGGGGGAAAAACTAACCCCTGAGTTTGGGACTGAAAATTTAAACAAACTTATCGACAATGGTGAATCAAGTTATCACAACAAAATACCAAAAAATCCAAATAACTCTTCGGCCAATGATTTATTCACTAAAATCCAAGACTTAAAAAAGAAACTTGAGGAAGCAACTGCTAGAGCTGAAAGGTTAGAAGACCCCAATCCAGACCTCAATACTCATGACATTCTTGATAACCCATCCCCTGCCTCTCCATTCGCACAAGAATGGAAACATATGAAAGACACCATTCAGGGACTACAAAAACAATCAAAACAATTCAACTTTGAAGAATTGTGTCCTTATCCATTTGATACAGAGATATCACTCTTACCATTTCTGTCATCCTTCGAAATCCCAAAAATTGACCCTTGTGAACATGTCAAGGAATTTTACATGCAATGTTAGGAAGTTTCATATCATGACATGTATCTTTTATGATTATTCCCTCAAAGTTTAGGAGGATAGGCTTTAGATTGGTTTTTCCATCTTCCCAAAGGGTCGGTCACGACATTCACAGACTTATCAGAGAAATTTGTCAAACATTTTTCCTACAACTTAGACTCATAAATAACCATGTTTGATCTCTGTAACACTAGACAAAGGCCCAATGAAAACTTTTCCTCCTTTTTACAATGATGATGAGGAATTGCATGTAGATTTCCCTGCTCAATACCCGAGAGACAACTAGTTAGTATTATTGTTCCAAATCTTAACGCCAAATTATCATTCCACATGCAAATGCATTGTCTGAATAGTTTCGAAGAAGTCATTGAAAAGGGAACACAAATAAAAAAATCCCTCATTTCTAAGGGCTTACTTAAAGCACCCTTTAGGGACCAATGTTATTGAGACACCCCTCAGAACCAGGATAAATCCAAATTCTTTAACCGAAACTGAAATATAGTCAACGATGGCGTTACTGATTCCCACCATGTCCAAAAAATTCAAAACAATCCCATCAACACATTAAAATCCAAGCAACCAATCATAATCCCTAAAAAGGAAGTTCCTCCTCGGGTCCGGCGAAGAAAGTTCACTCCTCTCGAAGAAAGCCTATCTAGTTTCTTTCATCACTTAGAAAATGCCAACATGATTATATATCCCATCGTTAAACCCTTCAAAGAAGGACAAACCAAACCAAATTGGTATAAGGAAAATGAATATTGTGATTACCATCACATAAAGGGGAACTATACAGATTAATACATGCAACTCTGTCATTACGTCTAAGACCTGATTAAACATGGAGACATAGAAGTTAAAAATACTTTTGAGACAAAAACACCTAATGAAAAACTTCACATGTTCAAAAATACTTTCCCTAATAATGATAATAATTCAAAAGATAAGGGTCAATCATCAAGAAATGTTGAGTATGACTCAGTCATCTTGACCATAGATTATGACCAAGACTTAGTGGCAACTATAAAGATCAGAACTGATTATGTGATCACCACTAGACAAAAAAAATGTGGGTCCCTACAACAAAAACATCTACCACTTCATCTCCCGCACCACCTCCTAACCTTCCGTCTAATTCTGCCACCAATTCCACTCCATAACTGCACCATCATTCAATATTTTCAAACAATTAGAGAAGACTGCAGCATAAATTCCCATCATGGAATTACCTAATTCTTCTCCCGCACTACAACTCATCCTTATCCAAACATTTAATAACGCTCGTGTCCCTGAGGACATCAATTCACAACAATTATAGGCTTTAATTACACATCTTATGTTCCCCAATCCTATTTTATCCTTTTGTCTCGTTGACCTTCTTAATACCAACATCTCTAATAATCATTCTTTATATGTCGAGGGTTATATAACTCATCATAAGATCAAGCGTGTATTAATCGATAATATATCCACATTGAATATGTGTTCCATGAAACTTTTACGTTATCTAGGCTACACTGAAAATTATTTACAAAACAATATCATAACCATTCATGGGTATGATAATAGCGAGAGAAATTCTAAAGGCTCAATCACGTTGCCTCTCCAAGTTGGACCCATCACCTTAGACACGGTATGTCATGTGGTGGATGTAGAAGTTGCATATAACATTCTCGTCAGCCAACCATGGATTCATGCCATGAAATTTGTCCAATCAACATTCCACCAATGTATTAAATTTCCTCATTTAGACAAGGAATTTACGTTACATGTGGATCT
The DNA here is from genome assembly GCA_019776745.2 of Taxus chinensis. Classification (NCBI taxonomy): domain Eukaryota; kingdom Viridiplantae; phylum Streptophyta; class Pinopsida; order Cupressales; family Taxaceae; genus Taxus; species Taxus chinensis. The sequence goes on along the minus strand of CM034156.1, from coordinate 536,481,440 downwards.
TCAACCCTTTGAGCATTGTATATTCCTCGAAGGATGGTATCAACATGATCACTATTGTCCATCAACAGATAAGTACGCTCCACCTCACATAATCCCTAACGAAACACGTATCAATCTAGATACACTCCCTAAGAATGATCTGAAACCATCATCTCCTAACCAAACCACATTTTCCAATCCATTCTCTTCCACTAATCAACAATATTCAACCAGTCCTCCTCTCACTAATAAATCATCTTCTTCCACTAATCAAGCTTCTTCTTCCAGCAATAATTATTCTTCCACCACACCATCTTCTTCCTCACCTAGTCAACCTTCTTCATCCAACCACACCTCTTCTATTAAGATACCTTCTCCTATGAATAACCAAACTTCATCCTCCAATCCACCCCCTTCTTCTTATAACCCATTCTCTTCACCTTTTAGAACCACCAAACTGACTTCTCCGCCACATGAGGTACCTATTGGTCCCCCATCCCACACATTTAAAATCATTGACACATGATGCAGTGAATATTAGTTTCAAAAGATGGCAGACTCCTTTTACATCAACAAATCCCCACATAACTACAGAAAACCCAACGCTCCACATCTGAGAATCCATCCCACTTACCAAATGGGACAGTCAGTTTGGAAAAAATTTATTATCTTGATAATGAACATATTCCAAGTTCTTCATGATCTTGGTTATATATTGACGAATTTGCTCCATGTTATGAGTCCCCTCAATTTACCGAATCTCATCAAATAATGAAAAACATGCAATGGAATAGTAAAGGACTCAGTCCAAATAAACAAGGTTGTTTAGACCCAATAAATTACACACAACATCATGGTAAACATGGTCTGGGTTTCAAGGTATTTGATGCAACTCCTGTATTAATTTCAAGTGATAATGATGACACCAGTTCTGATAATGACACTAGGTCTCCACGTAGCCTTTTTAAGCACCTCGTTGAAACACATCTTTACTTTGAACATTTATCTGTTAATGTCCTCAATTTTGAGCCTACACATCCGACTCTCATAGACCATGGCCAATCACATCATGCGGCCATTAACATGTTCCAAAATGATGAAGCCATCAAATAATTTTGTGGAACTCGCGATCAAATCCCTACTTCTGACCATAGAAAAGGATTTGAAATCAATCTAGATGAATCAACCTATTTTGGTGAAGAAATAAAATATTCAGATCCTTCACCTTCAGAAAATTTGGATCAGAAGCGCAAACAGAAAATTTTCCATATTCAAAATCTCATCGCCACCCTATCAAACAAACATGTCAATAAGTAGTCTCAACATCACACACAAAACTCTTGTATCAACTCCCCCAAATCACCCAACACCGGTAACCTACATCAACCATTAGCATCATTCTCTAAAAAGGATACATCTAAAATGCTTGTAGAAGAAACTAAAGACATAAACATTGGAACCACCGAACAGCCAAAAATTTTACAACTTGGCATTAGTCTTTCTGACCAAGAATGCATGGAATTCACAACACTCCTTATTGAATTCCAAGATATATTTTCATGGACATATAAGGACATTTCAGTCCTGGATCCATCTCTTGTAGTACACCACCTTGTGGTGCATCCTAGATGTCAATCCGGTAAAACAAAAACTACGCAAAATGTATCCCCAAGTAGCATTTCTTGTCAAATCTGAACTCGAGAAACTCTTGGAAGCCAAATTTATCCGACCTATTGATTATTCGTAATGGATATCTAACATAGTTCCCGTAGCCAAGAAAACCCCCGGCATCAAGATATGCACAAACTTCTGAGATATTAACAAGGCTTGTCTCAAAGATGACTTTCCCTTGCCAAATATAGACATGATTGTTGATTCTATGGCAGGCCATGAAATGCTCTCCTTAATGGATGGATTTTCTGGTTACAATCAAATACGTATTGCTGAAGGGGATCAACATAAAATGGCATTTACTACACCATGGGGCACCTTCTGTTATAAGGTCATTCCTTTCAGCTTGAAAAATGTTGGTGCCACCTATCAACAAGCAATGATTTTCATCTTCCATGATATGTTACATGATATCATGGAAGATTATGTTGATGATATATTAGCAAAATCAAAAACATGAATAGGGCATCCAGGTGTGTTGAGACACATTTTTGATAGATTACGTGAGTATAAGGTTCGTCTTAACCTGAAGAAATGTGTGTTCGAGGTGACCTCTGGTAAATTGTTAGGGTTTATTGTCTCACGGAGAGGCATAGAAGTGGATCGTACAAAAGTCAAAGCCATTATGGAAATGCCTCCTCCTCAACACCTAAAACAATTACGCAGTCTTCAGGGAAAAATAAAATCTATTCAGAGTTTCATATCACAGTTGGCTGATAAGTGCCATCACTTCAACCAGTTATTCAAGAAAGATGCACAATTTCATTGGAACCATGATTGCCAAGACTCTTTTGCTAAGTTAAGAGAAACCCTCTCTAGCCCACCTGTTCTTATGTCACCAGTTTCCAATAAACCCATTTTTCTTTATAAATATGCCGCTAAACATGCCATAAGAGCTCTGTTAGCACAACATAACAATCAAGCAAAAGAACAGGTTGTATATTACCTTAGTCAAACACTTATTAAGCACAAAGTACATTATTCCCAAATCAAAAAAGTATGCTTAGTGGTCACCTTTGCATTCCATAAGTTGCGTCATTACTTGCTCAATCACACAACTAAGTTGATCACCAAGATTGATCCTCTCAAGTATCTCTTGTCCCAACCCATTCTCACAGGAAGAATGTCTAGTTGGGTAGTACTACTTAGTGAATTTAATGTCGAGTTTGTTCCGTAGAAGGAAATTAAAGGACAAGCCCTTGCAGACCAACTTGTCAAGGCACCCCTTCCTGGCACAGAACCACTTCATTTTTCTTTTCCTGATGAAGATCTTCTACACATAGACATCACGCCAACTTGGACTCTATTTTTTGATGGATCTTGTAATCTCCATGGCTCAGGGGCTGGTATTTTTCTTATCACACCTAGCAGACATGTTATCCCCAAATCATTTCGATTAGCATTCCCATGTACCAACAATATCGCAGAATATGAAGCTCTAATCGCAGGATTAAAACTAGCTATATCTTGGAATCTTACAAAATTAGTTTGTATTTGGTGATTCTTTACTTATCATCAAACAAGTTACTGATGAATACCAGGTCAAGGATGAAAAACTTATCCCATATAAGCACATGGTGGATAGTCTTCAAAGCTATTTTTGATTAATTAGCTTTGATCAAATCCCCAGAATTTGTAATAAATCTACCGACGCTATGGCAACCATTGGATCCCTATTAGAAATCACATCTAGTCAACCCCATGCACATTTTCTCGTAGAACATCTCTTAATGCCTACCTATGATCTTCCTGAAAACACTATGGTATGTGAAATCGTGGGTCCAAATAACCCTTGGTACCATGATCTTTATACCTTCATTCGTGATAAAACATTTCCTGCCAACATGAAACCAATGCATAAACGTGTTTTAGCACAATGTGCCTCTCGTTACACCATTTTAGCATAAAATCTTTATAAATGAGGATATGATGGCACCCTGCTCCGATGTCTTAATCAGGAAGAAGTCCTTGAGTGTCCTAACTGAAGTCCATTATGGTATCTGTGGAGCGCACACGAACGGTATAGCCTTAGCCAAGAAAATCCTGCGAGTTGGATATTATTGGCCCACCATGGAAAGTGACGCATGTCATTTTTTCAAATGATGTCAAGCATGTCAAAAGCATGGAAATATTATCCATGCACCTTCCCAAGCATTGCAATCGATAACCACACCATGGCCCTTCTCTCAATGGGGACTTGACCTCATTGGTAAAATCAGACCAACATCGTCCAATGGACATAAGTTCATCATTACCGCTACCGATTACTTCACTAAATGGGTGGAAGCTATGCCTCTCACCTATGTTACCGGTAGCCAAATATCGAAATTCATTTTTAATAATCTCATCTGTCGATTTGGTATTCCATCCGCTCTGGTCGCAGATAATGGAAAATCATTTAAAAACTAGGATGTAAAAGACCTAGCCAAACATTTTCACATCAAACTTAAGTGGTCCACTCCATACTACCCTCAGGGTAATGGTCAAGCAGAAGAAACCAACAAGACTTTAAAATCCATCATGGAAAAAATCATCAACACCCATGGATGCAATTGGCATACTCAAATTCACCCCGCTCTTTGGGCTTACCGTACATCTTACCACACACCTACCGGAGCCACCCAATTTTCCTCGTTTATGGTTGTGAAGCCATTTTACCTATTGAGATAGAACTCCCATCCTTGAGAATCTCCCTTAAAGATGTAATTAATGAGGATGAATACCGACAGTCATGGCTTCAAGAGCTTGAGCTTCTCGATGAAAAATGACTTAATGCTCTCAATCATCTTCAAGTCTATCAAAACCAGCTACAACGCAGTTATCATAAAAAGGTAAGACCCAGAGAATTTGAAATTGGCAACCTCGTTTTAAAAGAAAATCAAAAGAATACCACTAAAGAGCAAGAAAAAAAGGAAAATTTGAGCCTAATTGGTTAGGACCCTATGTAATTACATCTAAATTTGGCTCTGGAGCCTATAAGTTGGCCACTGAAGATGGTCAAGAACTTGATGAACCAATGAATGAAGTTCATTTAAAGAAATTTTATCCTTGAGGCGTTCACTATTCCAGGAAACAACGACGTGTACATTGTTCCTTCTGTCTTCCTTATCTCCGAATAATTTAAAGTTATTCATTTCCATTGGCAGATATTTTCATTATCAAAATCACATCTTCATATTTATCATCATGAGACAGGTGTTAATATAGATCCTATTAAGTTTTGAGCATCATACTTCTTATCATATCTCCCATTTTCAGTCGCTTTCACCTATGGTCATACCTAGAAGCTTACTGATGGTAATATATTCCCTTCAAATAAATTCTCTCTTTCATAACAAAGCTCTAAACTTCTTTACCCAGTTCGTTTGATCATACATCTCAGTCTTCGGTGTTGAACCCTCGCGTCCTACTAGTCATGTGGGGCTGAGATTGGGGGCAAATGTTCCTTCCCAAATAAAAGCACTATTGTAAAATTCCATCAATTCAATAAATTATGAATAATTCATTGTCACATCTTTCATCCTTCATAGTCTTTGGTGTTGAGCCCACACTTCTTATTGGTAGTGTGAGATTGGGAATGGAGGAAGGTTCCCTTACTCGTCTATCGTCTTGTCTTTGGTGATAAACCCTTGCCTCTTACAGGTGGCATGGGGAAAAGCGTAGAGGTTCATTCTCATAAAAGCATAAAAATATTACAAAAACATTCAAAAATTCAAAAAAAAAAAATAAAATAAACAAAACAAGAATTAATTTCACTCACCTATGTTTTTCCTTCGGTGATGAGCCCTTGCTTCTCACTGGTAGCATGGGGCAAGGCATAGGGAGTCATTTTAAGAATACAAAATCTTACAGTGCTTGCAATTATAGAATCCCCAAAGAAGTAATTTAGATGCCTAAGTGAAGAGAGAACTATCCCTTCACCTCATATCTTACCAATCAGCAGGCCACGTAACTGTCTAAGTCTAGCACGTGACTCATAGAGTGAAAGCCATTTTTGAAACTGGTTCAGTAACATTAAGAAGAATTGAGTCACAATTTCCCAAAGGGATTGTTGTTAGAATTTGTCTCTATATTCATTATCTACCTCTTGCGTCCTTCTTGATTCTCGGTGATGAGCCCTCGCATCTTACTAGTTGTGTGGAGTCAAGAATGGAGTTGGACTTCTTTTCATCATATCATCACCAACATATCCTGCCAATGGAATGAAATTTTTTGTGTTATTCAAAGCATGAGTTACCACGAGGAACATGGTACATGCGGACAATATCCTTGGTTTATCACCTCTCAAAATAAGTCTGCACTCTGGTCCATAAATTACCAATCAACAGTGTAAAAATCCAAAAATCTAAAAAATTCGAATTAGAAAAATCCAAAAACATTAGAAAAAATCAAAAATCTAAAAACATTAGAAAAATCAAAAAATCAAAAAAAAATTATAAAATCGTCAAAAATCTAAAAACATTAGAAAAAAATCCAAAAATCCAAAAACATTAGAAAATCTCCAAAACTCCAAAAAAATCCACAAATATATAAAAATAAAAATACAAAAATTTGAAAAAATGTTGTAAACTCCACAAAATCACAAAAACCCTAACATAATCAACAAACAATTCATCATTTTGAACTATTATCCCCAATCAATGATCCAATCACCTTATGACTACCAAATTCAAACCACTTCTCCTCGCGTGAATCCTTGCTTGGGGAAAATATGGCTCTCATTGTTTCCTTGTTTGAGGACAATGACCCAATCCTTTTTTATGTCCTTGTACCCCTGCTTGGGGGCACATCCGATCAATCCTCACTTGTGGAACATGTTATGGACATGTTTATTGGTTCTTGTGTTGCATTATTAGTTACAAGTTATTAATTGCTTTCTTGTATCTTGATATATTATAGGGGGCATCTTGATTTTATGTATCATGGCATTCTCTCTAATATACTTATGTTATCTGATTGCATATCGTACTGGGGCATCATACTTTCTTGATGGCCTTTTTCTATGCTCTCTTCCACTTGCATATCATACTGGGGCATCAAACCTTTTTGATGGCCCCTGTCTATGTTATCACACATATTACAGTCTAGTCATCCTGATCTTTTATATCATGATGCATCTATGTTATGTGCTATATTAAAATTAAGATGCTTTTCATCACATGAGTATCTTCCTGCATGATCAACATCTTACTTTGCACCCCCTCCATTCACCCATGCTAATACATTCCCCAGTTTGGGAATCCTACTTGATCACTGTTGCAGTTTGCTGAATCCTACTTGAAGATCTTTCTCAAGTAGCATTCACTATCCAGCAGCTCCTCCTCCCCCACCATGATCACCATGTATTTGATCCATTCATCCTCGCTCCTCATTTTTACTCCTCTGCCACTTATCCCCATATTACCCTTCTCACCATTCATGTCCCCTCTCACCCATTTGTATTCTTTCCTTTCACTCTTCTGCTTCCTACTTGACAATCTTACTTAATAACCCCTTCTATATGGGATCCTCGGTGGAGGTTTACCCTCTCCCTAATATCTTCCCGTTATAGAATCTTCTTCACCATCTCTCCTCTCATCAAACAATAATCACCACCACACACATCTTCCCATTCCACCTCTTCTACTTCTCATTCTTGCATCATTACTCTCACCACATGGGCATCCCAATTAATGATTCCCCTCACACTCTCCACCCTCCACTACATATATTCCTTCATCCATTCATGTTACACTCCTTTGTTTCCTTTCTTCCTTGTTATCACCTCATCTCGTATCCTCTTCCACTCAGGCATACATCACTCACTCTTTTATCATCCTTCCCCAAATCGTCTTATGCCTGGTCATCCTACTTACACACTCTCAGTAGTATGGAAAATTCACTTGAGGGTTCCCCTTCAGTCCATTTTTTCATACCCTATTCCCACCAACTCTATCATCATTCTTCTTCTTCTTCTTCAGCTTGGCGATCTTACTTAACCATTTCGGCCACATGGAAATCTTACTTAATAATTCCTCTTAAGGTTGATCTACCCTATGGTCTTCCCCCATCCCATCATATTTCCCCCATCTTATTTCTCCCGCCTCTCATCACGATCATCTTCTTCAACCAACCATTCCACCCCTGTACCCAATACAATTTTGTCTTTCTCCTTGCATATCATCCCTATCCGTTTGGCTGATCTTACGAAACCACTCCAGGGCATGACGATCTTACTTAAGAGTCTCTCTTAAGCATGATATGTCATCTTGCACTCACCCATCACTCTACATTCTCACCATCCATATTTTCTCTTCATTCCCCATCATCACATCTTTTTACCACCGCTATCACCATCCTCTGCTTGGCAATCTTACTTAACCACTCGCACGGCATGGTGATCTCACTTAAGAGTCCCTCTTAAGGATGATCTGTCTTCTTGCCTTTCCCCATCACTACACATCCTTCACCCTTCACTTTTTCTTGGCATTCCCATTATCACATCCTCTCACCTCCTCTTCCATTCTCACAAACACCACTTCTTGCTTTCCCACTTGTCATCTCCAATGTCACTCACTTGGCAATCTTACTTAACCACTTCCGTCGCATGACATCTTACGTCAGGGTCCTCCCTATGCTAAACTCGTCATTGTAAACTTTTCCCTTGCCTCATTCTTCATTCACTTTGTTGATCACTTCTTCCACCTGGTCTCTCCTACCAACCACATTTTCCTCCTACCATTATCCTTTCTCCACCTATCATCTCACAACATATGTCTAATATCTTCCACCTATAATCACATTCTTTTCCCCCATTTTCCCCTTCTTGATCCATCATCCTTCATACCATTTCTTCCCATTCTTTTCATGTCTTGTTTCTTCATCCTCACCTCATTCGTCCTCATCTTTTACATCCTCTCCTCACTTTCACCTAGTCCCAACTCATCCCTCCCATTTTATTTACTCTTTCCACTTCATCTTCTCAAATTCTCCCACATTTCTACCCACACACTTGTTCGCCATTATTGTTAACATTCCTCTATCATTCTTTCATCATCATCTTCTATTCTCGTGCTAATAATTGTTAGTGGAATTTCCCTAAAAATCATCAATCCTCATTCTACACATGACCTCGTTCACTCCCTTGGACCTTCTAGAGTTTCCCTTCATTCCTTCCTTCCTCTAATCCCACCACTCATTGTTAGTGGGCTTTCCCTAATGTCCCTTTGTTGGTGTTACCCTTTCCAATCCTTATTACCTTTCTCCTTTTCTTCATTTTTTCTCTCACCCTTCCTTACCACTCATTGTTAGTGGACTTTCCCTAACGTCCCCTCATTGGAATTGCCTCTTCTATCCCCCATTCTCTTTTCTCTCCTATTCTTTTCCCCCACTCCCACCCTTTCTTGTCACTTCTTCCCCATCTCTCCATCTTCCCTTCGCCCTCTTCAATATCTTTATTGTCTTCATCATACATCCTTTGTCTATTTTCTCATAATCCTAGTATCCTCATTTCATGCATCTCCACATATTTTCCAATCTGTGTCATTCCTCCCCTCTTTCTTCTCTTTACATTCCTCATATTGTTCACTTTACACTTATTATCCCCATTTTGTATTCCCTTCCTTCTACATCATTTTCTCTGTTATCCTCTTCTCTCTCCCACCCCTCGTCTTATTTCACTTCCTTTGTATTGTCTTCTTCCCCTTTTTACGTCATGTTTCCTCCTTACTTCCCCATCGATAACCTGGCTCTTCAGTGTTGTCCCATATTTTTTATCATCCCACCCTCCACATGCATCTCCATATGGTCTGTTCCATATTCTTTGCCTTGGTCTTCCTCGCAAAGAACCCGGTTCCTTCAATCTTCTCCCCGTATTCGCTCTATCCTCCTTTCCTCTCCCATAATTTTCACGTTTCTTCTAACCACCCCTCTTTTTCTCTACCACCCCTACCTTTTCATTCATTCTGTACCCATTTCTCTTCTTTTCTCTACTCTTTTTCACACTTTTCTCTTCCCTCATAGTTTCTTTTTTTCTCCGTTCTACTTCTTCTTTCATCCTCTTTCAATTTTTCATCGATTTTACCCCCTACTCCCACCTCGCCTTCTCCTTCTTATTTATCTTTCCCCGTTTCTTGATTTTCTCATCTCTATCATTTATTTTTCTCTTCATGCATCCCTCTTTATTATCTTTGTTGCTTCCTTCATTTGTCACATCTCTCTATTTCATAACTTCACCCTCTACTCTGTCATTTTCCTGTCTTCTTCTTGTTTGTCCTTCATCATTCCCTCTTCCCCTATCATCCCTCTCTCTTATTCTCTTCTACCTCTTTCATTCCTTTTTTGTCCCTCCCCTATCTCCATAACCCTTCACCTTTCTTACTCTTCTCATAATCAACCCCCAATCCTATCCATTCCATTTTCTCTTTCCCATTTCCTCTTCCCACACACCCTCACACCTAACATTCAAGGACGATTGAATCCTTTCTCCATTTGCATCATGTGGTCATTCCAGTCTCTTCCACTCCATTATTATCCTCTTCTCCATGGAATTCATCTCTCCTCTTTTCGAGATCTCTGTCGTATATTCCATTCTCATTATCCTTCTTGAGGGGGCATCATCACATATGTCCATAATCACATCTTCTCATGACATTTTTGTCTTGGAGGATACCATGACATCCGTCACTCACCACCTTCTATTCTCCCCAACAAACATTCGCTCTACTTTTTGCTTAAGAAAAGTAGATTGAATTCTTCCCCCATCTCATCTACTTTCTTTAAAAGGACACTACTTTCATAGTACCCTTCCAAAGAGGGAAAAATGTAGACACCCTAATTTCACATCTGTCCTAAATCAATTAATTCCCCTACCTCATTTCCCACAAAAATACACTTCGAATTAATCAAATATAATTTGATTAATTATCCATTTCAAATATAAAAATAACCTAATACCTTACCACATGTCATTATTCTCCATGTTTTTCTACTATTGAATTAAAAATTCAAAATCAAATCCTCACCCACTCTTCGTGGTCCCCACTCACCTAAAATCCTCCACTTATGAATCTAAAAATCCCTCACCACATGTCATCTCCATGTTTTTCTACTATTGAATTAAAAATTCCAAATCCTCACCCATTCTTTGTGGTCCCCACTCACCTAATCCTCCACTTATGAATTAAAAATCCAATTAAAATCCTCACCTATTCTTCGTGGTCCCCACTCATCTAATCTTTCCCATATTTTCAAACCATGATTACTTAAATTACTCTAAGTTAATCACTTCCCCAGGCTATAAATACAACCTTACCCCCTCCCCTCTAAGGACACAAAGAATAAGCCTGAATGCCCTATCTAAGTTCTTGCATCCTTTGAGCAAAGAACATCCTTCCATCTTGTGCTAATTCCCAAATAGCCTCATCTTGAAGCACCCCAAATCCATAATCATTTTTACTCATTTGATGCAAAAGAAAGTGGATCATTGTTTGCAAGAAGGCCTTGCTCTATCTTGAAGAAAAGAACCTACATATCACGCAATCGAGGGCTCAATCCATGTTTCCTATACCTATTTTGAGGTTTTCTATGGAACATGAAGGAGGAGGTATTATTGTTAGTATTTTATTTCCTTGTTAGTAGTGCATTTTTCCTAGCTTACAGTTGTATTTACTTCTTATTTTCCTTGCAATTTGTAAGTATATTTTTACCTGATTTTTAATTTCATAGGCCTGCTAAACAAATACCCTTCCATCTAGGCTCATATAAGAGTGTGTGGGAAAATCAACAATTTTGGAAGAGGTTTGACAAGTGGATCTTTTTGCACTTGAAATGTCAATAAATTTAGCTTGAGGTTAAATTAAATCCCATTTTTTTGTGCAACCCTAAATAAATTGTCCAAACTATTTTTTTACCACTTTTGTTTGTCCATTTGTGTGGGGGTGATGTATAACTCAAATAGAAACATTATCTTAGTATGGAGTGGTCCTGATATACAGTCCATAGATATGTTAATCAAAGGTCTAGGTTTGAGTAAGAATTTATATAATGTTATGGTTTCTATGTTTCCTTCATCCATTTTGCAAGATTTACTCAGATTTAAAATATTTTCCCTAGAAAAATGTTCACCGAGTTCTCTATAATGTCTCCTCTATAATAAACTTCTCTCTAGTAAATATTTATGTTATGGATTCTCAACATCACCTTTTTTATTATGGAAATATTTTACAAGTTTTCCAAACAAACCATCAATCTAATAGTCCTCTTTCATGTTTTTCAACCCTGCCATTCTATTACTCATAGTAACAAGCAAGTGATGCCTCTTGGTCAAGGCATCTGCAATGCCATGATTTTCCACTTTTATGTTGGATTGCAAAAGAAAAAATCTTCAAATATGAAATCCATTTGCATTGCCTACAAAAAAGAGTGGAGTGCAAAATTATAAATATAAGTGCTTTATAAACTCTTTATATAATAGATTATGCCTCCAATACTTCAAAGCATGCAAAATGGAGATTGATCATATTTTGAATACTTATGCTTTGTCTCACTTCCTCTAATTATGATACTCCATGTAAAAAACAATAAGAGCAACACCACATTTGACTAAAAAAAATTCAATGAAAAAATGGAAATTATATACTAAAATTAATGTGGCTTATATACTAAATTTACTCTTTCATTATTATAAATGTTAAAAAAATATTCTTCAGCTGAGAAAAATAATGACTGTAGGATCACAAATAATATTGTGGAATATGTTTTTTTAGTTCGAGAAGATTATCGGATTCCTATCTTGGAGAGGGAATTTTGCTTACTTTCTTTAGATTGTTCATCGACTATTTTATAGTTTTTAGCTATTGATGGCTATTTTGTAATGGAGTATTTGTGTGTATGGTTGTATTAATGGTAGGTTATATTATTTTGGGTTGTGGAGACTTACCCTTATTTTTATCCTATGTTAAATCATAATTTCAATTTAGAAGATTTACCCATAAATGTAAAAAAGATTATAATGTAGTCTTATATATTATAAAACACCAAATACAACACATCTTAAAACACATTAAAAAAATTGTAATGTATTAGCTAGGCCTCCATCTATGTTGTACAACCCTTCTTCAGCTAGAACCTAAGGAGCTATCTTTTACTTAAAAATAGTGTAATCTTTTATCAACCACATAATTTTGTGTCTTCCAATAGTCAAACATTTGAATCTACTACAATGGTGAAATTAACAATGATAACTTTCTATCATTGACGTTGACCTTATTCCTTCGCATGACACATATAATGCTCCTCATGAATTGGAAAGGATAAGAAAATAATGATTTAAGAAATATGTCAATAACATTTGTTATGATGATCAAAAAAAAAAAATTAAATTTGAGGGAAAAGTATTAATATTTTTAGTTAGTTTGTTTGCATATTATGTTTACTTTTTATAGGTAAATTGTTGTATTGGTGACGAGTATATTATGGTTTTGCTTTCTGATTTTTTCTGGGAGGTTGAATAAGGTTCGTTTTGTGTTATAACTTCAACAAAATGTTATGTATTCTTCAAAATCTCTATTTAACTATTACAAAAAATATGTAAATTTCGACTATAATCCTTTGTAAATATAAAATTGTTCTCAACACTTATTTCTATAAATGATTATTGCCTTGAAAATAAAGTGTAATTAAATTATATACAAGTAATAAACATATATTGGATTGAATTTTCAGAGATGACTTTCATTTATTGATGTTTTTGCACTTTTAATATTTTGTATATTTTTATGGAGTAGATGTTATTCTTGGTATATTGTTATGTAGCACATATTTTGTTTTTGTAACTAAAAACTGCTTCTTGTTTACTACAGTGAATGCCTACCATTTCTTTGACTGGAGCAGATGCTACTTCATTTATTTTTAACTCGCTCGTGATTAGTGGAAGGTGACTTTCGAGTGTCATTAGAGAGTGGGTTGGATTGTCATTTATTGAATAAAATTTTATGTGTTGGGTTCATATTGATTGGAAATTGAAAATTTGATTGATCTCTTCATACCAATCAATGATCAAATTTTAAGGGCTCCCCATATTTTAATTTGACAGGCTAGGTCGAGATTTAATAGAAAAAAATGAAAATATTGATTTCCTTTCAATATAATCTAATTAATTTACATAAAATCAAAATCAAAAAGTCAAATTTATTAACTATATAACATCTAATAATAATTTACAAATACTACGTGGCTCATGTGTGGCAGTTGATGGTAAGACCTCCATTCAAACACATATTATGTTTGCTCAAATCCTGGTGGATATTGATACCTCCAAACTCTTACCAACAAAAATCAATCTTCATATTGGAGAAAGGCTCTAGGTACAGAGGCTTGACAATGAGAGACTTGCCTTCAGATGTCGGCGTTGCTTCCAAACCGGTCAGGCTACAAACGATTGTGAACATTCCAAACAAAAGACCAAAACTGCTTGGTGGAAGGATTCTCTTCCTGAACATCTCACAATCATCTCAGATCTGGCTAGGGATTCTAGTGCCCCCTTGCAAGGTGACTCACCCGTCGTGGCTGATTCACAGGCCAACTTTGAGAAACTACCTACAAACTATGCTCCGTAGATTGCTGATTCAGTGTTTAAGGAAGTTTTAGCCCCCCTTTCTGTGGGTCACATTCACATCAAATCCATTGTAGATGCTTCAATTGCATTAGATGCTGGAAATCCAGATTGGATAGTGGTGGATCGGAAAAAGAAGGGTAATGTCAAATCTAAATCCCACACCAGTCCAAACAAGGTTTGATTCTTGTTTTTTTAGTGCTATTATTGTTACATCTGGGCAAATGGCCATCTGCACAGTTGCTGGGCAGCTGTGTTGTTGTTTTGTTGTTGTTTTTTAGCTACTTTTGCAGCAGCTGTTTTGTTTTTGCTGGTTCTTAGCGGTTTTTTGTTGTTTGGGCTATCTGGGGTTAAATTTTGCTTTTGAGCACTGCTGTAAAAGGGTATAGTCCCTTTCAAAAAACTATTTACCATTAATAAAAAAAAAATTTACAAATTTATTTAAATTAAAAACTAGATAAATAAATTAAATGACCAGATTACAAAATGAATAAGGACTCTGAGAATAAACCAACAAATTCCAAACTTGATTTACAAGTCAGCGAGAATAAAAAAGAACTATTAGTATTTTGAAAATAGTAAGACTAAGGTATTTGATGACTTTAAATTTGATATTACAAAAGCATTCATGTATTACACTAACAGTATACGTGTGTTAAGAGTTTACCCATTGATTGCTTCCTTATTTTTGTTTTTCCGTTCTTAGCAACTAATGGTGACACTAGACTTTGAAAAATTGTCCCCAAGTGTTGCAGTGTTCCTCACGGGCAATAAAATCTTACACACAATAGAGAAAGACTTAACTGAAAGAGGTATACAAAAAATAATTAAATGATACCCCCATAAAGACTTGAGACTACAATTGTTGAACTTGTTTCCGTTACATTCATCATTGAACTATGTAGTTCAGCATCATGTGGAATTGTTGGATGGAAATCATATTCAACCGAACCTGGCTCCCTCAAAAAATTTAGGTTGTGTCCATGACAAAATAATTCAAGAAGTTCCATTGTACTGCTCCATAAATGTGTTTGTTGAATGTTTAATAAAGAGTTGTAAGTTACGTCTTAGTCGTTCTTCAAGTTTTGCCAAATGTTGTGTTTTATTTTACATATCGTAATTATTATTTCTCTTTGTTGTAGGACGGTTCTTATTAGTGAGATGGACAGTATTGTCTCTACTTGCTTTATACAAGGAATACTTATTCCCTTTCCTAAATAAATTTTATGAGGGAAAGTAACAATATGCGAAATAATGGCCCCTGCACACACCAAGTGTCTCCAAATACACCCCCCTGCCATAACTATTATCTAACAAACAATGAAAAATTCTGCATTGATATTTCTTCTTTTATTACTACGTTAAGGTTATGGACAATAGAATGTAGGGCTCTATCTAAAATAGCTCTTCGAGGATATCAAAATACACGGGGTAGTGGCATCATTTTTTCCTTTTATTTTGTGGAAAACAAATGAGGAGAGATAAGGATCACTTCTTTTAATGAGGTTGTAAACAAATTCTATGGAAAATTAGAAAATGGAAACCTATACATTATATCAAATGGCAGAGTGGGTAGTAAAAAACGTGCTTACAACCATTTAAACAGCTAATTTGAAACTTTTTTACTGACATCCTCTATCTTAACTCCCACAAATGAACTAAAATATGATGTGCCTCTCCATCACTTCCATTTCAAAGAGAGAAAAGATATATCGTACATCACTATAAGTTTGATGATGGACTTTATTGGTGTTTTTATAGCCATTTCACCTTGCTCGACCATTCGTCACAGAGAAAATCTGAGGTTGTAAGGAGAACATTGCAAATGTGAGACATGTTTGTATTCAGTATCTACATCACCTTATTGGGCCAACATACAGATGAAGTTTGTAAATATTTTTTGGATATACTCTCGATTCCAAATATCCCAAGCTTGGCAATAAAATGTGGTCGTGTTTCAGATTTCAATGACACCATAGTTGAAACCATTCCCAATTTAAAATACTTCATCAACCCTCCAATTTTAGAGACACGGGATCTCCATAAATAGATATCTTTGCCACATTCACATGTTCCATGTCCATTAATCAACAGTGAAAAATTTGGGCCTCCACAATCTATTGTTGTTGCTGCTACTTTGTCACAGATTTAAGAGATGGGAAATCTTGAAAAAAATAAGCTGAAGTTTCAAACATTAACATGGATAATTTCTTTTACATGGATTGTCCAAGAATGGTATGTGACAAACAATGTAGAAACAATATTCAAGAGAAACCAAATGATAAATGGTTTTGCAACAAATGTAATATTTATGTTCAAAAATGTAATTACA
The DNA here is from genome assembly GCA_019776745.2 of Taxus chinensis. Lineage (NCBI taxonomy): Eukaryota > Viridiplantae > Streptophyta > Pinopsida > Cupressales > Taxaceae > Taxus > Taxus chinensis. The sequence goes on along the minus strand of CM034156.1, from coordinate 536,464,866 downwards.
TATATGCTCTATGTATGGATTTAAAAGATGTTATAGGGGAGCTTAAAGGAGTTACTACATTTAATGACCCTGTAGAACTTCTAATGGGAACTACAGCTACAAACTTGTAATTTTTGTCAATCAATAGTGACGCCACACAGGAGATTATTGATCATGTCATTGGACATGTTTTCCCTTTTACTCTTTCACTTAAAAAAGAAACATACAAGGGGAAAACCCAATTGAAATGTGTTATTATTAAGTCTAACAAAACATGATATGACCTACAAACTCCACGATATGGATGTTCTATATTTTTTTGATGCACAAATAATCCTTTCACAGCTACTCCCTTTTCATATTTATTTTTTGCACAATAGATTTTACAACTCTATCTTTTTATGAGAATATTATAGCATGCTTACTACATGTATTCCAACAATATAGAAATCAAAAAAAATTACATAAACCAATCATGCTCCTCCACTAATATCTAATTCCCGTGAAGTTTTTTTGTATCCCCCTCATATATGATTATGAATGAAAATATTTCATGTTTTTCTTGTACAAAATGTCTCGCTTGTTATCATTATTCATGTGTACAATCGCATTTATTTCTACATTTTCAAGGAAAATATAATGTTTATATCTTTTCATGTGCGCACCTTGATATTTACACTTATATAATTAACAAAATAATAATTACTTTTTGTTTGTTAGGTTCTTGCTGAAATCTCAAACATACGACTTGTTGACTTCCAAATGTCTCCTCCTAAAGAAAGGGCATGTAGACTTGAGTATTATGAAAGAAATAGATTTTGCATCAATAACCAACACCTTCATAGATACCATGCTCACAAGTTAGTGGGTGTGCCTCTAATATTTCTTCCTTTGCACCAACCATAAATTCAAGCACCCTAGCCAAGTACTTTTGTTTCCACTTCCTGCTCCATGCTGCCTTGTGCTAGTATGCATTGCACAAATATTCTAGACACTAGATGTACTTCCCATCCATAATTTTCCCCATGCATCACCTCATCTTCCACTTTAGTCAACAAAATTTAAAAATATATCAGTCACCACCAATGCATGTTACCTTTGAATTTCCCCAAATACTTGTCTCCAACTTCCCTCTCAAGTTCCCTTCTCTTGGTTTACACCAAACCTCCCTATTTTAATCATTCAACAACATTCCCTTCCCTTCTCTTACCCAAAAAATACACCTAGTACTTCCATCCTTTATTCAAGAAAAATATTGTTTCCGTAAAATAATAGATGCCTTTGAAAACATGGATACTTGCTTTGTCTATATTGAAATATACCTAGGAATAATGGGGAAGATGAGTAAATAAAAGTACGTATGAAATACATGCTTGGCTGAGAAAAATGGTCACCGCTTCTCTGCATGTAACAACATGAATCCATGTCATCAACCATTATTTATTAAATTCCTTACATAGGTGGAGGAAATTCTTATCACAAGAGTAAATCCAATCTTACAAGTTAGCCAGGTGCGTGGTGGACAATACAAATACACTGGCCACACTATCAGTTTCCCGCAAAACATTGAATCTATTGTTAAATTCCTTCTACAATGTCTTGGAGAACTAGACATCTTGCTTCTACAAGGAAAAGGGAAAAATCAAATAAAGTGTGATTTATATGTCAGTACGTCGTGTGTGTGGGATGCACTCCAATTCAAAATAGAAAATGACCCATATTACAAATATGCTCTCATCAATTATGATGCCTTGTCCTCCTTGCCGACTGAACTAACCAATGTTTCTTCCATCTTGTAAATTGTTCGAATAGATAATCCCCCTACTAGGAAGATATTCCCATATTATTTGGTGTTGAGGAACTAAGATCACCCAATATATAATCCCTTCCATCATCCTTTGTTCCTATTTTCCCTAATTCAGGTATTGAACAAGAGGAGATTCAACGTTACTTATTTGCTTCAGTAGGTAGTCTGCCATTGTCTTTGCCTTGGTCTAAAATTGGTCATTCACCAATTAATGAATACAACACAAAAGGATTATTTTCAATGGATTTTCCAACTTTTTTTCCTATAGGTTTAGCCATGTTTAAACAACCTCACATGAAAGAGGTCCAACTTCATGAATACGCATTGCACCTGATCCGTTACTTTTAAACCACTTTGGTGACCACCCCAAGCTCAGGTTTTTTTTCTCAACCTCATCATGTGCCATCGCAGAAAAGATATGGCTTATGTCTTCATGAGACAAGATATCATTCAAAATATTATATCAACTATATGCGCACTACAACAATGCCTTCAAGCCAAATGATTCCATCCAAAAAATCTAATGCGGTTTTGAACAACACTTCATGAAAAAAGGTATTTATTGTTGAAAAGTAGAGGTGAAGTTTCTAATATGATTGAACAACTAGGAACACCCCCTTTGTTCTTAAATTTAAGTTCTGAAGACACCAAATGGTCAGACTGTCATAGTGTGATTCCAGGCACTAGCCCTGTAGATCCTCGTGAATCACAAAGATGGAGGAACCATAACATTGTCTCTAACCCACATCATGTTTCTACGTAATTACACCAAAGATTCATAGTATTTTGTGAATAATTCTTGCAAAGATACTTGCGAGAAATAGACTATTTGTGTAGGTGATACTTGTCTCTTTATTTCTTTCCTCTTTCATAAAAATTCCTCATACTTATTTCATCTCTTTCCAGGTACGAATGGAAACATAGAGGATATGCACATGTACATGGATTCATTTGGATTACAAAGGCCCTAATAATGGAAATAATTGACTGGATTGATGCGTCTGCTATCAACTAAGTTAGAGAGTACTTCGAAAAATGTGTTTCCACATGGAATCCCTATGCCATTTCTTGTAGGTCAGAATACATTCATCATCCACTCCAGGATGATCCATGCTTATTAAACACATCAAAAATATTGGCAACTGACCCTCTTTTATACTTGGAATAAATTTTGAATCATGTGCAAATACACACAAAATGCACTAAACATATGTGCCTCTGAAAGAAAGAAAGTGGGATGGAATGAAGGTACAAAGAACCTTGGGAACTACTCATATCGTCATCATTAGGCCTCAACGATGAACAAAAATTCTAGTACATGCTAGTTAAAAATGATGACAAATTAAACATCCACAACCCCATCATGTTTTCCATGTGGAGAGCCAATGTTAATTTCCGTCTCGTACTCTCTAAGCATGCATCCTAAAATGTATTTCTAAATATCCTTCCAAGGTAAAACAACATTCTAATTCATACCACCAAATTCTCTCAAGGACATCTTCGACGGCTGATCCCGAGAAGCCAGCCAAGGTATCCTTCCAAAAAATTATTACATATAGTGTTGTCGATCATGACATAAGCATCCAAGAAACATGTCACATATTATAGAAGTTGTCTTTTGTTCTTTATAGCCAATCCTTTATGTCCTTAAATGTTGGAAAGAAACTTTTGTGTCGCATCTCTGACATAGATAATCTAGACTCTGAGCTAGCAAATTTTTTGGACAAGTACATGAAGTGCCCTCCAAATATGGAATATGTTACAAATAGTGAAGCTGTCAGAGCCTGGTCTTACAACAAGCTACGAACTGGTGTTAAATAGAAGTAATGCTTAACATATAATATTTTACGCATCTCCCCCTAATTTTATTCCATCCCCAAGGATCATTCCCCTTTGAACTTTTTTTAAGTGAACTCCTCCTCTACAAACCTTTTTGCAACATTCCAACATACATTAGAACCAAAACAGAATAAATCATTTCTAATTCGTTATTACTGAAAAAAAAAATCATCCTTGGAATGTCAAGCACGCCTCCGTAATAAATAATTTGTCTTTCTCTAACAAATCTCCTTATAAAGATAAAATCTTAGGGCCCACTCTATTGCAAGTTGAATGGGATAATTTATCCCAATAGCATCCTACTAATTCCATGTGCCTTGACAACTTCAACATGTTAGGCCTTTGAGACTTCAACCTACAACACAATTACATCCATAATGATGTTCCTCTTTCTTTTCATGAAATTGGCTCGTCTTTCATTTATATGTGCAAGATAACTACAGTTATCCATTTCTAGATGTAAAATTCCACATCCATCGCTACACCTTTCTCTGTAGAACAACAATAGGCTTTTGATACAATACTCAATCATTACGATAAAATAATGGTTTCACCCCTCTAAAATTTATTGTCTAAGGTACTATAGGCACATGTAAATATTACCTCATAAACAATATTCGCTCCACATTATCCTCAGTGTAGTCACAAAATCACACATTTACTATTGCAATTATACCACCAAGTATGTTGTTTTATATATGGCTCTTGCATAAGCAAAGTATTCATTAATGGTTCATCCCCTAGTCCTATCGTTAGTTTAGTTGATCATTGTCATCAAGTGTCTTACATAGTCATCATTTTTTTACACAGTTCTAGTCATCTCTCGAGGAGTTTCAGTTGTCGTTAATTACTTATTTTTCATCTCTAGTCATTAATTAGGGTGCCTATGGGCACCCCAATTCTTATTTTTAGGCACATTGGTCCCGGTTTCCCTTGGGTCTCATTTAGATTTTTGAGGTTGGTCTTTACAATTTTCCCTCCCATTCCCCTAGGTACTAGTCAGCATGTCAGGTCATTAGTGTCAAAATTTGAGTAAAAGATCCCTATATAAACACAATATACTTATTATCTTATGGGTGGACTATTTACTACTAAGGGCTATCTATCTACTAAGGTAAGGGAAAGCATTTTGGCATCATTACATCACACATACTACATAGGAAAGGGAATTCTATTCTATTACATCCACCATTTTTCATTTTATCTAGCTATTTCCCCCTATTTGTACCTCATTGACGCTAGGGCACCCTAGGCACACTATTGCACACATAAGCACACAGAACTACATTGGGTCTTGAACGTACTGCAACACTTAGTTGTAATTCCACCATTGTGGCCAGCTAAGGATTGTCTGAACCCTTCATATGCATATTTAGTTATTAGGGGTTTGATACTTTTTATGGGGTTTTACAGGTGATTCTTCATTGCAGGTTTACGATGTCATTAGTGAAACAAGTGCAACACTCACATGCGACAAAAGACAAAGACATTACAAGGATCTAGATGATACCTTCAAGATTCATGTTCTAAATTGTTCTGCAGACCAAGGTACCCATAATATAGACTAGTGTGCCCACATGCTCCCTAATTCTTCCCCAGGTTCCCCGGTCATATCAAAATCTTCGTCTACTGCAATTTCCTGAGGTGTGTTATGTCATACTCTGCTCCGTCCGCTCAATCATATTGTTTAGTCCTATGGATCACAACGAGGTAATTCACTTTACCATGTTATTACCTGTTTACCCTTATATTTAAATTAATTCTTTTTCTTCAAATATCAAATAAAATTAGTTAGAATTTATACTAGTTTTGATTAACTTATATCAATATCAATTAGTCCATTAATGTTCCTAGTTTATATTAACCTCTACTAATTTAATATTTTAGTTTAATCATTGTCGTGAACCCTTACTTTACAATATTTTAGCCATAGGATCCATTTCAAACTGTAATGAGCTAAGGTTTGTTCATATTCTTCTCTGCCCATCATGTCTCATTTCAGTATTCAACCCTATTTATGATGAGGATTTCATCACTAAGCTCATGCAGCTCTCTATAGAAATATTACTCTATCCCAACTGATATTCAACAGATAACTTTTTGAAAAGTGGTCAACAATTATGTGTCGTACTCGTTTTGAAGATTCTTCCATTGGAATTAGTATTGTTGACAATCCATGATATCCTTTCACTCATTCTACACCATATGCTATATGACTACTAATGATCCTCCTTATGATATTTTCTAAGGAAATTATAGATGAATCTCTTAGTCGATTACATTAATTGGTATTAAAAATATCTCACATGTGCATACTAATTCTTATCTCCTATTCAAGCTAGTGATTATAGTTCCATCTCATAATTACTTCTTCTTCTGATATTGTTTTTCATCATTCATCACATGTTAGATTCTCATACATCTTCGTATTATATTGATGATCCCTACTTAAAATAGCCTTATTAACGATATTCTCATATCTGAGGTCATTAGGTGATGTTGATAATAATGGTTGATAGCCATGATTCTCCTAATTTTCATTCTTCCAAGTTTTAATATCCATCACCAATTTCTCATGAGGTTGCATCTAACATAGTGCATGAGTCATCTCCATCCATGGGTTCTTCTTCTCCTACCATATTTCATCTCCTCTTGTCACATCATCCACACCTATGATTTCATATTCTCCTATAGATAGTGTCTTCAATCGGTCACTTTCACCTCCTAGGGATGTTTCCGATGCTACTCCTACCATTGCTATCAATTTTTTATCTACATCATGTACTATATAGCTTCTTTGGCACCTTAGTCATAATGTTCCTTTAGCATCGTAGGACCTCTACTATCTTCTCTTAATATTCCTATGATCACTCATAATGGAAAATTACAACCACTCAATACATTATTGTCATTCTTCTATTATCCCTTCACAGGATATCATATATCTCATGCATGTCATCAGGTCAATTACAATCTCAAGTCTCATTATCTCACTCTATAAAGTGGGGATTACTATGATTTGTATTGAGAATAACTCCTTACATGATAAAACCTCTTCCCAAGAAGATTAATAATTCTAGATTTTCTAAGGACTTTATCATGCCTAAATTCACATGTTTTGATGGTAGTGGTGACCCTCATGCTCATCTCCTATATTAAAACATGGCTCTGGACCCCTTATTCTAATGATATGTTATTTCTTAAGGATTTCTCGACGTAGCTCTTATTGATGAGGCATGTACAATGCTACGCTCATTTTCCAATTCGGTTCCATTACTACTTAGTATGACATGGAGGATCCTTTCCTCATATTAGTAGATTATCATCAATAATTGTGCTATAGAGTTACTTATGATCACCTACTTTCTTTGTACATCAGGGCTCAATCAAATTCTATTATGGATTATATCTTATCATTGCAATGCCTATATGCATCAACTAATATTTCAACCTATAGATCTAGAGAAGTAACTCATTTTCTATTCAAGGTATGATTCACGTTCGGTTAAGAAATATATTGTAGTACTGATACATGTGAGTAATTCATTCTTCTATGTGGTATAGATTTGTAGACCTAGAACAAGATCATCTTTCGAGAAACATCATTAATCGTTCCATGCACTTCCAGTCTTGTTTTCCTTGTCTAGTTCTCCTCCATCGATATCAGTTGAGTGTCCCACACAATATCCATCTTTCTTTAGCAAGGAATCTAAACCTAACTCCATCATATAAGAATAATTATTCTCTTCCTCTATGCGACAGGACTACTTTTCCATGTCCACTCCATCTATGTCACATGTGAGCCATTACACTTATATCATCATGATAAACCTCATGATGTGCTTACTTTACTTTACTTTTAAAAGTGTCTCATTCGCTTACAATCAAATGGGCATCATCCATAGCATAGAATACATTGTCATAGCATGATCAACCTTATTTTAATTATCTATCACATCAAATGGCCATAGGGATTAATGATTATTTTTCCCTTAAAAATAGATTACTACAATTAGAGGATAAAGGGCAGCATCTACTTTAGTTTTCGCTCACGTAAGCGATCCATATATGCTCTACCTTGTCACATATTTTCTACTATAATTGAGTAATCACCTCCATCTAGTGCTTAGGTCTTTAGTTATTCACCACCACAGTTTTTTACTCATGCATGCACTCTGCACCACATCCATAAACCGTCTGCATCCTTGTATCCATTGCATCCACTTCATCCATCTTATCCACCACATCATGCTACTACTTCACATTGTCTTCTAAGAATATTTTCATTCACACCTCCCACTTCTTCTCCATATGATATTTAGTTTGGTTCATATACTCACACCACTATAAAGCCTCATGTTTCTATCGCTTCACACTACATGGGTCTCTTGTAGGTGATTATTATCACATTACCCCCGATGATGTACTTTTTTATTACAGTTCTTACATGAATTGATGGTTTTACTCTAAAAACATTTCTTCATGCACTTCTTCGATTCATCTAGTGCACTCAATAATTTCCCGATGACGCATTCTTGTTATACGCGGTTCATTCTTGACTGTTTAGGGGTCTTAACTAAATGAACCTCATAATCTATATGTTGGGGGTCACTAAATCTTATCCCCCTATCCATCACACTAACATACTATGATCACATTACATTATCATGACACACATTCATCACAACACATTAGCTCAATAATCATACATTATCTGTTTGTACATATATTTTACTATCATCATTACACTAACTACGCTTTACAAATTACGTCAAACAAATATACATCTCACTTAATTCATCAAACACATTACATATGATATCTATCATCATCTACATTACACATTTTATTTATCATCGTAGTGCAAGCATTACAACAATAAACACTAACAATATACAAATACATCACATATATTTCAACACTAATCACCAAATCATACACATTGCGACATCAATACACCATAAAATAATCTAATCATATGTGTCAAATACAATCATCATTATAAAAACATTTCATCACTAGGGGAAACTTCCCTGCATCATATATAATAGTAAAAAATCAAATCTCATCATTTTTGTCGCTCTTGGGTACAGTGAGAGCCCTCAAACTTGATGCCTTGCCACTAACTCTACGTCGTTGAGTCGTTGATCGTGACCTCAATATCTCTCAACCTATCTCCGTAATTGTGTTTTCTCTATAGACTTCTCTGCAAACTATTGTTGTGAATCCATGTATCGTACGAACACCTCTTGCTCTAGGAAACCACCACCCACTACCTCTATGGCTCGTTGAGTCTCCTCATGTGCCTTGTCACTCTTTCCTACAACACAGTACATGTCTCCACTGCTATGGCCACTGGCTTAAATAAATAGGCATTCTTTCCCTATATATCATCCACATGCTCAAGTATACCCCCACTAAGTACATCGGTCGACACGTTTCACGTTAATGTGTGCATGGATGTGTCTACTATCATGGACCAATACGTATTGCCTACAAAATAAATAACACAATACATTAGACAGCCATTATTATCACATAATCTAATAAAAAATACACAACATAGCTATATATATACACTTACCCACGGCCACATTTTCGGGGGCATGTACTTCTCCCTCTCCCTTTCTTCCATGTGGTTATCCTAATACATCTATAAAAATGGATGCAAAAATACCCATCAATGTGCTTCCACCATGCATGGTACTCCTCTATGCACCTCGTATCATCTGATTCTATCAGCTCTATTGCCACGTCTACCTCATCTAGACCATGAGGTACTAACTACTATCATATAGGCCCTGGTCTAGCTCTATCCCTCCTAGGTGTTCTTATAGCTCTCAACCATATATATGGCTCTAGGGACACATCCTGAGCCGTGCCAAACTATCGTGTTACTTTCTCCATCTGGAAGAGCTTAGCTAATCCTAGAAATCAGACCTCTGACCACATAGTCCTACATATACACCACAACTCTATAGCATCCTCAGGCCATCCCCCATAGTCGCGATATGGCCTCCATGTAATTACTTCATGTCCCATCCTATCTATTAAGGCCCTAAGTATCAGTGTTCATCTTCCACCCATGTACATTAATCCACCTCCTTGCAAATATCTCTAGCCTAGGTAACTCTACTCGTGGCCCTCCAACTGGCCTCAACATTGCTATGTGCCCATACAGTCATACATGCAATAGCATTGTAGCTCCTATCCAACCGACATGCTCATTATGAGTAAATCGTTATATGTCCCTATATAGGTGGGCCAACACACATAGTGCCCACACATATCTGGTACTCTCCTCCTCTATATGGTGGCATATCTCATGCATCTTATACAATATTCCCACACCTCCTCCATCTACTACGAGAGATGAAGAAATAAATACAGGAATAAACTTCTACAAATGTGGAACTCCAAACCTCAGAATAACATCCAAACTAATATGAGCCTTGGTAGGTACTCAAGTCCTGAAAAAATATCATCTATTATCTCACATCTTTCTCTCCATATCCTCCAACAACATAACCTATGCTCTCTCTCCAACAATTGGCTATTGGAGTATGTGATACATATCCTCCAACGTGACAGTCATCTCATCAGTAGGCAACAAAAATTTACACATATACGTGCACCACCTCTGACATAGTGCAGTCAAAATAGGCATATTGTGGGGCACATACCCCACCCATGTTATTTTCCATAGGCTGACATGGTCCATAACATCCCAATCCTCATCTGACAAACCTAGCGCAAGAAAAGTACTCATATGACAATGCTCGTAGAACTCCCTAGAGTGAATATCCCTCTACACAACATAGAATGACAAAAAATACAATGTTATAACATTATATGAATCCAAACACATTCTCTTATAACATTACTACACATCCAAAATCACATTTACATCATTCTAGACCAAATACGCACTCTCAGGACCAGGGCACTCAAATGCAGGACTGGGGCACCTAGGAGCAAGAAACTAGCACATAGACCTTGGCACTCATGTCCCAGTGGCAGGGTTCACTTTAAGAAGCCTCTAATAAATTAGAGGTGGAAAATCCTAGGAAAATATACCTTTAACTAATTTCACCGAAAAGGTGAATTTTCCTAGGTTTCAGAACGAACTTTTCACCTCATATTTTATAAGGAATATTCAGGGTTTTTGTTTTACTTTTTTTGACACATAGACTACAGTTGTCACATGATAACAATGGTTTTTGACGCAAGTCAGCAACCCTTGTTGTCATGCGACTACAATTCTTGATGTCACGCGTCAACAACCCTTGTTTTTGTGTGACAATGAAGTTTTTTGACACTCTTTAGCCATATTTTCTGTCATGCGATAACTGAAGGTTGTTGACACACATCAACAAAACTTGTTATAGTACAACAATAATTCTTGTTCACGTGCATCAACAAAACCTCATTTTCATGCGACAAAAATTCTTGTTGATGAGCATTAATAAAACATTTCTATCATACAACATCAATTCTTTTTTACGTATGTCAACAACCCTCATTGTCACATGGCAACAAGGATTGTTGACGCACATCAACAAGAATTGTTGTCACACGACAACAAGGTTTTGTTTATAAGCATCAACAACCTTTTTGACATGCATCAATAAAAATAATTGACACATGTCAACAAATGGATTTTGACGCACGACTACAAATCCTTGTTGTCATGCGTCCACAATCCGTAACTCCAAAAAACCCTAATTTTTTCCTATAAATACCCCACTGGCCCTCATTTTTACATTCACACTTCCTGGAACCAAAAATTTTCTCCATTCTACTTCTCCCAGTGTTATCTGCTACAAGAACCATACGTAAACACACAAAAAAACTCCATGTCTCTGACTCTCAAGACTCCAATCAAGCTCAAATACTCATGGCTACTAGTGTTCAAGATCAATATCCAACACAAAATCAAACTAACTAGGCATTGGATACACCCTAAGCCCTATACAGTTTTGCAAATGAATGTAGAATACAAGGATGTTGTAGAAGCTTGTGAATTCCTAGGGCTCGTTAACATGCCCCAATTCGAGATTGATCATGACATTCTTAACTACCTTCTCTCCTTTTAAATACAGAAGATGGTCATTTTACTGTTACTTTGGAATATGGTCATACATTTAGGTTCAGCATTGATGCAAATGATAAAATTTGCCCATAGTAACAACAAAAGCAAACCTCACTGAAGAGGATAAAATTTACCTCAAATCTTGTTTTGGTTTCCATGTTGATTTTACGTATAACCTGCTTTCATTTGAAAGATGTTTATTTTTTATATTAATTCAAATTGATATTAGTTGCAATGAATTTTTGTAGCTCATGTCAACAAATTAAGATGAGGCATGGATACGCAAGGAATTACACACCTTTTTCTTATTGCCATGATTTTTTTTCAAGCTAGAATTGTTTTGCAGGGTTGGCAAACTGATATTCCAAATTGGTCCATTGCATACATTCTTGCAATGATCGTAAAGCAGAAATTTGATTCTGCACATTTTTATCTAATAAGATAAAAGTTGAAATTACTAATGCATCACTTTCTTAAAAACCAATTATTCATTCCAAAAATTATCTCCTTGCTCTTTATTACAAGGCGTATTTTAATTTAAAAGATGAACCAACTCCCACTTGATCAAACAAGAATTTGAATGATTTTTCAATTCCATTTGAAGAACAACAGGTTAATAGTTTACTATTTATATTTCAACGTTAGTAAGGTTATTGTCTTGCTTATGTACTTCTGATTGAATCTTTATCCACTAACATTATGTAGTTTTGATTGAATCTTTTCCATATGCAAAGAATATTTTTAGAGGCCCTTCCATGAAAAAAGCAACATCAAGAGGAAGAGGCCAACAACATGCTGAGACATCGAAAGATTCCCAATCTGAAATGGAAGTTCACTCTTCACCTAACCCCCAAGAAGTTATATTAGTTAAATGACAGATACATAATACCCTTAACTCTCCCTTTACTATTTTCCATTTACCATTTACCATATTGAATAAGTATTGACATGTAGTTGTTGCACTTGCAGGGATTTTGGACTATACGTGTCCTTCTCAACAGTCATCGCTAACTCACTTGGTCCAATCACATGAAATTTTTTATTCTCAACCAAACCAGCCACCCACAATTCCACAACAATCAGTTCAAACTCTGACATGGCCACATCTGGCATAGTGATAGCTTGCCCTTCAACAAGGTATAATTTTATTGCTTTTGTGTAAGTTTTTAATAGTATTTCATATAATTTAGTAGCTTGTGTAGTTTTTAATAGTTTTTCATATAATTTAGTAATGATTTTTTTTATTGTTCTTGGAATTTACAATACATAGCACTCCTTCACTGATTATTCAAACAGCGGCACCACCACATCCTCCACCAACATCATTACGATTCAAAATGGCTACAAGAGTTTTAGATTAAAATACCATTGGTAAATGCATGCCAATTCTGGCCCCTAGTGGGACACTAAACATTGCCTCTTCATTTCCAATTCCAACCCTCTCTCTGTGGTTGGCCCAGTGCAATGGGCTAATCAATTTTGAATCAAATAACTTTAGATGAAGATTATTTGGGCATTGATAGTAATGACCCAAAATGTTTTTTAAACACACGTGATATGATTCAAGGCCAGTAGGTATATTTCCATTCCAATGTACTTTATTTAACTTTTTCACATTTCAATTTCAATTTCAATATTAATTAATTTTATTGCAAATAGGACCAGGGTGCCCAAAGGAAAAAAGAGGTAGAAAACATTGCTTGACCCGAAACCCCCCATACCTCTCCATCAGCATCATCCTCTTCAGATACAGATAATGAAAAATTGCCATTATTTCCTTTGGAGAACTTGATTGGTAATGATTGTCAATCCCATGTTAAAGAGTTTATTATACCTCATATCAATCCGCTCCTAGAATGGGAGTGAATGGAAAAAGTATTCATCAATGAGATAATAATTCATTATGATAACCATTGGAAAAGGAACAGTTTATATGCAGTAATCCAAAATCAGCCTGCTAAGATGGAAGCCTTACTCATCCAAGCAAGAGGTGGGACCATAACATATGATAACAATTATTACGAAAAAAAAAATTGGATAAATTATTAAACAAATTGGAAAATATTAGTGTTGAAGCCCAACCCTATTTCAAAAAATGATCAATGGACAAGGGTTTGGTGGCAATTGCAAATGTCAAAAGAGATAGGGATGTTGTAAGTATTATGAACTTGAAACAATATTTTTTATTAATTTGAAAATTTATTATTTTGGTAATATATTTAATTGAGCTCACTATATTTGTTTCAGTTGAAATATGAAAATTTAAAGAGTCAAGCAAATATTTTCCAAGTTCACTTGGAAACTGCAAAGACTAGTTTAAACACAGCAATAAAGATGAAGGAAAATATTGTTTTGGTTAACAAACAAAACAATACACTTAAGCGCATAATCAAAGAGAGTGGCTTCGACCATGAGATTTTGTTCAAATCAAACGCAGTTGCAGATCCTTCTTTGGTATCCCATGGAGATGCTACAAAGGAAGAAGAAGTAATCGTAGGGAATCTAGACATTACTGTAGAGGATATGATTAGTTCTATTATTATTCAAGAAAATAATACAGGACAGCAAGCCATTGGAGAGAGCAACACAGAATATGTTACATAAACTCAAAAGGAAAGTTCTAGTGGGGAAAAAGTTAATGATTGAGGCTTGAGCACAAATAGTGACTAGTTCAGTGGGTGTGGGGCAAGGTAACTTGAAAAATTAAAACTATATATATTTATATATTAAAGAAACTTGAAATATGAAACTTGAATATTTATTTAATTTCAAGTTGCAATATGGATTTTTATATGTTGTTATATTTATATATAGAAATTCTAGATTGTATATGGTGTTTATGTTTGATATGGATGTGATGGTTACGAATATAATAGTGATAAATGATAATGATGATACATATAATCATGATTCATGGAAGATGATAATGGATTTAAACATTTGGAATTATTATCTCTACTTGCAATGATGATGATATTAAATGTGGATGATGACATTAGACTAGATATGGATGATGATGAATTGTATGGATGATGATGTATGAATTGTAAGGATGATGATAATGGATAATTATTTTAAGAAAAATTAGAATGTGGTATGATTTGAGCATTAGATATGGATGATGAAATTAGAATACATATGGATGTTGATGAATTGTATGTGACTGGACATTGATGTATCTTCAAGAACGATCATGAATGATGATAATGGCTAATTGTTTTAAGAAAATTTAGAATGTGGATGAAAATTGGTTTCTTCACATTTAAAATCTTCTTCTCTCTACGTGTAATGATGATGACATTAGATGTGTATGATGACATTAGAATAGATATGGATGATGACAATAGAATAGATATAGATGATGACATTAGAATAGATGTAGCTTCTAGCATGATCATGGATGATGATAAGATAATGGATTTAAACGATAATGTTTTAAGAAATTTGGAATTTGGTATGACAGAGACATCTTAATACAGTAAAATATTCTTCTCTCTACTTGTAAAATTTGAACTCTGTATCAGGTTTCTTCACATTTAAAACTTCTCAATATCATTTTCTTTTCTACTTGTAAATGCAATGTCTTTTGGGAAGATCAATTTTTACATGTAATTACAAGTTTTTTGTAATCATCAACCCAAGTTCCATTCTCATTGAGTTCATTGGATGCTTTTAATAAGTGGCCATGTGGACACCTTGAGGTAGGGGTCGAACTTCTACATATGGACCAAGCGGAACATAGAGGGGAACTCTGAATGCGTATCACTTGGTGGACATTAAGGACCTAAGCCCACCCCCATGTCTCACTAAGAGAAAGTGCTCCTCCACCACTCCAGTTCATAGCTCTAGTATAATAAAAGCATTTACCATCCAAATTTTATTTTTTTGTTCAATGGGAGCGGGAGCGGATGGTTTTAAATTTGGATTTGGGTGGGAAACTGAAAATGATCTTGGTACAGAGGATCATGGGGTGCATGTGTAGGAGGGCAGCAAGTATGCACAGTTCACCACGGAAAGGGACAAGGTGGAGCCAGTCAAGGATCCCTCTTTCACCTAGGCGAGTCGAGTGGTGGGCCAACCAATCAAACAAGTACCTTCCATCAATCTCAACCCTATCTATAATGAAAAAGGTGCTTTCTTGGGAATACCAAAGTTCAATTTTCAATGTGTATTACCATTCTTGCCAAGATTCTCGGTAGTAGACCCAATATCAAAGAGTTTAGGAAATGGGCTGATAGGAAATGGATGCCTAAGGGGGCGATGGAATTTTTGGCTTATGCTAATGTGTTTTTTGTGATCCATCTGTCCTTGGAGGAGGATTTTTTTTGTTCCTATAGGGGGCCTTGGTTCATGGGATGTGTTTTGGTTCTGGTTCAAAAATGGGTGACGGGTTTCATTCCTTTGGATATTGTTATCAAAGAATACCCTAACTAGGTATGGTTACCTAGGATTCTATTGGAATACTGGGAACTGGATATCCTTCAATGGATAGCTAAGACCATTGGTGCCTTGGTCATTATTGATCCAGTCACATGTGGTATAATGAGGCTTCTTTTTGCATGTTTATGTGTAAACGTAGTTCCTGAAACACCTTTACCAGTAAGCATTGAGATCAAATCACCTTGGGGTATTCATACCCATAAGATTAACTATGATTTTGATCTATTTATGTGTTTTTATTGCTTTAAAGAAGGGCATAATATCAAATCATGTCCCAAAGCTAAAGAGGAGGCTTCTCAGAAAGCCCTGCTTAATAATACTAAGAGTTATAGTAAGGAAGATTTGAAGGGAAAGGGCCCAATGTAGTCAAATGGTAGTGGACCATCGAAGGTCAATCCTGAATGGTGATATATAAATAAGTCCAAGGATAAAGTACTAGAATTTCCAAAAAATACTGTTGATGAGGAAGGGCGGGATAAGGACAACAAAATTGAGGAGACCTAAGAACCTAATAAAAATGAGGATATTGTGATCTTTGAGGATTGTCAGGAGGATATTATAGTGGTTTCAGTAGTCCCGAACTCTTTGGAATCAGTTTTATTTGTTTAGAGACCAGAAGAAGCTCTACTAGTAAGAAATATGTATCAAATGTTAGATGTAAATCTGGATGACGTCTCTATGGTTGTGGAGGATGCCCAATGGGAATAGGAGGTTGCTAAGAAATTATCAAAAGAAGATCCTGATGGAAGTAAGAAGACAGATGAAGTTGTAAAAGAGAGCTCACTTAAGGTGAGTTCTAATTTTCTCATCCCAGAGACTAGGCCATCCTTAAACCATATTCAAACACCACAAACTAGATCAAAGGTAGATGTAGGACAAAACAAGGCATTCCCAGGATGACCTTCAGAAAAGGAAAAAAGGGATAAAGAAAAAAACAAAGATATCATGGAAATTCATCAAAACCTATTAGTGTTGGTTAAGAAATCCTCTCATCATAAATTATTTGATATTAGGGTCTTAAATCAACCCAGTAAGCATGGGATTTTGTGGGATTTAAAAGATAAAGAGAAACCTAATGTGTTAATGTTACAAGAGACTAAGATGAATGACATGAGGATGAAAGATTTTTAGGCTTCTTTTTGGAAATATTATGGATTTCACTATCAGTCTTCTATTGGTGCCTCAGGAGGATTGTTGTGCCTGTGGAAAAAGGATAAACTGAAGGGTTTCCCTCTTATCAACAGTCAACATCATATTGTTAATTTCTTTACAAAAGTTAGAACTAGAAATCAGTTTATTTTATCTAATGTTTATGCTCCTAACACCTTTGTGGGAAGAAGGGAGCTATGGGAGTATCTGACCACTTTCAAAAGAATGTTTAATGACTTAAACTAGATTATTGGTTGAGAATTTAATAACCCCCTCATTCCTTCTAAGAAGAAAGGTGGTATTAATGTTTCCACAGAATGTGTGGAGGACTTGGGTAATTTTATGGTTTGGAATGCCTTAATAGATCTGAATCTTAGTGGCTCCAAATTCACTTGGTCCAATAGGAGATATGGGGACAATTTATTCCAAATAATATTGGTCATTTTCTTGTTAATACTCAGAGGGTTCAACAGTAACATTACACTCTATCCTCCCTTCCTAGGATTGGGTTGGACCATAACCCAATAATCCTCAAAATGGGTGTCAAATAACATAATGTGGGTAAGCCCTTTAGGTTAAAAAAGATGTGGACTACTCATCCAGAATTGGAATAGAAAATTAAGGACTTGTGGGACATTGAAGGGAGAGGTAACAGTATGTTCAAAATGACCACCAAGCTTTAAAATATCAAAGTTAATCTAAAATTTTTGAACAAGGAGATTTTTCGAAACATTTTTCTCCAAAAAAGCAAAATAGCGGAGGATCTCAGGATTCTTGAAGAAAACATGAAACAAGGAGGGTGGATCCCTAAGGACAAATCTAAAGAAAATATCCTTCTATCTAATTACCACAATATTCTGCATCAGGAAGAGGTCTACTAGAAGCAGCAATCGAGAATCACATGGCTTAAGGAGGGGGATCGAAACACTAAATTTTTTCATATTTATGCTACTATTAAAGCCAATAATTTGTGTATTCAAGAGATCAAGAAAGGTAATGGGGATATGGCCACTGATGATAAATAAATTGCTTCTACTATAGTTACCTTCTTCAAAAACCTTTTTGTTGAGGACCTTCTCAATGATGAAGTTACTAGGGAAGAAATCCCTAACCTCTTTGAACTAGTTATCAGTCCAGATGAAAATCAATAACTCATTGATATCCCTGTTGAAGAGGAGATCAAAGCTATTATGGATGCTAAGGTGATAAAATCCCTAGCCCGGATGGGTTCCTAGACTTTTTTTCCAACTTTATAGGTACATTGTTAATACTGATGTGGTATATGTTCTTCAAGAATTTTTCCAGTCAGGTTGCTTACTCAAAAAAAACTAGAGCTAAGGATCTAGGGGACTTTAGACCAATTAGTTTGTGCAACACCATGTACAAGCTCATTTCTAAATTATTGGCTTTCATACTTAGGGAGACCCTTAGTAACTTCATTTGCCCCAACCAAGGGGCCTTTGTGCCTAGCAGACAAATCCTCGATAGCATTATCACAATTCATGAAACTATTCATTATGTGGAACTTTTAGGAAGGGAAACTATGATTTAGAAGGCTAACATGCAAAAATCCTATGACAGAATTTCTTGGGAATTTTTGTAATCTCTTCTCTCTAAGCTGGGTTATAACTCTCATTTTATTAAAATGATTCAAGCTTGTACTAAATATATGAGCTTCTTTATTATCATCAATGGGAAATCCAATGGTTTTTTCAAAGCTGAAAGGGGGCTGAGACAAGGGGATCCTTTATCCCCCTTTCTATATATAATTATCACTGAAACTTTGTGTAGATTATGCCTTAAATCCTAGAGAAAAGGAAACGTGGTGGGGATTAATGTGGCTAATGGAATTGAAAATCAATGTCTGCAGGATTTTATTGATGATACAGTCCTTTTGGGTCATGTTGTTGTACAAGAAGCAAGGACTATTAAAAGAATCAGTAAGAAGTATGAGAGAGCTACAGGGCAGAAAATTAACTTTAGTAAAAGCTCTTGTTTCTTTATAAATGTTGAAGAGGATCAACAGAAAATATTGGCAGCCATCTTGGATTGTAATATCAAAAATCTCCTAGATTCCTACTTGGGTATGTCTTTCTATGGGAGTAAACTCAAAGAAGGAGGATAGAACAAACTCGTTGAGAGATTTCATAAGAAGCTTGTCTCTTGGAAAGGATCTTTACTCTCTCAAGTTGGGAAGGCTCAGCTTCTTTAGAGTAGTATGCATGGCATTCCAGTGGATATCATGTCCATTGTTATTCTTCCAAGTAGAGTCAAGAAGGCCATTGAAGGAATTCAAAAATGGTTCCTTTGGACTGGATCTGAGAATAAAAATAGATTACCTTTGGTTGCATGGGAAAAGGTTACACAACCCAAGGAGAAGGGTGGTTTGGTTCTAAAGAACATTTAGGTTATGAACCACGCCCTCATAGCTAAGGTAGGGTGGAGGCTTCATAAAGAGGATGGTATATGGGTGACAATTCTGAAAGTGAAATATTTTTTGCATTTCTTCAGTGACATGGTGCTCCTGAGAGGTTCTATATTCTATAAAAACATGTGTTAAACTAGAAAATTGTTAATCAAGGGGTGTAAATGGAACCTTGGAGATGGTTCTAAAATCAAATTTTGGGAGGACCCTTGGGTGGAGGATGTTTCCCTTAATTTGAATAGTCCATGGAGTAAGCTTTGGCATTTCTACTCTAATGAGAAGGGAGCTCTTGTGTGCAATTACTAGGATGAGGAACAAAGATGGTCTCATATCCTTCCCCCTCCTTTATTTCATGGGGATATTCAACCTTTTCATGAGTTAAACAAGAAACTCAATGGTCTTCATATTCTACCTGACAACGTCGAGGATGAGCTAATCTGGAGACTCATAGACATAGGGGGGTATGAGTTAAAATCCGGTTATTTTATAAACTTTGATCATTTGGAATCAAATATAGTTTGGAGGAAGGTTTGGAATAAGCATATTATCCCTAAAATCAACATTTTTTTTGGGAAGTCATCAAAGGTAAGTTCCTTATTGTGGATAGACTTGGATGGAGGGAAATGATCATTATAAATAGATGTGGGTTATGTAAGGATAATGAAGAAACCATTAGGCACCTATTTCTGGAATGTTCGTTCTCTTTTCAAGTCTTCACCACGATCCTATGTATATTCAATGTGTAATGGGTCCTTCCGGGAGATGTGGCCCTCCTACCTTAGCAGTTGAGCTTCAATTTTTAGAATGAAATGGTTAAAAAAATATGGAAACTATTCCCGCCTCATGTTTTGTGGGGAATCTAGATTGAACGCAGCAATTGGATTTTCAGGAACAAATTGGTTAGCCCGAGAAGGGTGTCTAATAAAGTGAAACACACTCTTAAGGATAACTCCAAGATTCTTAAAGCCAAACATGTCAGATTTTTCCCATAATGGGAAAAGGACATTCTTAGAAACTTAGATGTTGAACCCACCACCACCATAAGGAAAAATTGAACCATAATATCAAATGGACTAAACCATCGAATAGTAGACACAAGCTCAAATTTTATGGCTCGGCCCATGTGAATGATAAATTGGATGGTAGACGGGGTCTTGTTCATGATCATAGTGGAAAATGCATTAGAGCCTATGTGGGACCCATAGGCAACCAATCAAACAACGTTACTGAGGCTAGAGCTATGCTTTGGGGTGTTATATTTTGTCGTGATTTAGGGATAAAAAATATGATTATTGAGGGTGATTTGATGTGTGGCATAAATTCCCTCAAGGATAGCGGAAAATTTGGCTAGAAGCTAAATAATTTTACTATGGAGTCATGTGTCATCCTTGCTTCATTTAATCAAGTGGTCATTCAACACATTATCGGACAGGAAATAAAATGGTGGATGTGTTGTCCAAAAATGGTACTGCCATGGTGGATTTGGAGACTTGGATTGGGACACGTACTCCTTGGGATCAGAGAACAAGATCAGTAATGATGACATAATTTAGGAGGAAGTGTTATGATGATACCCCTAGATCGCATGCTTGGGGTTTCGAAAGGACTTCCCTTTTTTGGAAAACTAGCCTTGTCAAATTCATTTGCTTTTTCCCCAATTCTGCCTAGTTTATCTCTCGGGTCTACGAAGGTGAACATACTGCAGGTTTCATGGGGGGTGACAGGGTGAGAATGGATCCTTCTACTTTTCTCCACCTCAAAAATGACATAGGTCTGTGGAAATTGCTGCATAAAGGTGGTTTTACCAAGTTCATTTGACGGCTTAAAGGTAATGATCTTACCCTGTCTATTGATTTCATTGTAGCCTAGATTGATGGTGGTTTTTTCGTGGGGTTCAAATTGATGTTTCTAAGAATGCAATTTTTGATATTACTGGGTTAAAAATGGAAGGTCTCAAAAAATTTAAAGACAAAACCAGGAAAAAAAATGAAATTGCTACCTTTTTTAAGATGGGGAAAAAATCATAGCTTATGATGATGGTATTGCTCGCACCTGTATGCCAGATAGGTGGGCTGATGTTTTCCTGGTTATTATGAAGTATTTGACCCTCGAAGGAAATTTTCAAAAAAACTTTACTCATCATTTGTCTATCCTCAATTGTTTCTGTTTGGACCAAATTATGAGTCTTTCTTATTTTCTCTATCGGTCGCTTCTCTCGACCATTGATGATTTTAAGAAAGATAAGATGGATATCCCCCTCCACTGGGGTCTCAATCTTCTCATGGTTCAAAGAGGTAAATTGGCCATCTCTTTTCCTGTTAATGACCATGATTCTAATCAAGAATCCCTCACTTCCCACCTTAACAAAATTAGGAAACATAAAGTTATTGATCCTGATAAGGGTATCGTGGATGCCTTGTGTAATCTTAAAAAGGGATCAATAATTTGGATGAAAATTCCACTAAAAGGGACCAGGAACTTGTTGAATGGGAGGCCATGCTAATGAGGGTTGAGTCCACTACTAACACCACTCTCACCATCAATAAAAACCTCATACAAGATCTGAAAGATTACCATCAATGTATTGATACCCAAAACAAAACAATTAGGGTTATCCAAGCCGATTATGTTATGCATGATCCAATAATGGGTGCTTGAAATTAACACTTTTAATTGTTCCAAAGGATCTTCAATTTTAATCAACTTAAAAGGATTTTAGACTTCCAAAAATTAATTAGAATATGATTTAGGACTGAATTGAAACTGAAATTAAGTTTGCAATTTACTCAAAATTTCATTGTTCGTTCGAAATCCCTAAAAATCATTGTTTCACATTTAATTGATTTCCCAAATTTATCAATTACTTATTATGGTTGCATCCATATTCATATTATAAATTTAAATTACTTGCAAATATCAAAAACTGGAAATAAAAATCAGAAACAAACACCAGATTGTTTGCGGGGTTTAAAATTCCTACGTCCCCAGGTTCATGGTGAGCTAATCCATTAATAATGTTAAATATGTAAATACAATAACCTTTACATTAACCAATAATGATTCAAAAACCTTAAAAAATTTGTTTCAGACCTTTGAAGGATGTTAATCGAGCTCAGCCTATGTCCTTCACCTTCCTAATCGACTTTTGCAGCAGTGTCTCTCTTTGGATCTACGCCTTCAGTGTGATTTTAACAGACAAATTACTCTATCAAAAAAGCTCCAAATCAGATAAATTGATTACATCATCGTGATCATCTCAGAATTATAAACAACTTTCATTTATAACTTGAGATCTGGTTGTGAGTGGAAGTGCCTCAAAATTACATTTTTCCAAAACTACTTGATTATTGGCTTGACATAGACCTATCACTTGTTTATTACAAATACAAGTGCGCTCTACTTTATACCACTTACAAGAGAGTGGTGGGTTGGTAAGGCCACTTATTCTTTAAGATGAGGGTAGTTGGGTTCAAATCTCCCTTCCATAGGTCTTAGGCCGCCTCAATTTATCCATTGATCCCACGTTTAAATGCATTTTTGGTGGAGGAGGTTTTACAGAGATATTGATTTATCCTTTAAAAAGCTTTTTTGTCCATGCATGTTTTAAAGTGGATCCTATCTCCCAATGGGATTAGGCTTATATCCCACATTTTGGGGATGAGATTAATGTAAAAGGCTTATTAAAGCCTTATTCACGTTGGTTTTAAAGTGGTCAAAAAACCACTTTGGCATAACCTGTCCCCACCTTAGTTCTCATGCCTGGATAATATCCCTGCCTAGCATTTGCATGCCACGTACCAGAGCTGTGCCACATCATCATCTACGTGGAAGCATAACATGTTTTCGGTTTATGTGGGTTTGGAGGATCTATGTCGTTATACGAATGTTTGAAATATATATATATATATCCATATATATATATATATGCTATATATATATATACATATATATATACATATATATATATATACATATATATATATATATATATATGCGTGGCATTTGGAACTAATTTTTGGAAAAGAATTACAAAGTAACATGAAATTTGACGCTAGCATTTTTCACCAATTTGCCACTTGACTGATGCTGACTGAGCTACTTGGCCAATTAGTGCACGCTTCCACGTCACCATGACCCTGTTGACCAACAGTTGACCTTCCATGTTGATTAAACTTTGACCAGACATAACTTGAGCTCAGAGTGTTTGTTTTTCACGTTCTTCTAGTCATATCGAAAATATATATGAAGGATCTACTACACTATAATGTCTCTAGGAAAGTTTAGGGAAATTTTGAAACTAAAAAATATCCCCTGATCACCTTAGCAGAATGCGTAAGGATTTCTAGAGTTTCCAACATAACAAATAAGACCAACTCATTACATTTATAGATGAATGCATAAAAGAGAAGGAGGAGGTTGAAAAATATGAATTTCAAATGCAACCACAAACAAGAAGCATTAAATGCACTTTAGATCCACTTCGGAAATATGGTGACAGAGTACACTTCCCCATAGCCTATTTGGTGTGTTGAAGAAGGAAGAGTAGTTTGAGACCCATACTAAGAAATAAGCATTGGGACCATTTGGAACAATCAGTTTGATCATCATTGAGATTGCTGGTAGGAGAGATGTTGGTCTGATTTCTAGATCTATTATATTTGCCATGAATTTGAATTTAAATAATTTAACACTGTAGATGATGTACAACAATTTTCTTTTTTTTTTCAAGTACCAGGTCATTGTGCCTGAACGGACTTCAAAAAACTGTTTTTTAATTTGCATACATCTTTCAGATTCATGTAGCGCACATAAGACATGTGGAAACACGTGGATTAGTTGAAAGGATGGATTTGACTATGTCTCCATGGCTCTGTTATATTATGCCATCTTGTAACTCACTTGATTCTATATGTATGAGGATTCGATGCTCCTCGGATTGGCACCAAACCATTTTTACTAGTTGTGTGCAGAACACTACAAGCATATTAGATGATGAATTGGCATAGAAGGTTGTCAAAGGGGACATGAGGGAAGGGTCCAAATGGACCAGAAATAAAGGAAAGTGCATGAATTTCAAAACTCTACGTGTGATGATGCACGAGGAAATGAGGAACCTCTTCTGAGCGAAGAATGCATAGGAAAGGTATGAACTTTGTATCAAAGTTATGGGCAGGACACGCAAGAGGACTAGGGACTTGGCTATTGGAGAAAGTGCAAGGTGTGCACTTGTAATGATGATGATAGTTAGTTAGGAAGAAAGCAAATGGATAGGAGATGTGCGCATTAGGATAGATGGAGACAAAGAGGAAAAGTAAAAAGGAAGGGAAGGAGAGAAAGCGCGTGAGAGCACGTGAGGAAAAGAAAGGATGGTGTGCATGGACAAATACGACCAAAGGGAATGTGCCAAGTGAAATTGAATGTGCACAACTTCTTTCAATGAATAGCTCAGAGCCATAATGTGTATATAATTTACCCAAATAACTAGGAGATTTATTTAGATAACACTAATAATAATAAATTGGGATAACACGGACTAGAAAACACAATTGTGCTAACCTTTTTGAACTCTCCCATACCACCCATTCACATTAATTTTATAAGGATCCTTATCCTAGTTTGTTTCTCACAATAATATTACAAAAGAAACCATGAAAATGACCCATAAAATCACAACCTTCTTGGTTGTCCCATTTAACCCAACGAATTCGTTATTGTAAGAATCCTAAGCCCAATTTTCCTATCACATGCAAATGACTCTAAAATTTTTTTTAATAGTTTTGATTTTACTATTTTCCAATTATACGCGCTCTATAATTTAATTATACTCATATAAGGTTTATAACAATGTCAATCTCTGTATCAAGTTTCTGAACATTTCATAAGTTCTTAATATTTTTTATCTTTCATTACTTGGTAAATACAATTAGTTTTGGGAAGATCAACTATTACCATTGTAATAAGATGCATTCAAATGCCAGAAAGTTCATAATTGTAGCAATAAAAGCATTTTACAAAGATCAAAATCAAGATAAAACATGTAATCCAGCAATAAAAAAAATCTAGCTAAGAAAGGGTTTAAGGTACCAAAAACTCAACAACTTATAAGAACACAAAATCTGTAATAAAGTAACTTCACATTCAAACTGCATACCTGGTACAACAATCATCATAAGAGAAAAGGTAAGGATGTTTCCCATTACAATAGATATGGATGAAGACAATAGAATAGATATGGATGAACAATAGAATAGATACGAATGATAGGACAAGTCTCAATTACCTGTATCTTCTAGCATGACTGTGGATGATGATAATATAATGGATTTGGAGTGATAAAGTTCTAAGAAATTTGGAATGTGGTATGACAGAGACCATCTTATTTAAGTCAATTGCCTTATTCTCGCTACTTGATCAGAATTCACAGTCTGTATCAAGCTATCTTCACATTTAGGAACTTCTCAGTACCTTTTGGGAAAATCAATTTTTACATGTGATTTGCATAATCACGTCGCTGAAATTTCAACACCCTAGGATCAGGAGAGAATATTGAGTTTTCTTCTCTGAAGTGTTTAATTAAATCTTCCATGGCAAGTGTCAACAACTCCAACTATTATAGGGTTGAAGGTTCCTCACAACTGGGTCTACATGGGGGTTGATCAAAGCATATGGATGTTCAATCATAGAACATTCTTCCACCATGTTGAACTTGACGACCTTACATTTAAGAGTGCTCAACATTACTCTAAAATGGATTACCCTTATAAAACATTAGCCAACATCTAAACTGCCAAGCCCGGGGATAGTAGGTAATCTTCTTACACCCATAGTCGTTATCAGCAATTTTTTCAGAATGATTATCTGCAAGAAACTCTTCACAGGAATCTCATATCTATAAGTTTATTCTTACCGGGGTAAGTAGTATGAGTCTAAATATAGGTATTATCATCAGCTTTCACACAGAAGCCTACAAGTGATATCCTATAACAATAAGGCTATGGTCTCTTCTAGAGCATTAAGTGGGAGTCTAGAGCAAGTGAACCCATTTTAGGGTATTGTATCAAAGGATTCTTTAACATGGTCAAAAGATAGATACCATGGCTTGAGCATGGGCTCATGTTCACCCCAAACCCAATATTGGTTGAAAACTCAAATCCTTATGGTGGTAAAGTTCTCAATAGGAGTAGATACGACAAAGAGTGTGAATTATTTGCGTAATCCTCACGAATAACATTTAATAATGTCATAACATATTTTGCGTCATAAATAAGTTTAGTGCATTGCTGAGCTCCAGAGGATCTAGATGATTTTATACCCAGATTTAAAATATATCAGGCAAGCTTTATGTTAATAATATGGTTTATAGAGATGTCTATTCTTCACCGTATTATTGTTATTCTGTAGTGACTATAGGTTTCAATCATGGTCATGAGTTTAGACTATAATTGTTACATAAATACACCTTGAGTAGATACCTCATTTCACATGATATTCAAAATCTTCTAAGGTTTATATTATTGCTCATTTAGGGCCTAATATTTACTTAGCAAGGTCATCATACATTATACCTCTATGACATAGTAAGTGTTACTCAATTTTCTTGAGACTCCAGGTTTGACTTTTGCGATTAGTTGAGGTATCTAGGAAGAGTGTTCCAGTTATATCAGATGTGTTTGATAGTGTAGATTGAATTTGACTAAGAACCTCTATAAGGATCTAAAGTATGTGATTTATGTCACCCTTACGTGTAATGCACGACTATGCACACACATTCACACACAGCTTCACTTATGGAACACACACACATGGCACACACACACACACACACATGTCTACACATTTAGAACTACACATTGCACACATGACACACATCACATGACACACATTTCACACACACATGCTACATCACGACATCATCACACACACACACATGGATGACACAGTCTTTGGGAGTTTCTTCACACACATCACACATCACACACATATCTTGGAATGAATAACAATAACCTCTAGAGTTTAATTCATTTTCATAGATAGAGGTATTGAGCTTGTCAATATTGGTTGGGTCTATGACTACCCATAGTGAATTGACTATATCTAGTGAGTCAGCTAACTCATAATGTCACATAGGATTATCAGCCTAATGGTTTTTACGATATTTTCATAATCAGTATATTCAGTTTGAGAGAAATAGCTAGATCCTCAGTAGATTCAATATATTTGTATGTTAATACTTGTAGATATTAGGACACTAAATTTATAAACAAGAAACCCAATGAGTTATTATCCCCATAGACATGTAAGTTACTCTACACATGTCTGGGTCAGCTTAAGACCCTTGTTAGCATTTATCTAGGTTTGACTGTGTAGTTAATTAATTTTGATGTGTAATCACAACACCCCTGAAAAATGCTATGGAACTTAGTATGCTAGTTGAAACATATCAGTGTGATTAGTTTAGGACATGGAGCTTTCCCAAAAGTGTGGGATCATTTGCAATCAAGAAATCCACTTTGGATGAAGGATGATTCCTACTCCTCCATTCGTATGCACACATCTAACATGAGTAGAAGGATGATACTCTTCAAGCACATGACATCTAACTCAATCCTAACTTTGTAGAATGGAGGTTAAGAATGTCATTGTCAATAAAAGATATATGGGGACTTAGCACCGTGAAACTAAGGTGTTGAGGTCTTCTGGATGATACCAAATGGGGAATTTATGTTGACACACCCACTTTTCCATTACTAGGATCAAATTCATTGAATCAACTGTAATACAACCACCATGCTTCGACAGATAAGCTCCAACTTTGATCTACAATGAGAGATCAAGAACATGCAATGACCATGGAGATCAAGGGTTGAAAATTATCCACATAATTTTATTATTTCTCAAAAT
This sequence comes from Taxus chinensis, assembly GCA_019776745.2. Taxonomy (NCBI): domain Eukaryota; kingdom Viridiplantae; phylum Streptophyta; class Pinopsida; order Cupressales; family Taxaceae; genus Taxus; species Taxus chinensis. The sequence continues at coordinate 536,436,234 of CM034156.1, read as the reverse complement.
ATTAATATCCCAAGTGCCATTATAATGGCCAAGAATCGAACTAAATTTCTAATTGGATACAGATTAGCAGTTTGGAGGTTATGGTAACAGTTGCATAGATCTCTTCACAGAGTATGACAAGAGTTCAGAAGGGAGGAGTGAGAAGACCAAACTGTCCAACCTTTTGGGATAAAAATGCCCCTTTCTTACAACATATAGGAAGAATGGTGAGAAAGTGGAGAGAATAATTGGTGAATAGAAGTTCTTCAACCACCTCTCAGAATGCATTGAATTTTCCTGCAACAATGATGGGTGCCACTGTCCAAGATCCATAACCTCATACTACTATGCCTTATTGCAGTAAGAAAAAAAACCCATACACAAAATTTTGGTTGGTCAAATTTGGGTCAACTCTTGGATGAGAAAAATTCAACTGGAACGTCACATTACTACATGGAAAACATGGAATTCAGTGAAGAACATAAATTTTGGTTTTACAAAGTCAGTCTTCAACACTCGTAATCAGACGGGTTGATTTTCATCTTCACCAAATGATAAAAATATTGTGATGTGGTGGGTTCTTGGGCCACCACTTGGCATGCCACCACATTGGCATACATTACGATGAGTTGAATCAGCTTGAAAAGTCTTGGAAAAGTTGTGGGCAATTTATATAGTGAATTATGCATTAGGTGAGCTACATCAACTCAGTGAGTTGAGTTAACTTGGCAAGCAATTCAAAGGTATAGTAGAGCCAATGCAATGGATAAGAAACATGGTGATGACGTGGTTGACAGCAAGACCAACAGGTGATGTGTCATGGTGGAAGAGGTGTTTGAAAGACACATGGTATAAAATGGAGATGGTTGAGGATACATGGAAGGACATGGATAGTGGACCATGAACATACCAAAGTGGTCGGCAAAACAAGCGTAGGCTTGTGGATGGAACCCTGAACTTTCCTCCTTCAAACTTGGCATCCTAACCAACTTGGTCAATGAGTTGGTTGGGATGGATAATGACAATAATCCATTTGTACAAGATTTACGAGCCAAACAAACCAACATTCCACGAGGAGAGATTCATGGTCAAGACAATCAATACCCACATGGTGGGATAAGCGAATAGAGTATACTATTTTAATGGGCTAAGTTTTATCCTAAGCACTCAGAGGAGAAAATAAAATTCCCACATGGCATTAAATAATAAGGGGTTGATTGTGTTAAAAGGTACCCGTAAGGAATCAAATGTGGGCCGTTAATGTGGTTTAAACCCATATATATATGGGATGGGATTTTATCCCAATAACTATGCAAGCCTATCAAAAAGGCTAATTTAGTCCATCTTTTAAAATGGAGCCCGAACATTGAATAAAATAAAATATTACAAGATAAAATATTATCCCCAAAAATATGCACGGGATGTGGGGAAAAAATAGGATAAAGAAAATATCCTTAGAAATTGGGCTCACCTAGCCTATATAAAGGCCCCCACATATCAAATAATTCATAACAATCTCTCTATTCCAAGTGATCTTGAGGAGGCTTAAGGATTTATGGGAGAATTGAGAAGCTTTTTATAGGAAATGGTTGATAAAGCTAAGTCCTAATTTATTTAGGCAATATTTGTAATTTTGGGGAGTAACTATAAAATCACCCATAGGGCCCATAGAGCCACAATATTCATAGTGAGAGTTTCTAGATTTCTGACTTAGGGCCAAAGCACATTGTTGCATTGAAAGAGACTTCAGAAGATTGAATCTACTGCATAATCTGGGGTATTGTCACTCGGTGTTCGTGAGGGACGTTCTTGTTCTTCCGGCATAAGGTTTAGTATAGATTCAATTGTGATTTTATACTAGTGTTATAATTTAGGAGTCAATAATAAATTGGTTCAGTATTCTAAACTCGGAGACATATGCATTCTTCCAAACTCCATTATTAACCCTTTTTACACTATGGTTATTATATGTGTTGTGCATTTGATTTAAAGTTGATTTTTAACGGGGTAATTTTGGAAAGTATAGTAATTGCCTATAGGGGTCCGTGGTCAGTGATATTATTTATCATTATTTTCCCATCATTTCAAGTTTTCAAAGGATGGTGAATCCTTGTATAAGGTATATGGAGGTGCAAAAAGTTAGAAATCAGGGATTTGAAGCTTGTAAGAGACCTAGTGCAAATGAAATCTTAGAACATGTCTAGTAGTCATAGGAAAATGAGATGGTACAAGAAAATTCAGAGGGCCTCATGAAAACAAAACCATGGGAGATGTTAGAGGAGTGAGTCCTGATGGTGTAAGTGAAAATTCAAGATCAGAAAGTGAAAATCAAGGTTATAGATCCAAATTCTCAAAGATCAAGTTTTTGAAAAGGAAATAATGAGCACCTCAACTTCTTAACAATTGTGCTAAATTGACAAGGACTCTTCAAATAATTCATAAGAGCCTTTTTGGAGGAAATTAGGATACAAATCTGATAAAAATTTTCTGAGGTCAAAATATGGTGAAATAAAAAAGTTCTAACCATTCTTTTAAGCTGGTTTGAAAGCCTCCATAACTCTCTCCTTGAGCAATAAAAATAAATATGCAAATTTTGGACACAAAATGCATTAGATAAGCTCATTTAAGATCTTAGATAGGAAAAGGACTCTCCATGGGTCATGAAAAACTAGTCATGTATCTACATGACTAATTGTACCATACAGAAAATGATAAGTTTTGGTGAAATTTGCAAGTACGTTTGCATGGTGGTGGTGCAAGGGTCTTCTTTAATTTCTACTTGTTATAACAATGTAGGTCACAACTTCCTTAATATTACAAAACACTGGTCAATCACCCTTATTTTTATGATCTAGATAAAGGCACTAGCCTGATGTAGACCATTGTATTCACATAGTATATGTTGTAGGTGCATTTTCACTATATAAACTTACTCAAGCATATGTGAATAAAAACATGAGACTCATACATTAGCTTTAGTTGACCAATCTACCCTTCCTTGGTCACAGTCACCTTTATGGACACTATACTTTGTTCAAGAATTTTCCTCTTCCATAACTCTATTGAGCACTATACTTCATTCAAGCATTTTCCTCTTCCATAACTCTATTGAGCACTATACTTCTTAGTTTAGCCACCACTAAGAAACTCTCATGTACTTATGAGTTCATCATGAGATTATCACACTTCTTATCTGCCTATGGTTTCCACTTGATCATACTTCATCTCCACTCAAACACACCTTATCTTTAATACTTCACTCCCTCATACATAGGCTTCAACTTCATATCCTATAGAGGCTCTTCATATCTTATCATGCCAAAACCTTGCTTCTGAATATTCCAACATCTCAGTAATACCATCCTTGTTTATATTCTCAATACTAATTCATACCCTTAACACCAACCTATGACAAAATCCATGCTTATGAAGCTTATGAAGATGTTATCACTTCTTATAGGACCTTACCCACACCTAGTCATAGCCCCAGGACTCTACTTGAACCATTTTCAGGTCATGAAGTTTTCATTATACACCAATTTAGCATTAGTTTGTCCTTACTATGTTCCTTGTACTATTATAGGTTTAATTAGTACCTTTTTTAGGACTGTGAGGATGCTACTGGGGTTTTATGGATGGATCAGACTACAAAACACTTACATGAGGTTTATACAAACCCTACAAATTTATCTCAAATAATGTTGATTAATTATTTGCACTAGAAATTTACAAAAACACTACTGTACAATCTAGATTGGAAAAAATGCAAGCTAGCACATAGAATTTCATGCAAACCACATGTTCCAATGGAATGGAACTCCGAGCTCTTGGAAATTACTAGATGAGGTCATGTACACGGTGATTTCAAAAATTTAGTAATTTTCACTATACGGTCTAGAAGATCTAGAAAGCCCTAGTTTAGGGGCAGTGAAGGAAAAATCCTTTACACAGAACAACTCCTGGGGTTTCAAAGCTCCAAATAAATTTCATTGGGCTTGTAACAATGTTCTTGTAATTTCATAAGAGGGATGGAAGCCTCGCAATTGTATTAATGTTCAATAAAATCAATTACACTTGATATGGCTGCAATATTTATAAATATTGCACTGCCATGTACAAACAAAGAATTAAGTTTCACATGTACAACCAGTAAACAATACAGACAAAAATATTGTTAAAACAATATAACAATATTACAACAACCTTACATATGTTTAATAAAAACAATATAGATGGTTATATAAACATAACCATACAAGAATTATATATTACTTACCTAATTATTATAGTAAATGCAAAATTAACTATAGTAAAATGTGTTTTACCTAACATTCCCCCCCCCCCCTTAATTTTGCATTGCCTCAAGGGATGAGGAGAGGAATTCTCTGAACAACTCAAATTTGTCATGTGCAAGTGACTTTGTGAAGATATCTACTCGTTGTTCATCTGTTGGAAAAAAATGAAGTTGTATATTGTGTTTCAAGACATGATCACATGTATGAAATGTACATGTACCTCAATGTGCTTTGTTCTTTCATGAAAAAATAGATTGCGAACAAGTTTGAGAACACCTTCATTGTCAACATACAAGGTGGTCATTTTTTCCTATGGTATTCCAAGTCCTTTAAGTATGTGAAGTAGCCATATCGCTCCACAGACAAATTCACCTACAGAATGGTACTCGGCTTCTATAGAATAGCGAGAAACAAAGTGTTGTTTCTTCGCTTCCCCATGATATCGGTCCAGATCCTAAAAAGAACACAAATCCTAAAGTGGTTTTTTGATCATCAATATTACCTACATGATCTGAATCCGAATATCCAAGTAAAGAATAATTGATCATTCTTCTTGTATTCTAGACCAAGATCTATTGTTCCCTTGAGATGTCTCAAGATTTGTCTTGCTACCTTCCAATGACAAACTCAGGGTTCTTGCATGAACCTGTGAAAGATAGCTCACTGGAAAGCCGATATCTGGTCTAGTGTAGGTAAAGTAAATGATACTCCCAATCAACTACCAATGGAGAATTGCATTTACCACATGAGATGGATCTGAATGAGATAATTGTAATTTGTTCTCCATAGGTATAGCAATAGGTGTGAAATCCATCATCCTAAATTTCTCGAGCGTTGTCTTGGTATATTTCAACTGAGAAAAAAATATGTGATTCTATTTCTTTCATATTTCCAATCCAAGACAATAGTACATCAGCTTGAGATCTATCATGTCGAACAATTATTTAAGATCTTTCTTCATTGTATCAATCATCTGCACTGAACTGTCAATGATGACTAGATTATCGACATAGGCAACAACAATCACAATCTCCCCCCTTTTCTTTTTAAGGTAGAGATTGGGATCATATGGATTTCTGAAAAATATATGTTGTACGAGATGCTCATCAATTTTGATGTACCAAGCCCGGGGTGTCTGTTTAAGGCCATACAGAGATTTCCTGAGTCTGTAAACCTTTGTTTCTTGACTAGGTACAACATATCCCTCAGGTTGAGTCATGTAGACTTCTTCTTGTAGATCTCTTTTCAGAAAGGTACTTTTTTACATCCATCTGATGGACTTTCCAACCAAACTATGCAGCTAGAGCAAAGATCATCCTGATCGTTTTGATCTTAGTTGTGGGAGAAAATGTCTCCTCATAGTCTATGCCTTCTTTTTGTGCATACCCCTTCACTACCAGTCTTGATTTGTACTTGTCTATGGTCCCATCTACTTTGTACTTTGTTTTGAATATACATATGCAACCAATGGGTTTCTTCCCTGGTGGAAGATTGACAAGCTTTCAAGTGTTGTTTTTCATCACTGACTGATACTCAGCATCCATGGCATATTTCTAAGCTTATGACTGTAGGGATTCTTGTACTGTAGATGGCTTATCATATTCAATAACTCTACTCATCAAAGAAAAGTTTACTTCTTCTCATGTTTTACTATGATTCTATGGTCCAGTGGTGGATGTATCTAGTGGAGCATCCAATTTTGCATCTCGTATCATGTTAGTATACCACTTGGGCATACGTTGAACTATCTCTCGTGGGTCGTGGTTCTATCTGATTATCACCATCATCCCCATCATCACTTGTCATCATTTTACGGGAACATCAGCTTCTATTTTTACAACAGGTGAAAAATCTACATCATGTGAGTCTGGAGGAGGAGTCTCTGGTTCCTTCTTCTCAAAAAACTCAACATCTCTGCTGGTGTAGACTTTCATGGTCTTTGGATCCATCAATCTGTACCCAAGAGTCTCTTCACTATAGCCAATGAAGATGATTTTTTGTGACTTTACATATCCAACTTATTTCTGTTTTACTTGGGTATGTGCATACTTGCTTTGCACCTGAATACTCTGAGGTGTGCAACAAATGGATTTCTTTTTTGACCATGCTTTTTATGGTGTTACTCCATCAAGAGTAATTGTGGGCACTCTGTTTAACAAATATACAGTTGTCTTTGTTGCTTCTACCCAAAATGTCCTCACTAATCTAGAATCATCGATCATACAATGCACCATTTCCATAATAGTATGGTATTTCTTCTCTCAACAACACCATTTTGTTGCAGTGTGTGTGGAGGAGGCATTTATCGACGAATTCCATGAGATTGTAGGTAGGATTTGAACTCGTTACTAGTGAATTCCCCCCCTCGATCTGAGCGGAGAGATCTCTGATGTGTTGATCAGTCTCATTCTCTACAGCCACTTTGAACTTTTTGAAGGTCTCAAAAGCTTCACTTTTCTTGTGAAGACAAAATATCCACATTTTTCTTGAGTAATCATCAACACAAAGCATGAAGTATTAAAATCTAGAATGACTCGGTTGCATCGCACCACAAAGATTGACATGAACTAGATCAAGCTTACCATGAGCTTGATAAGTACTCTTTTGGAATGAAGCTCTATGTTTTTTCCTGCTAGGAAGTGAGGACACTTATCTATATCCTTCTGGAGAGATGGAAATCCTTTTACCATGTTGTACCAGCAAAGTGTTTCAAAATACTTGAAACTGATGTGACCAAGTCTGTGATGCCACAACTATGCAGAGGTAGAATTCTTAGCCACAAGTGCCTGATCATCTCTGTGGACAAAATCAAGCTGGAATATACGTCCCACATTAGAGGCTTTTGCAACAATTTTCTAGCCTCATGATTTGTCTCAAATTAAACACATTTTCTTGTCAGAATGAGTATCAAAGTCAATCTTCAATTGTGATCTAGAAGCTGGCTAACTGCTAGTAGATTTTTTTCAACCCAGGGACATATAGCACATCTGATAGTCTATAATTTTGTGAACCAAGAGGTAGAGAAATGTTCCCAATCCCTTGTACTATGTACGAAGAATCATCACCTAATGAAATATGATTTTTCGAAGGCGTGTCCCTCATTGTGGTAAACCAGACTCTGTGGTCATTCATGTGTTGAGTGGCTCCCGAAGTCAACATACCAGACATCACTAGATGATGTGGAAGGTTCACTTGATTTAGTAGTGTACAAGAAAGTATTCATTATCTGAATGTTCTTCTTACTCAGCTATATTTCCTTGTTGATGGGGTTTTCTTTGCCATATCCCCTTTTTTTTCCCTTAATTGTAGTTTGAATGTCCTTTATGAGATTGTTGATTTTGAGGTCCAGAATGACTTGATGAACCTTTCTTATATATATTGATACCAACAATCTTTTATATCATGTCCTCTCTTGCAGATAGGACATTTATTCTTATTCTTATTCTGTTTGTCCCCATGTTGATGTTGTGTTTGGGACTTTTGAGAGGAATTAGATTTGCCCTTTCCTTTTCCTTTCCATTTCTGATGAGAAGAAAGTGCCTACTCCTCTTCTTCATCTTTGTTGTACATAGCTTATTCTTGTTGTAGTAGATTCAACTAACTTGTACAAAGCTAACTAGTCTGATCTAACAAGTTGAGTGTCATCACAAAAAATTGATATGAAGGAGGGAGTGCTCTCAGAACAATGGGAATGAGAGCTTCATCAGTGACCTCCTCTCCTAGGGCTATAAGTGAAGCCCTCAATTCTGCAACTCTTCTAAAAAGAGCTTCAATTTTCTCATTTTGTTTGAATTTCAGTGTGTGTAATTGACTTTACAAATTTAGTATTGTATTCTTGTTCTTATCCTCGTACAACTATGCTCAATTTATCCCATGCTTCTTTGGTATATTTGGCATCATGAATTATGGGGTTGCACATCGTCATACACTGCAAACAAGATTATCATATTGGCCTTTTGATTGGATCTATCAAATTTTTTTTATTGGGTTGTATCAGTTGCTAATCTAGTTACAGAACCATCCATAACATTCCAAATCTCTTCAAACTCAAGTTGTGTCTTGATCTTTGTCTTCCATGCTACATAGTTATCTCCTCTTAGAAGTTGAGAATTTGGAAGAAAAACCTTGGGGGCATTGGTGCCCATTTTACATAATCAACTAACAAAGGGTAAGGCTCTTATCACTCCAAGTATATGGTCTCCCAATCTATATACCATCAGTCTGATATACTGAAACCTTTCTATATATGTGCCCTTCTAATATATCCGTCGGTACGTGGAAGAATCTCTCCCTTTCAATAGACTCGACAGTACGTGAAATAGGCATTAACATACATGAAAGAATTCTATATGTGGTACCAAGACAGTACTGAAAGGGGTCTATGCGATTATTGACACTGGCTCAAAGAAATATCCTCATATGCGTGTGTAACTTCGCTATATACTCGGATAATTTCAGTGTCTCAGATTTACAGTCGAGAAATCGTTCACAGATGGATGAGAGGGCTCAAAGTGTGTGCACTGTGTCCTTATTACTCCCTATCGATTTAAAGGGTTCGATGCCTAGATGACGTTGTTGCAGCTATATTAGGCGTTAAGTGTAGTAGTAGTCATGATGATATTTACCCATAAGCGCTTCCTAGAGGCACTGTTTATACCGAATGCTGCAAAAGAGATCCGAAGATCTCGTGAGTGTTATAGAACCAAATTTTTATTAATTTTTTTTACAATGCTTTGTCAGTTTTTTAGCAGTTACAAAGGTTTGCGGTTGAATATGGACAACCTACAAATTAGTACAATACACTAAAATATACAATTACATTCAATATGTGGAAAAATTGAATGACAGGCAAAAATTTTTTTTTTGCAAGGCCCTAATGGCCTCCAGAGTTCAATACGACTCTTCAGTGCAAGAAACTACAAAAAAGTAGATAAAATGCAGTTTTTAGATACCCCTCCTTTGAAAAAAAATGCTTAAAATGAAAAAATAAGCAATGTGGGAGAAAAAAAATTGCCCTTTTTTCAGGGGTTTTCTCCACTAATTATAGCCTGGGTTTTAACTATGAATAATTAGTTTATCCTTTTTTTTGCCACTGACTATGGAAGTTCCCTCTAACCAATCTACTAAATTTCAATATTGTTCAAAATATGTGGTTTGGTTAGGGGTTAAAACCTCTAATCTACCTCTTGTTAGAGTCTTAAACCTTCCCAGCAAGCCACTTGAGCACACAATGCGGATGAATAATGAAATGGGAAAATATGTATTTAAACATAACAGATGTCGACTAACCTTATGAAAATTAGATGTGGTAGATCCTCATGGTGTCCACGTGGCTGTGTGGAGTGGGTGAAATGGTTTATTTCATCCACATTAGGTAGTTCTAAACTTGTATCTCCTTGGGAATGTATTCTACCACCACCTTTGATTATTTATTCACTTTGGCTTTTGAATGGATTTGTTGAATGTCGGTCGAGGATATTTTGTATTACAGAGGATGTCATTGAGTGCTCAGAAATGCAGGATGTGTGTGTGTTGGGGTCTTCATGGGAGATTCATTGAATATAAATCCAATGCAAGTTACATCCAAACAAAATGAGGCTCGACCGGTTTTTTTAACGATGCATAGGACTGATAAAAAAACCAAACCCATATTAAGTGTATTTCTCGATAGAAATGTATTTACATGGGAATGCTAAACCTGGCTCAATTGTAATGGAAGGAGGGCTCAGTGTATTTGAAAACACTGACTCAACTTGATCTGTTCACAAATGGCTCGGTCCGTTGAAAACACAGCAAATCACACCAATATTATGGCTCAATGAAGGAGTTGTGTCTTCAATAGCTCAGTCTTTATCTTGCCAATGAATGAACTCAGCCACTTAGACATTACAACTAGCTCAATAGGGGTCTATGGCTTGGTAACTTCAACGACTCAGTTGCAATACTAATGTAACTCAGTGGATAGCCTTCAATGAAACACCTCACCTGGTGTAATCTTCAACTCAATCAGCTATGTCAGAGAGCTCGATGACTGGGGGTAGAGTTCTCCAAATCTAGCAAGATGCTATTTTAGTAGAGACTAACAAGACCTCTAAATTTATAGGTAAAATCTTGAATGGGGAAAAAAATAATTTTATTTTATTTTTATTCCTGAATTCTTATTGGCTCCAAGAAGCAAATTTTCCTACTGCAGGGGGCACCAAGGCAAAAAAAAAATGCTTTTCTTTTACCTGGAGAATGAAAGGAGTTTGTAGGGATGCAGAGCATTTTGGGAAGCTACTAGAAGAAGCACTAGCTCTCATGTGACGTAGTATTCTTCTCTAAGACACTTCTACCTTCTGCAACTTCTCTCCACTAACCAGGAGCTTCAACCTGCTCTGGTACCAAATTTAATTTCAAAAGAGGGATGGAAGCCTCATGATTGTATTAATGTTTGGGAAAATCAATTACACTTGATATGGCTGCAATATTTATAGATATTGCACAATTATCTACAAACAAAGAATTAATTTTCACAGGTACAATCGGTAAACAATACAGACAAAAATATTGTTAAAATAATATAACAATAATTACAACAACCTCACCTACGTTTAATAAAAACAATATATATTGGCAGTTGTCTTCACATTTCAAAAGCTTTGCCATTATCTCTTGAATAATAAAACCAAGCTCATATCCAAAGTTGACCCTCTCAAGTACCTTTTATCCAAACCTGCCCTCACAAGCCGAATGGCTAATTGGATCATTCTCCTGAGTGAATTTGACATTGAGTTTGTAAATCAAAAGTCTTTAAAAGGACAAGTACGGGCTGATCAGTTGGCAGAAGCTCCTCTCCTAGGAATGGAACCCCTATGCTTAGATTTACCAGATGCGTCTATGATGTATATTAAAGAATCCGTAGAATGGAAGGTTCATTTTGATGGATCTTTTACCTTCCATAGATCTAGAGCATGAGTGGTCCTCATCACTCCAAATGGCGATGTCATACCACGAGCATTTTGGTTGGGATTCCCATGTACAAATAACATTATAGAGTATGAAGCACTCATCACCGGCCTCACGCTAGCTATTACATGGAATATCAGGCAACTGCGAGTCATTGGGGACTCTCAACTTATCATAAAACAGGTTAATGATGAGTACAAGGTTAAAGATGAGAAACTTATTCCATATAAGAAAATGGTTGAAAATTTGAAGGAATATTTCACACAAGTCATATTTGAACAAAAACCAAGGTCGCATAATAGATCCGCGGATGCTATGGCTACTATTGGGTCTCTCTTACGCATAGCACCTGAAGAAAGCAAGATGCCTTTCTTCATGGAACATCTATAGGTACCTACATATGATATGTCGGATTCATGTTTGGCATGTGAAGTTTTTGGTCCTTTATCCCCTTGGTACGACCCTATCTTCCAATACCTACAAAACGACACCCTTCCCCCTGACATCACCCATTCTGAAAAGAAATCCCTTATTCTCCGCATAGCCCGTTATACCCTCCTAGGAGGCACCCTTTATCATCGTGGCTATGACGGGAATCTGCTTCATTGTTTGGATGTTGTTGATTCTATCCACGCAATTAAGGAAGTACATAGTGGTATTTGTGGAGCACATACTAGTGGCATGGTCTTAGCTAAAAAGCTATTGAGAGTAGGCTATTATTGGCCTACCATGGAATCCGATTGTTGCAACTTCGTAAAGAAGTGTGAACTATGCCAGAAATATGGAAATTTAATACATATACGTCGGCGCAAGCCTTACATCCTATTGCAACACCTTGGTGATTCTCTAAATGGGGCCTGGATCTCATAGGGAAGCTCCATCCTTCTTCATCAGACGATCATACTCATATCATCAAGTTGCCACCGAATATTTTACCAAATGGGTAGAGGTTGTCCCTCTTACCTATGACACTGGTGCACAGATTTCAAAATTCATCATGAACCATCTCATATGTCGTTACGGGATCCCCTTGGCCATTCTCACTGATAATGGTAAATCCTTCAAAAATAAAATAGTTAAAACATTGTGGCAATGCTTTCATATCCAACTTAAGTGGTCTACCCCCTTATTACCCTCAAGGTAATGGATAGGCAGAAGCCACCAATAAAACCCTTGTGTGGATTATGGAGAAAATGGTCAGTAAAACTGGCCGTAATTGGCATCTGCAGATACACCCCACCCTCTGGGCCTATCGTACTTCCATCCACACTCCTACTGGTGTGACCCCCTATTCACTTGTCTATGGCACTGAAGCCATCATACCTTTGGAAGTGGAGCTTCCCTCCCTGAGAATATCTCTCAAAGACTATCTTGATAAAGATGAAGACTACATAGTTGCTCACCTAGCAGAGTTAGAACTATTAGATGAAAGGCATATCAGAGCGCTCAATCACCTAAAAGTTTATCAGAACAGAGTGTCCCGAGGATATAACAAACACACCATTCATCAGGAATTTGATGTAGGGGATCTAGTTCTCAAATAAAATAAGAAGAACACAGTCAAAGACAGAGAAAAGAAAGGAAATGTTGAGGCTAACTGGTTAGGTCCTTATGTTGTAATTGCAAAATATGGATCAGGGGCCTACAAACTTGCATATTCAAACGGTGAAGAGCTTCCAGAACCTATGAACGCCATGCACTTAAATTGGTTCTATGCTTAGGCATGACAGAGAATATCAAAATAAGAACTAAAAATTTGGAAAACAAAGAAAAAACAAGCAAAAAAATGGAAAAATGAGAAAATAGTAAAGAAAAAGCAGGTCGTCCTCATGTGAAAACCACGTAATTGTGGCACACTAGGCAAGTCTTTGAGTGAAAAGTAATTTTTGGCACTCAAGGAAGATTCTTCGAACACAAGTTACTCTTACGGAAGGACGGGTAATCATTACCACTTTTTAGGTATGACCTTTCCCGCTAGGTCTAGGAACCCTACTAGGATCACCTTTGCCTTGCCATGATATGGTTTGTTTGCTCTTATATCTGCATAAAGGACGTTACCTTTGTATATGCCCATCTAATGCTGGGCATAAAAATACCGTTGCCATCTTCCTACACATACGTGCGTGGCATTCTACCCTTTGTATATTCCCACATCACGCTGGGGGCATCCACGCTTCATTGTTCTTGTACATTGCTTTCAAAACATGACCTTAGAAAATACAAAAACATTCGGAAAACAATACACAAAAAATCTAAACATTTGGAAAATTTCCCTTTCCAGGGATAAAGCTACATTCATCTCACAACGTTATCTTTGGGAAACCTAGACAAACAGTGACAAACGTAGCCGTGAAAACTTATCTTCTTAGATAAACCCAAAAACATTAGAAAATATGTCAATGCTGTCCCGCAAAAACAAAGTAGTGCTTTAATTACTTTTAGTTGTTGGTTTGTATAGTTTTGGTGTACTTAGTCCATTGAATTGTTAGTTCTTTAAATGGATCATTTGCTTATCAAATTTTGAATCTTGTTTGATTTAAATTGTGTATTGCATTACATACATTTGAGGGCTCTCATGCTTGTAAACAATTGTTGTAGATTTCTTTGTTTGTTATGTACATCCTTTTAGGGTTCATTTTTACTTGCTTAGATTAGATCTCATTTTTATCTCTTGTTAAGGTTTGTGCATGTGTTTTGTTTAGTAGTAGTATGTGTATATTTGTTTAGTTTTGTTAACTTTTGCTTGTGTGTTCTTGCACAGTTGTTTGTTATCACATCTATCATCTATCATCTCATCACATTTATAACATCATTCACTACATCATATATATACAAAAATGCTAAGTATTACATCATGCATGTATGCTAAGCTAATCATCAAATATCGTATCATCAATGGGGGCAAGAGGGGTTGCGCATAATCACAAATCTATCCCCCCCACACCAATATCATCTAGTATCATCCCAAATGCTAGAATACAAACTCAGAAATAAATCATGAATCTAAAAACATGTGGCGCCATCTATAGATACATCATCAAATATGAAAGAAGGAAATACATACATTTCTAAATCTAAGATATGCCACATACATGAAAGAAAGAACAAACATACATCATAAATCCATCATATAAATGATACATCAAAATGTCCATATATATACATGTATAACTATCCAGGTCAGTACTCAAAATAATACATCATCGATACAATGTGCCATCAAAAAAGGGCATGCATCAAAAAGAATCAAGCCTTCATCACGAGGCATCATCAAAATAATGGTATACAAAGTTATGCATCAAAATCAGCCTTCATAAGAGGCATGTATACAAAATATTTGTACAACAAAAAGAATGTAGAGCTCAACCACAGCTCTTGCCCTCGCCGGGGCTCCCAGGTCTGTCACCTAGTCGATGGAATAAGGGTGGCTGGGATGGACCTACACTGGGTGTACCACCAAACTGTCTAGATGGCCCTTGTCCAGCCGGCTGCTCTGGCATAGGCTGCCTAACTGATCTCGACGAATGGCCTGATCTCCATGACCTGGAACCTATCATGCTCATCTCTGACTATCGAGACAATACCACTCACTACTCTGGGGGAACTTCCCTGAAGTAGGCAGTCCTATAAAATAAAGCCTCGCCACCGAGCCTCATAGCATCATGGATCAAGTCAGCATCTCCAGAGGTGAGGGCTGCCTGAAGGGAAACATCGCACTCACCTATCACTCTACCTAAATTGGCCTCAACTTGTCTCAAGGAGGCAGCCTCTCGATCTCTCTCTACTGGTAACAGTCTGCACCTGGGCTCGTGCCTCATCCCTCTGTGCAAGAAAACCCGGTGACCGTGTGTATACATGATCCCTCTGAGCAACAACCATCCACACCTAAGTCTGGGACTGGTGTAGGAGGCTCAATATCTGAGCCCCTTGTGTGGCCATCTCTCGCACCTGACTCTGCCATGCAACACTATCGTTGCCCTGAGTGGCTGTGCCCGAGCCTGATCTCTCTCTGCTATCAAAATTTATACCTAGGTGAGTGCCTGATCTCACTCTGATGTGAGGGCATGTACCTGGGTCCTCACTGTATCTCTCTCGCTAGCCACATGTAACTGTACAACGATGGCTACCTGTAACTACTGTTGAAGAGCAGCTCACTGTCCACCAGCGCTACTACTCTCTGGGATATCAAAAGGTGGGCCCTGCTCTGGTAGTACCTACTGAAGAGGGGTATAAATCCCCGCTAGAATGCCCACTGGGGGCAACTCTATATCCACGGCCCTGTATACCTATCTTAGCCTGGGCCTAGGGGCCTGTCCCTGTGGCTGCTGTGGTACGGGACCCTGTCCCCTACCTCTAATATGCTAGTGCGCATCAGGCCCACCCTCATCATCGTCATCATCGATGTCATCTCCGCCCTCACCACCGCTAGGAGGCCCCACTAGAGGAGGCCTCACGCCGACATCATATGCTGCTCTAGGAATGCTCAAATGGCATGGGAGCACACCGTGGTACCATGGTCCATACTCCGACGTAGTGCTCAGATCTCTAATCTGTCTAAGTGACACCCAAATAACAGGTGCCACCTATCAAAAGCTAGCCAATGCTCTATCGCAGGGAAATCTGTGGTCCCATATCAAAATGCTCTCTGGCTCTACGAGCATACCATCTATCTGGCCCAGGAACATCCTGGGTAAGGCCAGGCCAAACTGACATCAATCTACTCTATATAACTCCCACATATAGCTGTGGCTGCCCAAGATAAAGTGCTCAATGGTAGCAGTGTTGAGCTCTAGACCATCCTCTGGCCACTGAAAATGTCTGTAAGGCCTCCATACAATGGAAGCCTGACGCAGCTCATCTAACTCACGCCTGTAGTGGTATGTAACTCCCATGAAGGGTTACACATCATCCCCTGCCAGGACCCAACCCATCGTAGAAGGCTCGTCGGGAGCCTAACCTCTCAACACACCTAGGGGGTGACCAATGGTAATGTGGTCCCACACCCAAATCTGTAACAAATGGGCAGGTCCTACCATCTTCTAACGGTAGTAAGTGATCAAATGGAGATCCCAGTATAAGTGTGCTAATATGCACTGACCCCAGCAGTAGGTCTATCCCTCCACCAAGCCAAGAATCACTCCTAGGAGTCCAAGCAGAAATGAAGCACCAGTCTTGTCAGGGAGTAGAACTCCACTTGACAAGAGCCATCATATAGACCACTACGTAGTCTAACTCTGGATCATCTATACATCAGGATAGTCTGATGGACATCCCGCATCATGGTATGGTAGGAACACCGAACAAATGTGTGATATGACATTGAATGTCACTCCAGTGGCTCGTCGTCTCGATAAGCTTGTCCCTGAATCGGGACTCGCATGATGCGCCATACATCCTCTAAGGTAATGGTCATCTCCCCGGTCGGGAGGTGAAAGCACTGGCTCTCGTTGTGCCACTCACTCTGCTATGGCCATCAAAAGGCCATGATCTAAAGTAATCTGTGGCATCTCTGCCACATGGGAACAGTCTCGTCATGTGTAAAAGGCTCGCCAGGGTCACTCTATCATCCTCATCAAACTACGCCTCTATCACAGCTAAGCGGCCGTAGTGCTCGTAAGTCTGAAGAACAAGTAACATACGCTACAAAATCAACGCAAGTGTTAGGCATCTAACATTTCTATAATATTTTTCTAAGGAAAAATAATGCTTTTAATATATCTAATTTACTAACTATTCTTTTCTTCTGAAATAATCTCGCCTTTGTTCCTCCTTATACTTGGCTATTTTTTAGCCATTTGTCTTTTCTCACATACTTCTAGCGCATACGAGCCTCCTTTGGCACCTGTACGCCCTTGTGGACACATACGCATACACATCCTTTCTTCTCTTTTTTGGTGCAAAGCAATGTAGGATGCGGTTACGCACCCCCCATGACACCTACACGCCTGCTTCGACACACATGCATGTGTGCGTGTCCATCCAAACCCTAACTGACGCATGTGTGCCCCCTCTAGTCTTTTCTACAGGTACGTGTGCGCGTACCCACCTTTCCCAATCAGATACACATGCACGTACCCACTTCTACCCAACAGGTACGCATACGTGTCCCTATCTCCCACGAATGGATGCGCGTGCACATCTGTGTCTGTTTTGACGCATGCGCATGTGCATACCCATCAATCCGACGATACGCCTACGCGCATGCGTCAAAATTTCTCCTACCTACCCTAGAAAACCCTAAAAAATGGCATTAAATGTGTAATTAATATGGGGGTTAGGGTACTCATGAATGGTCCATCCGCTGGGTCCCGCATGTACTCCTAGATGTGATCCGCGCGCCTCGTCCTCCTTGGTATCCTTGCCATCTCACTCTAGTGCTATCACTCTCGCTCACGGTAAAAATTTACAGAGGCTCTGGTTGAAATGAATTGGTCGTGATTGTTTTACCGACCCCGGGTGAGTATATTAACTTGTCATGATGCCCTTGGGGCATGTTTTCTCCGCCGTGATCATTCTAACCTTCTTCTATCTACTGTGATAATTATTTTTGTATTAAAATAATTATTTTTACTAATTTTCACACACTGGGGCACTTCGTGCCGTCCAACAGTCACTTCTTCATCGCACTGAGATAATTTACGAAACTTCCAGGCACCTTTGCCTACCTTTTCCTCTATTTTTCATCTATTTCCCCCGTCGTGATAATTATTTACTAATTTATTTTAAATAAATTATTCTCGACCCGTCTTTCTTCTTGTGGGCGTATATTCTAAGCTTTTTGACAAGCTTTGCCTTCCTACTATCGCCCTCGCACGTATTTTTAAGAGATCTTTGATCTTTTGAAATTCTTCTGACTAATCAAAAAACCTAACAAGGAATAAAAAATTCACAAAAATATTTTAAAAACATATAGAAAGTATCAAAATGGCTTAAAATTGATTAAATCGATCATCTACGACTGAAATCTGTGTCTATTGCATGTCACTCATCCTAGATCTTGCTAACATTCTCAAAATTGTTTGAAACAATGACTCGCACATCACCAAAATCTTCAATCACCTAACAAGCTATGTTGATTACTTCGTCTATACTCTAGGGCACTATCAATCACCTGTACTGTTTTCATCGTGCACATTGCTTTTTCATAGGACAGAAGTGTCCTCCATCTTCCCCCTTGCATAATACACCTTGTTTGGGGCATCATTCTTCACCCTAGTCATTTATAAGAACATTTGGGACTTCATCTCGATAACAAAATATTTGTGCAACTACCTTGAATGTTGTTGGTTTAAGTGTGTGTGATTGTACTTATTTCCCTGTCAGGTGATTTTGTTTATTTCTCGTATTGCATTACATTCGTGTATGTTGCATGGAGTTGGTCGTTTTGGCAGAAGACAGTTGTTTGTATCTTGGCTTTTAATGTCATTTTACGCTTCCATCACATGCTCACATTTTAATAAGGACCCATGAGGAGGATTCTAAGCATTATGATGATTAAGTATTGTTAGCAATTGATTTACAGATAGCTCGATATCCCTTTTTCCTTTTAGTTTCTCGTCTTCACTCGACACTTTTCTCTCTATTTGTTTCTTTTTCAATCGTCGATTGAGTTTCTTCGTCACCCCATCGACACTCGAGGGGGCATTCGTCATCCTTCACCCTATTAAGTTTTCTTCTACCCCTTCAAAAAAATTCTACTTGCTTGTGTTTGTCTACTTTCTTTGAAGTAACGTCGCTTACGTCACCTCAAAGAGGGGCAAATGTAGACACCTGTAGTTTGATCAATACACTATTATTTCTAATAGTGCACTAACGCTTCTTCCTTTTGCAAATTGATTGCACACCGCCAATTAGGCCTATCTAACTCCCTTCCTACGACACCCTTTTGGTCGTTTTTCCTCTTATAAACCATTTAAACATGTCGTTATAGCCTCGTTCTAACTACATTAGCTTCTTATTCTCTTTTAGCTTGCTTCTATTAGCTCCCTGGAAGATCAATCCACTTTGTTGGATTGATTAAGCCCTTCAGAACCCTTCCAAAACCCTAATTACTCTCTAAGAGAGATTAATTAATCTAACCTAGGTTAAATACCCTAAACATAGTCAAATCACACTTTGACTTGCTAAAAGTGCTTTTTGGACTTTAGCCTTTGTCCCACATGCACCCAAATCTCCCTTTTCTTCCAAACCAAAAACTATAAATAGGGCTATACCCCCTCCTTCATTTCCTAAGAATTCTCTCTTCTTCCTAGCGCAAATTATAACAATTTGTTTAGGCTTTAGTTTGTATTTCATCTTCCTTCATTTGAGTTAAAAGCATTTAATCTTGTATTTCATAGCATTAACATGGAGTAAAAGGGAAGATCCATTGGCCTTGAAGCCATTAATGGGGAGATCTCTTTCTCTTAACACATAAACTGAATGCTTAGATCCTTTTAGGTTCATTATTTCAAGCTTTCAAAGAATAGAGATTAACTTCATTTGCTTAGTTTGCATGTTTATTTCAAATTAATCTATGCAAAGAAGAGAACCTTACTCATTTCTTATCACATGGTCCATTGATCATATTGTTAAAAGCCTTTGGGATTTCTTTAGAGATTCTTACCCCAAATCCATGGCTTTTACAACTTTTCATTTAACACTGGGGCATCTTGCCTTGATAATGATTTTACCCATTTTTCTTCACCCACTCACCCTTTATCATCTACATTTTTCAAACATGTCATTGATTTCCCATAGTGTCATCGATCCCCCGTTTGAGGGGGAGCTCATCATCTACCTTATGTCAATCCTCATTTACCCTTAATCTATCATTGTTTTTGTCTCATGGCCTGCTAGCTCAAACCAGTCAACAAAAGGGACAAATAATAGACACCTAAATTCGGTATCTCTACCCTTATCGCCCGTGTCTACATGTTTTTAACACGGTCTTAGCTAGGCCCCTTAATTTAATTTAAAGGCCCATACCCCATAACCTCTAGCCATAATTAATTCATATTAATTACTTAAATTCCTATTAATTAATTAATACCCATTACCTTTCCCTAATAGACTTTCTATTTTACATCCCTAAGCTTTTTCTACCTATCTCTACCTCCAACTCACCTATAACACACCTTTTTCCATCCTACATGCTTCAAAACATTTTCCCAATCTTTAAAAGAGCCTAAATCCTGACCAAAATAATAAAATCTAGCCCCATTGGGGAAACTTCCCCATGGTCGGTGGCAACCCAGCCCAATCGTCGTCGACCCTATAAAGCTAAGTCTTTTCTTTCCATAATCATCAAATCCATACAAACATCCAAGCTTCCTTGTGACCTGTGAACTCTCTCCCATGTCTGAGCTTTACTGATGTAGTTATAGACCTCCTTGGAACATGTTTACATCACTCATGATCATCCTTCGTGAGCTTATCATTATCTTTGTATTGCTTTATTCATATTTTATCATATTATTGTTATTTTTCTTGTATCTAACCTTTTGTAGGAGCATATCATCCTCAACAACACTCAAATCTCTGTCATCAGCTTCCTCTCCCAATTTCATACTTGTAGGTCACCTTTTCCATCCATTCGTCCTCGGCCTTATCTAACTCTTCTACAGTCATCGTCGACTCACCCTAGTCATTGTCAACTAGGGTCCTATTTGTCAAACATTTTAACCAAATATCTATTGTTTGTCCTTTTCTCTGCCTTTCTTCCCCAGAGAACATTCTACAAGTCATCTTCTAGCATCCACAGACCTCTGTTATTGTCTAGTTTACACTCATGTTTTCTATAGGCCTGCATATTTATCTTATTTTACAGATCTACCCTCTCAGGTCACCGTCGACCTACCTCTACACAGTCTGAGTCACCGTCAACCCAGACTAGGTAGTTCATTTAGTTTATAGTTATTTCAATCAAATCAGGTTTTAGATCAATTTCAGTCATTTCCCAGATTCGGTAATACTTATGTTTATGCATGTTATCTATTGTTTCATCATTTACTTCACTTTATTTTATCAAACAGGGGTTGACATCTGCCAAGGAAGTTAACGCTTCTTTGATCCGCTTTTCTGGGAAACCCCTGCATATCCTTTCTAATCCATTTTCTGTTTAGTGATTCTTACTTGCAAGTTATCAACTTGTAACAACAGGGATCCATCATCTACTTTGTGCTTGTTCATCAATCACATCACGTTAGAGGTACCATAAACCCTCCATAATTTTTGAGTTGTTAGTTGCTTTCATTACTAGTTCATTCAATTGATTAGGAAAGAAGAAAATTGTCCAACAGTTTCACTTCACATGAATGCATTTAATTATAATCAATACACTAAACTATAAAGTGCCGCAAACAGGGGTGAAAATATTGTTTTGGGGTATGTGTGCATTTCCTTTCTTTTTACATTATTACCTTCTCTCTCCTCATGATGGATACAATAAGCATTACTTTTCTCACTCCATTTAACTTCATTGAATGGAGATCCAAGATTATTATAACACTATGTAGTAAAGGGTTATACTACATCACAATAGATTTGGATAAATAACCAACAACTGAACCTGAGAAATCTAAGTGGTTCAACCGATGTGACGAAGCCTTGGGTATTATTTGTATGTGTGTTTATCTTAACCTTCTCTTTCACATTAGTTCTTCCATAACACCTGATGGATCCTAAAAAATGATTGATGACATGTTTGGAAAATAATATGATATGAGAGCTCATGAGTTGGTAAATGAACTTCTAAGTTTGATACCTAGTAACTTTTATAACCTGCATGCCTTCTTCTCCAAAAAATTTCACACTAGATTTTTGCTAAAAAAATGTGGAGTTGACAAGAAGAATGTCTGACTGATCTTATCCATTCGCTCTAAGTTTGTCCCCAAATACTTTATCTCTGTATCTACCTTTTACACAATGAAAGAATATTTAAGGCCTAGTTGAAAGATGCCCTCATTTGAAAAAAAAATGTCCCAACTCATTTGAGAACAATACAAGTTGATTTAAATGGGAGAGAACAAGTCCAAGTCACATGCCCTAGTTGCAAGTACTAGTAAATGAAAGGAGAAGAAAATAAATTAAAATGACCAACCTAATAAAGAAGATAAGACCACCCAAACAAAACTCAACATAAACACATCTACTTCTGAGGCCAAATTGAAAAAGTAAGTGTAAGTGTTCCTATTGTAATAAGTCGGGACATGAAGAGAATCAATACATGAGAAAAATAATTGACCACCTAACTCATTTACTTAAGAAACATAATATAGGTGTTCCTAAGTCTATCAAGCAAAATTATCTGAAACCCGAGTCTTCTAAAGCAAAGGAATCCAAATCTAAGAAGAAGAAAGGCAAGACCCTTTTAGTAAGAGTTACTTCGTCATCGAAATGGGTCATATATTTTGGTGCCTCAGACCACATGGGTTCTTCATATGTTGATTTTTCTGACATCGAGTTGTGTGATATGTCCCAAGTCACTTTGGGTGATGACACTTTTGTGTCAGTTTCTAATAGCAGATCAATATACGTAGATGGCAGAACCTTTAACAATGTTTTAAGTGTTCTAGATCTCTCTACCAATCTCCTATCAGTTTACCAAATCACTCATATAGGTGAGGGAATGTGAGTAGAATTTAATCCTAACTCAGTGATCATTAAAGAGCTTCACAATGAGACCACAATGGTTGAGGGAAAGGCGGATCACCAGTCTCGTTTATACACCTTTTCCCACTTTACTTCTAAATATTTTCCCACTGCCTTGCTTACTCATGCAGATGAGGTTGGCAAGCTATGGCATTATCATTTTTTCCATTTAAACTATTGTTACCTTGAATAATATAGCCAGCATGAGATGGTAAATTGGTTTCTCAAATTTTTAAAGGGTCTTTGTGAGGGTTGTGCCCATGGGAAGAACCCCAAAGAAAATTTTGGCAAGGGAAAAGCCTAGAGAGCTTCTCATCCCTTAGATATTATTCATAGTGAATTTTTGGCCCCTTTTTATCTCCTTTGTTCACTAAGGCTATTTATATACCTACCTTCATTGATGAATTTTCATCTTATATGTGGGTTTACTTTCTCAAATAGAAATATGAAGTTTTCAATCAATTTCGAGACTTCAAGGCTCTCGCTAAGAAACAAGTTAAAAGGTATATAAAGGTTCTTAGAACTGAAAATGGAGGATAACATATGAGTAATAGATGTGATGATTTTTGCACCTCCAAAGGGATTTCTTTACAGCATACAATCACTTACAACCCTTTGCAAAATGGAGTTACAAAAAGAAAGAACATACCAGTTAAGGTGAAGGCCACTTGCATGGTTCATTTTAAAACCCTTCCTCTGTAGTATTGGGATACAACCATTAATTATGTTTGTTACATTCATAACTACACTCCACATAAAACACTAAAAGGGATGACACCCTTTGAAGCTTGGTATGGACATAAACCTGATGTTGAGCACTTTCATGTCTTTAGATCAACTGCTATGAATTAAATACCCAAAAATAAATGCAAGGCCTTGGAACCACAATCTAAACCTTGTATCTTTTTTGGGTATCCCAAACGCTGAAGGGATATAAACTTTTAAACCCACCACTCATCATCTTTATATCACTTGAGAAGTGTTAAGTTTGATGAGTCATCTTCTACTTCCACTTCTCTAACCGTTGAGATCCTTTTTCCCCTCTATGAATTTGATTCAGACTCTTATGATGATCTTGTTGAGCCTCTTGCTCTTGATCGATCACCTCACTTTGGAATTTATTGATTCTAATAGTAGTGATGATGAGGATTATGTCCCATCTCACTCGAGTGATGATTCATCGGATTTTGAGCTTGACTGGTCCTTGTTAGGCTAGGAAGACCTTATACAGTGTTGGAGATTAGATAGGGGATCCTTCATAAGAGAGACAAACTCATTTAGTGTTTGTTAAACCTCATGTCTTCTTTCCCTCTACTTCTAACCATCAATATTTTTGGGAGGATATTGAGATTCTACAATGGAAGAGGATTAGTCCTCTCTCATGAAGATCTATACTTGGGATCTCAACCCTCTTCCTAAGGGAAGAAAAATGTGGTGATTTAAGTGGGTCTATCAAAAAAATTATGGTGGTGATGGGAAAGTCAAAAATTATAAAATGTGACTTATAGCTACGGGTTTCTTCTAGGTTCCTAGGGTTAACCATTCATAGACCTTTACTCATGTTGTAAATATGACTTCTATTCAACTGAACCTCACCATTGTTATTGCTAACAGATGACAAGTCCATCAAATAGATGTTAAGAGTGTCTTCCTTCATGGGTACATAGAGGAATAAATCTCTATGGAATAAACCACCTGATTATGTCCAAGATTCTTCCCTTATTTGTATAATTTAGAAGATTATCTACAATTTAATACAAGCCCCTTGGGCTTGGTATGCGAATATGGAATCCTTTCTTCTTGCATAAGAGTTCACTAGGTGTCACTCTAACCTAATTATCATGGGTAACTCTTCCTTAACCATTGATTTTATGAAGACTGCCTTAGCCAAAAAGTTCTCCATGACCGACTTGGGTTTACTTCACTAATTCCTTGGGATTTAGATTACGCAATCTAAATTGAGGATCGTGCTTTCTCAACCTAAACATGCCCTTGATTTTCTATCTAGATTTCACATGTCTGATTGTAAGCCATCTCCCACTCCCTTCCTTTCTAGATTCAAGTTAGTAATTGATTACTCCACTCCCTTACTCAATGGTACCCTTTATCACCAGCTGGTGGGGAGCTTGATCTACACAACTCATACTAGGTCAGATATTTCACTCGTTATTGGCATCATGTCCAGATATATGTAGGATCCTCATGATGTGCATTGGAAAACAACAAAGTGAGTCCTTCATTATGTTTGTGGCACTCATACTAATGACATACACTACTTAGGAGGGATAAAGATTGATTTCTTTAGATTCAGATATTTTGATTGGGCCAATGATGTCAATCATTAGAAGTCTACCTCCAGATACATGTTTTCTCTTGGTTCAGATCCTATCAGTTGGTCAAGAAATAATTAGAACATGATTGTTATACCTTCTACAAAGGTAGAATATAGGGGAGTAGTTAACGTGCCACAAAATCTATTTGTTTACATGGGATTCTGATAGAGTTTGCCATTCACTTTTAGCAACCTACTATCATATATTGTGACAACTTGAGCACTATCTGAATTTTTTGAAATCATGTGCATCATCAGTAGAAGAAGCACATTGAGATACACATGCATTTAATTTGGGATTTGATCCACAGAGACATCATTGCTTTCCAATATTGTTAGAATTCAGATCAGGTAGCAAACATATTTACCAAACCCTTCACTGAAGCCAAGTTTTTTCACTTATGCTCCCTTCTTAGGGTAATATCTACTATAATCTCTCATCTTCTTCAGGCTTTCTAGTCTTATTATTCTCTTCTCTTCTTCTATAAATATTATAGTTTGTACATGGGTACCTTATCAGGTATTTAGTTGTTGTGACCCATATGACACATCTTTCTTAGTTGTTGAGGGAATTTCTCTTTCTCTTTCTAGCTTATCATTCCTCTACCTAAGCTTTAATGAAGGGGGTATTAGTGTGAGGTACATTTTTTTCCTTTCATTTAGTTATTGGAAAATTTCCACCTCACACATAGCGAGACATCTCACTTAGGTGATTCATAGGTCCATTAGGGAGTTATATGACATATGCCATATTTTTTCATAGAATCTGTCATACCTGTAATATGTGTCATTGTCATATGGGAGTTACATGTTATTCTATCATTTTAAAGTTCTTCACTCCATCTTGGGAGTATGAAATGTCTAAGCATGGGAGTTACACAACATTCCCCATATGTACTTTCTCTTTTGATCTATGAGAAGGACTAGATTTGTTCCTCTTTTCATGATCAATTTTCTTATGGTTATTTTACTTGCTTATTACTTGGAGTATTTTATCATTTTTGTTAGAGTGCAAAAACCTTGATTTGAATTCATCTCATTGATCCTTATGGTTCACTCTCACACCCCTATCCTCTCCTAGGCACATATACCCCTAAGATTGTTATAGTTTAGTTTCTGATACAAAGATCGTAGAGCACAGAATCTTCCCTTCCAGACCAATCTCAAATCTAGAATTAGTTCAAACCTACAAATACAAGCTGATTCATTCTGATCAATTTGATGTTCATAATATTAAAGGTAAATCCAATAAGGGAACCACCTTCAATGACATCAATAAAGGTCTGGATAATGTTAAAAAGAGCTTTAACAAGCTCATGAAATGATTTGGTTGTTTCACTAAGCCTTGTTTCTTTTAGTAATTTTACTGAAAGTGTGATGACATTGTGCTCACATTGTGTTGACATTGGGCTTATTTTTTGTTGTTTGTATGTTTCTTGTTGATTATGCTTTTAGCTAGTCTTGTTTTTGGCTCCGATATTATAATGCCTGATCTGGGTTGTTGGCCTCTTTTGTAATGGGTAGGGTCCCAACCAAAAAACATTTACCATAAATTAAAAAAATGTGAATAAAGTGAATATTCAACGTATAAGGGTTTTTATAAAATCAAAAATACTTAAACAATGGATGAAATGAATACTCAGTGAAAGAGACTAAATCGTGGGTTGATTAGATTTTTCTTAAGTCTAGGATTTTTGGTGAAATCAAAGACAGTCTGAACATGGTATGATTTGATTTTGATAAGTTTTGTGGAAAAATATATGGTTATTTGGCCCCAGTTTGTTAGGTTTCCTAGGTGTTTGGGAGATCCTCTCAACAATGTTATCCAAATGAGTACACGCACCACTAAACTTTTGGTTACAGACTTTAGCCCTCAATCAATAAGAACAAGATTGTTACCATATATAATGTTTGTTTTTCTTCACGAGTGATACTAGTCGAGTAGGATGGGGCACTAATTTTTTCATTTGTTGGTCCTCTCACGGTGCCAACTACTTTGGTGTTCATGTGGTACTTCTCATAATGAGTTTTAGTGTTTATGCCCAAGTACTTCCCATAGTTAAGTGGACGGGTATTTACCCTTATCCGAACTTGCAATGAAAATGTTTTATATTATTTTAACAAGTTTTATTATCTTTGACCAAGGAAACCAACATGCAAAATGTTAAAAGTTTTTTGCTTGATTATATAAGATGTTCCAAACGATATGTGGTCTTGCACAAAAGTGATTAGTAGTTTTCCTGTAAACACAATGTTACAAGAAAATAACAAGAGATTGTGGTTGTTTCTCATTCTCAAGATCGCCCAAAGGTGTAAGAGAAGAGCTTATACGGTGTTAATATTAAATAATAAATGCTACAAATGATTTAAAATGAAAGGTGATAAACAATAGAAATAATTGAAATGATTAGAAATAATGATGAAAAACAAGTGTTAGGATTTTTTAATTTGTATAAACCTATAGAAAACAGTTAGAAAACCAGTCTAGCAATAACAAACAAGGAAATATTTAAACGTTGGAAATGTGACATCCCGCTTTTTCAAGTCCCAAAATTGACAACCATATAGACAGCCAATAGACCATCAGTTGGTTTAAATGAAGTTAGTTAACAACCGAGTGTCTTAACTGACACTGACAATTTCTACCACATATATATTTTAAAATTTGATTTTGGGTAAATAATGTTATGGTTAAACCCAGGAAGCAAACACCAAACACCAAGCATACCATATTTAGAAATACACTCTATAGTCAAATTTTCTAGGGTTTCTTGCTTTCAAACTTGTCATTCCATGCAGGATATTAATACCATCATTTTTTAGGGTTTCCCACATGTTGGGCGCCCCTATATAATGGCATATCCATCTTCATGCCCATTTGTTTCAACTGTGGCTGGAGATAGTGGAGCTTTGAGCAATGACACCACCTGCAAAACATCCTCGGAAGTTTGTCCTAAATTTCTTCCACAAGGTAATGTTTCTCCTCCTAATCTGGTTTTACTTGTTCTTGAGTTTAATGTTACTTGTAACTAGTTAGAACATTTCTGTCTCACTGGGTATTTTATGGGTCACATCCCCTCGAAGAGCATGCTTAAATCACGGGTTAACACAACCTGGGATCCTCATGGGGTCCATCTTGAAAGCATACAAAATATGACTAAAGGATTCTTCCTTTTTCACTTCTTTGACCCAGCCAATGCCCCCAATATTCTGGCCTGACAAGCCACCTGGTATGTCTACAACTCCTTGTTGGTCTTGTCTCCATGGACCAAAGACTTCGTTGTTTCTAAGTATGTCGCACTTAAGGTGCCAGTCTGGGTAGAATTTCCTGGCCTACCCTTTCCTTGTGTTCATTTCTTGCATCAGATTTCTTCTTCCATTCGGCAGGTGGTTTGCCTGGAACTAGATCGGAGTTACCACGCTCACCCTTAGAAGCATGTTTGCATCAAGGTAAATCTTTCTCGAGAATTGAAATAATTTTTGGAAATCCATATGGGAGACATGATACTACCATCATATTTTGTATATCAACTTATCTAACATCTGCTTTTATTATCAGGCCTATGATCATAAGATCAAAGATTACCCCCTATATGTTCCTCGTAATCATCCAGTTGCCAAAACATCCTCTAAACCAACCGAACCCCTACATGAGGAAGGTTGGAAAAAATTGGGGGAGGGTGGAAAAACAATAATAAAAACCATCAATCCAAGGCCTCTAGTTCAAATTTTTAGTATGAGTCAACTATTAAGGAATGTAGCCTGCAAGATAATGAGCCAACTACTACTGCTAAGGAACCAATTGCTATTGTCAACTCATCATTCCAATTACCAAAATACTCTAGCACACCCAAGGTGGCCTCAGTTCTCATGGACCAGACAAATTATGTGTATAATATCACCACGCCATAACCTTCGCCATTGTTTTTAACAAATAATTCACAAGGGCCAACCAAACGGCCCCCGAAGTCCTCCTCACATCTCCCGAGATCATAACCCAATGCATAGTGTGGAATCAATAAAAGAGGAATAAAAAATCACCTACGTCAAGCGGAAGAAAATTGATATGCAAGATTTTTTACAGAATAACATTACTTAATTCCTACCAAACTGGTTTAATGCCCTTGAGGGCTTGAATGATAATGACATGACTCTTGATCAATGTTTTCCATGAATTGTTTATCTTGGAATGTTTTGGGTCTAACACACTCCTGTCACAAGTATTTTGTTCATGAAACTCAGTAAAGATTTTCCAATTTAGATGTTTTGTTTTTATAGGAGGTGAAAATTACAGGTTTTCAGTTACAGATGGTTTGTAAATCCATCTCACTTGACAGTTTGGCCTTCTACAATAATCATGAAGCAAGGCGTGCGGGTTTAATTTCCATTTTTACTCCCAAATGGCAGCCCTTGCTAATTGACCATGGCATCGACCTCACCAACCATGCCATATGGGTCATATTTAATGTTGACGGTCACCCTTTTGGCCTCATTAATAGATACGCCTCTAACAATGTAGCCGAAAGGGACGATCTTTGGTGGTGGATAGCTAGCACAATTTCCGATGCATATTGGGTCATAAGTGGTGATTTTAATATGGTTGAGTCACCTACTAACAAATACGGCCACCTGCCAATGAGATGGACAACTAGCAAAAGGGAGGCATGGTTTTACATGTGTAATAAATTTCAGTTTTATGACCCTAATGCTTCTCACACTCCCACTTCTAACACATGGTACACCTGGTCAAATCTCCAAAATGGATCAGATCAGGTTCTTAAATGGCTCGACAGAGCCATGCTGTTAGCTCAAAATTTCTTTAATTTTGACAACATTTACTCCATGTCAGTGGAGGTCATGCCTGATTTTATACTATCTGATCATTCCCCTATATGATTTCGTATCACTTGGCATGATAAGCACATTTTTTGTCATCAAGGCCAATTCTTTCTTAATACTACCTTAATGCAATATGGGCCCACACTCAATCATATCAAGTGTGTATGGAACTTAGCCCCGTGACCAAGTCATTGTCAGTGCTTTCATCCACCCATGCATGTCATCTAGACTCAAAGGTGGGAGGATGTTATGACTCAGACTACTAGATTCCTCAGAATCTATGACCTACAGCTGGCCAAAATTAGATGTCACTCCTACTCCACCAACTCCTCCGCTCTTAGCTACATGGTGGCGATGCTTTAGGGCAATCCATTCTCTGAAAATCTATAACTTCAAGTTGTTACGCTTCACTAGAAAATTCAAATTGATGATAATTACAACGCTCAGGGAGCTCATATTTGTGCTCAAATACACTAGATTAAAATTGGTGACCGAGTCTCAAAAGAATTCTTTCTTCCTCTTAGAGATAGAAATCCTTCTCAATAAATCTGGGCCATCTTTGATGGCAGAATTCAAGTCACTAACCTTCAACGCATGTTACAAACATTTGTGCAATATTATAAGTTAGTTTTCTAAGCTCAACAACCCTCTGCCAACAGATAAGCATCCCTTGAACAATGTCTGGTTGTTGTGTCGAGCAAACTTTCTCAAGCCTAGAAGGTTGTCTGCGACCGGATGCTCACCATTAATTACCTCCATGTTGTAATCATGTAAATGGCCAATGACAAGCCCCAGGTTGTGATGGCTACCCCTATGATTTTTACAAAGCATTATGGGATTTTGTCGAGCAAGATATATTTCAAGTCTACCTTGAAGGGTTTCAGAATCAATCATTGGGGCCAGATATCAACAAGGGGAATATTAAATTCATCTCAAAGTAAGGGGGTCTAGAGAAAATTACCTAGTGGTGACCTATCACTTTGTTGAATGCCTCTTACAAAATAATTGCCAAAGCTCTAGCTACGCGGTTATGTAGTATTCTCCCTGTTATGATTCAATTGGAACAAATCGAGTTCATTCATGGGTGATACATCCTAGACAACATCATTGCAGTTTAGGAAGGCATGGAATGGGCTCGTGGATCCAATCAATATACCATGTTCATTAAAATTGATTTTGAGAAAGCATATGATCGGATTGAAAGGCATTTTATCTTTGTCATGCTACAAGCGCTTGGGTTCGGCCCGAATTTCATCCAAACAACTAGAATGCTATTTGTTGATGCTTCTACTCATATCACTATTAATGGACTTAGGTCTTAATCCTTTGGATTATTCTGTTCTATTCGGCAAGAGTGTCCATTACCACTGTCACTCTATGTGTTTGTGGCTGAAGGTTTTGGCTATCTTTTGGCTCATGCCAAAACCCAAGGGCACATAAGGAGGATTCCCTGTCCTCTATGAACAATTCTCAATTACTCAACAAACACTTTGCAAATGATTCCTTTTTCACGCTCATAGAGGAAGAGTTCAATATCTGCAATGCCATGCACTACCTGAATGTCTTTTGTTTAGCTTTTGTCTCTTCCATTCAATGGAGGAAAACCCAGTGAACTACCGACAATCCTTCCTCCTTGTCAGCGCCCGTTTGGCTTGGACTCTTATTGAGTGGAAGATTCTTGTCACACAACGAAATGTTTAAATTTTTTAGGCATCCCCCTTTTTCTTTCAAGCATCGTTGGCCAAGCTATAACATTATGTTATTTAATTGAGTGGCCAAAAAAGTGGAGTACTGGATTACCAGACCTTTGTCCTTGGCAAGAAAATTCCAAATTTGTCTCCAAAGTCCTTGCAGGCCACTCACGTTTACTATTCCTCATGTTGGATGCCTTCCAAAGAATCTATTCATAAACTTGGAGAAATCTCCTCAAAGCCTTTCTCTAGGCCAATGCTTCCACTGGAAAATGTTTCCATCATGTTGCTTAGGAAAATATGTTGCCTTCCCCGTGATTTCGGGTGGTTTAGGCCTCATTGACATTCAACGCCAAGGGTAGGCACTTTGTGCGAAATGGATCATTCTATGCATTAAAGGACAAGAAGCGTGGAAAGTGCTTTTGTGTCATGGCATCGAAGAGGGGTCACCTTACATGAAAGGAACGATAACCAGCATGGTACCAAGGCTTGGGGTTTGTCAATCTCCTTATCAAACTCCGCGTTCAATAAGTTGAAAGTTGTTCGACAGAATAAATTGTGCTTAAAACCTTTGCTTAAAAGCATATGAGAAGGCAATGGGAGTGCATCATATTACCATGGAACTACAATGGAAAGGCAACGACTTGTGTAATGGTCCTTCCCAATAACCATCATTCGGTATGGTGGTCACCAATCTTTCAGGACTCAGTTTAAGTGTTTTATAGATCAAGCCATAAATCGAGGAAATCCCTCCGTCATCAAAGATTTAGTCAAGACCACGGAATTTAGTAGAGATTCAAGATTTATTTTGCAAGGATACTAGTCAATACCATAGTATTCTTGGTCTGAACTTAAAGCTCAGTTTTGACTGACCATCCAGGTTCATGCTAGTACTATACCTAACAAGTAGATCAATATCGGTCCCTGACCATATGTTGCACAAGATTTCTATGCAATATCCTCTTGCCCATAAGTGGGTGGATGGATAAATGGACAATAAAGGTATGTTGAGTACCTCATTTCAACAATTAGCTCAGCCAGTAAAGGCCTACTGCTGGCTCTCCCCTTATTTGAAGCTATGGTTGACTAAAATCAGACACTCGATGGGGATGTCCATTCAGTACTTTGTCTTATTGGTCAGACTAGGCTTGATTTGACACTGTTTGGTACAGTAATGTGTGGAACCTAAACTTGCCCACTTTATTTGGTGTATTTTGCACCATGGTCAATAACCAGTGGGTTCTTGACTTGTTCAAATTGGGGTCCCGGCTCCCAAGTGTCCGTTCTGTGGCCTCTTGGAAACTTTGTTGTACCTCTTCTGGTTTTTTACGAAAGCAAAACTTGCTTGGAATTAGATCCATTCCTTTTTCTTTCCTCTCAGACCTCAGTGTTTTACATGGAAGAATGTCCTTTTAGCACATAACCCCAAAATTATGCACATATTCACCCAGTTTGGCTTGTTTTTAGAGGGGAAATTTTGTTTTGACTATGGAAAGAATGTAATGGTTTTTTCTTTGCTAATTCTGTAGTTGATCAACATTTTTCAATGTTTAACAAGCTCTATGGTTATCTCCAATGTGCTTTTGCAGATTCAAGTCTAGGCTAATAATGTTTCCCTGGAGGTTGACTACCTACAGACCCTGTTGCAGCATTGGGGGACACCCTGTGTAATGTCACCCGAGAGCCACCATCGCCTTCTCAGCGCCCCTCACAACATGGTCGTGGTGGTTAACGTAGCCACTCTCAATGTTGTTCTTTCAGTCGGCCTCACCACTCACCCCGCAATCAACAACAAAGGAGTGTTACACCACCAACTCGCCAAAGCAAGGTTGGGGTTCCCCCTCAAGAAGCATCAACAACTCGGGTGGAAGGTATCGCATGTCGCCCCCAAGCCGCGTACCTTGGATGGCTGGAGGATCCATGCCCCCACCACCCTCGCCACTTAACTGACATGCCTATGTCCCCACCTCGAGTGATTAGCCATCCACCCCTACTTGAGTGGCGACACGACAATGTGGCGACAGACAGATGAACAGGAGATGACCCCATTGGTTGGGACATTCCAGATGCTGGCAATGGACCTCCCTAGTTTGGGCTGGCCTAACGACCATGATCCTCCTGCTGTCAGGGATGTTAATCATGTTGCTGACTTAGTTTTGTGTTTTGATGGTTTCCTAGGCATTGCCTGAGTGAAGTTGTAGAACTCATGTGTTCCTCAGGATCCTTAGACCTAGCTTGTTTGTGCGAACAAAAAAAGGAGCGTGTTCTCATACTGCCTGCCTTTTTGCAATGAAAGTTATCTTGTATCTTATTGAATTAATAAAATGATAAGAATGTCTTTTCACTTAAAATAATATCGAAGTCAGATGAAACAGTTCCCTGTAAATGTTTGCTCAATGATTCCGCTAATGAGACTTCCATTTTATGCATTTTTGCGAGGTTTACAATGCATAAACATGCTGTCTCTATTGATCCGGGCAGCTGATTAGATATAAGTATACACATGTATAGTGGTCCATTTTTTAGATAGGCACAGAATGTTTTCATAAAGTTATGCAGTAACATTTTGTGCATAGGTGTATGAGCATCCTAGTGTTGGTTTGATTGGTCGAGTTAAAAGATTTAGGTCATCTAAGTTGGTTTTGGAGCAATAGTTGCAAATTTACCTATGGTGTGCATGGTTGTGGTTGATCCATAGGTTATGATGAAGTGATGCTTACCTTGTGTTAGCAAGTAATGTTACTCCAAGTCACTAAGCATTATCTGAATTCCTCTATCGAAAATAAAATTTTGGACATCAATGTTGTAGTAGAGAATTTCTACCTTATAAAATAGAGTGATCTATTTTCTTCAACAAATTTCACGTGTAATGCACCACAATTTTGGTAGGGTCCATACAGTTCAGATAAGAATCACCAAAATATATACATGAATCCATAATAGGTGTCAAACTGTTTTTCCTTTTAACTAGTTTAATACATTAGGCTTATTTTGAAAATGAATCATTGGCCACTCATATTGATTAAAAAACACCTACAGTATTTGGCATACGTTATAAGTATTTTCCAAGTGCTCAAAATAACATATTTCCTAATGGAAAGACGCCTCTTAAAAACAAGCACTTTTGCATAACAAAAAACGGCTCTCAAAACCGTAGTTACCGATCATAAGTTAGATAGCTTTTTAATCTCATTTTGCTCAGTTATTACATTTACAAGTGTCACTATCATCATTAACAAATGATGTTGAACCTTCACTCACAACTTTTTCATTCAAGGGGGTTGAAGTTAAGCATATATTTCTAGGAATCTCAATTCTTCCAAGTATTCTTATTGTACCATGAAAGGCCCATCATTAATCTGGAAAGTTCAAATTTATTGATTTATGGCCCTATCATTCTTTTAAAATTGCGATGCAGAAATCTTTTCTTATACTACCGTTTTTTCTTTTTAAATATATGAATTTTGACATAATAACGTTTATTATGCACTTTCATAATTTTGATCAGTGATGGATGACCATAGCAATCTCGAGCTCTGATACTAGTGTATATAAATAGAAAAAAAAAGGCTATCGAACTCCAGCCAAGATACCCAAGATATTGAGATTTTTCAATCAGCTTGATCAATAAGATAAGAAGTAATTTACCAGAATACCTTATAACAATTAAACCTGGATGTCAATTTTAATGCCAACCAATATCATATAAATACAATCACAACTCATTGCAATCCATTGACCACTCACGGGTCTTGCTTATAGATTAGGCTAAAGTTTAATTCGAAATGCTATGAAACCATTCAATGTTGTATTATCAAGCCATAAAACAAAGAAGTAATTTAGAAACATAAAATAACTATTTAAGACCGGTTTAAAATTATGGAAAAAAGTAGGTACATCAAGGATGTAGTCAATACCATAGATCAAGGATAGAACTAGTCAATACCATAAATGTAAGTGTAAGATACATACATATGCACCTATGATATGTATCATACATACATATCAAAATAAGATAAAATAAATGTGAAGACACATATAGTGGTTGAGGATCAAGACAAAAAAGGTACTTAAATTACCTAGATGACACATGAGCTAAGTAGTATAGATCTATCTTAATATAGAGGTATTAAAGATCTCAAAACCATAGAAATATTTGAGGGTTCGTCAATCTCCATTATTAATCCAGTACCTATGTGAAACTGGTCGACACTATTATGCTTACAAGAATTTGGAAGGCATTGTACATATACACATCCAAATTGATGAAATCAATGTGGAAAGGTGATGGCTATTCGTAATCAAGATTTCAAATGAACCATTTATATCCCTCAGATAAACACCAATTTTTCAGGCTCAGTATAAATGTTATGTAGATACTTAGAGGGGTTCATGTGGTCAAAGTGTGGAATATCGCACCATCCAAGACTTATAATGTAATCACACTTTGAATCATTATGATACTTTTTTGCCCCTATGGGATCCATGTTAAAGATGCATATGTTGGCTGGTTATATTAAGATCATGATAACAATATGGTGCATGTATGCTTCTCAATTAGTTTCAAAACCACATGATGAACAATATATATTTGTGCGCCCCTATCGCCCTTGGTGGATAAATTGGAAGTGGTATGTAGAAATATCTCATTATGATAACAATAATAAATCGACCACTAAAGGTAACCGTTGGATCTCGACTCATCTACCCATGCGTTGAAAAGATTTGCCACATTTATATTATGAATTCAGTTCCAACTCCATCTACAAACAATAGGTAATTCGATAAAGATATGGTCATATCTATGTAGGTAGCCAAAGATGTGTGCGCGCTTGTAGGCTCCCTTGGTATTTTATCTACGCCAAGGCTTACCAATAAACTCTAAACTAATTCATAAATGGGACTCCTGGCTCCCAAAAAACCATTTTGTGGCCACTTATAAAATATTGTGCATCTAATTTGGTATTGTCCATGTTGGTCGTCAAATAGGACTTTTAAGAAGAGCAACAGTCAGGGGACAAGAAGTCCCTCCTCTTTAATGGGAGAGGTTCCCTTATTCAGAAACAAACTTATTCACAAATATACAAAACATGGTTTTCTGGTTAAACTTGGATATTACACAAGTGTCTTTTGCAAGAATCATCAATTACAAAAGGACTGAGGAATGAGAATACGAGAATGGGCAGAAAAGCAACATGCAGAATTATAGGTAACAGAGTAATTCTTTATGTGTGCGAAATTACAGTGAATTGAAAACAAGATCATTTGTATCGTATAAATAAGATGGAATTTAAAGACACAAAGTTCTGTAAATAACATCTGCCAGAACACAAAGTTTCTTACGCAACACAGATTCGCTAATCAAGGACACAAAGTTCCTTCTTGGTTATACAAGATCACTGTGCTTGCAAAGTTGAAGAATATGCAATCGGCAAGACTAACAAACTGAAGACAAATGACCTTTACAAAAAATTAAATGAGAGCTTAGAGATAACAGAGATTAGATAGACAAAGAAAGGAAAGTCCTTCTGTATTGATTTCTTTGTGATCTATTTACACTTTCAGAAAACATGCCAAGTTCTTCCTCCTTAGAATGGCGTAAAGAAGGCCATTATATAGCTTACAAATCAGCTACTCTTCGTAACCGTTTCTTTTAACTAAAGAATAGTTAAGGACCGCCAATCGCAGTACCTCAACTTATTACAAGGAAAACGGAAAAAGAAAGGGAAGAAGAGAAAAGAATGGGGAAGAAGACAGGTGGCCAGTCACTGAGAGGGACCCACTGACTTCAGAATCCGCTGCCTGAATTTCTTTAACGCCTCAGCTATATCTCTGCCACGAGGGACTGACATGTTAGTCGTAAACTGAGTCCAAAATCCCAGACACTTTTCCATCTCTTTATCAAACTCGACATGAGTATGATAATCTTTATTTGCTTCTTCAATGGCATATTGAAGAGAGCAGATCTCTTTCATTTTTTCTTTGTAGATGGAGCTTTCCTTGAATAAATTATCTTTGACAAAAGCTCTGAATTGAGCTTTGATTTCTTGCAAGGAAAGGGAAGTACTAGAAGTCTCATCCTGAAGATGACAGTGTATGTCTTTGAAAGCGGAGACAACCAGTGTCTTGAAAGCTTCGCCCTTCTGCCAACTGTTCTTTAGTTCTCCCAAAGCCTCCTCTAGGACTCTGATCTTCCATTCCACGCTGTAGACCCAGGACTTCGATAGATTATCCTTTGCATCATCAAAGACTTTACTCGCCAACAAAATGTTCTCATCTGCCTGTCCCATGAGTCGGAGGTCTACTATGCAACTGCTCCAGAGTTTAAGCTCTTTATCCATGATAATGATAGTGGAGGAGAGCTTCAGTTGCACATTGCTCACCTTTTCGAGGAGTTTGAAAGCTTCATCGATGAAGTTTAATCTAGCAACAAGCATGTCATCCACCAGGGCTTCAATAGCTCTGCCATAGACAGAATACTTGTGCATATCTTTAATACTCTACACTTCATCTTGGCTTAGAATTACAGGAGGTGGGAGAGTAGTCAATGGGGTAGGGTCCAAAACTTTGTCCTTAGACAAAAGAGACTTGATGAAACCTGTGAGAACCTGGGCCTGTTCTTCCAACTGTTCAATAGTTTGTTGCCCTTTCTCTACCCTCCCAATGACTCTTGTGACTGTTTCCTGGAGGTTGTGAATTTCACCTTCAGGGGTAGACTCTCCCATTGGGATTCTCGAGAGCTCTAAGTCAGATACCTGCAAGTCCTGCTCTGATTTATCCGTTGTAGGCTTGGCAATCTCCAGGAATTGCTGACCTTGAGCATCAGACACTATTCTAGAGGTAACCTTGGCTTTCTTGGCACGAGAAGGAGTGGTGCCCAACAAGGCTGCAACAACATCAAAATTTGGTCCTGAGCTTCGAGAGGAAAATTTCCTCTTCCTTTTGTCAACCAAAGGTTGCACCCACGCAAAAGAGGAAGAGGAATCAGCAGGAGGGGCAAGGGGACCAAGAGACAGAGAGCTCATGACGCTCAAGGTCTGCGCAGCTGTTGACTCGAGTTGAGAGGTGAGTGGGGCACTTGGGGTAATTGCGGCATAAGAGTCAACATCACCTGAAAGCTCAGTGCTCTGGATTTCTTTATCTTTATCAGCTGGGTCTTCAGGAGCATTTACAGGGGTTGGAATTTCACTTTCTTCACTTTCACTGAGAACAATGATGTTCTCTGGTCCCATAGGCAACTCTGCCTGCTTTCTTTGAGGGTCACTTTCTGCAGGCTCCTTCTTAACCTCCTTGAGTTTCTTCTGGTACACTTGAGTGGATGAAGGAGTGGAAGCTGTAGGTCCTTGAGTTGATGAGGTAGGAGGGGTCTTCACTGGTGTTTCCAACCTTGGAATAGATGCTTCTCTTCTTGGTGTTGAAGCATCCTTAGAAGAGGATTCTCCTGAATGCCTCCTGAATTCTCAAACTTTCCTGTCAAACCAGACCTTAGTCCTGACTAAGACTGGAGCAAGGATCTCAGCCAGATCATCCCTCTCTTTCCTGTTCCAATCCAGGTCCTCCAAAGGAGTGTGCTTAACCACATTTTCATACTCATACGAGTATAGATCAGAGTTGTCATCCTGGAGACCTTCAGGAACTTGATACAGACCGAGTTCTTGGATCAGTGGCAGAGAGAACTTGCCATAATGTCTTCTCCTGGCCTCAAAATCATCCGCACAGTCAGCCCAGTAGTCTTTTGTATCTGCCCTATGATGGTAGATTACCTTGATGTTCTGTTCAATGAACTTCTTCAAGTCGAAGCAGGTCCTTGGCTTGAAGAAATGAACGGTGATAGGGACCAGGGTTCTCTCTATGTTCTGAGCATCCAGGGCTGTTTTGCAAGTGTAGTTTCCCAGAGAGATGGGAAAATGCAAGCCAGAAATCTTCTTATCTCTGCAAGTTTTGTGCAACTTGTCTAGTTGCCTACATATTTCTATTAAGGCCATTTTATCATTGCAGAACATGGGCAGTCTCAGAGGGGTGCCCTCATAGCCGGCGAGCCTGATATAAGAGAATTTCCTAAACTGGATGAAGTAAGCACCGTAGTGTGATATTAGAGTCATAGCTTCATCTGAAAAATCTCCTGGCAGTGTCACCTTCGAGCAATCTGACCGCGTACATGGTAAAAGTGTCATTGACCCTTCTGAAATTACGATTGCTGGTCTCCAAGGTGAACTGCGGGTAGTAGGCATGTATTGGATCGTCTTTGTGTGCATCTATATAAGAAAAACCGAACCACTGCCTTGATGCTGCCAGAGTGTACATCAGGTACGAAGTCATATAGAATTTCTTTGTTTGCTACACGTTGGACAGCTGCTCTGCCAAATTCATGCTAATGATCTCCGCCCAGCTGATATTCTGTGTTCCCTCGCACACCATGCTGATGAGCAGGCACATCCAGAAGTGAAATTCGTTGGTAGTGGGCAAACCCATAACCCGAGCCAACAGAATTATGAAATCAGACAACTCTTCATTGAAATCTGCCCGTAAAAGGGTTTTGGAAAAACGAGAAGCTCCCTTCTTAGGGTTCTTAAACCAAGACTTCGCCACTCGTGCCTTATATTTGTCACTGTCTTGATCGAACAGGGCCTATGCTTGATCCCAAGAGACAACTATGGCATTATCCATCTCTGGGATCCTTAGAGCAGCGCTAATGGTGGCAGCATCTAGCTTAGCGATGAGTTCCCCGTGTATATTGGTTAATTCACTTGAAGCAGGGTCAAAGTGAGCTCCGCACGAAAGCACGGTATCAGCGCACTGTACCGAGATCGAGAAACCTCCGGCAAAAGCCAAGCCGCTATCATGAATCATTTGTGCCATTGGTGTAGGGTTTGCGTCTGCCATCCTCGCCCAAAAATTACCGAAGTCGAGATGTCGAGCTTCACTATCCCCAATATTGGGAGCGGCAGACTCTAGTGATGAAATTTGTTCCTATCCCTGGAATTTGATCTTCATATTGGTATTATCAGAGAGAGAGAATTGCAATCTAGACTTGGGAAGGAATTGCAGTAGGGAACGGGTATGTGCGCAGGAAATCAGATTGCAGGGGTTCGGGCAAAAGATAGCAAGGAAGCAGTGTGAAAAATGCAAAAGGGGGTCTGCCCGTTATATAGCCGTTTTGGAGAGAGAAAGGAAATCAATGCGCATTAAATTCATATCTACCAATTTGACAAGCAACATATTCAGGTAGAGCGGGAAAAACTAAGTATGAATAACACTTGGTTCGCTTGGGACATGTGAGACGCGAATGCGCGAAACACGCGGCTCGGCCAATTCGGGCGAAGCAGGGAGAAGACACACAAATGCATTTTGGGACATTTGGGACGAAAACGCGAGAAGTACGCGGTTCGGGTGTTTCGGCCGAAAATGGAACAAAAGGCCCGTTTGAACTTGGGACATTTCGGACAAAAAGTTCCGGAGTAAGCGACTCGGCCGGTTTGGGTGAAAAATGTTACAATAGGTCAGGAGAACTTGGGACATTTGAGACGAAAACGTGCGAAGTACGCGGTTCGGGTGTTTCGGCCGAAATTGGAACA
Organism: Taxus chinensis; assembly: GCA_019776745.2. NCBI lineage: Eukaryota > Viridiplantae > Streptophyta > Pinopsida > Cupressales > Taxaceae > Taxus > Taxus chinensis. The sequence goes on along the minus strand of CM034156.1, from coordinate 536,394,944 downwards.
AACTGCACAATTAACTTTGGGACATTTGGAATGAAAAGTTCCGATGGGCCCGAAAATGGAACAACTTCGGGGATATCGGCCGATCGGGGAACAAAGCGCACTTTTGAACTTGGGACATGCGGGACAAAAATGTCCGACAGGCCCGAGAAACATACAAAATGACCCAAAATTGTAGATTTTCTCGATTTCACGACTTTTAACATTTGCAAAACAATAGAAGAAACACTCAAACTCAATTTTTTTTGAAAATGACTTCTTAAGAACTGGGGAATTTTGAGTGGACAACAGTCTGAAAGCGCATCTTTCTTGGAATTGGATACATTCATTTTTATTTCCTCTTAGACCACATTGTTTTACTTGGCATAATACCTCCTTGGCAATAACCCCAAACTTTTGCCATTGCTCACCCAAATTTGGCATGTTTTTAGGGGGGAAATTATGTTTTGGATATGGAAAGAAAGAAATGCTTTTTTCTTTGCTAATTCTTAAGTTGATCAACAATTTTCAGTGTATAGCAAATCTATGGTTATCTACAATGTGCTGCTGCAAATTCATGTCCAGGGTAATAAAGTAGCTCTAGAAGTGGACTACCTTCAAACTCTGTTATAGCATTGGAGCGACGCTCCATGTAACATCGCTTAGGAGCCACCGCTCATTCATCTCAACACTCCTCTTTGCATGCCCGTGGTGGTCATCGCAGCCGCTCTCAGCGGCATTCCTTTAGCTGGGCTCGTCGCTCGCCTAGCCCTTAACACCAGAGGAGTCACTCGCCACCAATTCGCCAACAAGGATGGGGGTCCCTTGCTCACCAACTAGGGTGGGGCTCACTTGTCGGCATCGAGAAACACACTTTTGATGGATGGAACCTGCCCCCGTTGCCACCCACCACCTAATGGCAAGTTCCCTCACCTCTCTCTTGTCATTCCCACTCGGTAGGGAGGCATAAAAGAAGAAGAAAATCCACCTTGTTGGGATATTCCTGATGCTGATAAGGACCCTCCCAAGCTCGGGTTGGTCAGATGATTCATGATCCCCCTGCTTCAGGAATGTTTGTTGTTGTTGCTTTAGTATTGTGTTTTGATGGTTTCGTAGGCGCTGCTTAGTTCGTTTGTTTTTGTCCTAGGCTCAGCCTAGTTTGTTCGTCGGTTTTGGGGTGTGCTCTCATACCCTCCCATTTTTTTGCTAAAAGCTATCCTATATCTTATTGCAATAATATAATATAAGATTTCTTTTCATAATAAAAAAGTCGATTTTGGGGAAAATATATAGAAGGCAATAATTATATTGCATGTTATTCTCTTACTTGGACTCTTCACGTAGGGTCATTTGCTAGACCACTCAACATTAGTCAAGGCATGATATGAGTTTGTAACTTGTTTATACTAAGTGTTGATTTATTAAAATACACGGTATATGTGGCATGAACTAAATACCTTAAGTTTTAATTAATATACATGGAGGTAAGTGTACTTCATTAGCTTAGCATATAAATCCACTTGGTAAGAGTGGGTGGCATATGTATTAAAATATTATTGGGATTTCGTGGCATGTATTACTGTTTTTTTAACTTTCATGGCATATTAAGTTATGTGGCATTGGCGACTCGAGTAAATAATTTGGAAAATGTAAGAGGAAGTCATGTTAAGTAATGTAAAGTGAAGTTTGACAAGGTACATGGCATGAGGAAACAACACTACAAGGTTTTGGGTTTTAATGTTGTATTAAATGCATGGTCGACTCCTCGGGAATGGTTAGCTTCCCCCAAGAAGCCAACCTTAAACTTAGTCACATTCTCTCTCTCCGCTTGATCATTTGTTTTTTTGGTTTGAGATATTTTTGGGGGTTTTGAAGGAAGTGGAATTTCTTATCCATTGTGCATTGTGGCCATGAATGAAATTTTTGGAAATGGATATAGAGGAGCTCTCTTTCAAAAAGGAATGTGTTGATGAGTGCATTGTTGGTTTTTGATTTCTAGAGAAGATTACGGGAGAAAATAAGTTGAGTTGAGCAAAAATGTGGGCATTACAAGAATGAGCTTCTCCCTAATATTCTAAATCATAATGGTTATATATTTTGTTTAATAGCGATTTGGGTTTTTGATGTGTCTAGTTTTGATGGCAGAATGTTCATTTTTGAATCATACTTGTCTATTGGGTTGCATATAAAATTTGTGATGAGATTCATGAGTTTAAGTGTTTAAATACTATTTAGGTTTGCATATTTTTGTGATTTGGAATGAGTTTCAACTGTTAAGATTTTGGGTTCGTGTAATTTTTGTAAGTGGAACGAGTTTATGAGTTCCCATACTGGGACTACGTTATGGGTTTAGGTATTCTTGTAAATGGAACGTGTATAAATACTCATGTTGGGACTGTGTTTTAAATAGTTGAAAATATGCATTTTTCTAGCAATGGATTGAAATACCCATGAAGGGTCTGCATGTTGTAGTTTTGCTATATCAATATGTGCACATTTTCTGATACATGAAGTCGTTATTTTGGACTATCTTCTTATGAGTGTTTGTTTTTCCCTTATTTGTGTATGCGTAAATGATCTTGCATGTAGGTGTTTGTTTATCTACTCTTTTCTTTTTGGATTTGAATCTTTTGTAGGATTTAAATCTTTTGTTATAATGTGTACAATGAAAAATCAAACAGTGGAAGAAAATAAACAAACAATGCAAACCTGATCTTCCTTTGCATTCCCTTATAACCTCAGATGAGATGGATGAAGTGTGGAATGAAGTGTCATACTTGATGAATCTTCTTTGATGAGTTGTTTATGGATGCTCCAAAATTAATTCCAAATGGAAGAAAGATGTGCTATGAGCAATGGATGAATTTGTTGATCAAATGGGTAACCTTATGGTATGTAAAATTTAATGAGAATTTAACAGAGAAATGTTGTGAATTCCTTAAGCTTCCAAGAGATGATTTGTGAAGGAATGATCCTCTTATTTATAGCTGAAGGAGAGGTCATGGATTGTGGATCAAGCTTTGAATAAGTTGCAGGTTAATGCATGAATTTTCCTAATTTAGCAAGCTCATTTGGTTTGTGCAGTTGACTCGTTTAAATAAGAATGTAAGGGGCAATGAATTTGAATAGTTGGCTCTTGCCTTCTTCTATTATAAGTGTAATTTAGCTTCCTCCTTTGTAGAGTTCTAAAACTTGAGTGGAGTGAGCTAGCTCAACTTGTCTGAGTTGGAGAATGAAGCAGAGATGAGAGGATAACTTAACCTATATATTATAAAAATAGCTAATTAAATTAGATAAGGAGTGTAAATGTAATTTTTATGCATGATATAGTTAATTAAATTAATTCTAGTGAGATGTGGGTGAGTATTAATTCAAATAACAATGCGCAAAGGGATAATATGTAATTAGGGTGTCTACAACTAAAATTAGAATTTCAAATTATTTGTACCTAAGGATGAATCACATAAAATATGTTACAAGTGAATAAACTAATTAAAGCATTAACAATGACCTAATGATAGATTGTTAGACAATATCTAAACACTTATATTCTATACCAATAACAACAAATGTCTACATATAATTTAGTACAACCTAGCTTTGACATCTCAACTTGGATGGAGATAAAGTAAGCACTAAAACAAATAAACTGTACCATAGAGATTGATCAATGTCGAGTTTGAGTGTAGATGGTTGCATGGAGATGTTTAAAATTTAAATTTGTATCTCCTTGTAACTTTCATGCTTGATTTAATAAATTCTGAATTAAATCTAGATATTGCAGAGTCACTTATTGTTTGAATAATAAAAATAAAACAATGACATAAGCAAACTAAGATATGAAATATGAAACCTTAAGCAAAAGATGAAAAAAGGTGACTTAGTTGATTTGTGCACAATCTGGAATTGATATAGGCAAGGAGAAATGATGAACATGCTGGGCAGAGTGTCGTTGCTACACACTGTAAATTCTGACAGGCAGAGATGAGGCTTGACATGGGTGCCTGTGATAGGGCAAGGGTGCCTGAGCATTGAAGATCGCTTTAGGGTGCCAGTGACTATGCATGAACTTAGGATTTGACCGCTAATGTGTCACAAGGGTGTTGCAGATACTTTCTGTTGATCGCCTGATGGTCACTTCTTGATCACCGAGGGTACCTGTAACTTATAAAAGCATATGTTCACATGTACAAGCCCACAAACCACATCAAACCTAAAAAAGATGTAGAATGGGGAGTTAGACTACCCCCAACGGTCACCCCGAGACTGAAATTACAACCGAGTGTTGTACTACATATCAGACTTGATGTAGTACTTGTGAGTGTGTGTAAGAATGATGCCCTAGGATGCCCTAGTGCAAGTTGTACTTGATAACGAGCTAGATCTAGAATGTAACAATGTATACCATGTGTGGATGAAATAGAATGAGCTTCCCCATCCTATGCAGTGTATGCAGAGTTGATGCACCCTTGTCCATTGAATAAATGCTAGATGGATGCCTTTGAAGTACTTTAGTGCTTATGGATGTAAGCTTAGGTGATGATAGTATATGCTTAATGTTTGGTCCCTCATTTTGAACACATAACTATGTATTTATATGATTCCCTTATTTGAATTTCGTAATTGATAACTGAAAGGTCAACCCATAAGTGAAAAAGATGCCCAAAAGATAAAAGAGACCCAAACAAGCGAGCAATATAAGAAAGGGTTAGGGGCGTCCAGAGGGGACAAGAGTGCCTGACGCTACTATCCTAGTTGGGTGTTTGTGTCTGAAGCCATGAAAGATAAACAATTAAAGTTCTGACCAGGCTGTAGGGTGTGTAAGACCAAATAGAAAACAAGAAACAAAGAAAAGAGGCCAAAGGTAGTCGTTAATTACTAGTTTTCTTGCTTAGGAATCATGCAAATGCTAGTATGCTTTAAGGACCTAGAAATATACCCAAGTGCATGATTTTGTGTCTACAATGCCACACAAGTATATGTATGCAAATTAATGTTGTCAATACTTACATCGATGACAGGGGTAAAAACTACATATGAGCAAAGACAATATCAATGTATCAATAATTTTTAGAGATTTCAAAAGACACAAGTAACATATAACGATTCGCTGTAGATTTGAGTAATGTAATCCAAACCAATGCTTGAGAGATGTGAACTGTAAACAATACCAACCAAAGATGACAAATATGAGTTGTAAGCCAACAAACTCAGGTACATGGGTTTGCATATGAAAAGATTGAGCCGTGCAATGAAAGAATCAACATGGAAGACAACTCAAACATAAAATATTTTGTTTCTTGTTTATGCTTGGAAGGTAATGTAGTTGCACATATCTCATCCCCTTCTTGTGATAATCATGCTCTCTAACCAGACAATATCAAATCACTCCTATGATTTGATCCTACACCAACGTTGTGGGCTATACTTCAGAAAGACATCAATAAGAATCTTTCTCTTTTTGATAGATTTACAGTTGTGACAATACTCATAACATCGCACACCCTAAAAAGACTTCTCTCTTAAGGCAACAAACTATAGCTACAAACGTATATAATCAAGGAAAATTCATGAATTGTGGCATTCAAGCATTACTCTATAACTACCCCACTAATCTTTGAATCTCCACACCCTGGAATATTTCCTTGCTCTTATACCAAATGAGGGTTTTGGTTCAAAAATACAAATAATAATACACAATAAAATCCTTGTTAAAAAATCCCAAGATTCTCTCCATAAGTCTATTCTACACAAGTGGTTTCAACCACCCACTTATAATAACTAACCTATTTACATTTAATATCTACCATTAAGTGGCTTGCTTTTGCGTGGCCTATGTTTTATCTGCCTATGTGGCATCTGCTCTCTTTTTTAAGGCTGTGAACACTGCCAGCCGCCCCCTTACTATGTAACACTTTGTATTTTTTGTCTATAATTTAATATAAAGGTGGTTCCAATAGTAAATGTCACATGAATATTAATAACTTATAAAAATTATAATGGAGCATTAATAAATTATCAACAAGTTATTCGAACTTGTTTGGATTTTGTGGCGTGCTCCCATACCGCCAACTTTTTTTTATGAATAGTTATATTATTTTATTTTTAAATATAGTCGTTATTTCATGCGCTGAACATGATCACTAAGATGTGATCGACCAATAGATTTGTCCGTACTGGACGATTATGCCCAACGAAACAAAAAACTCAACTAAAGGTCTGGGAAAGTTGCACAAAGACAAGATTTTTACTCACCAAAATGATCTTGTAAGTATCTTATCGGTGGAATGAGAGATTGCAAGTCTCACAATAACTTGATAGTGCATTTTAGCTCTCTTTGTGCACACAAATCATGTATAAAGGAAATAAAGCCAAAATTAATATCATCACATCCTAAAATGCCAAATTTAATCGTACACTCAAAAGTGATTTCTTTTTGGCATTCTCACAATAACTTGACACACAACATTAAAAAGTTGTTCAAACTTAAGTGGGCCTCTCTTGAAAGACTATGCACCTCCTTAAAAATAAAAATAAATAAAAAATTGTAAAAATTCAAATCTTAAAGGTAGGGTTGATACATTTAATTACTAATGTTAAAAGTATTTAGAAGGGGGGGTAAATCTCCATTTATATATATAACCTGGTGAGATTAGCATGTGAAGGGATTTAACAGTTTGGACCCACACCAACGAGTGGAGGGTGTGAACGGTTAAAACTAAGTGGGGTTGAAGTTACCTTTGGAGATGGAGTGTTAGGATCGCAATTTAGTTCTCCCTGCTAATAGATAGAAACAAGCTTAGAACAACACAAAAAATTATTAACAATAAATGCTCTCATAAAAAATAACAACACCAATCATAAAACGATTGTTGTTATTGATGATTGGAATATGCTCGATCCAGGATGCTTGCAATGAATTGCTGATGTTTTTTTATGCAGACATAATTGTGGGTAATGTCATGGTAGTTGCAAATCTCTGAAATGAGTATGTTTGATATGGCCCAGGGCAGTATTTGCACTAATGGGTCATCATTATCTTTAAGGATTTTCCATTCGTTTGTGTTCAATGTAAGTACTACTGTTCGTTATCTGTATCAGGTCAGGGCAATGTATGACCTTTGAGGTTATGGGTAATGTCTCGCAAGCCTTAAAGGAGCTCCCGGAGAAGAAAACAAAATAAGGGCATTTTAATTGGATCCAGATCAGATTGGAATCAGAGAATTTCTGTGTGGATTTTTGTAGAGCATTGCGACTTTATTGGTCGATGTACTCATGGAGCCGAAGGTGGGAGAAAAATACAGACTGGGGCGAAAAATTGGCAGCGGTTCGTTTGGGGAAATATATCTCGGTATGTTCGTCTGTGTTAGGGTATACCCATTCTTTTGTTTTTAAGTGTAGCGTTTATTTGTTGCTTGGATGCATTTTTTTCAGTGGGATCTGTACATCAGTGTCGCTGAACGTAGAATTTTAATTAGGTTCCTGGTTGCTCTCAATTGTTTTAGAGTTTGTTATCTTGTTATTCGTGCATTACTTTTTGGCAATGGGATCATTGAACTGGTGAGATAAGAATATATAATTTTCTAGATTGCTGTGAAATTGTAGATAGTAGAGGATTAGTCATCGATAGTAGCTAGTAAACTTTATTGAATAGTATTGGTGGACCTGACTTATTAATGTAGGGCAGAGCAGTGTTATGTGATATGTCAGCTTCAGATCCAGGCTGCATTGTTGAAACCTAGTTGGCGTTTTAGCATGAAAATAATATGTATGCTCCCTTTGTATCAAAAAGAAACAGGGGGCTTTTCCTTGCTGCAATTCGGCATTAAGGGCAGGGCTTATTGATTGCTTACCATTTTCGTTCTCAGTTTCCTGACTCTCTTTTTTCTTGGTGTTCAGGAACCAACATTCTGACAAATGAGGAAGTTGGCATTAAACTGGTAAGGTCATTTTCCTTAAGAGGGAAGAATACCGTAGATGATAATGTGCAGGGTTGATAAGCTTTCCAATATCTTTAGAATCTCAAACTGTAAAAGCTCCTACCCAATTTACATGTGAGCGATTGTTTTATTCAGATTTCATTTGCATTGCCCTAAATCTATATTACTGTTTACAATACACTCCGAGCCTTCAAATTTTTTCTTCCCAGAATTTTTTCAGCAGTGTTTACAATAATCATTGACTCACATTGAGAATCTTCTATGACAAAGATCTGAAATGATTTATAGTTACTGACTGAAATCCGCAGCGATTTTGTTGTCTATGTGGAGAAAAGTGAAGCAGGGTATTGCAAGTTGTCTTGTTCATACTGGCCATAGAATGCTATGCCTGTCTGGACAGGGGGGAGCTAGAAAGTGCAAAAGAACATTGAAGAACTGAGGATGTTATTGGTATCTTGCCACCGTAAATTTTGTATGAGATAGAACCTGTTACAGAGTTCAGTAACATAGGCAATTTACAGGTGTTTTATGTTGCAAAATAAGCTTCAAATGTATGTACAAGGCTTAAAATTCATGCAGTACTGGACTGAAGTTAGCGAATATCGAAGATGAATAAAACTTTTTAAAGGTTATCCAGAAAACTTAACAAGCTACAAATATTCATCTAATACTTGAGTAAATGATCCGTGCACCTATCCACTCTTCTTTACTCTGAAAAATAATATTTGACTGGCTACTATCTGTACTTTTATGCCTTTGTGGGAATCCAGTGTACATTTTAACTGATCAATGTGTCACATGATGTGTATAGTACATGACTTATTTATAATTTTTCATACTCCAATAGTGGAAGCAGCAGCGTCCCTTATGCATCTTAATATTCATTTTCTAGTTGTGCAGTTATTTAATGGTTTATGCTGTCAAACAGGAAAGTGTGAAGACTAAGCATCCTCAACTGTTGTATGAGTCCAAAGTGTACAGAATACTGCAAGGAGGAGGAGCAGAAGGTAAAACAACGGTTGTCCAACTAGCTGACTAATTTACTGCTTTCTTAAGGTGTTCTTGTTGTTTTTACACGGTTATTTTTTTGGGTATGTTCTTTCTAATTACAACAGTGAATGAGCAGGTGGAATGCCAAATATAAGATGGTTCGGTGTGGAAGGTGATTACAATGTTATGGTACTTGATCTTCTTGGGCCAAGTCTCGAAGACTTATTCAATTACTGTAATAGAAAACTCTCATTGAAGACTGTATTGATGCTTGCCGATCAGCTAGTGGGTATCTCTTTCCGTGGCGTCTTCTACGTCAGTCAAAATGTCATGAGTTGTATTTTTCATTGTAAATACTCATCTTGGTTAAGAAAGCAAATGACACTCAATAAAGTCCTAAAGTTTGAAATTGTCATATACTGTAGTTTATTTCCACAAGAACTGACTAATGTTTGGCTATTTTTGTTGTCAGATTAGAAGGATTGAGTATGTGCACAGCAAGAATTTCCTTCACCGAGATATAAAACCTGACAATTTTCTGATGGGTCTTGGCCGGAAAGCCAATCAGGTTTATTTAATGCAACTTTGAGATTCTTCGTTATAAATGCTCGTATTTAGACCAAATTCAAAATTCAACATAAAGTCAACAGCCCAGGGGTTGCTATTGTCTGTGAAAACAACATGTTCACTTTATCAGTGAAAGATAACATTACTTTGTTTATTGCCAAGTCACAATCTTAGAGTGAATAAACCTCATAGCCAATATGTCAGAAATGGGTCAAATTTTAAGTCTTTAAGTTTGTGATAGTATATGAATAACAGAAAAATGTGCCCACAAATTAATTGTTTAAAAAATGTTACCAAAAATTTGTATTATGACATCGAGTCAACCAATTTGATTTGTTGAAAATGCATGCAAAATTTTTGGGCAGAAAGATTTTCAATATGAATTCAACATTGGAAAAATTATCCAAACAAAATCAGAAGAATCAACCTTTAAGTCTTTCAAGTGAGAGATATCTTTGGTTCCTTACTCAAAATCAAGTCGGGCATCATAATGCCACAAAGGTAAATATGTACTTCAAGATTCTGAAATGCTTAGCTTGAAGTTTATAAGGGGTATTATAACGATTAGCGTGATTTTACACGTACTACTAAGATACACAGGCTTCTCTCATTGAAAAATACTTACACTTCATTCAGGTGACTTTAGTTGAATCTCTGTAAAAGAGAAACTAGAGAAGCATAACCTACTAAATTCAACCCCTTAGAATGTGATCTTACGAGACATTTCTTTTGGGCCTTGGCTTTCCTAATTTCTCTTCAGATTAACCAGGAACATCCTCAACAACCTATTATTTTAAGTGAGGTATATCTGCATTTAAAATGTTTGATCAGTGTTCTATCTCGATAAAGATTTGGTGGGAGTTCTATGTCTGAGATTCTTGAATCCATTAGAAGTTTTTGTATTCATGACAATTGCCAAATTTAGTCTTTACATTTAATGTTATGGTTTTCAATTCCATCTCTGATCTGTTGTTGAGACCAAACTTCACCTTCACCTTCACCTTCACCTTCAAAGGGCAGTTGGTGAAGAAACTGAGCTCTTACATGTATTCAATTCATGAGGCCTTAGTTGAATCTATATGAAGCCATGGGGCTTAGACTTGGAAAAAAACATGCCTCCTTTCTGCATTGATACCAGACTTTCACCTTCACCTCCAAACAGGTAGTTGGTGGAGGTAATAAGCTTTTAGATATATTCCATCCTTGATACCTAAGTTGAACCTGTATCTAGAGCTTCAGGGCTTAGAGTTGGCAATGAATATGCTTGTTGGAGAAAGAGGGGGGATGAGGGGACCCCATCAGGCGTTTAGCCCTTTGTATGTAGCATCTCTCTCTTTCTCTCTCATATTTCAATGTCTTGTTTATCACTAGGTGCAGGGTAGATGCTATGCCCACAGCCTGTGAGACTCCAAAAACCAATTGTCTATCGTTGTCAGTTACCATGATTATCAATGCGTGGTAAATATCTCAAGTAATGTTTAGCCTATTAAAGAAATTATATTTATTTTTAGTGCACATACCACAAAATGTAGTTGACAAACACTCTTCATGATATTTAGTATGCACTGAAAACATTTGAAATAATCTAATATCATTATACCTGTAAAGTCATAAAGATACAACATTGGTAGGCTGGATTAAGGGTGTGTTATACATAAATATAAGGTAGTCAATAATATTAATTAAGTTGCACGGTATCAACCAGTCTAACCTAGTCTAGTACTTCTGACATTTATAACCCTAAATAAGGAGCTTTTGACCAAAATGATTTGTCGAATATATCTTCTACATCATAGGTTGGTTGATATTTCTGTTGTGGTATAATTGTTTTGCTCACAGGTTTACATGATTGATTTTGGACTTGCAAAAAAGTATCGTGAAGCTACAACTCATAAGCACATCCCTTACAGGCATGTAGATTTTAAAGATTGTGGCCATCAAGAAGCGAAAAATAATTGATGAGGAATTTATTGTTATTATTAATATTATCTATTTAGATCTTTTGTGTTTTTTCTTTGTATTTTTAGAAGACATATATTCAACTTGTGTTTCTTGTATTTCTAGGGAAAACAAAAATCTCACTGGCACTGCACGGTATGCTAGTATCAATACACATCTTGGGATTGGTGAGTAAAGCTTTACTTGGGATTACCAATGAGAAATGGTGTTCTCTTTGCTCCTTCACAAGGGCAATTTTATATTGCCATTGAAATGCTGCACTTATTTTCTGGCATGTATGTTGCAGTTTTATTAGCAAATGCATTTCAGGCGGTGTTTCTTTGATTCATGACATCATATTTATGCTTTTGTATCTTATTCAGAGCAAGGCAGGAGGGATGATCTAGAGTCCTTGGGATACATGCTAATGTACTTCTTAAGAGGGAGGTGAGTTTATACTGAATATAAGGGAACTTCTCATTACTTGTTTTGAAAACACTTGTGTTTGTTGCTCTATATTCTGTAACTTAGTTGTTGCATCTATCAGCCTTCCATGGCAGGGATTGAAGGCTGGGACTAAAAAGCAAAAGTATGAGAAAATAAGTGAGAAAAAGATGTCGACCCCGATTGAGGTGTGTTCGTCATACCAATACGATTCATCTATAATACTTTTAACTATGCACATCATCATGATGCGTTTTGGAGAAGTAATTCAAATTGAGGATGATTTTTCATACACAACATATATCTCTAAAACTTCTGAATATGACATGATTATGATGCTGTTCGGAGAAGGCATTGTGCAAATCTTACCCCAAGGAATTTGCATCATATTTCCATTATTGCCGGTCATTGCGATTTGATGACAGGCCAGATTATGCTTACCTGAAAGTTTTATTTCGTGAACTCTTCATTCGTGAGGGTAAGACTGTCTCAGACAGATATTCCATTGCAGTACGGTTACATTTACTATTTAAGTTATTTCATATTGTTCTGAATGCATTAAATTTTCTTGATGCTATCTTCTCTCGCTCAATTTTGTAAACGTGCTCATTTCTTGCATTCCAGGTTTTCAGTTTGATTATGTATTTGATTGGACTATTTTGAAGTATCAACAAACCCAGGTTGCTTCTGATCCTCGTCCCCATGTAAGTCCAGCACATCTTTATTTTTCACACAGGTCTTCCCTTCTGCACCCATTATTGTAGCAGTGTTTTTTCGACGACTGTATCATACACTGCATTCTGTGGTAACAGCCTGTGATTGGAGCTGGAAAGTTTGGCACAGGATCTGGTGCTCCAGAAAGGGTTTCAGGTTTGTTTGTCTGTGACACTTTCATTTTACTTCTGTGTGAATTTAGTAGGTGCTGTTTTGCATCTTATCATTCTATCTTTGTAACTATGTCTGTTTGGGATTGGGTGAATCATAGATTTGAAGATGTAAAAGTACAATGTTCTTGGTCCTTGGATTTTCAGTACTCATAACTGTGCTACCAGAAACACCCTTCCCGGTTTCCTTCTCAGGAAATCTTTCCATATAGAAACAAGTGTGAAACTCGGGGAATTTTTTTCTTGGATGTTTTGCTCTAGACTGCAGGGAAATGTCTAGGATCCCCCCCATACCATGTCAGAAATGTACCCAGTATGGTACGGGTACGCTGCTGGTGCGTTTCCAAAACGTACCAGCCTGATTTTAATTTTTTTTTTCAATTTGGGTCCAAGGTACATTTCCAAAATGTACCTCCAAATGCTCACTGCCCCATAGAAGAGATGGAACAAATGTTTTTTGGGTCTCACCTTGGACCCAACATAGTCAAAGAGTGGATATGCACAAACTGTAAACCCATGGGTAGCATTTTTATTTAAATTTTTATATATATTTATATTTCTTAATTTTTTAAAATATATTGTACGAACATACCCGCAGCATATCGTACCCGGGGGTTTTAAAAAAATTGCCGTTTCAGCGTACCGAACCCCGTACCCGTACCTGTACCTGTATCCTGGCTGTCTAGTTTTTTTTTCTTATGGCCAAAATAAAGGCATTTCAAGATTCTTCTCAACTATGTTTTATTGCATTATGACTATGGGGCCCATTGACATTTAATGAAATTCTTGAAAACAGGAAAAATCATCTGTTTTTCAGTGTCATGTCTCTCTCTGTTTCAATTTCTAATAGTAATTACTAATGTCCCTCTCTCTCTCTCTCGTGGGCATAGGTAATATCTTAAAATAAATTTGCAAGGCCATCCTCCTCCTCTGCAATAAATGTTAAATTTTCCAAATTGACTACAGTTTAGCCTCTGCATAATGCCAATAATATTGTCGAATCCTTTCTACTACTAGATCTATGGAGGTGTGGCCTATAGCAGATTTAAAGAATAAGACGTCATCGAGTTCTCTAATGCTATTAGTGGATTTTCCCAGACCACCAATAAAAGCTGATAAGACTAGACCTTGGCTGTCCTGGAAGACTGCACAATAGCCATCTATCCTAGGGTTGACCTATGGAGCTCCGTCAAAATTTAGTTTGGTCAGCCCCTAATTTGAAGGGAACTGAACTTCTTCAGAGATCTTACCTTGGGCTGTATTGGCCTTCATCAATAGTAATTTTAAAAGAGATTGCACTTTCACATTTCCAGAGAGTTAGTGCATCAAATTGTTGTCACATGATAGCTGTCTTTTGTTTTCAAAAGTTTGTTCCTTCTGAGTTTGGTTGATTTATCAAAAACACTAGACATTTAAGCATAAAATGTTTCTATGGATGATTCTGCTGTCAGGCATCAAAGACAGGATAGTAGAGTAGAGTAGACTAGCTGATCCCGACATTAATTCAAAAAATGAGAGGGCTTTCAACCACACCACGGGTGTATTCAAATATGTGGCAAACGATGGTGGACTAGATGTTGCTGTTCAAGGGTGCCCAGAAGTGTATCCCTTGGCTACTTCACAATGGCCATATGAGTTGAGCTTAAATTATTTCCAATGCAAAAAAATGCATTAAGATAGATCCGGGAGTAGATAAACTAATATAGAGATTATATCAAGGAGCAGGTGCATCAGATGACATGTTTGCATTTGAATGTTCTTGCAAGAAGCAACTCATGTAGGCAGTGAGTGGCACATTCTGAAGGGTGTGGATGTGATTCAACTTCCCACTCAGGTTAGCTTCTATATTTTATGCATCTGAACTGGTAGAAGTAAACCCGAATATAAAATACCCATACCAGTTTTATGTTGCCATCAATACTTCTGAAACATAATGGATGTTTTTTTGGGCCTTTTTGTCTTGATGGTAGGAACCAACTGGATCATTCCAAATTCCTACTCAAAAGATTACAGGTCATAACCTGATTTATTTTCAGGAATATCATTTTATGTATTTAATGGATAGATTATAGAGTCACAGACCTTTAAGTCCATGCTTAATTATTTCTTCTACCTGCAGCTATTAACTTTTGATTGGGAAACAATGTTTTTTTAAAGTAAATATAAATTCATATCAATACTGGTTGCGCATAATCCAAAACTTTAATCAATAGGAATTAGGATCAGTGGCCATTGTTATTTACCTTTCTTGTCTAATTTTAGTACTGAAATTCCAAATAAGCCTCTTTGATTAGAGGCCATATTAGGCCAGACAGGTAAAGGTCAACGATTATGAGAATATAGTTTGCCATACATCTATGCAAGCCTGTTAAACTGAAAGATATTGTACAATGTACATAAATAACTCTGTATGAAAGTAGTCAATTTATATACCCCTACCAGAGGCTAAACACAAACTACAATAGACGATGCTAATAAATAAAAAAGACATTGAGAAAGCAGATTCAGATAAACAAACAGAGCTCAGATAGAAGAAGTTAGCTTGAGCTCTAATCCTCCATGTCCTCAACTTTGATGATTCCCAACCCTGCTTCTGCTGCAGGATTGTCCTCAGCATCGATCACCAAAGATGGCCATCGAATTAAAGTTTGCTTCCAGCTTAGCATCAACAATGTTCAGCTTCTTGTACACAACATAGAGGTTCCCCAATGTTTCGTCATGCAATATTTGCCTTTAATGTTTGGTGTTGAAGGGAATGTCAGTTGCCAAACCAACAAAATCAAACACCGTGTTTCCTGCCATCCCCAAGGTTTATGGGATTATTTGAGTTTCTATCCCCAGGCCTCGGCTTTCCTCTATGACCTCCCCTTACAATCTTTTTTTACAAATTCCCATACCTGTCAGATGGTTTAATATATACTCCTCGTATGTGATGGAAACTGAATTTACTGTGTCCACCACTTTCTCTTTGCCGCAGTGTTCTTAATTCCTGCCCCAGTGGCTATCACTGTTCTCTCCTTCCACTGTTGAAAACAAAAGAAAGTCATAAGCTATTGAACAAGCACTGTGATGCTTTTCAAGAGAATATTATATATTGGAAATGAAATGCCACACAGAAATGAATTACACATTGTCACGAAAGTCAAATCATGGTTTTCATTTCCATAACCTATCTCAACATTATCCATCCATCAAAGCCATTATGCTTTAGTAAACTGACAGATGCGAGTGGGGAAGGAGTAATAAGCTATAAAAAACATGCTAACTTACGATTACCTGTCATTTCTCACCAAAATAATGAGGCCTTCGACATCCTCCATGTGGGTCTTATGCTTTATTGTTCAACTGATTCAACACCTTAATTCACAATCAGGTCTGCTGCCTTGTTTCTGTCTCTGGACATGAATAATGCTTCTATTATCAAGTCTCCCTCTAGGGGTCTTATATTGCTCGCAAAAGACCTCCTAGGTTCCAACCATGGTATACATACTTGGCGAGTACTTGTAGGCAAAAGTGCCAGGTGAGTATTTGCCATGAAAACTCATGAGCGAAGGGGGGGAGTTTTTGACAAGTTTGCAGACAGTAGGCACGACAGTTACTAGCCCGTACTCAGTGGATACGGCACCTGAACTCGCCAGACGTGATAGACATGTGGAAAGACAGTCCAGACACAGAAAATACATGGCTAAAATGCTGCAAAACAGTGTTTTTTTGTCCTTTACAAGCTCCACACCCCCCACACATTGTAATCACACAGCTATTGAGCATCCTAAGCGTGAATGGAAGGGATTTTATAGTGAGTTTGAAGAGGAGATTTTGAAGAATTTCAGTTGGAGGTTATTTATTTATTTTTTTCTTTCAAAGCATGTAAATTCTTTCTATATTGTTAAAATTAGGTTTTTCAAAACACGATTTGCAAAGTTACATGCATTCCATTCAATTCCCGTTAGTTGTAATTGTGATTTATTCTAGTTTATCATCATTTGTAAATGAAATTGTTGGAATGCATTTTTTAAATGCATTTTTTAATTTTTTAATTTTTTTTCTTGTTTATAGGGTTTACAGTTACAAATTTTTGATTATAATTACATAGGGTTTTTCACGCACATACGGTTGAGGTTGATCATTACAAATTTATGGTTTTTTAAATTTTTTTTATTTATTTGGGTATTTGAATGTGCTGTAGTGTAGCATACAATGGCATTTGGCTTAGTATCAACGAGTAGAAGCATAATCACAAATTCCCCGAACTGCACTGCTTGGATGTATGGCGTACGCAGAATGGTAGAGAGGATTGCAATTTGTAGTTTCTGCAGGAAGAAAGTTTCTAGAGGCATCAATCGCCTCAAGTACCATGTCACATGCATTGTTTGCTGCGATGTTATGCCATGTCCCAATGTCACAGAAGAGACAAATGAGAGTTGAAGGCAGAGCTTACATTGTTGGATGAGAAGAAACTAGAGAGGGCAAGGGTGCAAGAAGTTATAACAACCATTAGTTTTGAAATGGTAGCGGAAACAAAGGGAGACACAAGAAGGATTGCATGCTTTAGTTGTGGTTCACGGGTATGAGACACATTTGCTTCATCGAGGTCAAACCAAGGTGAAACACAATTTTTTTGTACCTAGAAATATCCTAGGGGCACAACCTTTGTTGCATGTTACAAATTGAAACAAGGAGGTGCATTAGGAAGCTGATAAGGCATGTGTATAAATTTTTGGTATTACAACCTTCCCTTCAATGTGGTGAAGAGTTTGTATTGGGAGTATTTGGTGACGACATTGACAAGTACAAGAAAAGGGTACAAGTCACCCTTTTTAAGAGACTTAAGTGGGAGGTTGCTTCAGGGTGTGGTTGTATATGCAAATTCAATTCTATAAGATCAAAAGAAGTAGTGGCGAAATATCATATGCACCATTTTTTCAGATGGGTGGACAGATGGAAGAAATTGCTCCCTTACCCATCTTTTTAACAACTTCAAATGGTGAGATGATTTTTTTGAAGTCAATTGATGCTTCTAATATAGTAAAAATTGCACAAAATTTGAGTCGTATGTTGGAGGAGATTGTCTTAGAGGTGGGTATTGAGAATGTTGTGCAAGTTGTCACTGACAATGCAACATATGTGTCAGTTGAACGACTATTTTAGGATAGACATCGCATCACTCTTTTGGACCCTTTGCGTGGCCCATTGCTTTGACCTTGTTTTAGAGGATAGGGAAAAAATTGATTGGGTGAGATTGGTTGTAGAAGACATGACAAATATAACAAAATACATTTATAATTGCCCTTGGGTTCTCAACTTGATGAAATAACACACCAAGGGGAAAGAGCTTGTGCGAGTGGGTGTCACGAGGTTTACAACTAATTTCCTAGTGTTGTAAGGTATTTTTAGTTTGTTGACACTGTTGAAGAAAATGTTTGTGAGTCAAGCATGGCTAGACTCACCATATTCGAAGAAAGCTGATGGAGAGAGGACCACAGACAAATTTTGATGACGTCTTTGCGAAGAGAGCCACATATATTATCAAGTTAACTTCAAACTTCAAATTAAATTTCAAGTTGATTCCTTTATTTGCATGTTTTTAATGTATTGCTATTTTACTTTGATTATAAGTTTGTAACTTTTAAGTTTACTGTGTTTGTAGGTGTTGGAGCCTTTGATTAGGGTTTTGCACTTGGTGGATGCAAAGCAAAACCCTATGGGATATATTTATGAGGCCATGGATAGGGCCAAAGAGGCCATCCAAAACAATTATGGGGGGGTTATAGCCAAATTGATCGTAGGTTGAACAATCAACTCCACCAAGCCATTCATGCAATAGGGTGCTACCTCAACCCTAAGTTTTTTTAAAATTTTTCTTTGATGAATTTATAGATCTTGATAAGGAGGTTATGGGGGGCCTCTCAATATGCATTAAGAGGATGACACTTGAGGTTGAGGTGATGGGCTTCTTTATTTTAGAGTTGCAGAATTACAAGCATGCTAGGGGGAGACTCTTTTCTTCAGTGTTAGCTGTTTGAGAGAAATCCACTCAGCCACTAGACAACACAAATTAGAGTATTTACTTATTTCTTACAAATTACAAATTTCCAATTATTAATTGCTTACAAACTTTTGAATATCTTGTTTGTAGGTTCTTGCTAGGAAGATTGGGGTGGAAATACTTCAAATTTTCAAAAGCTAGCCCTTTGACTTTTATTCTCAACTTTAAAGCTCTTTCGGATGTGAGTGCAATTGGAGTTGTTTGAGGCCATTCACATGAAGTTCAACAAGTTAACTCAACGACTCTTCAATGACCTAATTTTTGTGCAATCAAATCTTCCGCTTTGCACAAAAAGGTGGAGGAAACATCACATGAGCTTATTGAATTGGATGAGATTGATCCATATAGTGACTGGATTACACAAGAAGAGGAGATCCCCATGGTCACAAAGGACGAAATTGTTGCTTTTCGAGAGGGAAGCTATGTAGGGTGAATCAGAAACAAGAGATTGGATTAGACGACATCTTTGTAGATGATCTTGAGCATGGAACAAAGGAGTCACTTCCATCTAGCACTTGGGTAGAGCGAATAGTCACAACCGTCTAGGAGCAAGTAGTCGCAACCAAGTGCAAGGACTAGTAAAGTCACTAGACCCTCTCCCGAATTTTTTAGTAGAACGGAGAAGAGAAAATTGTAAATTATTGTAATTTGTAACTCGAGTAAGTATGCAATTTATGATGATGATTTTCAATGACAATCATCATAAATTCATAAGACTTATCAGCTCATTGTTGTACTCGCATAGATATGCAATTTATGATGACAATTTTCAATGACAATCATCATAAATTCATAAGACTTATAAACTGATTGTTGTATTCGCATGATGATGTGAATTTGGACACTATTTGTATTCAAATCTATTAGATAATTCTTCCCCAACATTTTAGAGACTCGTATGATACATTTTGTAACTATTTGCATAAAATTTATGTTTTCAAAAGAAATTGAGGTATTTTAAAAGTTGCCGATTATTGCTAAGTATTTGCCAAGTCAATTTATTTTTGGCCTGCCAAGTATTTGCAGGCTACGAGTATGTGAACTATGGTTCCAACTACGAAGTGACTTTGGTTGATGCTGTTAATGATGACAACTGAGTCCTCGTTTGGCTTCAACAATAAGATCTCTAATGCTTAAATTAACTGCTATCTTAAGGACCTCAGTAAGAGCCATGCTTCTTCTTGTTTATGCTTATCCAGATTGATGGGAAAAAGGCTTTAGCAAGACACTTATCATTCCTGGACTCAGAAGGATAATCTCTCCCTCGAAAAGCTTGGATTGTCCTGGGAAAACCCATCAAAATTCAGCTTTATACAGTTTGATGTTTGGGGAAAGGTGTTTCCATTTATCTTTTAGAGGTCTTTGTCCCACTTACTCTCCTAGCCGGGGAATTTGGCAAGGAACCTTAGCGACAAGCACATCTAAATCACAATGAACTTCTGGTTGAGGTAGTTCAAAATAAACTGTGGAAGGCAACTTGAAAAAACTATATGGTCTTTTTTGGCCAATTGAATATGATCAAAATCATTCTATCAAAAGTTTAATGTATCATGCTGTGAAAACTTTAGTAAAAGTTATTCTTTTCTCAAGATTGCAGTCTATATTATGTATTTTACAGTTTACTAATTATAGAATTTTGAAAGATTTATCATTTGATATGAAATATAAAATATTCATTATTTTCATGTTTTCTTGCAATCCTAAGTGACCTTCCTCACATTCATTTTCTTCTTCCTTATTGTTTGGACATATAAAATTCACATGATCATATATCATCTGAAACTATTAGTTTGCATCTACCGTGACCTCCAATATCATCATCATACTATGCCAGCTCAATGTTAATTTTACTTTGGGGGATCAGTTTGCCATTTTTAATAACTACTTTACTCATGTCTCTTTTAGTTTTTTTTTTCTTCTAATTTTCGCAAGGCCACCACTTCTGTCAGGTTTTGCAGTATTTTGATCCTAAATTTTTCTTCAAAAAGGTTTATTATTGTTGTCCTCAAGTTCTATATAATATTGGAAGAATTTGTCGGTTTACACATATTATTTGTTTTTCAGCTGGGCAGGATAGCCGTGAGCGAAGGCCTGGAACAGGTGAAGGGTCTCATCGAAGGTCCAACGTGGGTAATAATTTCCTTCAAAGTGGGTCAGCAGATCATTATAAATACAAGAGTTCAGGTTTAGACGATCCTTCAACATCGAAAGAAGTGGTGAGATTGTGATTGAAGATTCAAATGATTTTGCTTTTATTTTTATACAGGAATATGGAAAGTATGTTTTATCTGCTAAGATGCTATTTTTTGATGTCTGTATACATTTCTTTTGTTTAAATTAGTTTAGCACTTTAATATGCTGTTTAGTTAGGGTCTTAAGAGATGAAATAATTGAGATTCTCATCATCTTACATTTTTGAAATAATGGCGAAAAAAACAATAACAATTTTTGCAGATTGATGGTATACCAAGTGTTGAAGGTTTAGGTTTTTGTTCTTGTAGAAAGTTTGGGTTATTCAGAGTAGCTGTGGTAAAAAAATTGCTAGAAATTCTAGAGAAAATATAATTAAAGTACTATGTGGGTTGGTAAGTGGGGTTAAAATAGAATTATTATAGTAAAGAATATATAATAATAAGTATCACAACTGTGGCCACTTTGTCAGTTCTCATGTTTGCTGTGTTTACTCATGAAATTAGTAAACTACATTGACTGGAGTGTGTGTGTGTGTGTTTGTGTGTGTGTGTGTGTGTGTTTATCAACGTTTTAGGTATATTTTTTTTGTTCGTTGGTTAGATTTCCTTCTTGCTTTAGTGTTCACATTGAGGATTAAATTGAAGTGCTCAGCAACCAATAATGAACCTGCATATTAGTCCTAGCTATGGTGGATTGACTGCTTTTGTTTGTTACTAAGGGTAATTGGGGGGTGTCACCAGGCCCTAACCTGGATGTGGCACCATGTAAAGGATGGGAATTAAAGCAATATTTATTTGTGCCCATGATTTAAACTGCCTTATTGTGGTGCCCCATTACCGGGGAGTCCATTGGGGGTGAGCTGCCTTATCACAGAGTGTGATTTGGACTTGGGTCTCTCACTCACGAAAGCACCCAATTGCCACTACACCATCACCCCATGGACTGGATTGACTGCTTTTGAGTCGAAAAAGAATACTGAATTATTTTGTTTCTTCCACTATTTTGAAGACATCATGTTGCAGCTGAAAGGTTAAACAAGCCTAAAAGAAAGGCCATCCAAACTGATCTCTTTGTGTTAACTGGCAGGGCCCAGAAACCGATCATGCACGTTCTTCGTTTACGCGAACTGGAAGTTTATCCAGGAGGGCAGTTGTTTCAAGCAGGCCAACTACAGCTGCTGAAATTAGCGAACACTCACGTTCCCTAACAAGTAGGTTTGTTCCTAGGAGTCTTCGTTCTTCAAGTGCGCAACGTAGTTCTATGGCAACTACGTCTGATTCCAGGAGGATCCTTGGAACTCGGAACCCATCCAGGAAAAGCACACATGAGGATTCACTCAGAAGTTTTAAGTTTCTTTCTATAGATTCAGGGCAGAGGAAGTGACCAGTTTTTATCTGTCATATTTCAGGAAGTCTATGAAACAGGCCAATTCTATTGTCATTATGTATAATTGCCATTTATTCTTGGTGCTTAAGCTTAAATCTTATCTATGAAAACCGAGCTGAAAAATAATGATGTGCTTGTCTTCATGGAAAAAACAAATTCTATTGTATCACACTTCTGTTTCCATGGAAGAGCGGGTACAAAATACAGAAAGGCAAATTTAAAAAATGTGACCGACCAAGCCTTTTCTACATGGCTTCTGTTTTAGATTATTGTTTGCTCTTGAGCATAAGGGACCTCAAGTGGGCATTAAAAAAATGTCAGAAGCTTCCGTCTTGATTTACTGTATTAGTTTTGTACTTAACATAACATACCTACCAAGCTCTAATTTAGTATTAGTTTCTACCTTATAATTAGTATCGAGTTTGTGGGTGCTACACAAGGGTCTATTGTAGACTCTTAATCAGTGCCAGTATGTGCAGCATTAGGAAAAATTGTGTCATCATCCTGAGAACTCCCAGGATGCTAAATTCTGTGAGTTTATGATAGTATCTTCCTTATGATGCTTGTATCTGTCCATTCCTCATTAGTTCTTCCAAGTTACAGTTCTGTCGAAGCTAAAATAAAGGAATGGTGATTCACTTTACTGGAAAAGATTTGTCTCCTTTTTTGTCATCTGCATGACCGGCTGATGGGAAACATATCTGACCTTTTCCATGTTGATAACAGACTCTCCTACAGATATAGGTCTCGATATACTTTCAAGGGAGGGTGGGCATTTCAGATTTAGTGATTTGCACATGCTCCTTCTGGGATTTCACTGAGAGCAAGTTGTGGCAAGTATCATGCATTAAGCAATGGCCTTTGGTCATGGCTGCAGGTTGGTCTGGGAATTTCATATATGATCGACGCCCAATGTTTTGTGCTTACTGTCTCCAA
The DNA here is from genome assembly GCA_019776745.2 of Taxus chinensis. NCBI lineage: Eukaryota > Viridiplantae > Streptophyta > Pinopsida > Cupressales > Taxaceae > Taxus > Taxus chinensis. The sequence goes on along the minus strand of CM034156.1, from coordinate 536,371,644 downwards.
AGTTTCCTCTCATGTTTGTTTGTTTGTCCATGTTTTAATGTCATTCATTTCTACACTCATCTTGTACTGTAGCCTGTTCTGTTAATAGCATACTTCAGTTTTTGGATTTCAGCTGTCATCTATGAATGCTCTTGTTGGTCTTGCTCTGCATCTTTGACCAACTGGTCGTTAGGTTTTGAATTTTATATTAAGTTTTGTCTAATTCTTAGCTCTTGGAACTATCCACTACCAAATGACATACATGCCTTTCAAAATAAATGGGATCTCATTGTAATCTTTTTCTAACACTTAACTGACTTAAACTCGCTTCCCCTACGACATGCAATCTTTTGGCAAGAAACATATGTTGTGCTTTCAATGTGAACTAGTAATAGGAAGTCCCTTAAGAAATTAAGACATTTAGTAGAGCAGTTATTCTCATGTCCAGCTCTGGGCATGTATGCCCCAAAGTACTGAGTAACAGCCATAAAATAATTATATATATTTTTTGTATAACCGGTCTTTCCATCTGGAAGCCATAGGGGGATATTGTAGAGAAAAATGGAAATAAAAGTTCAATCCATATGCAGTATATCAAATTTGTTCATGTTAGGGCATGCATATGCTTTTCAATAGTAAAGTGGTGAACTAGTCAGCTATGCAATTTGTTCATGTCAGGGCATGTATATGCTTTTCAATAGTAAAGTGGTGAACTAGTCAGCTATATGATGCAGGGTTCGATCCTTGTTAAATGGTGGTAACATGGTCATGTGATGCAGACAAGGATAGTGGGTCAATTGAATGCTGGCCTTGTCCCAGCAGCACTAAATCACACACTCAACTAAAGACATGCCAATTGAATGTTGGTCCTGTCCTTGCAGTACTCAATCACACACACACAACTAAAGCCAGGTCAGTTGAATGTAAGCCTTGTCCTTGCAACATGTAATCACACACATTAAACTAAAGACATGTCAATCGAATGTTAGCCTTGTCCTCGTAAAACTTAATCACACACAACTAAAGACATTCATATTGAGCAATTGAGGCTAGAAAACAAAGACAACAATTTAATATATTTCTCTCGAGGAAATACAATGATCCAAACTGCATACTCACTTATTTTTCTCTATGATTACAATGCATGCAAAAGAAAAACGCCCTAGAAATACTTAATGGATTGAACTTCTCTCTGTGCTCCTTGGGCAAACAAACTCTCTCCTAGCAATCTCCTTTTACTCGCTCCTACCTTTTTTGAACCGTCCCTTGCCTTTTTTTGTGTTAAGTGACCATTGGAATCCTCCCATCATCTTGGAAACTACTAAAAATGAACAATCAAATGATTTTGGGCCACCATTGGGCTTATGAAAATTGTTGCATGCAAAATTGCCGGTTTTTGCAGATCTGACAATTGTGTAACCACTGTGGTGGTATCATAATTGCTGGTTAATGTAGACTTGTGTCAACAAATAATTTCATCACGAGACTAAGAACATTGTCCTAATGTTTGACACCATGCTTTCTCAGTCCTTAGTTTGCAAAAGTGTCAATAGCCTTCGACAATGTTTGCTGATCATCTTCACATGTCTTATTGGACATGATTGTGCTTGATGACACTAATAAATCTTTTTGGTTGATGTAAGATTGCTCATGGACGTAGATGCTCATTCATTGTACATCGCAGCTAAGAGTTTGTGAGGTCCTCTTTGGGTGGACTCCTTCGTTTTGCTCCTAGCCTACTTCTGTGAGGTACTAACTCTAGGGTATTAACAATTGTTTCCAACTATTGTGCCCCTCCCAAGGGTAGATTCTTGTGCATTACTCACCTCGTACAGTGATTGATAGTGTTCACAAACTTGGACTAGATAGTAGAACCATTATATTGTCCTAAAGCGTGAGACCACTATGTGTCCTTATTGGCCATGACTGCACTTGATGACTCTAGTAAATCTTTTTGTTTAATGTAAGATTGCTCATGGACCCGAATGCTCATTCATCATACACAACACTTGAGAGTTTTGTGAGCTCCTCTTTGGGTGAGAGTTTTGTGAGCTCCTCTTTGGGTGAATTCCTCTGTTTTGCTCTTCATTCTACTTCTATGAGGTATTAACTCTAGGGTATTAACAATTGTTTCCAACTGTTTTTACCCTCCCAAGGGTAGATTCTTGCGCATTACTCACCTCATATAGTGATTGATAGTGCTCACAAACTTGTACTAGATAGTAGATTTTGACTTGAAGCATAAGGCCACTATGTGCCCTTCTACCGTGCTAGGTACTCCTTATGTTTCTAGCCACCTGCTAGGCTGTATATCGTCCTTTGCCAAATGTTCCACACACTAGTTTTGTTCTAACCCTTACTAACATTGGGTCGATGATCTTGGCCTAAGCTCAACATTTCCTTCGCCGCCTTAGCTGTAACTCCATCCTAGGCTTTATGGGTTTGTGCTGATCACATCAGTTGCTCCATCTTCCCTTTGCTAAATTAATCAAACCTTTTGGTTTCCCTTCCCGTGTTTTGAGCAAGAGTCTTTTATCTCTACCCTTGATCACATTTTTTTTTTTGCACTTGAACACACAAGGTCCACTTCTTTACTCACCTTCCTTTTATTTGCAGCTTATACATTCCCCTTCACAAGCAATGTGTTGTACACTTCTTTTTCCTCTTCTTGTAAAGCATGTTTGCCAGTACACATGACAAGATGGCTTTTGTGCTCATAGTTGTCTACTTTCCCTTTTAAGAGACTTAGAATATGCTTTTGTCCATCCTTCTTGATACACTCAAAATTTACTTTCCAATCATACATCTCACTATCAAATTGCCACGGTATTCCAAATGCATGCATCCAAAGACAAGACATCACACAAGAATTTGGCGAGTACTTGCCAATTTGTATATCAATTTCAGAGTGTTCACATATAATTATATCATGACCCTCTTGATGCGAGAACATCTAGGTTCACGAGCAATCCTGCATCAACCAAAACGTAAGCACCAATAAGCAATATATGCATGCCCTTGAATTTTGAATTGATTATGGTACTCTAGAACCAACTTAAGTTCGAGGTATTTCCTAGATCATCAGACGATCACTACAAGATGCCTCACTCTTCCTTAGTGGTGGAATACCTAAAAATGGGGTGCGAAGATGTACTTATCATGGAGCTCTAAAACATGCTACAATGCTCCCTACCATTTACAAAATTGCATACATATTCTAGACAACCTCATTAAGTGATCAATTTTTTCAAAACATGCCTCAAAGGCATACTTTTTGAGAAAAAAAAATAAAATATGCTACAGGGTGCCTCATGATCTCATCCCATGTGTACATGCTCTAGACAACCTTTGGAATTAAATTGCCAAATTAAAATATGACATGTCATCACGTTGTTCAAGAAAAAATCAAAATATACTTAAGGGAATTGCAAGATCTCGCATTAGGTGTACATGCTCTAGACAATCTCAATAAGTGAACTGTCAAATTGAAACTTGGGGCTAAGTAATGCTCCTACAGAAAACTCCAAAAACCTACTAGAACAACTAAAGACTTCGTATCAAGGTGCACCATATAATCTCTGATCTAGAGCTTGTGGTATGACATCATACTTGCTAGAGTGTTGCATCGCTGCGTGAGGTGCCTCATAACCTATAAAAGCTTAAAAGTCACATTGTGAAGGTGACATGTCTTGCAGGTGGACACAGAAGCATTTTGACATCCATAATGGTTCTTGAGAAACTGCCTTGATAAGGAAATGAGTTCCATTCATGTGGTGGTTTGACTTGATGAACTATGACAAGTGACTCAACACGTTGAGGTTTGTGGAGAATTATTCTGTAGATATTTAGAAAGCTACTAGCAAATATTTGCTGAATATTGCAAGTATGAGAAGAGTTGTAGGAGCGAACCACGACTATAAACACACTGTTATTATAGTTGCATTTTTGCTATTATAGGTGCATTATAGGCGTGTGTTTTATAATTTCCTCTTTAGAAGCAATAAAAATTAATTGTTTTCTATTATGTTCAATATGTGTATGCCATTGACGAATGTTGATTCCCTACTTGCATTGTCTAAGGTTGCACTTTACTAGACCCCCTAAGTGTGATTACATCACCTCTATTAACCAAGACACCCTATATGACTTCAGGTGCAGTGTGCATAACAAATTCAACTTAACTACCAATTCAATGGACACTAAATTGTCTTTGCTTTCACACGTGCTTTTTGTTTTGCATTTTTTTTCAAAAAATGTCTTCTTTTACATGCTTCTTCTTTACCATCAACCTTCAATATTGTCCTTGTTAGCAAATTCTCTCCTTGTTCATCTTCCTTGGTATGTTTGAGTGGTGCCATATGTTATGTATTTGTGTGTAGAACTTGTGTAATACCTCCATTTTTTCTTCTTTCACTATCATAATGTGTGCGAGGGCACTTATAAGCACGGTGACCAACTTCTCAACCTCTAAAATGTGTTCCACTAAATGATCTTCCTCTTCCCATTTTGTAGCTATCTCCCCCTCTTCCTAAGGCGGCTTCACCTCTTGCTTGTTGATTAGGCACTTGAGAAGTGCCTGGACCTTCCTTATTCCATTGTTGATAATTTTCACGAGATACTTGGTCTCTACCATTGTTGAACTTCCCTCTTGATGTATTTTGTTCCTCCTAGTATGTAGCTCTTTCCACCATAGAGTTGCACCCCCCCCCTTGAGCTTAGTTTGAGCTACCTCTACCAACATAAGGGGATTTGTAAACTCTCAAGATTGCCTTCTTTGGAATTTATAGAACTACAAACTTGACGTTCTTCTTCAAGTCTTTGCTTGAAATAATAGAATGATGCCTTAATGAGCTAGAACTAATCTATTCTAGTTGTTGGAATTGAATAAATTACTGTAAAAGAATGTAAACTACAACACATCAAATCACAATATGATCCATAAAAAAAACCCTAATGGGGGGGAAAAAACCCGTGGAGAATGGCTACTGCTCAATTCCCGTTCTTCCTTATGTCTTAAGTATGAAGATTATAAAGAATTATGGAACAAGTGCAAACTTAGTTGTCGTCCCATGCTTTCCTCTCTAGGAATCTATTACAATCTTCCTAATGCCGTCCTCTTCAGATTATACTCATGTGCACTAGAAAATTCCAACAATCAAGTGGATGGGAAAGGACACCATTCTGGGTTGTTACTATCCTTTTCCTTTGTATACTAGCGAAACCACTAGTTTTTGTACATTGGTTGTTACACAATTGCTTCCTTGTAGACACTGTGATTATGCAACCACATCCACATTGAAGCAATAGTTTCACAACCAAATTGTGGTTTATTCTCTTTGGAGGCTTGTTGACTTCGGAAACATTTTTCTTATGTGTTTCGTTGATAAAGATGATGTTTTTTTGGATCCTTATGGATCATTAATCCTCCTTTGAGAGGCTTTTGGTGCCACAAAAGCTTAGTGTGGGAGGAGATGTGGCAACAATTCTCCCACTTTCTCCTTAGGGTACCTTTGCTTGCCTTAAGGTATTTCCTTTCTTTGCAACATGATAATGCTTTTGTGATCCTTTGCGTGTCTCTTAGACGTTCCACCATGCAACCAAACTCTTATTGACTATAACAAAGTCTTGTTCCCAACCTCTGTTTGCTAATCATTTTGTGGATGAAAAGTTGTGCTTTGATGATGTTTTGAGTCCATTATGTATCATAGCACAATTCCAAATTTCCCCAAAAATCTTGAATCTCTATATGAAATAATAGAGTTAGGTGATCAAAAGTGCACCCAAACGTTACAAAAAAATAATTCAATTGCTTCATGCCCTTTTTTTTGACATGCACTAAGATTATATGTGTTATTGAATCTATCTACAACAAAACACAGATAGTCATAGCCATGGTGTTTAACCATGGGTAGTCTTCCTATGAAATCCATATGATCTAGTAGGTGCCGGCAAAGGCATGTACAATCCTTCATTCCTAATCTTAGACTTTCTTGTACAACATAGTTTGCATCCTGTCTTGATACTTCATTTTGCATATAGGACCAATATCAAGTGGGCCATGGTTTTAGCATCATCAAAGTGTTAAAGTATGTGTTTCCCTTATTAATAGAAGTCTTACTCCCTTCGACACACATAGCTTGTCCCACTTGTAGAGTAGCCCACCCTTGAGGTAACATCCATCTTTTCCTTCATTTTCCAATCTTCCTGAGTTACAATTGTTGGAATGTTTTCCCAAAGTCTGCATCTTATGCATAAACTTCTGCATAAGCATCTTTCAAAAAGGTATTAAGCTATGAGATTGTAGCCAAAGATGAGACTTTATTTGTTATCAATGTCCTAGATAGCATATCCGCCACCACATTCATGCTTCCTTTCTTGTAATTGATCACCAAATGAAATTGTTTTAGGAATCCCATCCATTTGTAGTGCCTTCCATGTTGTAACTTACTTTTGTCTTGCAAAGATTGAATAGCTTTTTGGTCAATATGCACAATTTTTTTTTACCTAATAAATAATGCTTCCGTTTATTTATTGCTTGAATTATTGTGTATATTTCTTTATGATAAACCAGATACCCTCTTACTATTGAAGTAAATACCTTTGAATGATAACAAGTTGGTTTACCTCCTTGCAACAAAACTGTTCCCATAACTTACTCACTAGCATTTGTTTCAACATTGAAGTGACTTGTTGAAGATTAGGTAGAGGAAACACCAAAACATCACTACTTTTATATTTCAATCACTTAATAGACTTATCATGTTCCTTTCCCCAAATGAAACTCTCACCCAATGTTGCAACTGTATGTAGAGGTATTGTAATAGTTAGGAATGCTGGGATAAACTTTCTCATGTACTATACTGCTTCAACAAAACTTCTAGCCTTTGTAGCTTTCCTTGTTGTGGGCTAATTCACAATGGCCTCAACCTTTGTAGGGTCCACTTTTAGTTCTCCTCCAATCATATGCCAAAACTAAAATAGTGATTGTTTTGTGAAGTCACATTTCTTGATATTGCATAGCCATTTTTCTTTTAACACTTGCAAGACTTGACTCAAATGTGTCAGATGTTCTTCCCATATAACACCACCATTAAAATATCATCTCGATATACTATGCCACCTGTATCTATGAATGTATGAAACATGTCATTCATTAATCTCATAAATTTATCGTGTTATATAAACCAAAAGAAAGTGATAACTGTTCATACAAAACCTGAATTTATCTTGAAGGTTATCTTACATATATCCTCCCTCATACGAACTTAATTATATTGATAGACATTCTATAATGGTAGCAAAGGATGCAACCTAATGGTGTGACTGTGTACATTTTTTTATCCTGTACATTAAATTTGACTTCTATTTGACTATTGTTTAATTTTTTTTATGTTGATAAGTCCAATGACCATGTACATTAAATTATTGAGTCTATTTGACTATCATTTATTTTTTTGTAAAACTTAGAGAAGTTAATTAAAAAGAAATAATATCTTGACAATAGGGGTTGGGGCGCTTTCTTTCCTAGAAGGTTTTTTAGGCACTAGTTGATAATAAATATAAAGAGAATGTAATGAAATTTTTTAATCAATGTTATATGTGTAAAATCCAAGATAAAACCTTGAGATTGATATCTATCATCATTTTTCAAATATATGTATTTAAAATATTTTTACTAGTGATATCCCGATTTGAGATCCAACTTAGTGAAATACTTGACATGCAAAAGTTGGTCCAATAGGTCAACAATCCACAAAAGTGGATAGCGGTTTTTGATGGTGATCTTACTCAAGGCTCTATAGTCTATGTACATTCTCCAAGAGTCATCTTTATTTTGTACAATCATAATGGGAGACCCACATGGTGAGGTACTTGAGTGACTCTCCCTTTCTTCCAGCTCTTGAAGTTGTTTCTCAGCTTCATTACTCTCCAAGAGTGATTCCTTGTACAAACCAATGTTAGGAAAACGAGATTTGAAAGGGATTGAATCTCATGTTCTACTTCTCGTTTTGGAGGCCGACCCTTAGGAGTTTGGAACACTTCTTGAAATGATTGCAACATATCATCTAGATGTTTCAATCCTTGGGTAGAAAGCTGAAAAATTCTAACCCTTCTTGTTTATCTTTCAAAACAAGTATGAAAAAATAATTATTAGCTTGAATTAATCTCTTTGCTAGGTTGCCACATACTAGGGCAATCTCAGGTTTGCTTTGATGCACCTTGATGTTGTAGTTCACTCCATCCTTGACCCATATGCATTTTTAATCTCTAGTCATGGAGATTGCATCCATAAGATACAAGCAAGGATTTCCAAACACCACATCAAATGCATCAAGATAAATTATTTTTGCTTCTAACTCATCGATGTATTGTGGGTTATTCCAAAATTTAAATTTACATTTATTTGTTTCCTGAATTTCAACACCCTTCTTCACCCAACCCAAGGATAGGGGTAAGGGCAATAATTTGTCTAATGGCCAAGCTTTCTAACAAATTTATCAAGAATCAAATTGGATCAAGACCCAATATAAACTAGTACATTTACACTTGTCTTCTTGATCCAAATATTGATTTGAAACAACCTACTCATGTCTCTTTTTCTTGTTCTTTGTTGTTCGCGTTGGTAGCTGTGCAACCCAGGTGCACATCTACATTGGATTTGTCCTCTACCTTTACATCTACTTGTAAAGATGCCATGAACTTCTTTGAATTGTCCTTGGACCGATTATTTGGATGTGATTACTAATGTAATCTCAAACATGCAGTGTCAACATGTCCATTGATAAAAATGATAAAAATAATTCTTTGGATGCTTAGATGTACTCAAAGTAGTGGCATCTATATTACCTTGCCACTTACCCTTCTTTTAACTTTGTTTTTGCTTTGTCTTTGGTTGATTTGTGGGTTGGCTTTTTGATGGAAACAACAATTATGATCACCTTCAAATACAACAATAATGTCAATTATAAGAGCAAATTCCACAAACATGCCCATATGCCAAAGAATTTAAGAACCTTCAAATGTAACCAAATACCAAATTTCTCCCCAAACCTGTCACAAGGGCAACGATCACCTTCAACCTACTTAGAATTATGCTACAAACATGATCAATATCTTCAAGAAGATTCGAAACTATATCTCAACTCTTTAACCTTTAAGCCTTCTTGAGAGCTCGTCTAGCCTTGAAAACACCCAAATCTTGTAGCTCAAAAAGACTCACTTGGTCCCAAAACAAACTAAGCACATTTTTGGACACCCATTTGGCCCTTACAACTTATGTCAAAGTTTCAGACTCTAAGAATTAGTACAACACCTTCAAACTATAAGTCTTGTTCTCAATCAACCCCATTTCTCTTGTAGCCCTAATTTTATGTAAGTCTCAATGTTTAGAACAAATGATAATGGTTTGTGAGAAAATAAAAGCATATTCTAGTACTCTTTATTGTATTCTTGCTTTCCACCAGGTTTTAGACCCCGACTCTAAAGGGAACCTCATTAACTGACTTGCCACCTTGCTAATTAGGTCTCTCACTAGCTTTCCAAGGCTGAAAACTAAGTTTTTAAGAGAATAATGTTTTCACCTGGATTAAAATGCCTACAACCCCCTTATTCAATTCCTCCAAATCTCTTTTAATGTTTTCCACACTCTGTATTTATTCTAGACACAATAGATCCCCTTTCTTGTCTTGTATTGCCATTGTTCAAACTAGGTTTGACCGTGTTTCCATACTTAGTAAGCCTAAAAGCTCTTGGTTTCTTCCTTTTAAACATGTAACACCTCTCTTAATCCCTTATTCACCTTGTACATAGGTTTTACTAGAAGGAAAGATACCTCTGAGGTTTATTCCTTACAAAACCTACTCTTAATTGTTAAGAAACAAAATTTCTAGACTGTCAATCCTCTAAATTACACTTCTTGAACCTTGTATACCTTCCTAAAAATTTGTTCACACTTTCATTAAATAACTTTTATCCTCCTTTAAACATTTCAACATGCATTAGATACCGGTTTCAGGTTTCTTCTTATTTTCTTTATTCAAACCCTCTAAACTGGGTTTTTAGATGCACAATTAGACCGGGTTTCTCCTATTTGCCTCATCAAAACACCTTTATTAACCTTGAAACTTTGTGCACACATATGTCACCATTAATATTCATTGCTCACCAAGTTTGAGTAAGATTGACCAGATAAATTAAAAGTTGTCAATTTTTGCTTGTCTAAACCCTAAAACAGGGCACACAAACCCAAGAGCAAGTATTTTGGTCTATTTTACTTGTTTAATCTTTCAAGACTTCTCCAAGGTCTAGGAAACCTCTATAGACTCCCAATTAAGTTTTACAAAATTCTTTAAGCATGAGAAACCACCATAACATTGTGTGGGACCTCTAGAATCTAGATTTACCAGTCCTCAATAGATTGTACAAGAATACTGACTAGTTTAAGTTCTCTTTCACAACTCTTACAAAACCTACTCTTAATTGTTAAGAAACAAAATTTCTAGACTGTCAATCGTCTAAATTACACTTCTTGAACCTTGTATACCTTCCTTAAAATTTGTTCACACTTTCATTAAATAACTTTTATCCTCCTTTAAACATTTCAACATGCATTAGATACCGGTTTCAGGTTTCTTCTTATTTTCTTTATTCAAACCCTCTAAACTGGGTTTTTAGATGCACAATCAGACCGGGTTTTCTCCTATTTGCCTCATCAAAACACCTTTATTAACCTTGAAACTTTGTGCACACATATGTCACCATTAATATTCATTGCTCACCAAGTTTGAGTAAGATTGACTAGATAAATTAAAAGTTGTCAATTTTTGCTTGTCTAAACCCTAAAACAAGGCACACAAACCCAAGAGCAAGTATTTTGGTCTATTTTACTTGTTTAATCTTTCAAGACTTCTCCAAGGTCTAGGAAACCTCTATAGACCCCCAATTAATTTTTACAAAATTCTTTAAGCATGAGAAACCACCATAACATTGTGTGGGACCTCTAGAATCTATATTTACCAGTCCTCAATAGATTGTACAAGAATACTAACTAGTTTAAGTTCTCTTTCACGACTCTTACAAAACCTACTCTTAATTGTTAAGAAACAAAATTTCTAGACTGTCAATCCTCTAAATTACACTTCTTGAACCTTGTATACCTTCCTTAAAATTTATTCACACTTTCATTAAATAACTTTTATCCTCCTTTAAACATTTCAACATGCATTAGATACCGGTTTCAGGTTTCTTCTTATTTTCTTTATTCAAACCCTCTAAACTGGGTTTTTAGATGCACAATCAGACCGGGTTTCTCCTATTTGCCTCATCAAAACACCTTTATTAACCTTGAAACTTTGTGCACACATATGCCACCATTAATATTCATTGCTCACCAAGTTTGAGTAAGATTGACCAGATAAATTAAAAGTTGTCAATTTTTGCTTGTCTAAACCCTAAAACAGGGCACACAAACCCAAGAGCAAGTATTTTGGTCTATTTTACTTGTTTAATCTTTCAAGACTTCTCCAAGGTCTAGGAAACCTCTATAGACCCCCAATTAAGTTTTACAAAATTCTTTAAGCATGAGAAACCACCATAACATTGTGTGGGACCTCTAGAATCTAGATTTACTAGTCCTCAATAGATTGTACAAGAATACTGACCAGTTTAAGTTCTCTTTCAAATATCCATTAGTGCAATTCATGAGTTTATGTTTATAACATTCCTTAACAATGAAAACATGTCCTTCTACAGTTAAAAACACCTCAGAGTCTTGTTAATCACTAAAAACAAGGCAACTCATACCTCATATAACACATTGCCACTACTCGTTATATGCATATGGCTTCATTGATGATCTTGTATCTTTAGACACCTTTTCATATTCCTACACAGACCCTTTGCATCTGCAATGACACACTTGGAGATATACATAGCAAGAACCATTCATTTTGCAAAGACATCAAAGCTTCATTCCATAATGATTTGTATCACAGTCTAACATATAAGCTCCTATAGATTTCTGAGTCACTCTAGGCTTAGTCACACCTATTTCCACTACCGTCCACCTGCTCCCAAACCTATACCTCCAAATCTGAGTAGTCCTTTATACCTATAACATCATTTAATACAACATTCAACTTAGTTTAACTTATCATTCACACACAAACTAACATCAATATACACATTTGCTCAAGAAACTCCTTTATTAAAATGGCTTCCAGTATACATCATAGAATTTGTGAGCCTTCCAGCTCTGTCACCCCCCTTTTCCTATCCCAATCTTCCTTATTTTTTATCACACCACCTTCCTCCCCTATTTGTGACAATAATGAGTTAGTTACTGAAGTAGTTAGGTCTCCAAACTATAGTTACATATAGGCTAGAAGTGAGTAACCTCACCCTCATGGGTGGAGAACATGTCAGTATGTTACACGAGTGCTTTTACACCTTTAGAATCATGTCATAAACCTAACCTAGTTCCTATGCCACTAAGTACAATAAGGAGAATTTAAATATTTGAAAAGAGAGTTTTGGAGGGAAATTCCAAAACTTCATTATTACACTGCAAAAGAGGTCCAAATGGACACGAGACATGCTAAGACCCCTAAAGGGACCCCCAACACCTAAATCAAACCAAAATTTGCTTGAAAACTAAAATTTGCCTTTGTACATGATGATGCTCCTGCATCATTTTTCCTTGAGGTAGTCCCTTCTTCTTGCTTCTATTAGTTGTCAATGTAATATGCTTGTATGCAAGCATTAACAATGTCCTTTGGCTTACTTGAGATGACCTATCTCCTTAGGCATGTATGGAGACCTCCGAAGTACTCAGTGACATTACCGTCTTCTGCCAAGTCAATATTCATTAATATGGCATGTCTTTACGACTCTGTAGTACAATCTTGCACACTTTGACCACTTGCCTATGCTTGAAATATCAACACTTAATCTTTTGATTTGTTTTATGTCCAATAGGATAAAACTTCTTGAAGAAATCCTTTGCATTCTTCCCACTTATCTACACTAGGATTCTTCTTTGGCCACTTGCATATGCTTGAAATATTGATGCTTAAGGATGACCATTTGTCTAACAACCAAGCTTTATAACAACTTTATCAAGAGTCAAATTTATCTCCTTGCTTCTATTCTTCCTTAATGCAATATGCTTGTATTCAAGGATCAAGAAGGTCCTTTGGCTTACTTGAGATGACCCATCTCCTTAGGCATGTATTGAGACCTCCCAAGTACTCTGTGACATTACCATCTTCCGCCATGTCAATAGTCATTAATATGGTATGTCTTTGCTACTCTGTAGAATAATCTTGCACTCTTTGACCACTTGCATATGCTTAAAATATTGATGCTTAGTATGTTGATTTGTTTTATGTCCAATTGGATAAAACATCATACGAAGTAATTCTTTGAATTCATCCCACTTATCTACAATAAGATTCTTCTTCTTTTTCAGAAGATATGAGATAACATTTTCGGGAAGATGTAGGATAATGGGGGGTCGTTTTCTCTCTCAAAACGACAATACCCAAACTTGGAGAGGCTTTTAGAGAGACTTAGATATAAATTTTTTTAACACCATGAGAAGATAAATCGTAGCATTTTGAATATGAGTATTTTTTTTATTTTCGCAATACTCAGATGAGATAAGTATGTAAAATTATAAATTTCTGACAGTGACAAGAAGTTTTTTGGTAAAACCATAATAAAAGTGCATGTGTAGGGACATTGTTTTTGGAGCAAACAAATGAATTTTATATGAAATCGCATATAAGAATGTACAAAATGTTGAAGATTATTCATAATATTTTTTCTTCATTGTTCAATTAATATATTTGTAAAAATATATTGTACACGTTAAGAAAGTAGAAAAAATGAAAACACAAATGTACAGACACGACTTTTTGACATTAACTTCATATATTTGTTTTTTTCTTAAAAAGTAGCCAATAATGTGTAGATTGTCGAGATATACGTTTTGTAATGAGTTGGTTCACTGTGAAAAAGTTATTAAATTATTATTAAAATTATATATACAAACCATAATGACTTATGTATGTATATACGAAGTAAAAATTAAAAACGATAATGTAAGGTTTTTTTTTTTTAATAGGAAAAGTACTTTCTCTCCTGTAAAAACCCACATAATTTTAAAAAAATAAAAATAAAGACATATTTTATTTGTATCCACAAAGGTGAATAATTCTTCTAGATTCTCTGGAAGCCATGTTGAATGGCCTATTGTAGGTCCAAGGCTCGAGTTTGAATTCCCAAGGCAAAACCCAAGGTTTTTTTTGGGAGGAAAGAAAAATCAAAATTTTAATTAAAAACAACTAGCGTACACCCTTTACAACCCTTTGTAAATTGTAAATGCTATAAATGTATTTTCCCGTTTTTACCTTCCTATAGGAGGAAGGGTGTGTATAGTATAATTAAGGTTGTATGCCCTTTGTAGTTTTATATATTGTTTTTGTAAAATGCATAGTCTCCACTTTTTTACTCTTCTCTTTCACATTTTACAAACCTTGAACTAGTTATGCTCCAACAATGCGCAATTTTTTTGTTTTGTTATGTAATACCCCTGGCACTCCACTTAGTTGGTGTTTGGTGTGGGCTCATGCTTAATAGTTGAATAAGCCAAGTTTAAATCTCGTGTCTAAAACCCTCTCTTGAAAGGGCTCTAGTAAGTCAAATGTTTAAGCGCCTTCTCAAACATCCTAACCTTATGTCTGGTGTGAATACACCTTTTTTAAGGTTTTGAACTTGCTCATTTTGAATGAACCCTTTGAGCCATCTTAGAGGTGCAAGTAGACTGACACATCTTATTTTTGATTAATGATGATTTTAGAGTCCAAGAGATAATTTCCAAATTGCACAAAAAGACATATCCAACTTTGGAGGTAACAAATATATATGAAATAAATTATAAATTTGGGCATTTAAATCATAACTAAAATGAAAAAAAGAGAGCAAAATAATAAAAGCGTGGTGGTTGGTGTAGTTGGCATAGGTTGTTAAGGTCGATATGGGTATACTCTAAGTGGAGTTGGCTTGGTTGAGAAGTGCATGTTATTTTCATTTGATCTCTTATCAGACTTGTGACAGGGTCTTTTTTCACATGAAATTACTATTGGGTAAAGGTTGTTCCTTGGATTACTCTACCCATTGATAGGCTATGTCGTGCTCCCTTGGTAATCCCACAAGAAACTTGGATTTGGAACTTGCTTATAAGATATTAAATTTTGTTGTCAACTTAAGCTCCTTCCTAAGTTTGTGCATCGGGCAGAACAAAGGTTGTCATATTGGGTTATGTATTCCATGGGAATGTTGCTGAGTGAGTTGAGATGAGCATGAGCATGAGCATGAGAGATTGGGGCATTACCCTATTCCACAAAATGCAATAAAATGGTGAGAAGCAGATCAAACCACCTTTTCTAGCGTACTCCTATTTCTTGCTGAAATAAGAGCCTTACAACAAGGTATGGATCCATTAAAGCATAACAAAAAGGGGATTTTCAGATGTGTGGTTGTAAATGCTGTGATGGGAAGCTATGTGGTATGTGAATTCATAAGGCACATGGATTATTTGATAAAATGCCTCAAAGAAATATGGCCTTATGGCTTGAGATGACAACTGGATCTACACAAAATGGGTTCATTGGAAAGGCCTTGTAGACAATGAACCAAATGTGATTTAAAGGTGTGAAGCCGAGGGTCAAAACCTTTTCCCGTATCTTGTAATCCTATGCTAAATTAGAGATTTTAAATAGATTTTGGACACCCTCAAACAGAAAAAAAGAATCTCTGCCCTATGTTGCGGCCGACTGCACTATGAAGACACTCATGTATTTGATCCAAAGTTTGGGAAGTGTGTCATATTTATTGAAATATTATAATAAACCACTTTTGTTCAAGAAGATCTGTGTGATATGTTTGTAAAATGCGAGAAAAGGCCTTGCAATCTTGTTTCCTATGCATTTGATAGATATAAAGCTAGAATCGACAATATTTGCCAAACTTGCACCAAAATAGGAGCTTGAAACCATCTATGAAAATTTATCATGCATTGTAGAAAGGGAATTTGTAGATGATGTAGCGTCCATTACCTTAGTTGACATATATGTAAATGTGGAAGCATGCTTGAGGTATGTGAATTGCTTGAGAAAATGCCTCTAAAAAATATGGTCTCATGGAATGCATTGATGGTTGGACACACACATTGGGCTTATTGAAATTTTAGGAGGTTATTAGGAAAAATAAGTAAGCAATTTTTCCAATCTAAGGAGTTTACCTCTATTACCATCTGACCAATGTGTGCCAAATTTGGTGTATTGGATCAATTGTGGAGAGTCATCACAAGTGATCAAAAGTGGGGTTTTCTGTGTTATGCATGGTTGCAATGTCAAGTATATGTTGGTTAGATGAGATGCACACTTGTGGATCACCAATTGAGAGTTTGTAATCTTAACAAAGATGGGAATGCCTCCAAGGTGTGGAACACTTAGCTCAATAAGGAAAATCGCTAGAGAAATATGACTCTTAGTCTAACTACTCTATGCTACCACTACTCTACTGTAATCTACCAGTTGCAAGAGAAAAGGAATAAGAAAACATAAAATAAAAACATGGTGATGCACCAAGAAGAAAAGGGATCACCTTCCCTACATGAGTTAACAAAAGAGAGGAAACACATATATCCAGAAGGGTAGATATGAGTCAAAAACATACCAACATCTAAATCTAAATTTCACTCTCATCCTTTAAAAGACAGTTAAATACAACCTTGCAAATGATACACATAATAAACCAAAAGATAATAGAGAGGAAATATACAATTAACAAAAGGAAATAGGGAAAATCTGAGCCATAATCATAGATGTATTAAGAGCTAAAATATTCATAGTTTGTCACAAACATGATTCAATGTATTTATGCAATTGTAAAGCTTAAAATAAGAGGTTAGAGGCACTCAAAAGCTCAACACTCAAAAGAGAGGAGCAACCTTGCATTTAAGGAAGGGGCACCATTCTTATACAAAAGTTTGGACAATATATAGAAGTGTTAAGAGTTAAGAGAGAAGAGGATAATCAATATGCTAGGATACATCTCCTTTCTCATGCTTATCTCTTTTACACAACTATAGGTGTCTGAAAAGATGCATAACTGAAAAGATCTTCCTAAAACCTCATGAAGCATATTCTAAGGATCTTTGTTGGCACTATTGTGATCCACTACCATTGGGGAAAGGATTGATGAGATAAGCCTTATACAGAAAACCTTCATGTGTTTGCAAAAAAAAAAAGTTTTTTAATGATTTGATGCCATCATCTGCAAGAAACAAGCAAATATTTGTTTTCAAATTGATCTCTTAGAAAGCATCACTGGATGACCATGAGATCAAGACGATAAGTGAAGATGAAGCTACCATTTGTTCAAGGATCAATATTTCATCCTTATGACCACTAAAAACTCATCCCTTTGATCAACACATAAATAACGAATATCAAGATTTCACATCATGAGATACATTCAAATACCACAAAACATGGTGACGTAACACCCAAATACAATGCAACATTGTGAGAGTTAATATGACACAACATATTTCACTACGAAGCACTTTGTTATGTAGCATGTGGTTCCACATATATGATATCACAAGAAAAATAAACACTACAACACTTTCGTGGTTCGTAAAACATTCCCTTCACACAACAAGGTGGTAATACACATGAATTTGACATTGAATTCACAAAAAAGAGAGAATTTAATCTCATCGAGAAGCACATCAAGGTCATAACAAGTCTATACAAAGTGGTAAGCACAACAGGTGCATTCACATAAACACAAGTACCACATTTTTCATATCACCATAAAATAACACAATACTCTTCCAACTTCTCCACCATCATGCATAATCCATCACAACACGAAAATGTCCCATAGGTTCGAGAGTATGAAACTTCACTTTGATATCAAATGTAACACCCACCAATGTGGGACCCAAACACAAGAACAAATATAATGTGTTTTTCTACTCTCACTTACAATATACAATAGTGTGACACTATAAATACTCACAAGAGAATGCACAACATCACATGAAACATTTACACCAACCTGAAGAACACACAAATATCAATATAACACAATAAACAACCAACATCACACTTAGATAAATGAGCAAGTATGAAAGCATGCCACCATCACGACATGAATATCACGAAATGACACCTTTCACAATATAACATTTTCATGGTTAAATCTTTGTTGTATTCACATTCTATTTTTAGCCTTAAAGGTTTGAAGAACACATAACATGAAAACATACATTTTCCTTTTTCTAGGCTGTATTTATTTTATTTCATTGAACACTTCACTTAAGATGGTTCCGTCCTAACTCCCATTTAAAACTCCCTTGTATAACCTTATAGGTCTCAAAATCATTTATCAAGTAGGCATATATCCTTATTCACAATGTTTCACATCATTTATTTCATTCAAATTTAACTTAACGAGTACACTTCATCACACGAAAATATAGAACAATAATTCAAGGCAAATGGATTCTGTATTTAGCTTACTCAAAGTTAACATCTTAGGGGAATATTTAAGATAGGCAAAATTAACTATAAGGTTTTGAACACCATTAACATAAAAAAGGTCCTAGGCTTGAATTTACTTTTTTTTGGACTAAGGACTCTATGACTAACTAAGGTCAATTTTGAAGTGGATCAAACACATTTATCTCAAATACCTCCAATTTTTACTTATGTGTCTGCCTTATGTCGCTCACATTTAAAAAGAGTCACATATTCTATCATAGGTACCAAGTGAGGTATCACCTCACTTTATGGTTTGCCAAGGTATGCTTGATCCCATTTCAAAGCCGTGGGATTATATTTCCTAATCGCCCCAATGAATCAAGTATGATCATTGCTTAGCTTTCTATGTTTAACCTTAAGACAACTTTACAATCCCATAGCTTAGACATTACATCCCACCTGACTCAAAAATGACTTTAAGCCTTAAACTAAAGCATCCCACACAACTTCAACACACCTAAAAATAATTGCTAGCATGAACCCCTTTTACTCAAACAATGATTAACCATTACAATTCTTATAGGGCGATTTCGCGACAAAGCCAACAAACAAGAAATATTCTATAAAATCCTAATTTTGCAACCTTATTACCCCTAGGCTAGGAAGGGCCAAGGATCACATTACAAGGGATGGTAATTACCTTCCTTACTTTCCCTTATGATCCCATACACATTCATGATTATCCCTTCTCGAGATACTTAACATAAAGGCACCCATTTGAAAATGTCATTAGAACATTACATCTTTCATGTCATGAAGTGACACTATACCCATAACTATAACAACATGCACACTTCCACATGCACAAGAATCCCTTTTACACACATGCCTAAGAAGTAATATTAAACCTCAATAACCACATGAGAAGGTTGGTCTCATGGCCTAACTCAGAGGAAAGAGGTGGTTTCTCAAACGAAGTCACCTATTTACAAGACAAACCTTTTGTGAGATATTTAGAGATCTAAAACTTCACTTGAAACTCAATAAGGTGAACGACAAATGAAAAACATAATGTTTGAAGGTAACCATCTCAAAGGATGTTAGATTAGGGTCAATTAGATAACTTTTAAATAGATAACTTTTAAAATAATAACCACCTAAAAGTGGTCAACTATAACCATTCTTAAATAAGGTAGTTTCATTACTTTTGAGTGTTCTAAGCATTTTAGTACAACACAGAAGAATACAAAAATCACTTTATTTAAATATGAGTACAATTATAACAAGTTCATTTCATTTCTAGTTGAAAATGTACATCTACCCCATCAGCAAGATACATACCTTATTCAAAATCACCCCTAAAATAGAATGCCCATTTTCCCAAGATACCAAAACACTATGATATCTCACTCATCGTAACATAATTCATAAATAATCATTCATGATCATAAACATAGTGCTGATACATCCATTAATATTACATGTATATTTAAATGATAATCCATATTACAAAAACACCAACAACGCTACCATTTACTTTTTTTAATCTCGCTTACCTACAACCATCGCATGGTCAACAATATCGCTGACATGACATCAAACAACAATCAAGCACGATTTGTGTTATCACAATTTTCAAATAATAATGAAATAATACCTTATACACTTTTAAGCAGAGCAAGAATACAATTGCCATTTCACTTCATTTTCAAAGCCAAAAGACAGGGATAAAGAGAGGAGAGAGAAAACACCATTTATTTTCATATTCAATATATTTTCAAATAAGTATCAAGCAGGTTTCCTATAGTCATGTATTTATGTTTAAAAAGTGGTTCTCAACTCAGATTCGTAAGGCCAAATAACACAATGCTCATAAAAGGTTACTAGAATTATTTATAAGGATATTTTGTGCCTCCAAGAAAACATTTAAAAAAAAAAGCTTTGCACAAAGTCATCTAGAAATAGTTTTCACTAAGTTCATGTTTATCATACCAACCACATGGTTTCTAAAACCAAATCTAATATCGTAGTTTGTCTATCGGTCTTACGAGGTAAAGGAGAGAATAATGTTTACATTCATGGATACTCGTCAAGTGCATACCAAACAAAGGTACAATTTGTTATAGGAAACACATTTTAATTAATTTACCTAAAATTTACTCTTCTTTAATTTGATTCACACATCCATTCAAAATTAATAAAACTAGAATGTTTAGAAAAAATGCAAGGATGAAGTGAGCTGTCCGTGCCTGAGATTGAGCTGGCAAGTGGCCGAAGAATAAAAAATGCGCGGTTTGTGGACGTACAAGCATTGTGTCAAACATTTTGTGGCCTTGAGAATGCTTCCATTTTCGTACATGCTGACAAAGGTTGCTGAGTTGAGTTTTATACCATTTGCTTCCATTATTTAAAAAACTCCAAGACCTTTCAACAAAACTCTTTGTGCATATCTAATTATCAAACATTCCATGACACTACATTTTGTTTGATGCATTTTGTCAAACATTTTACAAGCATCCAATTTCAAATCAATAAACTCATCTATATCATACCCAAAAAACACGACGAACACATGACCACCATTTTTCAGGCATTTTAATGGACATATTAGACGCCTTATGAAGGGAACAGGTAACCACAACCTTTAAACAAAAATTCACTAATTCCCAAGTGCTAATATAGGATTATCCATAAAAAATTTAAAACTCTCAAATGACACATACATGGGATGCTGACAAGAAGGATGAGATGTCTGGTTTTACACCTGTCATTTGCATTTGTTTGTAGAAAACAAATAGGTTGATTTTTCAGTGATCCACAAAACACCCCTCTGAACCCTGAAATGAGAAAGTTGAGTTGTGAATGTGTTCCTTGTCATATGGGGTAATGTATCAAGCCTTAGAACGCCCTCAAATGACGATTTGTACACTTTTTGTCACCCCTCTAGGAGTCATGTTAACCCTTTTTGCAGTTTTGGGAAGCTGCTGAAACTCAACAATTGGGTTTGGTTTTGGCTTGGTGTTTGGAACCTGAGCAAAATGAATATCGACCCCCGTATACCTCTAGTATTTATCCATGAAAATTACTTGTAACCCTTAGTTCTCAGAAAATAACCTTGTTAGCTAGTTTTCTAAGGGGGTTTTGTAGGCCTCTGGTCGTTGGTTGACTAGGTCAGACTAGCCCAATTATGACCGATGGCTCAAGAAAAGTAGTCGCCATTTGTACCCTATTCGATAGTTCTAAGTTCCTTCAACTCCTGTGAGTTATCTTTATATGAGAGAGCATATAGGATTTGTCTCATGGTGCATCTACCCATCAGAAATCAGTTTACAAATGTAACTTCTTAGCCCTCAGGCTAAAATTGGTTGTTTTCGCAAACTAGTAGGTAAATGTGAAAGAATGCCATGGGGCCCTCCTAGGTCAAATAACTGACGAGAAAACTTTTAGGAATTTATATATGATCGTATGGAACTCTCTTTTGTCTTTTTTGAGAAATTTGATTGTCGGGAAAGCGGTGTTTCTTTCTCTCTCCTCTCTCTTCTCTCTCTCTGTTCCTCTCTGTCCCTCTCCTCCTCTAGTTAGGAAATGAAATGAAATGAATGTATCTCTAACTCCTCTCTCTTGTTGCGTCCTAAGTATTATAATCATGTGATAGGGAAAACTATGATAACATGAATTATGTTTGATTTCGGGTAGATGCCATTGCAACGTTTATTTCACTGACCATATTTACACTAACTTGACAAGTTGCAGGTAGTGTAAGAATGATTATAGTGGATGATGGAAATCTAAATTTAGTGTGCATTACTGAGAATGTGTAATCAGAATGAGAATAGCAATGTATCTTACTTTACCAATAATACTTGTATTATTAAAGAAAACACAACTCCTTTCTTTGTGCATGTGTGTCAAATAAAGAAATGGTCAAATTTCTTTTCGTAACCTTCCAAATAAACTACATTGTAGAATTGTTTAATTAGTCAATTGTGATAAACCCTTGCAATTTTGTATGTTGTATGGAAGTGAGATAAAACTAGAAAAGGATTAGTGTCATAAGCTTGTAAAGAAAAAAAGTTTATGTTGATAGTGTGGTTTGTGCCAATCCATTAACAACCTTGTCACACCTTTACCTTCTTGTTAAAGAGATCATGTGATTCAAGAATATTGTAGTTAGTCCACTTTCTTCTTGCGTATCGATCATATTAGTAATTTGTGAATGGGAAGGCGAATACTTAATTAATAGGTGTTGTTATTACCACTCAATTTATAATTTATTATGGTCACCTTATATTTGTACTCAAATAGTTTTTCTTTGTTATAATAACCTTGAGAAAATCTTTACTTCATGGGGTAAAATATGTCTCTCAAGTATGGAGTAGAGCTGGTGGGAATCACATCCTATAGGTTATCTTTAGTGGTTTCATCTTTTTGTATCTCTCCTTGGATGTCAAAATTTTAAAAACTCACAGGTAGTCAAAAAATGAGATAATCCAACAACTCAAGGACTTGGTATATGATAGGCATTGTGTTATTTGGACTTACAAATCTAAGTTGAGAACCATCGTAGTTATAAATAACTCATACCCATGTAGGGAGGATATTGATTATAAAGGATGTGCTAACAAAAGTTCCTTGTGAAGTAGAACCTATGAGAGGTTTGATAACCAATATACACCCAAGTAAGCAGGTCAATGAGCAATTCATATATGGATCAAAAGAACCAATCTTATGACTTGAAATCTTAGGAAACCTTTCCTCTCTCTTAGTTGTTAGTTACCATAATATGTATTTGCAGGATTTTAAGTTCAAGTAATGAGTTAATTATGTTGTAATGGTCTCATTTTATAATAATCTAGGTGTAGTTAAAGGGATGGAATTTATTGCTATTCAGGGGGAAACATTTTAGTAATATTCTATATTGTCTCTATCATGGACTGGTCTTAGAAACAATAGAAGTTAGGTGGAATCTTTCCATCGGGTTGAAAAAAAGATCCATTCTTTTGGATCCAGGTCTAACATGAGTGTAGAATTAGGAAGTAATTTATAATGGTGTATATAATGTATGATAACCAATGTAAGTCATATCAAGTCCCATTCATGACTAATGGTAGCAAAAGACCAAACAATTTTAGTCTATAAAATTGCAACTTCTCTTTAGAGGTAATGAACTCTATAGGACATAAGGGAAAGTGCTTCCATAATATTAGGGAAGGAGTTAATCACCCTTGTTAGTAGCCAGTGTATTGAGCTTCTTATAATTATCCAGAGGATGGTGTAGTCATACCGGTCAAGTAAATGAAATCATGTTCAAATGTTAATACTTGAGTTTGATATCATTTAAGTGCCATAAAGGGTTTAGAGATATGTGTGACAGGATTTTTAGGCCAAACTTAGCTTTTGCAGTGGGATAAAACTCAATAGGAATTTGGGTAACTTAGAAAGTGTTCTTCTTCATAATCCATGTTTGTGGGTTAACGTTAAACGAGTACCTTATACCCTAGAATGTTTTTTTCCTGGTGGAAATTTTGATTGGGACAACTC
Source organism: Taxus chinensis (assembly GCA_019776745.2). Lineage (NCBI taxonomy): Eukaryota > Viridiplantae > Streptophyta > Pinopsida > Cupressales > Taxaceae > Taxus > Taxus chinensis. The sequence goes on along the minus strand of CM034156.1, from coordinate 536,347,567 downwards.
CTTATAAAGAGAATGGATTTTGGTCATAGTGATAAGGGAAACTTTGTGACGTTCCTTGGTCACACTATTGCATTAGGTGAGCATATTTGTTATACCAAATTAAGAAAAGGGAAAATTGTGTTGACCTTGCTTTTTGTACTTATGAAACACCTTGATGAGAAGTGCTTGGGCCTCATGAAAGGCGTTTCGAGTTAAAATCGTACCCCTTCACATTTTTTGGATTTTATGCGAGGTAGAATTGGTAGAATAATGATGGTTGGGGAGGCCATCCATGGGTTAAGCAACTTATTCATGCATACCTCACTTTATGTGTGATGAATAGAGTTCGTTGCAGTTATAGCCAAAATTTTGTTGTCTTCGATCTAACATTTTTGGTGTTTAAGAATAAAAGATGATATGTATGTTTGGATATCGGTAGTGCAAGAAAAAATAAAGAATTCTAACACTAGAATGGATCCTAGAATAAGATGTAACTAACCCACATTCTAACATTTTTGAGACATAACGACTTAAACCGTGCTTCCATGAATGTAACACTTTTGAAGTAATAAAATGAAACGCTTGCACATGTGAAAATTGTAATTGTTGGTATGTTGGTTTATTGCAAGGTAAGTGTTGGTGATAAGTTCCTATTGTTTAGTGAATTGGTTCATTAGTGTTGTGTCATTTGGTTTCACAACAAAAAAAATTGCTAGTTTTTTGGTTACAATTTGGGTGATAAATTAGTGGGCATTACAATTTGGACAACACATTCATATGCATGAGGAAGAGAATTTCCCCTAATGGATTGAATCATAATGAGAAGATCAAGATCAAACGCTCTTAAACAAAATAAGAATGCCATAGTTGGTTAGGCTTTATATTTTTGAGGAATTATTTTCTGAGTCCCATTGAATATGAGATTGAAGTCAGAAGCATACTCCATTGGGGATATTTTATGGTGCTGAGGTGTTCCAAGAGAGATATGATGTCTACATTATCCTTGAATCACTTCTACAACATTTCTCCCAATAGGCCCCATGTGGAAATTGATTATGCACCCAATATCCTATACTAATCTTGAGCTTTTCCTTATAGAGAAGAGACATGTAATCTAAGACATATATTTTGTTATATGATATTATGTATGAAAAAATGATTTAATACATCTTGGATATGTTCAGTAGAGATTCTAACATTATTTGCATGAAAGAGGGGTAAGGGTTTTAGGGTTATTTTCATAATATCATCCCACTTTTACAAATAGAGGGGGCTAAAATTACAATGAGGGAAGAAAATATCTCTGTGAAGATCCATGGAAGTGTAACCTCATAAGAAAAAGGGAGGGAATGCACATAAATTATTTGCAAATGAGAGAAATGAATCTTTGAATCAATGAAGTCGCTAGGTGCTCGAAAAAAAGGTTTAGAAACTAAAGGAGCTAAGGACACCAAAATTTAGTTGTATATTTGAAAAACATGCATACTTATTTGTACAAATATTGCAAATATGCAAAACGAACACACACAAGTTCCACTAGGCATGCTAGAAATTGTTGGTGCATTTGAAGGCACCAAGGCGGCTATAAATTTCTGCAATGGAACACTTAAAGAATGATAACAAGATATAAACAAAGTGTCCCATCAAGCATTTTTAAAACAGTTCTCCAGATGAGATGTGCACACATAGATCACCAATTGAGAGCTTGGTGTCTCAACAACAACAATGTGGTCTTCAAGGTGTGGGACACTTGGCTCCTTGAGACAAACCTCAAGAGAAATCTGGATCTTATCCTAACTACTCTATGTTACCACTACTCTACTCTAATCTACCAGTTGCGAGAGAAAAGGGATGAAAAACATGAAATAAAAACATGTCGATTCACCAACAAGAAAGGGAATCACCCTCCTTATATGATTTAACAAGAGAGAGGACAAAACAAAAATCCAAAAGGGTATATATGAGCTATAAAATACCAACATCTAAATCTAACTCTCACTCTTAGCCTTTAAAAGACATAGTGAAATAAAACCTTGCGAATGCTACACACAATAAACCACAAAGATAACAAAGAGGTAAGAGACAATTAAAACAAGGACAAAGGGAAGATATGGGCCACAATCATAGATGCATTAAGAGATAAAATTTATAGTCTTTCATATACTCGATTCAAGGTGTTTATGCACTTACAAATCTCAAAACCAATTGTCAGAGGCACTCAAAAGCTTACCACTCAAAATAGTAAAGTAGCCTTGCACTTAAGGAAGATAAACCATTTTTACAAGAGAGTTTGGACTATATATAAAAGAGTGAAGAGAGAAGAGAGAAGAGAGAAGAGGATAAAAAATATGCTAGGATATATCTCCTTTCTCATGCTTATCTCTTTTAAAAATATCACATGGGTTTGAAAATATGCATAACTGAAAATATTTGCCCAAAACCTCCTGAAGCATATTCTCAGGATAATTTTTGGCACAATGATGATCCACTACTATTGGGAAAAGTATTGATGAGACATTCCTTATACATAAATCCTTCATGTGTTTGCAAGATTTTTTTAATGATTCTATGCCTTCATTTGCAAGAAACAAATAGATGCTTGTTTTCAAATTGATCTATTAGAAAACATTGTTACATGCCTATGAGATCAGGAGGATAAGCGAAGATGAAGCTTCCATCTGTTCAAGGATCATGATTTCACCCTTGGGACCAATGTGAAAACTTATTCCTTTGATAAACGGATCGTTTAACTTCTCCATTTGTGTTTTAGTGGGGCCGTGAGGGGAATATCAACTCAATTTAGAAGAGGATAAAACAATGTAGAAGCCAATATGAGTGATTTTAGAGGCATTTGATTTGATTTTTTACCAAGAGACACCTGAGAAATCTATTATGAATTTCTCACAAATCCCTCAACTATTCCTCTCAAAATAAAATTTAGTGTATATCTCTCTGAATAAGCTTTCCAATGATATAAGCTGATCATCAATTAGATCTCTCCATTAAAAGGTATGACTACAATACCAAATATCTATTCATTACCTCTGTCTCAGTTGGCATTCATGTGCTCCTTTTCCCACCAAATGAAACCGTCAAATTTAACCCTGTGAAAAAATAATGGAAAATTTTAGAGTTTACTGTTTGCTGCAACATGTTGCTTATTACACTTGTCACACATTAGTGTCTCGAATTTCAAAATGAAGAATTTAAAGATTGAGATAGTGTAGAGCACTGACCTTTGCCATGCATCCATAATGCCACTTGTCACACATTAGAGTCCTGTAAAGTTTGGAGACAAAGATCAAGGCTTGAGATAGTGTAGAGCATCGGTGAATTCCGTGTGTCATAGGTGCCACTTGTCAACCATCAATACTTTGTAAATCGGGGAGCTAAAACTTTAATATTGAGACAATAAAATTTTTTGATTATCGCCACACGCCAAAGATGCCACTTATCCCAAATAGGTTCTCTACAGTGTTTAGAGGGAAAAAAAACTTAAGTCCTCAGATGTGTAGGATATGAATTTTTGCCACACATTTCCCATCAACTTTATGTAAATTTTAGAGATCAAACACAGTAGAAAATATTAGAGTTAACTGATCTCTACCACATGTTACTTATGCCACTTGTCACATATCGGTGTATCGAAATTCAATAGGAAGAGTTTAAAGCTTGAGATAATGCATAGCACTGACCTCTACCATGTGTCCACAATACCACTTGTCATGCATCAGTGTCATGCAAAGTTTGGAGAGAAAGACCAAGGCTTGAGATATTGCCAAGTGTTGGTGATTTCCATGGGTTAAAAATGCCACTTGTTTATCATTGATACTTTGCAAAGTGGGGTACTAAAACTTTAATCTTGAGACAATTTCGAATGCTGATTGTCACCACACATAAAATATGCCATTTGTCACACATGGGCGCTTTGTAGGATTTGAAAAGGAAAAAATTTCCTGTGGCTATCCAGGCGACAAAATTGTTGGGCCCCACCGCATGCCCCATACATGCCCCATCCCATTCATGCATAGGCGGGCCCCACTGCATGTGGTATACACACATTTCGGGAAACATCAAAATAAATACAAATGAAATCAAGTGGTAGCATGTAGTAGGTGCTAGATGGATTGGTAGTCTTGTGCGCTTGTATGTGAGAGATCATGGGTTCAAATCACAGATTTTTTTGTGGCATACACGTAGTGTGTATACCAAAAAACCCAAAAAATCTAACTGTTGGGTTTTGTGTATACCACAATGGGTCCCACCTACGCATGGATGGGATGGGCATGCACGGGGGCATGCAATGGGGCCCAACGATTTTGTCGCTAGGATAACTAGCTCCCTTAAGTACCTAGATGTGCAGGATACAAATTGTTGCCACACGTTGCCCATTGACATTTTAAAAAGTTTGTAGACTATGGTTTTAAATGATCCAAAGCATTGATGATTGCCGCGATCCATCTGAAGCACTGAAAATATTGAAAAAATGACTAAGTTCGAAACCTTTTAGAACACTGGAAATCCCATTAGTGCTAAGTGTCGAGGATCCATTAGAGGCATTGAAAACCATGAAAAGAAATTAATTTCAAAATATTTGATATGCTATCAAGTGACACATTAAAATGGTTTTTAAGATTAGGTAATAATTTGGTTTTGGGGGGACCAAAAAACCTACTGTACATAGCTGTAAACGAGAGGCAAGACAAACCATAACCTAAAAACAAGCTAGGGCCCAAATAGGGCAAAACCACTTGACCAACACGAAGGCCCAACACGGGGTGAGGCATAAACAACCTAGTTACATCATACAATTTTTTTAATAAAAAATGTATACTAGAACACTGATCAAGACAAAAATACCAACATATCAGTCATCTAAGGGTCAAATAAAGTTTTTTTTTCTTGTTGCTCTTGGTGTGAGAGATGGGAACTTGATTCAGGCCGACCGGTTCCTTCCTAGGAGTCGAGAGATTCTTCCGCTTTCCATCCTTGATGTCAGCTTCGTCCTTGTCCTCATACGAGCCACTAAGATCTAGCCTCACACCCCTCCTTTGATTGTCTTACTTAGCGAGCTGATCCTACAATATCGAGATCCTATGTTCCTACATGGTGAAGTTCTCCTTGAGACCATTAACTCTTTTTTTCTAGACGGCAAATTTGATGTGCCATTCCATCATATCCTTAACCCGTTGACTGGTAACTTTGAGAAATGTATCAATAACCTCCTCCATGTTAGCCTTTCAGGAAAAGCTAATGGGTACCCTGGTAAACTCTTCAACAATGCCCTTCCCTTTAGATGATTCCCCCTTCTTTAAGTTAGAAAGAACCTCCACGGCCACACCCTCACTATCACTCCTCACATTTTTCTTATGTTCCTTCATTTTCAGTCAGTTCGCCAAGGTTTCATCATCCGAGTTAGTGGGCTAAGGGATAGGGGTAAACAATGACTACGATGCTGGAAAAGCAACATGATCAAACCATGGTGCAAAGGGGTATTCACCTTCTCCTCTTTAACATATGAAATGGATACAAAAAGGGACCTAAGTAAGAAGAACGGAAAGCTCATGGCTTGGTTACAATGAAAATAGTTTAGAATAAATAGATGATGGGTATAAATTTTACGAAAAATTTCCCTCAAGAGTAAGATAACACATAATCAACTTATAGGCATTGACCCATCTCTCGGGAAGACAAGTCCTAGCAATTCCATCTTCAAATAAGTGCACGTTTTTCACCAGGGCTTAAAAAGATAAAGATTTTGTAGTTTCTATGTTTTTTTTTGTGTCTTTGAGCGATTTCAAAGCCTAGCATCGACATCCCAGTGAAATCAACTACATATTCTTCAAAGACATGCATTTCTATCCCCCTAAATTTAACCCTCCCCTGATCCCAAGATTTGGAAAAATCAATGGCGAGGTCAGGATTGTTACCTTTGATTAGCTTGATGTAATATGTGAATCCCCCCTTCTCAGTATCCTCTAGATCGTGGCATCCTATTTCACCACTTGAAATGAAGTGGGCTTGGTCTACATCCTATCACCTCCCATGTTCTGCTCGGTTTGTTTTTTCAAATTTCTTCTCCTTTATTTATTGGTTATGTTCCACTCTAAACCACATTTTTTTGCTGTCAAAGTGGAGCACTTAATGTTTTGTTGTATTAAGTTTGATGGGTTTGCAAAATTGTAAAAATAAGAACTCAGATGTCATTTGAATATTTCAAGATAAACTCATAAATCCTTTAGGATCATTTTGATTTGGCACTTGAGGTTCTCTATGATAGTTGGGAAATTCAAAGGGGTTGAATTTGGCAACAATATACAAACTGAGGAAGTGCACAAAATGCTCGTAGTTTGATGACAAGTGCAAAATGAAAATTCAGTCTCATGGAAATTGATGATTGCAAGATATGAAATGAAAAACTATAATTAACATGCCTTTGAACCAATTGTGTTGTGAAAGTGCATGTTCTCGAGGATATGTGCAAGAAATAGCTCAAAACCACTTCTTGGTTGCATGTTCCAACTCTGTAATTTGCTAGTTCGAATCAAGAATGAATTTCTCCCCTTCTTATAACTTGTTTTCATACTTGCAATTCTATTTGATTAAGGTAAAAATTTCAATTTAGAGTAAAACATGCAATGAATGTAATGTTGTTAAACCATTATTACAAACCTTATTAAAGCTATATTTGTGTTGAGTTAAACCAACTATGAAAACACCTCATTTATGACAAAAAGTTACAACCAACTTAAACATGTACTTTTTATTAATAAACCAAAACATGATCTCCCATGCGTTTGTGGCTTAGGCCTCTATATCATGAAAAGTAAATGCTTGAAACATAAACTATGTGTTGCTAAACAACCCTTTTAATAGTCGCGAACCCTCTCCAAAATTGACAACAATCATTCCCCTACAATTTTATCTCTGAAACACACTCCTAGATATGTAGTGATATCTACAAAATCGATAATCTATACCTAATCATTGTTTAACACTTTTTCGAAGTGGATTTTGGAGACACTTTGAAGAGCCAATTGCAGAAGGTGACCACTCAATGTTATAAATCTGTTTCAGAATCACTATGTTTTTAATGTTTATGGACTGAGAAATCGAATTGTAAAACATCAAACCTCTATATTCCCACATTGAAAATTGTATAACAATTTTTTTCACCTTATCTCCTTGGGAAATAATTTTTTTTGCGTCTGTTTTGGAGTCACATTGGCCTACTGTGCTCAAGTACAAACTGTCAACTTTCACGAACTTTCTCCAGAAAGGTGCATCTAAATTAAGCATATGTTATTATTTTGCAATTTTGTAAGTTTCCCTACATTTTCACCATAGATTAAAATGAGATAGAAGTGATGAATTTCTTGTTCAAGTATTTGATGCCTTTGTTAAGGCCATTCCGTAGCTGCTTGAGCTAGTTTCAATGACAATGTGATTAAGTCGTATTGACTAAACTTTGATTTTCAGAGACACCCTTGGAGGGTATGATTAATTTCATATTTGGGAATATATATGGTAGTTATAATAAATTAAAAACCCCTTTCTCTCTCTTAAACATTGAAATATGAATAGATTATTAAATAGTGAGAAAAATCTCAATTTTTCTCTCTCATAACTAAATTGGTTACACATGTGAAGAAAATGAACATTGATCTCTTTCTCCCAAACCTAGAAAAGTGATTTTAATATGAAATGTTATGGGAAATATTGATATTTCTCTCTCTTTAAACTGTCTATGCGATTGTATGATAACATTGTTAGACTAGAGAAGTGGAAACCATGTTAGGTTTGTCTTGTTGCACTCAACATGAGGTTTAACAAAAATAGAAATAGTTAGTGTTACTCAATGTAACATCCACACTAGAAAATTGGCCAAAACATGGGTAATTTTTTTTATCATCAACAATATCACTTGGGCCCACATAACAACAATAATCCTTGAACCATAACACGAAACACATCACTTTGCATGCATCTCCAAGACAAGGAGAAGGTGATGCTAAAAAATCAGTAGAAATGAAAATATATAACACAACCATGCCATCCGATAACTTGATAAGGAAAAAATGATTCCATTGCTTCCACTTATCCCTCCACTAAGGAAGGAAGACTAGCCTTTGGTTCTTACAAATAGTCATGCAATCATGCATGAAAACAAACTTATCCCTCCATACTTGGCCCTCCCACTAAGGCTAGTCTCTCCAACATTTGTTTCCTCAAAAAAAAAAGTAAACCCATACACCATAATAACTCTTATCCCTCCACTATGACAATGCAAGTCCCCAACATACACACATTCATAAACATACCCATGCATGCAAGATATAACCACTATCAAGTAAATGAACACATGCTCCATTTAGCAACCAAAAATTAAGAAAATAATTAAGAATAATAAGAGTGTGGAAATGAAATTTCATCAATAATATGAGTACCTTATCAAGCCTTCTTACGAGACTTGCAACAGAGAGGGATCATAATTACAAAATACCATTTATCGCTCCACTAGGAAATATTGGCTAGCCTTTGGTTCCTCTCATTAACACATAATAAAATATAACAAATATACAATTATAACTCCACTTGAGACAACACTTATTGCTCCACTAAGTCTAGCCATGAATTCCCTTGGTTCCTCCGTGTGAACAAACAACTCCTTATTCCCCCCTTCACTAGCATCACACTTATCCCTCCATGAATAATGATGTACCCCACCCCCATACTTTCATGCATCCACATAAGAAAAATGATTATGAAAAATTTCACATTGACTCTAAAATAGTGAAACAAAAACAATAACCATAACCACAAGGGAGAGGTAGAATAAGGACTTTATCCACCAGATACATATATTTAAAATTTACTCCTCTTGTATTAAAAATTGGTGAATAACAATTACTATTGATAAGTACGTAAAATCTCATGAATGAGACAACAATCAACAATGCCACATTTACTTCACACGAGCAAACACAATACAATGATAAGACTTAAGAGAGACAATTAAAGACCTTAACAACCATGTGTATAGGTCTCATGATTTTCATTGTCATTTCTACTAAATTACCTTGCATTAAAATCATTGTATTATAGCACTTGTAACACATATTAAAATCATACTTTGACATTTACAATTTATGAGTTTCACTTCATCATAATGTTTAATTTCCAAGAATACACTCATTTTCTTCCATTTATATTACAAACATGTTAAGCATTTTATAAATTTGATATCATTTAAAGATCACACAAGTCCTGTAAACTCATTATGAGTAGGGAACTCATGTTCCAAAGAGGCATGTACCAACACGGGAATGATTCATTTAACTGTTATTAAATAATGTGAGGTAGACCACCTATTATAAGAGACAAGACAAATTCACATTACACTGCTAATCCATTTATTAGGTACCATGTGATAGTGATAAAAGGATACATGTTTTACGTAATTGATCATACAATAATTGACGTATACCAAGAGCATATCTTCTCATCTCTAAATTTGCAAGTTTCCCATTTCATTCAAAATGTGCAGTCACCAAGGATAATCTCTGTTCATTTTCATCTTTGTTATAATAAGTTATGTAATTTAATCATTTAGTTTGCATTGTTTGTAAGGTGCACATATATAAATTACCATTCGTTTCAAAATGTGATTTATGTTAAAAAGATAGGTGCTCCCACATGAAACATTCATTATGATTTAATTGAAAACAAGGGGTTTAAATGTAAAGTTAAAATTACAACTTCAATTTTCCTACTAACCCCTTACATAATATCTTTTTAAACACAATTTGATAGTTGGAGTCAAATACGAGGTTTTTTCTGCAATTAACCTCTTAAGAGGTCTTGGGATTAAGTTGTCTTCCGTTTACATCGCTTGGACATCACCATGAGATCAACATCAATGTTACCACACTAAACTCATTCCACAAAAACTTTTTCCATCATGTTATCTTTTATTTGTTAAAAGAAAATTTAAGAACACTATGGATTTAACACACTACTCGAGTTTTGTGCAATACAAAAAACAACCATTCACTTGTTATTCATGACATCTACAACCCACCATAGGGTTAAAGCTAGACATATAACACATACCCATCTCATAAGGACCTTGTACAACTAATGAAGTGTCCTTGTCGCAATTCTGGTTATCACTTGCCATTTCCATTAGTATCACAAAGGGCATAATTTTAGCGGTTAACATTGATTACAGTTTATGTACTTCTAACTACAAATGACCCCTAAAAAGGTCTTAGGTTTAGTTTATTAAAATCATACTTGAAGGACCTAAGGATGAGTTTATTCCAATACAAAAGGTCCACAACTCACTCTAGGGACAACACTGGGGAAAAAATAAACATTTTTATCTCACAAAAACCTTTTCTCGTAACCAAAATATTCCTTTCCATTTGTCAAGATACACACTCTTTCCTAAAGGGTTTAGCGAGGTCACTCACACAAGAGTCCTGAGTATTAGGCATGTTGAGAGGCTGGATTTGTTACAAAGCGTATAGTTTCAAATTTTTCCCTCAACCACTAAACTTGATTAAGAGTAGGAATATGATAGCTAGGTTAGATAACTTGTTTAGTTTTTTAATAGTTTTAAGTTTTTAATATTATGACCATAAAATTAGGAAAACTAAAATAAAATACCATGATAACTATTGTCTATTTTTGCACCCCTTTCAAAACTAAAATAACTTGGACTACGGCGGACTTGGAATGAAGACCGCAAAGAAGTTTATGAATGCCACGGAGTGAAGGAAAAATATTAGAAATTCGTGGCTAAGGAGGTTAAGCTGCAGAAGTTAGAAAATACCCACAGAAGAATTGGAGCATGCCACAGAGGTCAGGGAAGCCACAGATTGAAGAAAATGAAGCCGTAGATGTTCTAGCAAGCTGCGATACACCGAAGCATAAAACCACGAGTAAAAGTAAATCAAACAGATCCGCGGATGTCAACACGAAGCCATGCTGCACTGAAGGTCGTGGAATGAAGTAGAAAGATAGGAAAAGCCGCAACATATAATGAAGACCTACAGAAGTCAAGGAGGCTACATAAAACCAAGAGAAGAAAGCCGCGTATCAAAGGAAAATGACAATTTTCCATGGGTGATTAAAATTGCCATATCTTTCAATCTAATGATCTGATTTTTACAAACCTTATATCGATGGAAATCTCTCAGCATCCACTACGCCATGGAAACTAGGTTTCTTAATTTTTTTGAGGATATATATGTGGAAAGGTGAAATAATTATCCAACATGCAAAAAGGTGCAGTTCTAGGCAGCACAACTACCAACATTTAATGCAATATGGGCGCCCATCTTCTCTTCAACAAGGAAATGGCATGTTGTAGTGGATAACTAGAGGTTCTTAGTTTTATCAGAGAATTTAATGTTGGTGGTTGAATTTGAATTCAAGTTTCCCTCTTCTTCTTTCCTTCTTTTTCTATAAATGTAAGAGTTCTACTGATTAAAACATATCACTCTTTTATTGTAACGACACCATGTCAAAATGGTGGCCGACTTCCCGTATAGTTTCAAACCTTGGACTTGGTCTTTGCAATGTATTCCTGCTTCTTGCTATGAATGTAATCGATTGTGCACACTTCAAGCAATAAAATCAGGTTTTGTGGCACTTCTGTATGCCCTTTTTCTCATTTTTGTTACATCTTGCTTTTCATTCACGTTTTTTGGCATGCTGTGCATTCCCCTTGCTTGTGGATTTCATTTTAATGTGTTGTCAATGTGAATAAATCTAGCTCTATGCGGTTCTTGTCTATGGCATGTATGTTCTTCCCTCTCACCCACATTTTTATTCTTTTCTTTTGCTTCGTGGAGTGTGATCAACCCTTTTCTTGGTGCTATCGCCATCCCTCTTAGATTAGGGTTTCCATTTTCCTACATCTCCTTCTATCCCTGGTCCCTTGGCACGTTTAGGTTAGGATTTACTTTCAGTATTAGGAGTAGTGTTAGCATTAGGATAGGTAGAGGAAGCCAGTCTTCTCTGGAGGTCTATCTTAGTTCGTAGGTCCCACAACTGAGAGATAGTCCCATGTTGCCTCAAAATTCTTGGTCATTCACGATAATCTCTAGGGTGAAATTTTGAGCTCCAACAGTAACCAAATACAAATTCTTTTGATCCAATAAAACTATAAAAAATACCACGTATGCGTTACAACTTCATATCGATTACAATACAAATATGTGATAAAATAATTTTTCTTCTTCCAGTTCATATAATAGGTACGATTACTCCATTTTTTATGTTATTGATACCTAGGGAGAAGGCCCTAGCCTGCAAAAAAATACATGAAGTATCAATTCATGATAACATCGCTCATCATTGGAATCTAAAAAAGTGAAAGGAATCTTATCATGTAATCATAAAGGGGGGAGAGCATATCTTAGCTTCCCTCACACCCCATACCATTCTATTTTATATCTATATACATAATCATGACAGAAATGGCTACATCCAAAACCTACTAAAAATCTATAGACATACACCATCAAAATAAATATGCGTTCAGTATTAACCACATGGATTTGACTAGAGAACCACCTTCTTTCCCTTACTATTAATGGGGGATACTTTTGCAATGATCTTGACCTCCAAATTATCTAAGCTCTGGGCTGAAGACACATGTGACACACAACAACAAGGCATCTCCACCATCCCTTCCCTTAGGAGAGAAAATCCTAAATTAGCCGCTAGAGCTTTCTGAACTTTAGCCACCACCTGAAGACCCTTGGCCAGAGTGTGCACATGAAATTGAAGGCTCATTAACCTTTCCTCCAAGCTAGCATGATCCTTGTGAAGGATGAATTGCCTAGAGACATTTTTCAGAATGTTAGCAAAGCTCAAACACTGGGTCATTTTAAAAACATTGTGCCGTCTGACACACTGGTGCAGATCTAGAATCAATTTCTGCTTACACTTACAAATATCAGATTCTTCGATCTCATCAAATTCTTATGAAATTTACCATGTCTTCTTAAGCCACACACTTGTGGATGTATTTTTTAATCTTTCTATTCATCCAAGAGGTAAAGGATTTGCGAACTTCTTCACTAGTAAGTGCTTTCTTTCTCTTCTTACTCAACCCAGACTCAGAATTGCCCTGATTCTTCATTTCAAAAAAGTAGTAGATTTCTCTTGATAAACCCAACAAAAAATAAACCGACAAAGCATAAAAGTAAAAATGGGAATGAATACCCACGTAGGAGAAGAGTGTAGACACAAAATCACACACTTTGAGTCATTATCTAGTCCCGATCTCATACTAATACTCATATGGTTCTTAAGTGAAAAGAGTAATAATTAACGCATGTCTTTGGCCATTTTTGTATTACTTTCTATCGTTATTTTCAATATTGCACCCATACTGCCCCAGTCTATGTTATCATAATGCATTTTTTCTATTTCTGATTGGGGCACCCAACCAGGACCAGGGTGCCTTGGTCCCCTCCAAGCGACCTGACCCTCTTTGTAATTTCCTCTAACCTTTTGGGCACTTTCTAGCCATTTGAGCTTATTATATATTTGGTGGTCACCCTTTTCGGGGTTAATTATGAAATTAAAGTAAGAGAAACATATACATATAAAGTTATGTGACTATAATGAGGGACCAAGAACTAAACAATTAATATCATCACCAAAGGTTGCATCCATCAAAGGCATCTATAACTACATTTGCATCCATCTAGATCCATCACAAGGAACACAAGGCTGGTTCATCTGCATCAAACTTCATAAGAGGGGATTCTATTGTTTCCATGCATACATTTACTACATTCTACATCTAGTTATTTTCTCGCTACTTCACAAAGTGCGACTGACACAAGAATACCTAGGAAAAAATTACACACACACACACACACACCTAGAACTACATTGTGTCTAAGATGTAGTGCAATGCTCAGTGATAAGTCCATTGATTTGGTAGTTGAGGAAAATATGACCCCTTCATATGCATCTTTCTTTTTTAGGGTTTTAATGCTTTGTCTAGGGTTTTGTAGGTGATTATTCCATTGCAAGTTTACCAGTGCTTCAAAAATCATACAAAAAAATCCATGCGACTGTAAGAAAACATAGGATAACATCCAAAAATACTCCATAGGAGGTTTCCTGGCCATTTTTGTAGACCAAGGCACCTAGATCTTAGACTAGGGTGCCCACGGGCGTCCCTATCCCTCTCTAGGTGCCCCAGGCTATCCAAACAATCCAAATATGCACTGTTTCAGGCTCTTGTGCAAATTTTTCCTCGTTTTATTCAACTGGTCTACTCTATGACATAGTCTCATGACATTTGCGAATCAGCTAAGCCCTTCTTAACCCTTTTTGCACATTAGGGTTTTACATTCCATTACTTAGATTGATTGAGTACTATTTCAGTATTTTATTACTTCATTTATTCAGTGGTTTTTACTGCTCCTATAACATTATATTACACTAGAATAAATCTATTTTATTTAATCAAAGAGCACTAAATAGGCCTTCGACTCACCTCACACAGGGGAAGGGCCAGGTGTCATGTACCCAAAAATCTATTTGAATATTTCCCATGCATTATCATTAATCCATCCAATCTATGGCAATAAAAACCCCGACCTCCAAAAGATAATTATTCTTTATCAAGGTAGAAGGACTTCTTTGCATCGAGTGATGAAAGGGAGATAATATCACTAGGAAAATTCCATTTCCATTCAAGACATTTTTTATGAAATTCATCCCATACCTCAAATCATTTTTGGCCAAACAGTCGCAACTTGATTCTCTAATATTTTTATATGGGAAAAACGCGTCTCTTAAAAAAAGGGAAGGATTTCCTTGATTTTTGGACAGATAGGTTTCAACATCCAAGCCTTAGGTTGCTTACCATTAATTGCTCCAATAATAAATTGAGAGTCCCCCTTGATCCAAAAATGACGCCAATTCAAATTTTTGGCCTCCAAAAGACCAAAGAGGAGAGCCATACCTTCAACCACATTATTATAAGATACACCACAATATACAACTAAATCCATCAAATGCCGACACTCTGAATACCTAAAAATGTAACCACAACATGCTCTAGCCAGATTTCCTCTTGATGCTTCATAAAAAAGTAATTTGATCCATCCATCCCTAGGATGCCTCCATAGACTTTTTTGATCTTCCCTATTCCCATTATCATGAGACAATTCCTCAAATATAACACATTTTACATTCCATCAAAATCACACATTTTACAAGCTATAGACAACTTTAAACTTAGATTTCATCAATCCTTTTAATCCCTCCGTGTAACATGTAGCCTATCAATTTTTGTAAACATGGTCAAAGAAAATGCTAACATGGACCCACCCCTCCTATCTAACATGCTATAAATACTGACAACATTGATTGAGAGTTAGAGAGAGATAACAAAATTTTTACTTTCCATACTTTTCAAACCAAGACAACTTTTCACGAGTTAGACAAAGATAAGAGAGAAAAAATACTCATTTTATTTTACATAAGTAAACTAATGCATTTCCATGATCAGAGAGAGTGAGATATGAAAAAATAAATTTTGATTCATAACATTCAAATTACAAAAATATTTTCATAGTATTACCAAGTTTTACAACCTCTAACATGGTTTTGGTTCTCGTTGTCGCTATAGGGGTTTAAGTAAATGTGCCAAATTATGCGATTCTAGCTTTTCATTTATGTATTGTTTAAATGTAATAGAAAATGTATTAACAATAATCATACATTCTTCTAAGAACCACTCTAGTGTTTTACCCATTAAACAAACCTTGGAGGGTCAACATGGATCCACAGGTCCTAGCTTCGCTACTATGCAAACTAACTCAAGTGGCCACAGAACGGACCTATAAAAAGGCCACAAAACTTCCAAATGGGATGTTAATTAGTCCTAAAATATTAATTACTATATATATAATCATAGGAAACTAACGAGGTCCATAGCTAGTGGACAGAGTGTAACTTGGAACAATTTTCCAAAGCTAGTTGGCTGATTTGGACTGTTTGCCCTTTAACAAACTAAGTGAAGTTAGCTCTGATATGGGTGCATAGAATGCAATTTTTAGATGGAATGGGTAGAAATAATTATGATTTTCTATTCTCTATATAATAATGAAGAGGCTTGCAATGACATAATTTATTTATGGAATCCATAGGCACAAAATTTGAGGTGATTATAGGACGGTTCGATCATATTAAACGATTGTTCCAAACAACCAGTTTTTTTGAAGTAGGCCGGAAAACTACTTCAAAAACATGATCATCAAGAATTTTGATGATGTTTCTAGGATGAAATGAGGTCACCATACAATAAGGGAGAGGTTATAGTTGTTTAAAAGTGGAAAGGGGGTTTAAAGACACTTCTTGCACGTGAGTCTTGAAAAATGTTCGACACAACTTGAAAGTGGTTTAAAATTGTCATTTTATACTTTAATTTTTTTTATCATTCCATTTTTACTATCACAGAACATGATCAATTGTAAAAACATTATTGGATTATTTAGGGGGATTTCAAAATTCCTTGACTCGTCCATGGTTAGCTAAGCTCCACACAACAATTGATTTAAAGAGGCACACATGTCTAGTTTACTAACAAGAAATGAATATTTGTATTTATCCACATTTAACATTTTTAATCCACCTTAAATTAAAATTACAAGAACTTAAAAACATGTTTCGAAGGGAGAGAGAGGATCCACACCTGGAGGATGAAGAAAAGGTGCACGAGAGTGCCCTTGATTTTTCCGCTCGCTATCCACAACAAGAGGTAATTATCAACTAGTTCACGTGCATTGAAAAACTTTCACAAATACATATATATCTATTAGGGAACTCACAACGTAAGATCCACCTTCCAAGGTTCTTTCATGGCTGCCCATACACAACTCTAGCACTTCCATTTAGGAACATGTTATAGTATGCTAACAACACAAGTTACAGAGTTGGGATTTAAACCTATTAACGGAATTTGATTAAAATACCTCTATGATCCATTCAACAAACCCATTTTATGTAGGCACCTACAAAAATCACATTCCTGCAGCCTAGAATTCTCAGATAACACCTAGTCGCGCTGGCACATCACTCAGCATAGGCTAAGCACTCACCCGAAGCATGCCAAGGTACCAGGTCCCTCTTTAGGGTTGTTGTAGCAGGATGGTAGCATGGTGAAGCGATAAGGACATATAGTTAGAAACTAATCCATCATTACACAGTTATACCAAACCAGATCTATAAAGGCATGCATTTAAGTATAAATCATCAAGAAATCAATAGCATGCAATGATAACACATATAAGACACTTTGGTTCGGCCAATATTCTTCATATATTAAACATGACAACAATACAGAGGCTTGATACAATAATAGTCATGCGCACTGGATCTGTTACAATTATCCAGTCTCATGCACTCATGAATCTCTAACCCTTCAACACATGGTATATCAACTAGGTGATTCATCTAATATATATATATAGGGTGGGGAACTTTCCCTTCACTGCTAACTATGCCAAAAATAGGTCACACGCTAATAATAGCCACGCGCCGTTTACAATTATAGCCATACATGCAAGTATGCTATCTATAGATCACTTACAGTTAACTAGAGTGATGAATCTATTCTTGGATTACTTCCATGCAAGAGTGCTTCAATATGATCCTTGAAATATAGACAAAGCATGGCACGCAAGTCTCGGCATCGCTTTGTGTGTTCCACATGCCAGCCTCTGAAAATAGACTTGATCTACAAAATCAGCTAAGTCCTGAAAGTCTGACTCTGCACCTCCGCGCACGACGCCTTCCTATTCCTTCGCGCCTTCGATCCCATCCTGTTTTTCCGCGCACTCTGTGTGTGAGTTCTGCTAAGTGTTTTATTTGATCAACATTACCCCACACTAATCTCATTGTCACCCCGACAATGGTGATGTCCACAACTGAGTAAAGAATAGTTGAAATACAGAATGCTGAATGAATCTTACACAAAGAATATAAAAGAATTAAAGAATCAAAGAATTATTCAGGCTTCAAGCTCCTCCATTTCTTTCTGAAGTATCATCTCTGGATACTCCTCCTTTATGTCTGCTTCTAAGTTCTCCCACTCCATTAATGCCTTTTCTGCTTTCTCTGGAACATCCACAATGATAGATTCCAGCTCATCCTGAGTTAGTTTTCCTTGCTCATTTTGTATTACAAGCATTATGCTTGACATAGATGTATGCATCCCTTCCAGCACATCCATCTTCTGAGCAATGAGTTTTCCAAGTTCATCTAACCTCTCTTTATGCGGTGCCTGTGCCATGGCCAATGCCTCACGCTTCTGCTTTACCATAGTTAGTCATTCAGTGCGGCCTAGTGTGTCATCCTTCATGGCCTTTTGCACCTCATTGTCTTCTGCCAGTGTTTTTACCCTTATTAGTGCATCTGGAGCTGTGCATATCATTAAGGCATGATCGGATTTCTTCAGCTCCTCTCAGAGTGCTTGTAGTAGGCCCTCATATGTAGCAATCTTCCTTGCTACTGCAGCCTGTGATTTTTCTGCCTCTTCTGCTGGGTCCTTGGGCTGCTCTGGTATACGCACCTTTTCATCCTCCAATACTAATTTTATCATTGTTCTTACGTAGTGCATCGCAGAAGGAAATTCTTTTGGTACCTGTGATTCCAAATGCGGGCATACCTTTAGTATATCATCTCCAATTTCCTCCACCATACTAACAAAAGTCTCATATTTCATTTTGCTCAGATCCCTCTCCTGCACTAAACACGCTATTTCCACATCCTTTTCTTTTAGCTCCTCTGTCAGTGCTTTAATTGTAGCAGATTTGTCAATGTTTCTTCTAGCTACCTCAGCAGATACTTTCACCAAGGCATTGCTTACCTGCTCATCCATCATAACAGTTGGTTTAATTGTCATGTGCCGGGCTTCTGGTGCCTTCTTCAATTGTCTAGATGCACATGATTCTTCACAAACATCAAAATCTCCGGTTCATCCATATGCGTATGCATCGACCATGAAAGTTGCTTTCATGTTCGTAATGTCACCTTGTTCTCATCCATAAGCACCCATCCGAATAAATATTTTTGCATGACGGTGCTCTGGAACCGAGCACGAACAATCATCTCCTGGTCCTCTGCATACCCCATTATTTGTACCCTTATGTCCTCACTTGTCCGACGGGACCTTGGCCCTTTTGGAATGGCGGCATCAAGGTTAGGAATATTGGTTGTATCCTCATCCTTGCCTTGTGTAGCTTCTGATTGCTCCCTTTCTTCCTCTTTGTTCAGTTTTTCCTCCTCGTTTTGAGGCTCCTCTTCTGCCCTATGATGGATTGGAGATGGAAGCACTTTCTCCTCAGACTCTTCCGCTTCTTCATCTAGCTTGAGATTTCTTCTTCTCTTCTTCTCCTCAGGTTCCTTTACTGGTGAGAGTCGCGGTGACTTCCTTGTTGTCTGTTGGGCTTCTCCTTGTGACCTTGTGCGCTTGAACACCTTTCTGAACCTTTGGTCACCCTGTGCTACCTCAGTATTTTCTTCTCCTTGTGAAGCCATCACACGCTCCTCCTCCTGTCTGCCAGATGGTTGCTTCCTCCTACGCACCAAACCACCGCTATCCTCATGCTCTTCATCCTCTTCCTCATCATCCTGCATGGGTTTAGAAGGCCTAGGTGCTGGGATGTTTTCCATAGTATGCTTCCCCTTTGGTGGTCCTGGGAGCGCGAACTCATTCTCTACATACTTATTATTTTCCATCTTTGGTTTAAGTTGGAGATATATGAGCGTGGCCCCGATATCCCCAACAACAAGTGTTTCTGGTTTGATACTCAAAATCTCTGAGATAATACTCTCGTTGTAAGCATTCTTCCCTGGATATCCATACTTCTTTCGCAAGGTGTGGTATTCGCAATCCACCTTGTCTGCATTAAATACTAACCTCCTTGTATCAGTGAACCGATGAACGGAAGCTTGAAAATACCATGCTGTGAATGCGTATGGTAGTTTGCACCAGGGGCTCCATGATCCATCCACCATCGGAAAATGTGCAATACAAAAGTGTTGGTAAACAACAAACTGAGCCTACTTCCCCAATACTGAGGGAAACTCCTTTGGTATGCACCACTCCTCTTCAAAAGCCACGTGGAGCCTATCATACCACATCTCCACTCTCTCCTTTACCTCATCTGTCATAGACCCCTTGCATAGATACTTGCTAAATCTTTCAGCTGGAGACTTGTTATTCATGGGGTATTCCCATATATTTTCTTTCGGGCCATCCGGTACTCCAATCTCCATGAATACTAAAGAAAGTAAGACAAAACCAAAACTTATCTTACTTCCTGTGCATGCTTCCTCTACTATTTGTTCTGCAATAAAGCCGACAATGTTGTAAATAACCCCTTCTGACATGCGCTTTGCCACATGCAGCCACATTGAGTTTACTTGTGACCAATGATCTTGGTCATTCAATTTCGTAACCAGGTGCGCTGCTACTTTTACTACCGGACAATTGTGTAATTTATCTATGTCCATTCCATGCGGTCCTTTCTGGTATCCCAGTGCTTTGTGTGTTTCCAATATGGCAACCTTGTCAGTTAGGTCATTTTTGATGTCCTCACCCGTCACCTTTAAACCTGTTACCGTGGTAATTAAAATGGGTGTTAGTCTTACCCTTCACCCTGCAAAATAGAAGAAGTCCTCATGGACTCAGCTCATCAGCCACCTGTATAATGGTGCATATTTCCCAAAGTATGGGAGCTCATATAATTGGTAAACACCAATCCTTTTCAGTAACTTCTCCCCTGCATCATCATATATCGGCATCCCATCACCAGTTCGCCTGTCCGTTTGGGAGTTAAGTAAATCATCCAACTTCTTCTGATTGTCCTTGGTTCAGTGGTTGTACTTGCTTATTTTTCTCTTTCGTATGTGGGAATCCCATTCCTGGCCCACAATTACTTCTTCAGGGTACTGCATCTCTGAAAAATTGCTCTCAGGAGTCATCTCTTCCTCCTCTTCCACTACTACCTTCTTCTTTCCTTTTGCTGCTGTTGCTTCCTTCTTTGGAGCCATTCTTCCCTTTGTGTTGTGTTTCTACACCTTCTTCTATAACTCTTTAATGGTTTACTTCAAACCCTAACCCGATTCAATCGTGCCCTAAATTGTAATCATGAAATCACGTGCCCTAGCTCTGCTCTGTCAATCTGCTTCATTCAAACCCTTCTCCTACGGGGATACAAGCTTCTCCAATACACAGATCTACCTTTCACACTGGTTTCGCCCTCTTCGCACCTTGAATCACTTACTCAACTCTTCACACTTAGCTCTTCATCGAATTCTCGTAGTTGCAAGGGTAGAAATGAATTCGCATCCCGTCCTTATATAGATTTTCAATTTTTGATGCATTAATTACTCCTCCACCTACCAAATATTTCTCATTTATTGCTCAATTTTGTCATTTCCATGTGGTACATCTTCGCACCACAACTATAACCTTCTAGCACACCTTCCTACCTTCTGGTCACAGACTTCTCTTCAGTGTGCACTCTAGCACCTGAGTACCTCGTCACTGCACCTTCTCCTGGTAGTTATCATGGCTGTCGCTTACCTCGCGTTATACTTTTCCTTCATTCATCTCCATCCTTGGTTACTTTTGAGAAGCAATCCTTTGTAAATCACCTTTAGCAGCTTACTTCCTCAACATCCGCAGCATTATACCTTCCAATCTTCACAGCATTATACCTGGGAGTCACCAACAATCCACCCCATACTAAAAGTATGTGCAGTCCTCTGCGCATCAACATGCTTCATATTGTAGTTAGCTTCATGTGCGCAAGCACTTATTACACAAAAACAAGAACTAAATTGACAAAGCATAGCGACGATGAAAGAAACACATTAAGGAAATGCAGAAAGGGAAACCTAATCTATCTAGCAAACACTGCCTTATTACAAACACCAAGAAGACTTATTTATAGTAGGGCTTCAACCTACTCCCGTTAAAGTAACCGGGCAGCCGTGTTCCGTCAATTACTTCTAACTGGCAAGCACCTGACTCAAGTATGTGAGTTATAACATATGGCCCCAACCAATGCACCTTGAGCTTCCCTGGATGGCATAAAAACTTAGAGTCATACAGAAGTACCATTTGTCTGACCACAAGTTTCTTATCCCTGATATGCCTATCATGCCATGCTTTCTGGTGCTTTCTCCTATTTCTGACTCCATCGTGCTATGGCCTGATGCTCATCCAGTTGAACCATGTTCTCAATCCATTCTTCCAAAGCTTGCTCATCAGCTAGACCTCCAGCATGCGCAATGCGCAAAGAAGGTAACATAAATTCTATAGGAAGAACAGCTTCCGCGCCAAACACCAACTGAAAAGGTGTGGCTTTGTTCAATCTCTTATATGTTGTTCGGTAGGCCCAAAGAACAGTAGATACTTTGTCATCCCAATATTTTCATCCCACATCACAAATCTTGGTCAATGTGTGGCTCAAAATCTTGTTGAAAGCCTCAGCAGTTCCATTTTCCTGAGGGTGATAGGGTGTAGTCTTGTGGTGGGCAACCATAAACTCATCTAACAGAATTCAGATTGTCTCATTTAAAAAATGGGTGCCCCTATCACTGGTTAAACTTAAAGGACAACCATACCTGGTAAGAACATTTTCCCATAAGAACCTTGCTACTGTAGCCACTGTACAGTCCTTCGTAGGTGCTGCTTCTACCCATCTCGTAAGATAATCTGTACAAGTAATGATATAGCGCACGATCCAGTCCTACGCGCAGCTGGTGAAATAGGCCCTACAAAGTCTATCACCCATTTCTCAAAGGGTTCTACACTTGTAATTGGTCATAAAGGCATCTCATCCCTCTGTCCTGGTTGACCTAGATGCTGACAATGGTCACATGCCTTACAATACTCCTTACAATCCTTATACAATGTTTCCCACCACAAACCAGCAAGTAGGATCTTTCACACTGTAGCATCACCTGCATAGTGGCCACCTGCAATACCACCATGGGCTTCCTCCATTATATCCTTTCGTTCATGCTCTAATACACAACGGCGTAACACCTCATCTCTGCCTAACTTGTATAAGTCACCACTGATTAACATGAATGGTGCCGCGCGTATAGCAAGTTGCTTTTTCTCCAAGGACCTCATGCCTTCTGGTGCCATCCCCATCCTTAGGAAGACAACAATGTCCTCTAATTCCATTGGCACGTGTTGTAACCTATACAACTATGCATCAGGCATGGTCTCTTCTATTGTTTGTGCTTCTTCACCTGATTGAACTCTAGACAAGTGATCCGGTCCAGAATTACTTTTCCCTGGTTTTACCACAACTGTAAAGTCAAACTCTTGAAATAAGAGTATCCATCTACATATGCACCCTTGTAAGATGGGCTTGTTCACCAAATACTTCAATGCCATATGATCTGTATAAAACACAAAAGGTGTGGCCAACAGATACTGTCGAAATTTGTGCAAGGCATATATCATGGACAAAGCCTCGCGCTCTGTAGTGGTATAATTTTGTTCTGCAGGGGTCAACTTCCTACTAGCAAAACAAATGGGATGATCAACTATACCTTCTCTAGGTTGAGCTAAGACAGCACCAATGGCCATGCCAGAGGCGTCCACATGAACATGAAAAGGTTTATCCCATGAAGGAAAGTGCAAGATAGGCGCGGTAGTAAGTTTCTTCTTCAGTATCTCAAACGCGCGCTGCTGCGACTCCCCCAATAGAATGTACCTTTCCCCTTGAGTAATTCTTCCAAGGGTGTGGCAACTTTGGCATACCCTTTTATAAACTTCCTGTAATACCCTGTATGACCCAAAAATCCACGCACCTCACTCTGACTGGCGGGCACTTTCAAGCCTAAAATGACCGCAACTTTAGCTGGATCGACCAACAACCCTTCCTTACAGATTATGTGTCCTAAAAGTATGCCAAAGGGAGTAGCAAAGATGCACTTCTTGATATTCAACGAGATACTCAACTGTCTACATCTTTCAAACATTAAGCGCAGATTGTCACAATGATCCTTAATTAGCCCATAAACGGTCCAATCATCAAGATAGACCTATAAGAAGTTGTGAATAAAATCCTTGAATGCTTGTACCACTATCCTTGAGAATACAGCAGGTGCATTCTTCAATCCAAAGGGCATCATAGTATAGGAAAAGCTTCCCCATTCAGTAGTGAAGGTGGTATTTTCTTGATCTTCCGGGGCAATCCTAACCTGATGATACCCTAAGAACCCATCTGTAAATGAATATATCTCACGCCCAGCCACTCCTAATATTTCCTCTGTGAATGGCGTAGGGAAAGGATCTGTAACACATGCTGCATTCAACTCTCTATAATCAACACAAATTCAAATCCTACCATCCTTTTTGATACTTATCACCATAGGACTGACCCATTCTGACTCATCCAATGGTCGAATGATCCCAGATTTCAACATCTTGTCAATTTCCTCCTTTACTTTCTCATGCAAAATTGGGATTCATTCGATAAGGTCTCTTCCTAACAGGGCGCACACCTTCCTTAAGCTTTATCTTCATTTCTCCAAGTGATTTATGCACGCCTTTAAGTTCATGGTATCCTCTTGGGAATAAGTCCTCATAGTCTCGAAGTAACTCTATGATCTTTGCCACTTCTGACTCTGACCAGTAATCCCCAATTATCACTTCCTTAGGTTCAGCTTCTGTGCCAATATTTACCTTTGTTGTCTTCATAGGTTCATGATATGTGCGTGTATCTACATCCACACTGGCTAACACTTCACGTGCTCCATGTGAATGATCAACTTCCAAGTGCTCAACTTCCTCATCATCAATTATGTAAACCAACTTCCCCTTGTCTTTTTCCAGAGAAGCAGCACTCAAGTAGTATGGTATCATCTACTTCTTCCTCAAAACATGCCCCTGTCTCTGTCTCACCAAATAATTCCTGAATAAGTTCTTCCACTTTCCCACTGTCTCCCATGGTTAAGCGCTTGATAAAGCTTAAAGCCTTGTTCACTGGTGGTGTAGATGAGAAGAAGTCAAAAGTTTGGATCATCCCTGCAGTCAAATTCTACCAATTTCCAGTGTCGCGATGTAATTCAGCATATACATACCAAGCACGCACGCAACCTTGTAGAGTAGAATAAAACCGATGCACCCAAAGTGAGGGTGGTAATGCTTCCTATCCTGCTGTCCAGAGTCTCTCACACTATGGATATGATGTTGAATAGGTTGATCACCATGATAAGGGAAAATCTTTGTAGGTGCATTACTTCTTGAAAACCTGGTTGATAAGGTGGTCCCAATCTCTCCCCATTCCAAGAGATTATCCCTGTGAACCACCCACCAGCGTGCTGCTGTCCCGTGCAAATTATATGATAACATATCTCATCTTTTAATCTGGTCAGCCCAGTTTGCCTCCATGGCCTGCAAGAATCCAGTCAGATCTTCGGATCCAGTATATCAGGGTACTGAGTGACCTATACATCAGACAGAGTGAAAACCCTTTTTGCAAGCAACCACGTGCTTAACTTCGTCGCCCCACCAGTTCATAAGTACCATGAGCCCAATTATCACAAGAAATACTGGTAGTATCGCTAATAGACTGAGAATATTCCCAATGAAGGATTCCTTCCTTAGATGGGTCATTGACCTCTAGGGTCCCAAATAGTGCATATATAAATTCTGTTCAAGTCCTCTTCACTCAAAGGTTCCACATATGGTATGGATTTCCCATCCGTCAATGAATATTATGACCCTTTCCTCCTTTTTCTCATGAGCTGATATACCCCTTGTTAAACCTCAAATCAGCATTGTTTGCATAACACCAAGGGCATCCCAAGCAAAGTTGGGAAGCTATCTGCTTCCGCAAGTGTCTAACACTTAAAAGTATCCTGTGAACTTGGCCCCTTGTATAGTGATAGATGCATCCTTCAAAATCCTATGGGATTAGATTTTGTTCTACGTTTACCATGAACAATACATTAGATGATGGCTGTAATGGAGGTCTCCCTATTTGAACCCATGCATCCAATGTA
Organism: Taxus chinensis; assembly: GCA_019776745.2. NCBI lineage: Eukaryota > Viridiplantae > Streptophyta > Pinopsida > Cupressales > Taxaceae > Taxus > Taxus chinensis. Next base: position 536,321,506 of record CM034156.1, on the reverse strand, counting down.
AGTACATTTACTTCCACACCTGGTGTCAATCAAAATATTGCTCAACAACCAACCATCCACAACAGCATTCAAAGTGATCTCCTTGTCATAGTCAATGCTATCGAGTGGGGAGATTCGCATGGAGTATCCATTGTCTTCCAGTCTTAGTTCCCACGTGTAGAAGTATTCCCCTTCAACCAATTTCCGGAGTAATAAAGGAATAATATTCTCCTGGCGCAACATTCTACATACCTCTCTGATGTCATCAATATCAGATAGGGGCCTTTTCTGTATCCTTATGCTCCAACTTCCGAGACTACTCTTTCAAACATTGTATTTCACCTTGAAGGCTTCTAAGGACCTCCATAGTTTCCTGATAGAATTCTTTCTAATGAGTTGGATCTGGATACCTAGCATGCAAAACCTCCTCCCTAGTGATTGTCGGCTTTCTGTTGCAATACCTCTTTCACATGTGCCTGCCTCAGCTCGTGTGGTTATCTTGACTGTTACTGCCTCAGGTTTTAAGTGTTAACTTGGGCATCCACTAATGATTTCTACCATGTGCACTGGATTCTAACCATCCTTGTGCCTTTGTTTTCTTGCTTGTGTTGCTTACTGAGATGCTCATACAAGTCCAAACACTCTTCATAACTATGCCCCTTTCCACAAAATGAACATGAAATATTCTGTGGGCATTCGTGCCTATAATGGTCCTCTAGGTGAGCTACATGTATAACAAGTTCCTCGAAGGGAATTCACCTCTTCCCCCACCTCTAGCCTCATCCTCCATATCTGCCTTGATATCCCTGTCCTCTTCCATGACCCCCTTCAAATCTTTTGGTGTAGCTGTTCCTATCATAGTGTGTTGATTATAATCCCTATCTTGATGCTCATTAACTTTCCTTTTGAACTATCTAGCCACACTCACCTGTCTTACCCCAATATCAATGGAATCATGGATCTAGCCAATCAATCTATCAATTTTCAGTATCATGGGTCGTGGACCTACAAATTTTACAAAAATGAAATATTTCACTACTCTATTTGATATGTTTTAGCTAGAACTTTGACAAATAAAACCTGGAATTTGCAGAAAAGTGGCAAATCCAGTGGTGTATGACTTTGTCCCCTCAGAATGATCTCCTCATTCTTTCATGTTCAAGTGAATCCAGAAGAGTGTGTATATGCTAGCATCAACAGAAGAAGTTATTTGAATAATGGCAGGTTTGGATATAGACCGAATACAATGCAAGTAGGAGAGGGATAGCGCAAGTGACAGAGCTTGGCGTATGTAATTCCTAGCGGGATTTATTACAGGAATACAACACAATGGTTCCAAGAGATTCTAGAATCTACCTTCTGTGAAGAACACAACCTGCAGACTATAATGAATTCGATCTATAACTAACACTACTCTACTCTAGACTAATTTGTATGGACAACAATGAACAAGACTGAAGCAATAAGATTGAATGGCTTCCTATGGTTTAAGAGATCAAATTGGTTTTCACCTTTGGGTAAATGAGATTCTATAAATAGCTAGCTTGTGCTCAAGCAAATGGCCCCTCAAATTTGCCTCTGAATTTCTCATTTCAATAGCTTAGAATTTCAATTTTTCTTAGGATTCATAGTTTCATTTGTTGTATGCATGGTTAGTATTGTTTAGCTGTTAGGAAGCCACATATTCTCCTTGTGCAAGTGCTGTTATTATTTCATCCAATCAATTGGAGTAAGATAGTTTGATTTTCAGTAGGAAGCCATTAAAGTTGCAGGTTTTTTTCATCAGAAAGAATAGTTTTAGGTTCTGGATGTTTTGTGTTGCATGATTCGCAATAAATCCCACTAGGAATTGCATAAGCCAAGCTCCGTTCTCTTGCGCTATCCCTCTCCTACTTGCATTGTATTCAATCTGTATCCTAAGCTACCATTGTTCCAATATTTACTTCTGTTGATGCTAGCATTACATGCTTTTCTGGATCCACGTGAGCATGAAGGAACGAGGAGATCATACTGAGGGGACAAAGCCATACACAACCGGATTCGCCACTATTCTGCAAAGTCCAGGTTCAAGCTTTCACAGTTCTAGCTAAAATATATCAAATAGAATAGTTAATCATTTCATTTCAGTTAATCTCACTTTTGATATTGCCGGGGAAGCTGTGGGGATTGATAGTTTCTGAGAAACTATGATTCACTCCTCATTTCTGAGGTAGGATCAAGAGTATTTCAAATAGAGTAGATCAGTTATTTGGTTATTTAGAATAAATCTACAAACTGCACAGACAAGTAGCTATACTTGGTTACTTTGTTTGTTTTAATTTTGTTATTAGTTTAGCTGTCAATTTCTAGATATATTGTTCTTTTAAATTCTATTTAGTAGTTTATCAATAAAATTAGATTTAGGAATATACATAGATATATCTTGCGTAGTTAATTTATTCTGTCATTGGTTAGCTTTATATCATTTCCGTTTGCATGAAAATCACGGGACCCAGAGAGCCTAGAGAATACGTACTCGAACCAATCGTGCCTCAACTCGATCTTGTTACAGCAATAACTGATATTGATCAAAATCTTAGAATTCAGGTCTTCCAAGTAACAACAGACCTACAAGAATTAGCTCACAGTTAAGAGGGTTAAATGTAGAAGACGACAAAGTGTACACGTTTTGATTAAACCAATCAATCTACAGGTTACCCTAGATAAATATTCGCATGACTATAGAAGGGCTTGAAAGAAAGCAAATGTTCAATTGTGATCCTTTGGTCCCATAGCCAGATGCAGGAGACACTCTCACGGACATAGATACTAGTTTAGGAATTCAAGTTGCAAAAACGCCTGTAAAATACTCTGAAAAGATTGCACAACTGTTAATTCTGAACATAGAGGCCGAAAAGGCATACGACTATTGGATACTAGGGATTAGGGACTGATTCCGCACATGACCATAGCAGGTCCACAACAACCATGAATCTACGGTTGTGATCCACAAATCCCACAACTCAACGAGTCCACAAGTCAATCCGACATTGAAGATGGCTTACGCACATTAGTTTTTAGATCCACTCCACTTCCGCCTATCATCATTACATAGTTATCCTTGTTGGATATAGCAACTAACGAAGCTAAGTATTTCTGGACTAGACCGGAGAATCGCACGTCGAGTCCACTTGATCTATCATCCATTTTCATGACCCTGTTTGGGGACATACACGAAACAATCCCGAGTCATTTTCCATGCATCCCACAACCCATAGATCGAATCACGCCAGAGATCGATATTGATTGGAGCCTTCGAGTAGTCATCCTCGCCAATCGATCTATCACGCCAGTTCAAGTTAGGAGAGCCTTCTTTGCCTTAGATTCGTAGATTCCACTAGTGCGCGTTGAAGACATAAGATTTCCTAACTAGCTTGTCTGCATCCCACACATAGTCCATCCCCACAGGCTGTCTCGGCACGACCTTGGGAGGTCATGTGAAATCATGATGCAAATGGAAAATCTCACAGTCTAACAGCAGTGAACATACAGATCTGCGAGGGCAACTATCCTTGGTGTGGCCTTCCACTTCATAATCTGTACTGTCGACACTAAAATTTTCCTCTGTAATTTCTATTTCATTAATGTATGTATTAGGAATAGGATGTTGTTAAGTATAATTAGTAGTAGCGTCCGATAGAAGATAACGGCGCTGCCAGTACGATGCCGCCAATAATGTATAGTACGGAAATAGTCAAAAGTACAATAGGAATGTTGTGGTAAAAAGTAAATAGTTGTCGTAAGTGGTCTAGTAATGTGGAAATGTCAAAGTTGGGGTAAGTAGAGAAGTATGGTCTACATGATTAGGAATTAGAAATATTATATTGGTAATAAAGACAAGGAGTGAGGTCATAAATATTTTGTGTATTTTATTTGTAAAAAGTCTAAAAATGTGGAACCCATGTGAAATGATAAGGTTTATCTTATCTTAAAAGACAAGTTTACATGTACAGATAAGATTTAAGGTATGGAATATGATTCGTCAGAGTGGATTTATTATTCTATTTTACAGATAAGATGGATAAGCCTGGAAGTTCTATAAATAAAGAGGCCACCCCCTCATTTAGCATAGAAGGAAGTAGTGAGAAATATTGTATGAGTAAGTGTGTAAAGGAAGCCATCAGTTTAAAGGTGTGTTGAAGAAGCCATTAAGAGGTGTAATTGTGAAGTTTCTCCCATAGTATTGGTGGAAGGAAAGTAAAGTCAATAACACTTGAAGTACCTCATGGGTGAGATTGTAACAATTTCATGCTAGTATTATAATTTACTCTAATATTTCAGATTTATCATCATTCCTTTTTATCATAGTCTATGGTATTCTTGTATTATATTTGTTGTTGTGTTTCCAGATTACATCCACCAAACTAAAGGCTGTGCATTAGTAAATAATCATAGCACGAGGAGTTCTCGGTGAAGAATTATCATAGTGCCGGATTGGTGATGACATTTTGGTTCCGTTACCGAGATCATTCCTCGTTGGTGGATTTTCTGGAGAGATATTCCCACTTAGTCAAAAATCAATTGGAGGGTAACCTTGTTTTTACTGTGCATAGTAGTTACCATGGTAAAGTCATTTTTGCTGTGAATAATAATTACCATGGTAAATTCATTTTTGCTATGAATAATATTTATCGCAATAAAGTCACTTTTTACCGTGAATAGTATTTACCGCAGTAACTTCACTTTTTACTATGAATAGTGTTTACCACAGTAAAGTCAATTTTTACCGCAGTAAATCAAGTTTTACCATAGTTTACCGTGGTCTTTTCTATTTTTTATTATAGTGATTTCAATTATTTGTGCACATAAGTCTTGTTGATTGTACTTGTGGGTTGGTATTTCACTGTGGTTACTTTTGAAAATGGGGAATTTTCCTATTTTTTCAGCCCAATCTAATGAAGATGCTTCCTCTTTAATTCAATAGTTTAAACGATTTTGTATTTGTAATGGCCTTATAAGAAGGGAACAATGGACTGAATTTTTTCCTACCTTTTTGGATGGTTCCGCCCTTAAGTGGTTTGAAACACTAGGTGATAATATGAAAAACTCATGGGATTTATTAATTGAAAGTTTTCTTGAAGAATTTGGTGAACAACAGAGATATGCAGATCTTATGATCGATATCACAAAGCTATCCCAAGGAGAGAAGGAGAAGATAAGGGATTATCATGCTCGTGTTCTAGAGCTAAGGAGGAAGCTCGATGCCCAGATCCGGAAGGAAGGATTAGCGGATGGGTTGATGAATGGCGTGGATAATCTCCTATGTAAGCACTTCATTCTTGGGATGAAGCCAGAGATCAGACAACGAGTGAAGTATGACCGCCTAGCTACCATTGAACAAGCAAAGGAGATTGCAAGAAAGCAAGAAGAAAACATGGAAGAGGAGCCCAAAGAAATTGTTGCTAAAGTAGAGCCTACACCAACACCTTTGGTCCAGAATCCACAATCACTCTCGGTGAACACAAATCTTTCTCCTAGTACATCTACTGAGTATGAAGATCTGCTCAAAAAGATGGGTCAGTTAACTATTAATATTCTTCAAGGAAAAGAATTTAGTTCTCAGGGAGGAGATAGAGGTCCAAAAAGAAATATTTCTGAGGTTGTATGTTATGGTTGTTATAAAAAGGGTTATTATAAGTATAATTGTCCAGATAGAGCTTCTACATCTGGTAAAGGAGATAATGATAAAGGAAAAACACCTGTGAATTCTTTTGATGTAGTAGATAAGAGCAGAAATAATGAAGTAGATGTGTTTGTAACAAAAAGAAAGAAAGAAAAAGATAATCAAGATGGAAATGATCCTAAGAAGATGAAAAGAAAAACTAGTAAGAAACATAGGAGAAGAAAGTTGGGTGTGCAGGATTTTTTGATTTCACAGGGGCAAGGACTATACTCCATCTTGGAAGATCTGTCCAAAAGGCCTGTAAATATTACATATAGTCAACTCTTGGCTATGTCTTCACAGAAGAGGCGGGAGCTATGAAGTGGACTCAATGCTCGACGAAGGAAGGAGGTTGAGGTCTCTGTTTTGGAGGCGGAGGTGAATCACTATGTTCTATAAGTTGAGGTATTATGTAATGGTATTTTCAATTCATGATGTCTTAGTTGATGGAGGTGCTGCAGTTAATGTAATGACCGAGTTTGTAATGAATATATTGGGTTTAAAAATTGATCGCCCTTAAACACTTATGTTAAGGTCATTAAATAAGGGAAAAACTAAACCAGAAGGGTGTAGTTTTAAATGTGACAATATATGTTATGGGTTTTGTATGTGTGGTAGACTTTCAGGTGATGAAAAAATGGTACTGTTGCGTACCCAATGCTGTTAGAAAGACCATGGCTAAGGAGAGTTCATACAAGAAACTACTGGAATGAAGGTTTCATGACACTTGGATGTGGTAGAGAGAGGGTGAAGATAAACGTGATCCCTTGATATCATAAAGGCAGAACCCGTGGATTCAAGTGATGAAACTGATGATTGGACATCCTCTGATTACTCTAAGTACAAGTGAAGTGGACACTGGAGATGAAGAAAGCAAGGTGGATGTTTCAGTCATGGATATCCTTCCAGTCACACCCAACTCATGACCCCATAAAACTATCTAAAGAAGAAGTTGATGATCGTCTCCAACAAATAAAGATTGATGATGTTGTAATGGAAAGTGAGAAGGAATCCTACCTCCAGCTCTTTCAAAGGTACATACACATATTCACTTTTGATTACAAAGAACTCTCGTCAAGTAAGTTGGGTAGAATATTCTATTGAGCTGGTAGATTGTGCTAAGCCTATAAAGCAAATGCCATATAGAATGAATCCTAATTTTTCCAAGACTGTAAAAGAAGAAATAGATAAGTTGCTTGATGCAGGATTCATATTTGCTGTGGAGAATTCAGAATGGGTTTCTCCCATTGTGATCTCAATAAAAAAGAATGGGAAGCTACGCATTTGTGTTGATTACAGGAAGCTCAATAAGGCAACAAAGAAGGATCATTACCCCTCTTCCATTCTCAGATCAGATCTTGGACGAAGTAGCTGGCCAGGAGTGTTATAGTTTTGCTGATGGATATAGCGGATACAACCAAGTCCGTATAGCAGAGAAAGATCAGCTGAAGACCACGTTCACCACTCCTTGGGGAACGTTTGCTTATAGAGTTATGCCTTTTGGGTTGTGTAATGCTCCAGCAACATTCCAGCGTTTGATGAATAGGGTGTTCGAACCCTACATTGGGAACTTCATCAGAGTATTTCTGGATGATTTTTACATCTATGGGAGCAAGATGGACCACCTGCACCAGATGGAGAAAGCATTTCAAAGGTTAGATGAAGCACAAGCCTCACTAAACCCTACAAAGTGTGTCTTAGGATGTTCTAAAGGTGTTTTGTTAGGGCATGTTGTATCTAGAGATGGTATTGGTACTGATCCTGATAAAGTTTCAAAAATCAAAGATTTACCATTTCCTATGAATAGAAGTAAGTTGAGATCATTTTTAGGCCATGTGGGTTACTATAGAAGGTTCATCAAGAATTTCTCAAAGATTACACAGCCACTAACCCAGTTCTTGAAGAAGGATGTTACTTATGAACCAGGAAATAAGGCGCATGAAGCTTTTGGACAACTGAAGGAAGCCCTGGTGTCTTCACCTGTTTTAAAGAATCCAGATTGGAGCAAGCCATTCATTGTGTACACTGATGCCTCAGATGCAGCACTAGGAAGTACTTTGAGCCAAAAAGGATGAAAATGGGAATGAACATCCAATTTACTTTGGGAGCAGACAAATGAGCAGTGCTGAGGTAAATTATACTGTAACTGAAAAAGAGGCTCTAGCTATCATTTTTGCTGTAAAGAAGTTTAGAAATTACTTGCTAGGGAAGAAATTTATAGTTGTAACAGATCATCAGGCTCTAAAATATATTGTCAATAAGCCTAACCCATCAGGGAGGATAGCAAGATGGATAATTTTGCTACAAGAATTTGAATTTGATATTATAGATAGGCCAGGAAAGAAGCATGTCAATGCAGATGCACTCTCTTGAGCCTATGATGGTTTAGGATCATCTTGTGATGATGATGATTTCCGCCGATGCAACATTGTTATCCCTTGACACAATCCCTAGTGAATACATAGATATTTGGAATTATCTGAATGAATTCAAGTTTCCTGATGGTGCCAATGCAAAGACTAAGAGAAAGATTACTCAAGCCAGTCGTCCATATTCTATTCTGCATAGAGTATTATTTCAAATAGGACCTGATGGACAGTACAAGAGGGTAGTTGGACGTGATCAAGGGAAGGAACTGCTAGAAGAATTCCACAATGGTACATGTGGAGGGCACTTCTCTGGACAACTTACAGCAAGAAGGATCTTGGATGCAGGTTATCACTGGCCCACTCTTTTTAAAGATTGTTATAATTATTGTAAGACATGTGATATTTGTCAAACACATGGTAACCATAAGACTTCATCAGCTCCATTATGCCCTATTCTTCCACTTGGTCCCTTTGAAAAGTGGGGAATAGACATTGTAGGTCCACTTCCAACTACCTCACGCCAAAATAAGTATATTGTAGTTGCCACAGATTATTTAACCAAGTGGGTTGAAGCTAGGCCATTGAAAACAACTTCCATGGATGAAGTGGCAAGGTTCATATATGAACGCATTGTCACCAGATTTGGTTGTCCATTAGAAATTGTAACAGATCAAGGAAGCCACTTCATTAATGAGGTGGTAGAAGCCCTAGTCAATAAGTTTTCTATTAAGCACAGGAAGGCAACAACATACAAGCCAAGCACAAATGGACAGGTGGAACGAACAAATTTTGTGTTGTGTCAAATTCTAGCAAAAGATGCAACCTTGCAGGTACATAAATGGGATAAGAGGATTCATGCAGCATTGTGGGCATATAGGGCAACATCAAAGTCAGCAATAGGATACTCCCCATTTCAGTTGGCTTATGGCATTGATCCAGTTCTTCCTATTGAGTTTGATATTCCCACGGTCAGAGTAATGGAAAATGAAAGAATGGATGAAAGTGATTCAGTAAAAGAAAGGTTGGTACATCTTCATTTGCTAGAGGAAATGAGGGAAATAGCTAAGGATACAAGCTATAAGAAGAAAATGAAGCAGAAGGAATACTTTGATCAAAAGATCCGGTGGTCTCCATTTCATGTGAATGACTTGGTTCTAGTATATGATTCCAGATACAAAAAAAGAAGACAGAGAAAATTTCTTCCAAAATGGATGGGGCACAACAAAATAGTAACTGTGCATGAAAATGGTACGTACCGACTGGAGGAATTGGATGGCACTCCCATTACGAAATGGGTCAACCACGACAAGTTGAAGATTTTCCAAGCACCAGAATAGTCTACTCCGAGGACGGAGTAGAAGCTAGGAAGGGGGAAGATGTCGACACTAAAATTTTCCTCCGTAATTTCTATTTCATTAATGTATGTATTAGGAATATGATGTTGTTAAGTATAATTAGTAGTAGCGTCCGAATAGAAGATAATGGCGCAGTCAGTATGACGCCGCCAATAATATATAATACGACAATAGTCAAAAGTACAATAGGAATGTTGTGGTAAAAAGTAAATAGTTGTCGTAAGTGGTCCAGTAATGTGGAAATGTAAAAGTTGGGGTAAGTAGAAAAGTAGAGTCTACATAATTAGGAATTAGAAATATTATATTGGTAATAAGGACAATGAGTGAGGTCATAAATATTTTGTGTATTATATTTGTAAAAAGTCTAAAAATGTGGAACCCATGTGAAATAATAAGGTTTATCTTATCTTAAAAGATAAGTTTACGTGTACAGATAAGAGTTAAGGTATGGAATATGATTCGTCAGAGTGGATTTCTTATCCTATCTTACAGATAAGATGGATAATCTTGGAAGTTCTATAAATAAAGAGGCCACCCCCCTCATTTAGCATAGAAGGAAGTAGTGAGAAATATTATATGGAGTAAGTGTGTAAAGGAAGCCATCAGTTTAAAGGTGTGTTGAAGAAACCATTAAGAGGTGTAATTGTGAGGTTTCTTCTCCCATAGTATTGGTGGAAGGAAAATGAATTCAATAACACTTGAATTTCCTCATGGGTGAGATTGTAACAGTTTCATACTAATATTATAATTTACTATGATATTTCAGATTTATCATCATTCCTTTTTATCATAGTCTATGGTATTCTGGTGTTATATTTGTTGTTGTGTTTCTAGATTACATCCACCAAACTAAAGGCTGTGCATTAGTAAATAATCATAGCACGAGGAGTTCCCGGTGAAGAATTATCATAGTGCCGGATTGGTGATGACAGTACACCCAGATTCCTGAGCGCGTCTCATGAGTTGAGTTTGCTGATAATTTTCTCTAATTGTTTTCACCATAGCTGCTATTTGAGCCTCCAAGAATGGACTAACTCTAGTGTCAATACTCCCAACCGCCTCAGCACGTAGAGCTTCTTCCAATGCTTCGTGCGGGTCGGTATAAGTCTTATGTGATAATGATTTTTGAAATGGAGTAATCAATCCCCTAACAAACAATTGTGCATGCTGACTTGCATGTATATCATAGGAGATTTTGGATAGAAGAGTTTAGAACAGTTGCTTCACTCTCACCTTTTCTCGTTTAGTGTTTCATCTTCTTTCATCCACCTTCGCTCTTTCCCATTATTCTGCGGGTATTCATATACCCCCCGAATATGTCAGGATTCGACGCATATGGTAGACCTCTCCTAGGTCTTGAGGCATACTACGATCAACTGAATAGACAGCCATCACCCTCGCTCTCAGCATGGGGTGAAAATTTTTCAGCTAACCGATTGTCAACACAAACTCTACCTCCAAGGTCTAGATATAGTTCTTCTTTCCAAATAGAGGAGTTGGATCAGCTCACTCAAACACAACAAACAGATCCTTTAGGCTCGAACAATATGACGTTCACAGGAGAGTCTAGTTCGTCTCCTCAGGTGCTGCTTAGACCAAAAATTAGTAGACAATCAGATCCATACCTAGTTTTAGATGATGAACATTTAGTATGTTATTCCAGGAATGAACAACACTCTTAGAGTATGTACCCACCTGTAGGAAGTTTACAAACACAATCCGAGGTCTCTTTTCAAGAAAACACCTCCATGCCACTACATATAGGAAATGCCCTCGGGGAAACTTGGCAGGGCAACGATTAGTTCATAGCGGGGTATCACATGCCTATACAACATCAGGATATACAACAAACGCCACTAAGGCAAAATACTATGACTTCACCAAATGAAGTCATTTCGACTTTAGTAGAAAAGGTTAGAGGATTAGAACTTGCTCAAGCAAGTCAAAATTATCAATTCATGCAGGCAGGAAATTCCAATCCTCCACACCATCCTAGCCAAGTAGACCTCCTCACAGGAATAGGCACATTGGGCATGCCTCCTCAGTATTCACAACAAACGCCAACTAGAGCCACCGTTTCTAACACCGTTCCAATGGAAAATATGATACCTCCCAGTCTAGTACAGAATAATCCATTCCTAAGCAATAATCCTTCATACTTAAACATGTATTCCAAATCACCACAAGTAGATATGTTCTCTTCTCCTGGCATGTTCGCTCAGCCACAGGGATTTCCTTATGTCCTGGCAAATGCATACGCTACGCCATAGCAACAACCCATTCCACCTCCACCCCTTCAGCAGGCACCGTTGATGGTCGAAACCTATGTGATAGGGACGTATTCAGAATATTTGAAAGAGCCCTTAGACTTCACCATACGAAGCGTCATGCTTCCAAGACCTCTTCCCGATTTTCCCAAATACAAAGGGGAGGGAGACCCAAATGCACACATCAAGGCCTATGCCACAACCATTCGAGAACTGCTTCCTCGGGATGGGGTTGTTGCCAAAATATTCCCCAAAACGTTAGAGGGCATTACCCTCGATTGGTATTACAGAATCCCTGAAGCCTCCATCCATTCCTTTAAACAACTCGTTTTAGAGTTCATCAAATCGTTTGACATGAACAAACTGTTGAGAACAGGAATCAGGGAATTCTTGCACATCAAGCAAGAACACAATGAATCTGTCGCTCATTTCATCCAGAGATGGCATACAGTCCTCTATTCTTCGGCCAGTGCTCCAAACATGGACCAAATGGAACTATGTGATTTATTCCTTCATTCTCTCAGCAAATGTAAAGGAAGAAGTCCAAAAGTTCCCACTAAGGACTTACGATGAAGTACTTGAGAGTGCTCTCCGAATAGATCAAGCGGCAATAGATAGCGGTTGCAAGACGTACGGAACAAACGAGAGGTTAATCACCCCCAACCAGAATACTATGACTTATCCTACTACCACAAACGTCAATCAAGGACCTAAAATCCTTAACAAAAATTACGGCGCAACAACCGATGAAGTAACTGACCAAGCTAAAAAGGCCAATGTTGTAAATACTCCACCACTGATTAACAATCAACGAAACAAAAATTTTACCCCAACAATCAATACAATGGATTTTAATCATCCACAACAACAACAACGGTGGATCCAGACACAGGGTCGAAGCCAAAACTCAACTGGATATCAAGACTAGAACCAAAACAAAAACAACAAATGCAACACTTTAATCCTAATAGGCAACGGTTTGATAAGAGTTTTGGACCACAATATGCACCAAACCAACAACCTAGGAATTACAATCCTAACTCGTATTGTGGTTTCCACAAGATTCGAGGCCACGACACTATGACTTGCCACAATTATAATAAATTCATGCAATGCTTGCCAGAGGAACAAAGACAACTTTTCATAGATATGTTTTTGGCAGATCCTGCATCACCAACGCTAAATAATTTTACAGGGGCAATTTCCCCGTAAAATGCTCCCTTCAAGATCTTCAATGATCCGCTCCCAAATCACAATAACAACAAATTAAATCCAAATGGGATGAACAAAGGTGTAATGGCAGGAAACAATGATCATGAAGCCTCGACTTCACTAAATCTATCTGTTGCACCATAGTTAGGAAGTCAGCCACGACCCAAGATAGTCGGTTTAGTAGAATTAGATACCGAACTACCCATGGAAGCCGTAATAAGGACACGAGAGTATTCCTCTTAGCCAAGTCCAAGTTACCCGCTAGAGGCATATAACATCCAACAAATATTAGTGAAACCCATAGGTGCCTATGATTTAATTAATGACCTAACAAAAACCTTCTCTCACATCTCCTTTTTGGACTTGTTGAAGAACTCTCCTGCCCACAGAGATGCTCTTTTAGAGGCATTAGGTTTAGCTCATTTAATTAACATCACTCCACCTCCCAAAACATAGGTAAACCATATAGAATTTGATATCCACCCTCAGGGTCAGCCGGATAGGGATACTGAGTTTATTTTTGAAATAAACAAAATGCCAACAGACGCTGAGATTACACGCAGAGGTGATCCAACCTTACATTTGCAAGTGTGGGTTGATCAAACTGGTCGATTACTCTCAGTGGGTATCTAATATCATTCCCGTTCTAAAAAAGAATGGGTGAATACGCATCTGCATAGACTTCCGAGACATTAAGAAGGCATGTCCCAAGGACGACTTCCCGTTACCATCCATTGACGTCATCGTTGATGCAACAGCTGGGTTTGAGACCAATGAAACCCAAGGTAGCTCTCATGGTGAAGGAAGAGGTAATGAAACTCCTCTAAGTAGGATTCATCAAACCGGTCGATTACTCTCAGTGGGTATCTAATATCATTCCCGTTCTAAAAAAGAATGGGCAAATACGCATCTGCATAGACTTCCGAGACATTAAGAAGGCATGTCCCAAGGACGACTTCCCGTTACCATCCATTGACGTCATCGTTGATGCAACAACTATGTTTGAGATTTTGTCTCTCATGGATGGATTCTCAGGATACAACCAAATCAGAATATCCGAACAAGACCAAGCTAAAACCACTTTTATAACTCCTTGGGGAACCTATTGGTACGCTGTTATGCCATTTGGTCTCAAGAACGCTGGCACTACATACCAGCGGGCAATGACATGTATATTTCATGATCTTATTTACAAAATCATGGAATCCTATGTAGATGACTCGTTGGCCAAAGCCAGGAAATGCTGTGATCACCCGGAAGTGCTTCACATCATTCTTTCATGTCTAATAGAATACGGAGTCACACTAAACCCAGAAAAATGCGTCTTTGGTGTGACAAGAGGGAAGCTTCTAGGTTACATTATATTGTCACGAGGGATCGATGTGGACCCAGCTAAAATTCAGGCTGTTCTTGAAATGATCCCACCGTCGGATGAATCTGGAATCAGGTTGTTTCTTGGTAAACTCAGTGCAATCCGAAGATTCAACCCATATTTAGGATTTTCCATCCATCCAATCAACAATCTACTCAAGAAAGAGTACAACATCGATTGGACCAAAGACTGCAACGACGCTTTCGAAGTGGTTAAGTTTTTCTTGTTATCACCACTTGCACTAATGCCTCCTAAGCTAGACCACCCTTTAATATTATATTCGTGAGCTACCAATGTCTCGCTAGCCTGCATGCTGGCTCAAGAAGACGATGACAAGAGAGAATGTGTGATCTATTTTATTAGCTGAACGTTACTCGACTATGAAACACGCTATACGTAAGCAAAACGAGAGTGCCTTGCCATAGTCTTCACAAGCAAACACTTAAGATATTACATGTTAAACCAAGAAACAAGGGTCATTGTAAAGACAAACCATTTACGAACTTTCCTCACGCAAGGGTCCTTGTCTAAAAAGGCTGGATGCTTTATAACCTTAATGGGTGAATTGAAATTAACTTTTGTAAATCAGAAGTCCGTTAAGGGACAAATCATTGTGGATTGGTTAGCTGATAACCCATTAGACGGAGGTGATCTAGTAGATCTCAAATTTCCCAATGAATGCATATATTAGGTCAAAACCAGACCTCCTATTTCCGAATGTCCTTGGTATACTGATATTGTTAATTATATCATGGACCATACATATATAAAAGGTGCTACGCCGCAACAAAGAAGGCCGTTACACATTATCATAGCTAAATACGTTATCATAGAACACGTGCTTTATCGTAAGGCTTTTGACGGAATGCTCCTAAGGTGTGTTGACACAGAAGAATCCAAGAAGATTCTATACGAATCTCACAGTGGAATATGTGGAGGCCACTTCGGTGGCCACGCCACCATTCGCAAAATACACCGGATGGGCTATTTCTGGCCCACTCTAGAACATGACAGAATAGAGTTTGTACGTAAGTGTCATAAATGCCAAGAATTCTCCCACGAGATTCACATGCCGGCACAAGCTCTGCAACCAATCGTAACTCCATGGCCCTTTTCTACGTGGGGCCTAGATTTGATAGGGAAATTCTCTCCCTCATCAACAGATGGCCATAACTTCATAATCACATCCACTGAGTATTTTACCAAATGGGTAGAGGTTATGCCTCTTACCATTGTACCAGGTACCGTGATCGCCAAGTTCATTTTGAACCAGATCATTTGCAGGTACGGTGTCCCACAAATCATTATCTTAGACAATGGGACTTCGTTTAAGAATGACGAGGTTCGTGAACTATGCAGTAAATTTAAGATAAACCATCATACAGCCTCCCTGTATTACCCTCAAGCTAATGGACAGGCTGAAGCAACAAACAAAACATTAAAAGCTATTCTCCTTAAAACGGTGAAAGAAAACAAACAAGATTGGCATTTAAAGTTATATCCGGCCTTGTGGGCCCACCGAACCTCAATAAGAACACCAACACAAGCAACTCCTTTCTCGCTGGTATTCAGAGCGGAAGCAGTTCTCCCACTTGAGGTTGAAATACCCAGTCTCCACATCTCATTACAAGGGATTCTGGATGAAGACGCTTATAGAGAAGCACATCTCTCCCAACTAGAAAGCCTAGATGAGGCCAGGTTAGATGTTGAACAGTGACATAGAGTCTATGTTGATTGGATGTGCCGGCAGTATAATAAAAAGGTCTATGAACCAGATATATACGAAGGAGATCTAGTTCTAAGGCTAGACAACCAGATTGATAAAAAGACCGACGAAGGGAGGAAATTCCGGCCCAAATGGTTGGGCCCATACCGAGTCACGAAAGACTATGGAAATGGTGCATATCTCTTATGTACACTGGAAGGTGAGGAATTTGGTGAAATTGTCAATTCCCTACACCTTAAACGATTCTATGCATAAGTGACCAGCGCTATCTGTATAATTATATCTACATTGCATCTTCATGTAGCTAGGTTCATTTTGTTCGCTTGTTTCGTACAATTTTGTGATCAAGGAACTTATTCTCAAAGCAATTCATTACAAAATTTTGATGGTATTGACATTAGCTTTCAAATCATACTTCTTCACTTTCACAGTCACATCACCTGTTTCTGAATAATTTCATCAGATAAAGCTAGAGATGAAAAAGTCTTAACGGTAACCATACCACGATCTACAGGCTTGTTCTGACTCTTGGTTTCTTCCTAGGATAGGTGTCTTTCCTATGGTCTGTTCTAGAAGCTTCATCGTGTCACATCTATCCTATATATATATCTCTTTGGAAGTAAGAACATACTGACATTTTTCTCAAATAAACAAGTCAAATATAGATCAAACAGAAGATTTTATTTTTACACATTTCCTTACCCTACCAACCTTCGGTGATGAGCTTACGTCTCTTACTAGTGACGTAGGGTTGGGAAAGGATGGGAATGCCCTTAAAAGCCTGTACCTTGTCCATGGTGATAAGCCCTCGCTTCTGACTAGTAGCATGGGGCAAGGTATGGGGGGTCCTCTTGACAATAAACGTTGAAGGTTGTCAGCAAAAAATTCAAATGAACCTTTGAAATCTTGAGTCAAAAACAAATAAATCGGATGTCCCAAAATTCTAAGAGAGTTCAAAACCTTGAAAACCAGATTTTGTCTACCATGTGGCCATCTACGGATCTAAGTCTAGATAAACCGCAAAGCAAGTAACATTCTAAACTATGGAGTCACTTGAGTAGAATAGGTTTGTAGTATCCTAATTTGGTTCCACCAATTCTTTGTCTATCTCTCATCACTGCCATTCAACAAATTTCATAGCTTGTGCCCTTTCTAGCTCTCAGTGATGAGCCCCTGCATCTTACTAGTTGCGTGGAGTTAGGAGTGGGGCAAGTTAATTTGCTCATCATACCGGTTTATCATCCCATTTTGTCAAAAACCAATATGACGTACCAAAAATTTCTTGTAGAAACTAAAGTTCAAAATCACATTGTGTCTACATTATCATACATAGCATCACGAAATACAAAAAGAAAGAAAACATTTGTATCATTTGTTATCCATTGCATACATTTTGGAAAGCATATAGAAACAACATTATAGTTTACATGCGAAAGTAAATCACAAGAACATTGATACCAAGAGTCTGATCCAAAAAGAATATATATATAGATAATCAATGTTTCTTTTACAATGCTGTCATGCGCTAAGCATGGTCAAAACGCTCAAAGAGCCCAAAAAGTACAAAATACATCATACAAATGATCTACGAGAGCCAAGTGGCCTCTCAACCCCTATGAGATCCCTTTGAAGGTGCATGCCCACGTCTAGGACTTCGGCTATGCTGGCCCTCCGAGTGCATGGTTCTCGAGGAGCAGCTGCGGTCTCACCATGAGAGTGACTCCTCATCAGGTGCTCTGCTGTCCTGTATCCTGCCAACTTGGTACAGAGAGTAGACACCATCCTGGCCACATGCAAGATAGGGGCAAAAATTTTGGTATGCCTACCGGATGCTGAGGGCTCCCTTGCATCCACGGACAGCTCCGCACGGGTCTTCTCCATGGGGATCATTAGGGTATCAGTGCATGCCCGGTGAATCAGGTCTCGCCACTCATCGGCTGTCTCTACAAGCAAAGGAGAGAAACGAATTAGAAATAATCAAAAGATGGAAACAAAAATAAAAGGAGAGATAACAACTAAGGTAATCCTAAACAAATGTTAAGGGAAGGATGATAACTCACTAGGATCTCCAGGCCTCCAGGAGGGATCCTTAGGGTCAGCGCCTGCCACAGATGCCGCCATTGACTGATGCACTCCTCTTGTGTTTGGGGCCACATAACGTCCTACTATGGACTCATCCTCTCCACCCAAGCCCTGCGAAAGTGGCTCCTCTGAAGCTAAGGTCACCCTCTCTGTGCTCTGCTCCACCCTCTCTGCCTGTAAGATATCCTGAGTGTCATGCCACTCAGGATCGCTGTCCTCTCCGCCTGACTCACTGACCTCAACCTTTGTCTCCTCTTCCATCTCCCCCTATGAACTCCTCAGAATCAGAGTCTATATCAATGGGGTCATCGCTGCTGTGGGCGAGTCCGTCGGCAATCTGAAGTAAGGGTGCCTGAGGAGCACCGGCTCTCCCTCGAGCTCGTACTACCATCCTAGCTGCAATAGGAATACCATAAGTAACAACTGTCCAACCTCGGCCTCTAGGACCTCCACTGGCCTCTCGAACTGATCTGTATACCGACACCACTAGGGGAAGCATACCCACATAAGGAAGGCCAAACTGCTGAGGCACTCGACCAAATGGATGTATCTCCACCCTCCCCATCCTATCCACAAGCTTCCTTGTGGTGGAACAAGAAATCAAAGTAAGAGCCTCCTCGTTCCATAAACCTGCCATGGCCTGATAAGGTGTGGCCTCCATGTCATCAGTGGTCAAGGAGGCGACCGGCTGGTGAGGTGCTCTGAGCACCGACATGTCTATCCATCTGGCTGCCCTCATAGCTCCAGGATCTGCCACCTCTACACCTCTCCCATAAGGGATGAAACGCTCATAGACCCAACTCATAACCAGGGTTGGATGGCTCAAAGATTGCCCCTGTAAACGAACCACCCACTACAAATCATGATAGGTGGTCGCAAGAATGTCAGCTCCCCATGCGTAAATCCGGCCATGTCCCTCAATCTGTGCAATGATGGGAGACCAGCAATACAGTAAGGTTTCTCCTCCCTTGTCCCCGAT
Source organism: Taxus chinensis (assembly GCA_019776745.2). Taxonomy (NCBI): domain Eukaryota; kingdom Viridiplantae; phylum Streptophyta; class Pinopsida; order Cupressales; family Taxaceae; genus Taxus; species Taxus chinensis. The sequence goes on along the minus strand of CM034156.1, from coordinate 536,302,464 downwards.
CAATCTTGAGGCAAGGATCCCCATAATGGTTTGACGAATCAAGGGAATAGGCAGGCTAGGAATATATCGGACCCTCACCCCCTTCTTCGAACCAAAGGAGATAACTGCATCTCCCATATATGAGGCCCAATGTGCAATCTGAGCCTGTGACCCTACTGTCTCAAGTGTGAGTCATCTCCTGATGATCGGGACCCCCAGGATACGGTAACATCCTCCAAAGTAATGGTCCACTCCCCCCTGACTCCTGGTAATTGGAAAGTGTTCCGATCAGCATCCCAATATGAAAACAAATTACAAAGTATGTGACTAGAGGGTGTGCAACATGCGGGACCTGTGATATGCATAGTATACCAGCCCTCTGAAGAGTGTCCTGCTCATCTTGGGAAAGGGCATCCAATACCGCCGGAATCCAATCACACTCCCTCTCTCGGCTCCATCAGATATACTCCTCCACCTGCATACACCCAAAAACACACAAAATGGAGTAAGTTAGTATCCAAATGACATTAAAAAAATCATGAAAGCAGGTAAGGATGCTAAAAATGCAAAAACGAATTCAAATAAGTGTTGTTTATGCATTCTGTGCAAGACCGCCGCCCTGAGCAGGGTGGCGGTTCCGTAATCGCCACCTTAAAGGCGACAGTCTTGTAACCGTCACCCTACTCAGGGCGGTGGTCGTGTCCCGAAAACCCACATAGGTCATATGCCCAAAAAATAGATAAAAAAGCAAAATAAAGACCATTTTGACTCAAAGAAAGCCTACCCAGTAGGCGCCCCCCTAGTTGACCCTATTAAGACTGAAATTTTAAAAAATAACCCCCCCATGACAAAGATTTCACAATTTTAATATTTTGGGGACAAAAATGGTAAATCGAGAAAAACTAGCCTATGATCTCACGGGTCGGTGTTCTGCTCGTGGAGGCATGATCATGATCTCATCTTGAACGTTTTGACTATACTCTCGTCAGAAACCGTCACCGTGGGTCCCAGAGCTCAAAATCAATCAAATCAACACACGCAAATGAATAGGAAAATGGGCCCACTTTTACATATATAGCTTCCTAACTTGTTTGAAATGCCCCTTTTTCACAGGTTTGGAGCGCCGACGAAGGTAAGTTCTTATCCCCGCACAAATGGTGGCGGGAATTTTGGATGGCATCATTTTGACACATGGATGTATCAGGTATAACTTCTAACTTCCCATTTCGGGACCGCTATACGGACCCACCATTTTACACCTCTTCATGGCTAAAACGCTTCTCCGAGGGGGAAATATGTACGTACCCAAAATTTTAGGGTACTGCACCACCGAAACAACGTTACACGTGCCCTAATGATGATACAGGTCTCCTCGTAAGGTGTTTAGGATCCGGAAAAGCTCTCTAAATATGTGTTAACATCCTGCATGCCCCGCTTAACTTCTGTGTGCTTTGCTTTTTCCTCCCCCCTCTTTTCTTTGCTTTTCAGTCTTTAGTGACAAAACCGCCACCTAGGCAGGGTGGCGATCCTATAACTACCGCCTTGCTTAGGGCGGCGGTCTTGAACGCGTTTTTCCATAATGTTCTTTTTATCGCAACTCGCATAAAAATCAATGTTCACCAGCTTTTTTTCACCACCTTTGCTTGTGTTTATGATTATGGTTCCCTAGAATAGTGTTTTGGCATTGTTTATGGTTTAAGAGATCAAATTGGTTTTCACCTTTGGGTAAATGGGATTCTATAAATAGCTGGCTTGTGCTCAAGCAAAAGGCCCCTCAAATTTGCCTATGAATTTCTCATTTCAATAGCTTAGCCTTTCAATTTTGCTTAGGATTCATGGTTTCATTTGTTGTATGCATGGTTAGTATTGTTTAGCTATTAGGAAGCCACATATTCTCCTTGTGCAAGTGTTGTTATTATTTCATCCAATCAATTGGATTAGGATAGTTTGATTTTCAGTAGGAAGCCATTAAAGTTGCAGGTTTTGTTCGTCAGAAAGAATAGTTTCAGGTTCTGGATGTTTTGTGTTGCATGACTCGCAATAAATCCCACTAGGAATTGCATAAGCCAAGCTCTGTTCTCTTGCGGTATCCCTCTCCTACTCGCATTGTATTCAATTTGTATCCTAAGATGCCATTGTTCCAATATCTACTTTTGTTGATGCTAGCATTACATGCTTTTCTGGATCCACGTGAGCACGAAGGAACGAAGAGATCATACTGAGGGGACAAAGCCATACACAACCGGATTCGCCACTGTTATGCAAAGTCCAGGTTCAAGCTTTCACAGTTCTAGCTAAAATATATCAAATAGAATAGTTAATCATTTCATTTCAGTTAATTTCACTTTCGATATTGCCGAGGAAGCTGTGGGGATTGATAGTTTCTGAGAAACTATGATTCACTCCTCACGTTTGAGGTAGGATCAAGAGTCTTTCAAATAGAGTAGATTAGTTATTTGGTTATTTAGGATAGATCTAAAAACTACACAGACAAGTAGCTATACTCGGTTACTTTTTTTGTTTTAATTGCGTTATTAGTTTAGCTGTCAATTTCTAGATATATTGTTCTTTTAAATTCTATTTAGTAGTTTATCAATAAAATCAGATTTAGGAATATACATAGATATATCTTGCGTAGTTAATTTATTTTTTCATTGGTTGGATTTATATCATTTCCCTTTGCATGACAATCACGGGACCCAGAGAGCCCAGAGAATATGTATTCGAACCAATCGTGCCTCAACCTGATCTTATTACAACAATAACTGATATAGATCAAAATCTTAGAATTCAGGTCTTCCAAGTAACAACAGATCTACAAGAAATCAGCTCATAGTTAAGAGGGTTAAATGTAGAAGATGACAAAGCATACACGTTTTAATTAAACCAGTCAATCTACAGGTTACCCTAGATAAATATCTATATGACTGTAGAAGGTCTTGAAAGAAAGCAAACATTCGGTTGTGATCCTTTGGTCCCACAGCCAGACGCAGGAGACACTCTCACGGACATAGATACTAGTTTTAGAATTCAGGTTGCAAAAATGCCTATAAAATACTCTGAGAAGATTACACAACTGTTAATTTTGAACATAGAGGCCGAAAAGGCATATGACTATTGGAAACTCGGGATTAGGGATTGATTCCAAACATGACCATAGCAGGTCCACAACAACCACGAATCTACAGTTGTGATCCACAAATCACACAACCCAACGAGTCCACAAGTCAATCCGACGTTGACGCTAGCTTACACACATTAGTTTTTAGATCCACTCCACTTCTGCCTATCATCATTACACAATTATCCTTGTTGGATATAGAAGGTAACGAAGCTAAGGATTTCTGGACTAGACCAGAGAATCACCTGTAGAGTCCACTATATCCATCATCCATTTTCATGACCCTGTCTGGGGACATACATGAAACAATCCCGAGTCATTTTCCATGCATCCCACAACCCATAGATCGAATCATGCCAGAGCTCGATATTGATTGGAGCCTTCGAGCAGTCATCCTCGCGAATCGATCTATCACGCCAGTTCAGGTTAGGAGGGCCTTCTTTGCCTTAGATTCGTAGATTCCACTAGTGCGTGTCAAAGACATAAGATTGCCTAACTAGCTTGTCTGCATCCCGCGCATAGTCCATCCCCACCGGCTGTCTCGGCACGACCTCGGGAGGTTGAGTGTGAGGAAGAGTTACTTGTAGATTGCCACGCTCACTTGTCACTTTTCCATCATACAGAAACTATCCTTGGTGTGGCCTTCCACTTCACAATCTGTACACCAGATTCCTGAGCACGTCTCATGAGTTGAGTTTTCTGATAATTTCTCTAACTGTTTTGCCATAGCTGCTATCTGAGCCTCCAAGAATGGACTAACTCTAGTGTCAATACTCTGAACTGCCTCAACGTGTAGAGCTTCTTCCAATGCTTCGTGTGGGTCAGTATAAGTCTTATGCGACAATGCTCTTTGAAATGGAGTAATCAATCCCCCAACAAACAATTGTGCATGCTGACTTACATGTATATCATAGGAGAGTTTGGATAGAACTGTTTTAAAATGGGCATCATACTCACACACACTTTCAGTAGTGCGTTGCTTTATATCCTTAAGTGTGCTTATACTCTTCTGCTCAAACTTTGGGATATGGAACTCTTTTAAGAAAGCATCTTTAAATGCTGCATAATCAATACAAGTTTGATTGGGATCAAAATTCCTATACCAGTTGTGTGCGTGCGCCTGTAACGTAGTAGCAAATTGACTTGCCTTGCGCTCAGAAGCCATGATGCCTTTTGCGCACCACAATATTTCACACATATGAATATGTTCAGCAGCATCCTCGATACCTCTGTTCTTTGGGAGATGAAGAGACATCTCCATATAAATGTTCTTAGGTTGCTGCAGGCCTTGACCACCCGACCCAGAACCTCCTTGGTTTCCTCTACCTCCAAAACCACCTGAACCACCGGAACTAGAACTGCCCATACCTCCCTTTCCTCCTCCTAAATTTGGAATAGGGCCCAAAGAATAATGAAGCTATCTGTGCCGCCATTGATGTACTTGATGTTTGACTTGTTTCTGCTCTTTCACTTCCTAAATGAAAACTTTGTTTACCTGTTGTACTAGATACTAGAAAACCAAGCACCAGGGCTAGGTCAGTAGGTTGGCTTAGATGCACGCCCACGGCCCAGGTCATATCTACTGGCGCGCTTCCATGTGAGGCTGAAGAGGGTTATCTGTCATGCTTTCCTAGATGGGGGAGTTCCTTATGCTCTAGCTCTTCTTCATCCTCACGAGCCTCAAATCCTTCACGAGCCATCTCTCTCCACAACGCCATACATTCTGCAACTTCTTACTTTTTCCATAATTACCTCTTGCGTGCCTCATCATACTTCAGCTGCCTCTCTTCCCTTTGCCGTGCTGCCGCTAGGTCTGCCATCTTTCACCAATCCTGTTCCTGCCCCCACGCGTGGAGTTTTTTAACTTGCTATGGGCTTATCTTCCAAGTTCAACATTACCATCAGTATCTTGATCGCCAGTGGAATACCTTGCAAATACGTCCCTCTAGGATACCGTAGGAACTGGAACTCAGCTACCTTGGGGCACAAATAATTTGAAATTGAATACTCCAGAATATAGCTATTTAGAACACCGCGAAACTAGGTATCTACCACGTGAGTCTAGATCAAGTTAGCATCATATAGTGTTTGAAATTCCTTCTGTGTCCAAACAAGTGTGCAATACCTCTAATCCCGCTTAGACGCATATGCAGTCAACCACTCGTATAATTCTACGGGAAAGATAACAAAGAAGCTTTTGTACAAACTATCATACAAATTTGCTCTACCCAAGTGCGTGCGTTAAATCCGGATCCAGTGCTAAACCTTCGTGCGTATTCTTCCTCCAAATCGTTAATCCACACTTCAACACTCGCAAAAGTTACTCTGTATGTCTTCATTGTGAACAATCCTGAAAACAACTGAAAAAGAGGTCTCGGCAACGGAACCAATGATGCAGCCTAGAATTCTTAGATAACACCTACTCGTGCTGGCACATCACTCAACATAGGCTGATTGCTCACCCGAAGCAAGCCAAGGTACTAGGTCCATCTTTAGGGTTGTTGTAGCAGGATGGTAGCATGGTGAAGCGATAAGGACATATAGTTAGAAACTAATCCATCATTACATAGTTATACCGAACCAGATCTATAAAGGCATGCATTTAAGTATAAATCATCAAGAAATCAATAACATGCAATGATAACACATATAAGACACTTTGGTTCGGCCAATATTTTTCATATATTAAACATGACAACAATATAGAGGGTTGATACAATAATAGTCATGCACGCATGGATCTGTTACAATTATCCAGTCTCATGCACTCATGAATCTCTAACCCTTCAACACGGTATATCAACTAGGTGATTCATCTAATATATATAGGGTGGGGAACTTTCCCTTCACCGCTAACTATGCCAAAAATTGGTCACACGCTAATAATATCCACACACCATTTACAATTATAGCCATACATGCAAGTATGCTATCTACAGATCACTTATAGTTAACTAGAGTGATGAATCTATTCTTGGATTACTTCCATGCAAGAGTGATTTGATATGATCCTCGAAATATAGGAAAATCATGGTGCGTAAGTCTCAGCATCGCTTTGTGTGTTTTGTATGCCAACCTCTGAAAATAGACTTGATCTACAAAATCAACTAAGTCCTGAAAGTCTGACTCTGCACCTCTGAACGCGATGCCTTCCTATTCCTTCACGCCTTCGATCCTATCCTATTTTTCCATGTTGACTCTGTTTATGAGTTCTGCTAAGTGTTTTATTTGATCAATGGGTCTACTAGGGAAAAAAAATATTTGAATCAAAAGAATAATTGATATAAAAATAGTGGCTATGCACATTTTTATTTTCTCTTCAAGCACTAAGAAAAAACATCCATACTACCACCTCAAGCTTGATTGGAAAATAAGACAAAAAATGAATCTTATATGGTCAAGGTTGTTCTATGAGCCACATTTATTTAAGGAATTCTGTCAAAAAATTCATGTGTCACCTGTATACTTCCCCATTTCACATACATATCTACCAAATAATTACAAATACAACATCAAAAAATAATCCCCTCTCCATTATGATTTTATGGATGTCCATACCCCATTTTAAGATCCCATTTAGGTGCATGATGAGACGATATGTTGGCAAAGTTGTGGAGTCTAGATTTGGACATGGGAATCACTTTTGCATGAAATTTTCCTATTAGAAGCACAATTATTGAGAGTGGGGGTGAATCAGTGTGCATACAAAATTTCATTCATCTTAAACATTAAAATCCATCAACCATTCACCATAGCTTATTCATTAATATTTATCAATATAACACAACCATAAAAACACATGCAAGAAGAAAAAATTAATACATGGACACAAAATTTAAGTGGGAAACCCTCAAGGGGAATAAAACCCACTGAAAAAACATTTATATAGCCATGTTTCTATTCGGAATTGTGTTAATTTTTTGTCATTGATGTCAAGACCCATTGATTTCAAAGAGAAGGTTGATTGGTAGTGAAGTGATTTGGTGTCATGATGAGTTACTTTGGTGAAGTTTCTATGATGTCCTAGTGTGTATGCATGTTTTTATGCATGGTTCAAGAAAGCAAGGTGTTGTATGGTATTGTAAGAGTGCTCCAAAGGGTTCCATGATGACTAACATGATCAGTGAGGTATGAAAAAGGTGTTAATTAGTATGTAATATGGATATCAAGTCAATTTGTGTGATGTATGGGTTGAAACAAGTCATTCTAGGTCTTGTTATTGACCTAGTGCAAGAAAAATGAGATGGTAACATGTGAATGAGGAAGAACAGGCTGGTACAAGCACAATAAGAGTGATTTGACATTACATAACATGTGTGGAAAAATTCCATGCTTATGGAACATGTGTATACTGCAGGTACAAAGTACATTGAAGCAAGAACTATGAAGACTAAGCAAGAAAACATAGGCAACCCATGGTGTTTGGAGAGATTCAAAGGTGTTCAGACATAAATGAGACTTGGGATGATTAAATGAGGTCATGAAAGTGCTATGTGTCAATTTTTAGATCAGGAGGATAAAACAAAAGCTAGAAAAGTTGTTCTTAGCCATATTGAGCTTTTAGAAGTACATTTTCCAGTTCAAAGGTCATATTCTAATGCTCACTCACACGTGTGTTTTTCATGGTAGTATAATATCTTTATGGATGTTGGGGTATGAAACCAAAAAGGTATTAAAAAAAGAATGAGGTCAAATGAACGTGAAGTTTTTATGATACATTTTTAACAAGCTAAACAAGTCTGAAACCCTTATAAAACCCTAGACCTAGAGCATTAGGAAAGAATTGATTGGTATGACCATGAAATGGATTGGGAAATATGGTTTGATGATTCAAGGATATAGAGTACTCCTCAACGGTCATTTTGGTGGTAGTATCAAGTTTCAGGACTGATGATAAGGTACATAAAAACTCTATTTTTGTAGAAATTTTATGGTATAGGTGTGATTTGTAGGTTTCATGAAAATAAACGAAGTGTTCTAGGAAGCTTGGGATGTATGATAAGTGATCATGAAAAGAGTTGGGAAATTTTAGTACAAGAAATGTGATAAAACAGGTCGTCTTATGTGCCTAAATGCTAATGGGCTTGTAAGTGCAAAACTAGTCATGGAGGTATGTAATGTAAGAGCATCATCTTGTGCATAACCAATTTTGGTTTTCATTCCCATTTTGGTTTGTGTGAGATATTAGTAGGTATGTTAGGTGTTTCTAGGGTGATCCATAGTTTTCTTGAAGCCTCCATGAATGATTTTTGGCTCTTAATGTATTTCCCTCCAAAATGGAATGTTTAAAAATTTGAGTTTCCAAATTTACATGGAAGGGTCTATTGTAAAATGTAAATGGTATTATTGATGTAAAATGTCACCTTAGACCTCATGAGGGGAAAATAAGATGTTTAAAACCTTTTTCTAGGATTTGGAGACCTATAACCATCTTTAACCATGGTTTAATCACCTTGGAGTAAGCTTGTAACTACCTTTCTATGGTTAAATGAGAGGAATTCAAATGAAAAACAATTAGTGAGGATTTTTGAGGAGTTTAAAGAGGAATTTAAACATGTGAAAGAGCCAGGGAAAGACTCTAGAGGTTTGCAATACAAAAATGTGTTATAACATACCTATTTTGGTAAATAAAGTGTTAATTTGTTCACTTATCTTGCACAACTTTAAGAATATGGTGTTTTTAGAGTCTTTTATGTTTGAATATTAGTTACAAAATTAAGGAATAACTTGAAAGAGATCTAGTATGGAGGTTAAAAGGTGGAAATATTAGCAAATGAGGTTAGTAGGCTTAAGGGATTAACAAAATGAAAAGACAAAGATAAGTATTTTAGGACTGTTGTTACATGACTGAGTTTCTTCACAGTAAATGTTTGATTTACATCTTGAATCATTCTTAAATTCTTGGAAATATCATCTAAATTCAATTCTCATAGTTTATAGAACTTCATTGTGAAAGGAATGTTTAATGGAAGTTTGGCAAAATTTTGTGCTTAAGTCTATGTGGACAGTCATATCAAGGAATTGAAGGTTTTGGGGTAATGTACAAGATTTTTTATGTTTTGAAACACCTATGAAGAATATAATAGGTTTGGGAGAGGTGAAGTAAGTTTTGAAAAACCTTGAAAACAGTGTAGCAAGAAGTTATCCTAAAATAAGTGTTCTCGGGCTATACCTTGTCTAGGGTTTTAAGGGAGTAGAAAATTTTGTGGTCTTAAAAGATAGCCATTGAAAAGGAGTTAAATTTTTTAGGGAGTTTCATGTTGATGGGGAAAATATGCGCATGTAATTTCAAGGTGAATGAGAGGGGTCAAAGAGCAAAAATGCAGTTAACCAAACTAGTAATACCCAGTCTTGAGGGTTTTAGGAGGAAGAGTTTGTGAAAATAGAAATGAACAATCTATGGAGAATTATGTAAGTTACTGAAGGCATAAAATAAGAGAATAAGGTTAGATATGGAGGTATAATAACCTTAGATAAAACTTAGGAGTATTGATTACCAACCAAGAGAAAGTACAATCATCAAGTTAACATTATACAATTATGTCTAGACAGAGTTGCCATGATCTTGTAAAGTATGTTTGTGAAATAGCTGTGATTTGATCAGGTTGGGGGATTGTTAGAGTGTGAATGAACCCTTAAATATTCATGGGTAGTCTAACAAACCGTCAAATAGAAGGAAATGCTCAACATCCCTGTCTTAGTCTTGTAAGAAAACTTATATGTGACTGTTCTATGCATGTTAGTAAGGAGTCTATAAGAAGAGCTCTCAAAGGGAAAGAAAACATTTAAGTAAAGTGTCTTTAAAGGAAATTTCAAAATTTTTATGGTGATTTGGTTAAATTCTCAAGGTCTTAAGAGCTATGTAAGAGTATAAAAGGATTCACATTCCAAGAAATTAGACAAGTGTACTGTCACAGTTTAGAGGTAAAACTTGGAGAAAGTAAAGAAGTTTGATAGGAAGTGCCTTGAGTGAAATAAGTATCGTGAATTTTAGTTTTGATGATATATAGAATAGAGGTAAGGAGAAGTGTGAAGGGAAACTTAATTAAAACCTAAGAAGGATCAAAATAGAGCTTAGAGTTAAGAAGGATTTAGTGCCAATTAAGAAGCCAAATATTGTAAGTTAAGATGAAAGTTTCCCAAAAGGGTTGAAAAACCTTGTGGATAGCTTTAAAAAGAGGGAAATAGGAGGAGTGATGTTATCTAAAGGAATAAAACAGTTGGTTTCCACGTAAACCCTAATATGGTCCTTAAACCCTAGTTAAGACTTATTCGAGACCTAGTGATAAGAAAGAAAGCTGAGTTGGGAGTGAAAGGAAAAGAGTTAGGTCATAAAATATTGCACAAAGAACAAGGAGGAAAAAGAGTATTATGAAATTATTTTAATTTTTCATGAATGTGCGTGGTTTCTTCTAAACACCAAGGTTTGTATGTATTTACGGCTAGTAATTAGGACTTGTTTGGATCGGTAAATTGATAATAACTTTGTATTGGAGTGGAATTGATTTTTGAAACTTGGTGAATGGTATAATGGGATGAATGGGTCCTAGAAAAACTTAAAAATGAATCCTAATTCCATAAAATATGAAATTTACACTAGAAAGTGCCATTTTGAAGGGCTAATAGCAAAAGTTGAGATCAAAAGGGAGTTTGCTATCAAATGAAGTTTTGATTTTTTTTCAATTATTTGTGTATCATTCATGGTGAAATAAAATAGGCCAAAGTAATTATTGAGATTTTAATATATTATATATAGTATTTGGTGATCAAAACAAGTTTTGTGGCTTCTTGAAAAAGTGAAAAATTGTATGGTTTGGTTGATGATTGCAAGTATTTGTTATAATTGGTTGAGTGGTTATTGTTGAGTGTTTGTTTTTGCATCAATTTGAATGTGTTTTTGATGTTATTCATGATTTGGTAGTGTTAGATGGTAATGGATAGCTGGTAGTGATACCATATGATGTGTTACAACCCCTGGTATGATCATATGAGGTATTTCTTACTTAAGTTCTAATGGCCTAATCAATCGTATTAGTCCTGTTAAGAAAGTGTGTAAGAAAAAGTGTGCAAGGTGAGTTTTCTCCATATGACCCATGCCTATAAATGATTAAGGAGGCATTTGAAGGTTTTTTTGAAGTTTTCCATGCATTGGTAGATCATAAAAATGATATTTGAGGTGTTGGAGCTTATTGTACTCAAGATTGGTTCTTAAGGGCTAAAACCTAGTTTGAGCAGTTTGAGAGATGGGGTTGTTTAAGTGAATTTTTATTTGATTTGAAGGATGGAATGAGTTTTTTAGAAGTATAACATTAAGATATTTACAATGATGTGTTATTTGTGCCTTGATGAAGAATTTTGATAGGTTAAGTTGTTTGGTATTGGAGATTGTTTTTCTAGGTGCTGAGACCTAGTTGGGGCGCTTGTTTCTTAGAGTGTGTCATGAAGAAGATTGATATTATAGATTATATTGAGCATAATTATGATGTTGAGAGGATATTAATAGTGTGTCATGAGTGAATGTATCCTTTGTGGAACCGTTTCTTTATTTTAAAATTCAAATTCTAATCGTTGGGTGTGAAAAGTTTGTTTGAGACCTAGTTGAGAAGCCTTGAGCTAATCTATGTTGTTGGGCCTAATGCCAACCTATAAGGTCTATTTGAGTGATTTATATGATTGAGTAGATGAATTTTCATATTAGTACGATTGACCTTAATGGTCTTGGCCGACCTAAGGTGTTTGAATCAAGAGTCATGTATAAAGGTAAGAGTTATTTGCTCATTTGAGCTGGTGTTGATAATGGAGTTCTAAGAAAACTAGAGAGAAGTATGTAGGATGTTTGAGTGTATGTAGCTGAACTAGTGATCACAATCTGTTGTTGGAGAAATAATTCATCAAGTGATATTCATCTTTAGGTGGTTGGGTTTGTGCTTGGTCTTCTTGGGGGGTTGTAGCCTCCTTGTAGATTTGGTGTTTTACTAAACTAGGGGTTGGTGCTCCTTGTATGGTTGGTCCCCTACTAAACTATGGGTTAGTGATCCTTCTGGGGTTGGGGCCTCACTAAAAAAATATCTTGTGATGTGGAATATTCACGAGAGTCCTTGGTGTTGAGTAATATATGCTAAGTTTTAGTAGGTTTTCTTCCCCTTGAGGGTTTACATCATTATGTATTGTGTTCATGTGTTCTCTCTCTTATTTCATGTACTTGTGGATGGATGTTACATACTTAATAAGATCACAGTAAATATGTATTTTGAATAGATGATGTGAATGATGTTGTAAGCTATTATAAATGAAGTAAAAATTTTGTAAGACTGATTCACCCCCCTCTTAGTTTCTGTGTTGCCAACAATTTCAAATTTAGTGAGGCACCAAACCCATAAGGAGTACCAACCCCTATTTTAGTAGAGCACTAACCCTACAAGGAGCATCAAACCCTAGTTTAGTGAGGCACCAACCCCACAAGGAGCACCAAACCCTAATTTAGTAGAGAACCAACCCTAAAAAAAGACACCAATATCCTAGGTGAATTAACACCAACCAAATACATCTAAAATGAATACCAACTCTGATTTGTTGCTATAACTACTGATGGTGACTCTATGAAGCTCACTCTCCTCTCTATCTTCCTCAAACCATTTATCAAGCCTCTATGCCTAAAACCTCTTCCTTCAAATTGATTTCCACATCTTCCCTAGATTGATGTCACCTTATATCTCTCTATAAAAACATCACATACTCATTTCCCTTTCAAAAAGGTCACAAGGATTTTAATCACCTTACTTAATCACTCTCCTAGGTCACACTTTTTTTCCACTCTCACAACTAGCTCAAATGAGCTTTCTAATTCACCTTTATACCTATTTATTCATTAAAAAACACCTGGTTCAGCCATCATAATATGAAAAAAACCCTCACAACATATGAAAAATTATAAAATTATCACACAAATGACCATGTAGGTTTCCATCATCACCTATAGCCTTCTAGACCTCCATTAGGACTCAACAAACCCTAAGAAACCAAATCAAATAACTCGCTACCAAGGGAATGAACTAGAGAAAAAATAACTTCACCAAGAAATGGAAAACACTTAGACATGTTGTATAAGCCTTGAAAAATCTGCAACAATAATGAAACAATTCATAACAATTCACACCATGAAACCCTCATGAGACCATGCTCAACCAAGCACCCTCAAAATTACCCTTCAAAGAACTAACGATAACTTCCTCAATTATCATAAAAACTAAATTATGATATATCAATGGAAATATCTTCACTTAGATACATCAAAAAATCAAACCAAGCCATGAATCCGCATGTAACACCTCCAAAACGGCTCAACACCTAGACTACTCCAAACTGCCTCAAAACCAGTTATACAACATAGGGCACACTTGACCATGTAAAGACTCAACCATGATCTGAAATGGAATAAAACTCCCAACCTTCCATAAATGTTAAATTAGTCATTAAGATCAATGGAAAACTTGTGCAAAAACTGAAACTTTCTTGAAACTAGCATTTTTGAGTGGGGCCCACATATTGTGAAAAATTCTAAATCACATATGAAGAAATCTGGAGGAGTCTTCTACAACATAAAATCATCACTTTTGGTCAAACAATCAATTATGGGATTGTGGGTAAGTGCATGGAAATGGGGGCCAAAAGGGGGTGAAAAAGGGACACATTTTTCCTGAAATTAGCGAAACATGAACTTCATCAAATAATTTGGCATGCATATGCTCAAAATTTGACAAAGTGATAAGAATGAGTACCATAGAGCTTGAAATATAGTTTCTAACATACTATTTTTTTAAAAAAATGGTTGAGATTAAAAGGGTCAAATGTGGTGTACACACAAAGTATGTATATTTTTGTGTCAAAAAGATACGAACCTATTATGTGTGCACCACCCATTTTTTGAGTTTTATAAATTATTTTTAAAATCCATTTAGTAGAAAGTTACCTAAGACAATGTATGATGTCCCACTAATTTTTCATAATTTTTGGATGAATATATAATTTTTTATTAATTTTCAAAGTGTACATATCCCAAAAATGAAAAATTTGTGTGTTCACTCCCATTACTTTGAGAAAAAAGTATTTTTTTAGTATTTTTTAGTATGTGTAGAATGGAGTTTAGAAAAAACCATTTTTTTAAAAAAATTGGATCAAAAAATCATAAATTGTGCACCAAAACGTATGCATAGGTTTTTGCAAGAAAAGAAGGCACTAGTAAAACAAATTATGGATGAAAGCCTTAAACTAATAGGATTTTAGAAATAATTATATCATCATCAAGGTGAAAATGAGCTTAACATTGTAGTATAATTTATTTTTTAACATTATGTTATAATGCATGAGATATTGGGGTGAACACGTGCAATTTTGATGTATTTATGTCAACGCGATTTCATTCACGGATTACACAGTACAAACCTTTGGTTTGGATATCCAAGCCTATGGATTGGGAATTTCAAACCCAAAGAAGATGAAATGCGAGTGCATTATAATGCTTTCGCGTTCCTTATAGCTATGTGGTGTGTGTGCTTATGGGAGATATATATTTACTAAAATAAATGGTTGAAGGATAAGTTTTTCTTTTATTAATCTTTATACTTTATTATTTCTTAGTATAAAGATTAATAAAAGAAAAAATTATACTTTAAATTTATTTTAGTAAATATAAGATGTTCAGGTCACTCTGCACCTTATGGAACTAGTCTCACAGCTCCATCTGTCAAGATTCAGAAAATAGTTTTTTCGATTCTAATCTGGTCAGTACATAGGTATTTTTCATGTGTTCAACATTCAACATCTAACCTTCAAGATTTTAGAGTTTAAATTATACAATCGATACCTATTTTTTGAAAAAATATAGTCATTATTTAGGTTTTGGGGCCTTTTGAATTGGTTATTGACATTTGTAAGAGTTTTAAATGTGTCAAAATTAGAATTTCCAAACCTCACAACTCTCAAAGATAACGACAACTGATTGAATATATGGACTCATGAATTTTTAAGGTTGATGGCTTAGGGTTCAAGTTTTAAGTTTTAGGGTTTAGGGTTTATGGATTAGGATTTAGGGTTTAGGGTTTAGGTTTTAAGGCTCAGGGCTCATGGTTTAGGGTATGGGGCTCAAGGTTTAGGGTTTAGGTTTGAGGGTTCAAGGTTTATGGCTAAGGGTTTAGGGTTTAGGGCTTAGGGTTTAGGGTTTAGTGTTTAGTGTTTGAGGGTTCAGGTTGAGGGTTTAGGGATTAGGATTTAGGGTTTAAGGGTCAGGGGTTAGGGTTTAGGGCACATGATTTAGGGTTTAGGGTTTAAAGCTCAAGGTTTATGGTTTATGGTTCAGGGTTTATGGTTCAGGGTTTAGGGGTTAGGGTTTAGGGCTAAGGGTTTAAGGCTCACGGTTCAGGGTTGATGGATTAGGGTTTAAGTTTTAAGGTTTACGGTTTATGGTTTAGTGTTTAGATCTTAGGGCTTAGGGTTTATGGATTATGATTTAGGGTTTAGGGTTCAGGTTTTAAGGCTCAAGGTTTAGGGTTTAGGGTTTAGGGCTTAAGGATTAAGGTTTATGGTTTAGGGTTTAAGGTTTAAGGTTTATGGTTAAGACATGAGCCCTAAAACCTAAATCCTAAACCCTAAACCATGAGACCTAAACCCTAAACTTTAAACCCTAAATCATGAACTCTAAACCCTAAGCTCTAAGCCCTAAGCCCTAAACCCTAAACCCTGAACCTTGAGGCCTAAAACATAAACACTCAACCCTAATCCCTAATCCCTAAAACTTAAACCCTAAACCTGAGCCCTAAATTATAAACTGTAAACCTTGAATATTAAACCCTAAACACTAAACCCTAAATTATAAATCTTAAACCCTAAAATTGAGTTATGATCCATAGACCATATACCCTAAACCTTGAACCTGGAGCATTGATCCCTAAACCCTAAACTGGTAACCTTGAACATCAAACCCTCAGTCATAAACCCTAAACCCTTATCCCTAAACTCAAAACCCTAAACTTTAAACCCTAAAACCTGATCCCTAAACCATAAACCCTAAACCCTAAGCCCTTAACCCTAAACCCTAAGCCCTTAACCCTAAACCTAAAACCTTAAACTTTAAACATTGAACCCTAAACCCTAAACCTAGATCCCTACACCTTAAACCCTCAACCCTGAGCCCTTACCCCTAAACCATAAACCATAAACCCTAAACCATGAGCCCCAAGCCTTGAACCCTGAATGTTAAACCCTAAACATTCAACCCTGAGCCCTTAACCCTAAACCCTAAATCCTAAAACATAATCCCTAAACCATAAACCCTAAACATTTAGTCTTTAACCTTGAGCCCTAAACCATAAACAATAAAAAATAAACCATAAAACCTAAACACTGAACCCTAAAGCTTAAGCCCTAAGCCCTAAACCCTGAGACCTAAGCGCTAAACCCTAAACCCTGAACCATGAGCCCTAAATTCTAAACCATAAACCTTAAATTGAGAATAAACTATCCAGTGGTATTTTCGGGTCTGATAGATTAGGATACCGAGAAAATTGATCATTTTTTACACTCTTTTGAATAATTCTTTCCGTTGCAAGATGTCGAGAATGAATATTTCATTCAAAGAATGGAGCTTGATATGTCTAGTGCTTGTGTAAGCTTGAAATTTAAGAGGATTTTTTAGGTTCAATTTTATTTTCCAATATGCACTACTCCCATGTTTGAAAATATTTCTCCATATGCAACGATATTCTAATTTAGATACTCGATGATTCTTGAATGTCCAATCCTACCATAGACCCCAATATTCCTCGATCCTTGGATGCAGGGAGACATCATTACTGAGACAAACCAAGCACTTTCAAGGAAGAAGAGGTTCTTGTGAATATGAACATGTATCAAAGTGAATCATAAATGTGAATATGAGGATATGGTTATTTTTTCTAGCTTCCAATGGGTCATCTAGGCTTGCATAATACCATACATGGAAATATGACAAATGTGAATTTTTTTTAGTGTGAAGAAATTGACATTCAAGAGCACAAGTATATGCGGGGAGAATATTTTTTGGCAGAGATGTGTAATATGCATTGCAAGGCACAAGGTAGATGCCATATCCATTTAGTTACTTGTCCTATCCCTCATAAAAAAGGTAGTTGTTCAAGAAGAATAAATGATAGTTCTAGGCACAAGACTAGGAAATATGGTCCTAATATTGATATTCCAAAAGATGAAATCACTCATGAGACCTACTCAAAATATATGAGGTTTTCCTATCCTTGTAGTGTAGAAGATCAAGAGTAGTTTTCACTTTGTAATCACTACTATAGACTAGAGGGATTTTAAACAATCTCCATGTTTCCTTGTGCTTGTCATGCCCTCTTAGTCGAGTTGTCAATAATTTTTTTTTGTTTGATTCAAAATAAAGAAAGAGTTAGAGAGAGTGCGAGAGGAAAAGAGAGCGAGAGTGAGATTGAGAGAGTGAGAGTGAGATTGAGATTGAGAGAGAGAGCGAAAGAAAACATGATAGGGAGAATGAGAGATAAATAGAAAGCAAGAGAATGATAATGGGAGATTGAGAGTGAGAGAGAATGTGAGAGAGTGAGTGAGACACACACACACACAAAGAGAGAGAGAGAGAGAGAGAGAGAGAGAGAGAGAGAGAGAGAGAGAGAGATACAACATTCAATAAGCTAATGAAATTAATCATCTAAGCACCACATCACAATCTCTAATAGTCTCTAACAATATAAAATTTTTAATGGTTTCATGTTAGTCTGAGCATGGTGAAACAATATAAGGAGTTGAAAGGATAAAATGGAAGCAAAACATTCCAAATTTGTGCTTGATTTGGAATTAGGACACTTAAAGTTAGTGAGAGGAATAACATGGAAGTCTGAGGAAATGAGGTTTTATAAGAAAATGAGTCATTTTAATAGTTGATTGGGCTTGTGGAAATAATGTGAGAGCAAGATATGGGGGTTGGAAGGGTAAGTTTTAGTTTGATTGTGATATTTTTACATATTTGAGCCTATAGAGCTTGTTGGAAAGAATTCTAAAAACAAGATTCTAATGAGAATGATTTAAATTGGTTGTTATGAGATGATGAATGCACACACATGTATTGAAGCTCTGCATCACCTCATGATGACCTTTCCCTTGATTATTTGAATCGATAAAAACTTGCATATGTGTTTTGATTTATTATGTGTTATAAGGAATTGCATGAGTCCATATATTCGAGAAATTGTTGCTACCTTTGGGAGTTGTGAGACTTAAAATATATAGTTTTGATACATTTAGCACTCCTAAAAATGTCAATAACCAATCCAAATGGCCCCAAAACTTAAACAATGACTATATTCTTTCACAAAACATATATCAATTGTATAATTTGAACCCTAAAAGCTTGAAAGATGAATGCTGAAATCCTAAAAAATACCTATGTAATGACCAAATTAGTATATGAAAAACTATCTTCTAAACCATGACAGATGGAGCTATGAGACTAGTTCCATAAGGTGTAGAGTGACCCTAACATCTTCTATTTTGAAAAATAAATTTGAAGTATAAGAAATAATAAAATATAAATAATAATAATTTCTTTTATTATTATTTCTTATACTTTAAATTTATTTTTGTAAATAGAAGCATGCCACAAACACATATACCATATAACACATTGGAATGCGCTCACGTTATGGATTGGATTTACCAAACCATAACATGCTCGTATTATAGCGTGACTGAGCCATAACACGAGTGTGTTACGACCAAAATGGCCAAAAAATAGATTTCTATCCACTTTTTTTCCCCACATTTCCATGCACTTACCCTTGTACAAATTTTTTTTCCCAAGTTGTTGCTTAGCTAGGGTTTCAAGAGGGTTAAAAAATAGTTTAAGTTTCTTACCGATTGTTAATATAAAACGTGACGATCAAACAACTTCATTCTACTTGGAAAATATTCATAAATGAACTATTAAACTACTCCCATGAGCTTAGGTCCCCATGCAAAGCATACACTCCTTCAACGAGCATATGAAATTAAAAAATCAGCCTTGGTTTCTCACCTTCACAACTTAGTTTTTGAAAAAAGTAGCATAACTTATAAAATATTCAACATTAGGTCCTAAAATTTGGGCCACATCATCATGTCAAACTTCCATACACTCTCTAATGATCACCATTTCCTGAATATTCCTAGAAGTATCAGCTCCACCACACTAGGGCATTCTTTCTCTATGATTAGGTATAAAAACATACCTAAAATTCCACATCAAACACATGTACATGCACATTCAGACACTTAGGAATGTCCCCACACATCATATAAAATACCATCATGCACTATTCATGCTTAATCATTGCCTACATGCTTCATTTCACCATTCCATACCTCAACCTACTCTTTAGGTCTCACCAACAAGCACCTGAAACATGCTTATTGAACCAAATCTAATCTCAACATACATTTGCCAATCTTGTACACCTTTAATAACCTTAAACACACTCAATTATATACAATAAACATCATCCATGAATTTGCAAGCCATCATCACACTCCACCAGGTCAGTATACTAATCCAAAGCCCATGCAACACCGTGCAATCTCAACAAGACAAGTAACCTCCATGATCTATACACCTTTTTACATTAGTGAAACTTAATGACAACACTTCTATCAAAACAAATTGACACCAATGAAAACACTATGCTAATAATCTCCCCCTTTTTCATTGATGGAAAACTAATGGATGGTAAAACACACTAGACTCAAACTCCCCCTAAGGAACACACATGTCATCAACTCCTTTTCCCCCTTTTGACATTAATGAAAAAGCTACATACCTTAAAAAGCTTCTTCTAACATCACAAAGGGATCTCCACTTGGTTGGAAACATTAACCAGACATGACAACATCCATTTGTAATATTTAACACTACTTTGACTCTTTTGAGCAACACAAGAACAATATAGCTCCCCCTCAATATATACATTCTTCAAAACATAATACTATAACATTCTTCAATATAACTAAAACCTTATTACATAATATTATTCAAGCTTTGATTTTTCATACCCATATTTTAAACTTCTTCATGCCAATATTATTTGTCCTTGATGCCTTAAAACACATATCATTACACATGCATTGCTACATACCTTGAAAAAAGTTAAAAACACTTATATTCTTCATACATCTCAAGATTGTACTAACAACACACAAAAATTCTAAGCTTTCAGCTTCAACTATGTCAATGGTATAGAATGATTGTACATACAAATCTTAAATGTTTTGATGTACATACAAATCTTAAATGTTTTGATGATGTATCTTTATTGTTATGACATGCAACATCAACTTTCATATCATTGACACATTTACATCCTTGATATTATACCTATTTATTATGGGCCCAATGAAGCACATATAGATGGGGTTGGCAGGACCCTATCTATATATGGTATCCCTTATAGAGAGAATAGAGATAGGCGTTTACTCATCTTGATAGCCAATCCATATATATATATATATATATATATATATATATATATATATATATATATATATAATCTTCTTCAAACTACATTTAGGACTCCTCCTGAGATAATACATGAATTCCTTGATCATACATCACTTAAGATAACACATACCTTCTTTTCTTGAGCTTACATTAAGTACTTAAGGATACCAAACTACCTTACTCAATATCAAACATAAAACCTTCTTACATACTTTATTTGTATATTTAACTTGTCTTACCTTAATCTGTCTCTTTGATCAATGTACCATCTTAACTGGGCTTCTCAAATGACATAGACTTATTAAGCTCATTATAGATCAATGTACCATCTTAACTGGGCTTCTCAAATGACATAGACTTATTAAGCCATTATACTCAAAACTCCATACAAACTCAACAAAACATCATATACCAGATTTAATTACTTTGAACAAGTCCACAAATGGAAATAAAATTCCTCTTAAGATAATGTACTCACGATACTTTCTTTAAGAGACCTCATCATGTCTTGAGCATCATGTCTTGAATTACTCATACAAATACACAACTCCTTTAAGCACTATTGGATTTATAGAACAAAGAACTAGATCATGCAAACCTTGTTTCTTCTTCATGATGAGCTAGAAGACACTTTAACTCTATTATCCTTAGATTAAATCATATTATTCCTTCTTGATGTAATACTTTGCTCCCCCGGAGATCAACCTATATAGTATGGACTATCATCCAACAAATCCCTTTTCATACTAATGAGAAACATTGTCAGATTATCTTGACCCTGCTTACAACTATACAGACCTTTAAAATTCCTTGAATAACATCATCATTCTTCATACTATTATATTACAATTCTCACTCTTTACAGATATACAAACCTTTAAAATTCCTTGAATAACATCATCATTCTTCATACTATTATATTACAATTCTCACTCTATCAATATACCCTACTTCTTCTTAGATCAAATATTTAGTCCTTTTCATAGCAACATATTCCGATATATATGAAATCATACCTAAAATTCTCATTCACAATTGTCACATTCATCACAACTTTCTTAGCATCCTTTTGAACATATTTTTTATCAGGCACATACCTCAAGACACATCCTAAGGAATACACTTCAAAATAGATTTTCTCAAATTTTCAAATCAGACCTGACAGTATAACCTAATGCATTCCTTCATTATGATCAACATCTACATGTGTTCAATTTGATACTGCAATACATACCTTGCACCGTATTTCTCTATGACATGTATCATGTTTAGCAAAACATTTTCCTTATTCATGTCACTTTCATGGAAACTCAGACATACCATACCTCACTTAGGACTATCAAACTCCTCCTTAGTCCAATGTTTTTCATGTTAAGTACTCATATATCTAATGATGCATTTCTCAACTTCTATACCCAAACTTTCATACATACCTGCTAGATCTACAACCATCGTCAATGATTTTTCTCCACTCTTGACACAGTCAATTCTTTACATTCATAGCCATATAGATGTTCTAGGACTAGTAGATATCTCTAAACACCATCTTGAGGAAACACATAGATATTGACATTGCAAAAGAAAATGTACATACCTTATCAAACTCATATTACCCTACATTGAACAAAAATTTTTGTCATATTCTTGACCGAATTCCAAACATGTACCTTCACATTCTCTAGGAATTCACACATAATCCTGACATAGCTTAATTTATTTGAATCATATTCAAATAATCTTGACATATTTTTCTTTACACTAAGGATATCCATCATAGCACGAGAAGTGTGAAAATGACCCTCCTTGTATACCATCATACCATTTGATCACTTTTTTGCATCACTCATCACTTCAAGACTCCTTATCATATGACTCTTGAGGAATCCAACAAAGTAACAAGGGCAAACCACACACCTTTGAACATAACTGAACCTTTATATTTTACTCACACAAACCAATCACTACCATTAAGTGCATTAGATCATAAGGTACTAATAATAATATTCAACAACAATATACTCAAGCCTTGATTACACAAAAAAACAAAATATAAAGCATTCAACATTCAATAAGCACCCTTCAAACCCTACACTATTAAAACATGTAGAAACATATTTTATGCTCCCTACGATATTTTAGCTTAACTTGAACAAACTCATAAGCTACCTTGATTTTCCTTCTTAGACTAGCCTTAATAACAACATGAATGATTTCACCTGATAATGCAACTTTCTAAAATATGACTAACTAGAGCTAAATACACTTTCACAATACAATATCAAGT
The DNA here is from genome assembly GCA_019776745.2 of Taxus chinensis. Lineage (NCBI taxonomy): Eukaryota > Viridiplantae > Streptophyta > Pinopsida > Cupressales > Taxaceae > Taxus > Taxus chinensis. The sequence continues at coordinate 536,279,547 of CM034156.1, read as the reverse complement.
ATGAGACTAGACTATGCACTATAGGAATACCTTCTTCATGTTTCAACCTAATTATGTAAGGAAAGAGAATAACATGTTTGTGACACACCTATTAACCACTTATATTGATTCATTACCCTATTGGACCTTCAAGAAACCCTTTCTAGACAAGAAAAAATCTTCCTCACACATTAAAGCCATTCTAGAAACTCAAGGTTTCATGAAATATGACTGCAATAACTTGAATTTCCTTACTTCTTTAACTTAACCGCATGATTCAATGATTTCAAACTAGCCTTGACTATCATAGGTTTTAACCTTATTGAAAAAGTCAATAGGACTATGTTATTTACAATGCATGACTAAAATAGATCCATATTTCTTAAACTTATTTTGCATGATCATATTTGGGAAACCATACTTTCTTAACCTTAGGAGAAACAACCTTCTTATTTTTTCTTAGAGCAACATGATAACAATGTCTAGAAATATGACCTTCTTGGTGTCAACAATAGAACATAACACTATAGAAACCACTTTATTGATGATTTCTTCCATTTCCCCATGGATATAATATTTTGAAATACCTCCTATAGTCCATTTTTATATGACCATCCTCATTACAAGCAAAAAAATAACCATGAAAAGAGTTTCCATACCTTATTACATTAGGTTGTCTGATGAGGGTGAGACCTTGTATAGACCTTCTTGGGATGAAAACCTTAATTTTCATCTTATTTGGAACTATTTCCAGCTTTTTGACTTGCTAGATTAGTCTTATAATCATCTCCAATGAAACCTAGGTCTGTTCTATCACCTTTAGACCTCTGGACTATTTAAAATATCATCTATGGCCATAGTACTTTTCTCAAACCTCTCATTGTTCTTCAACCTGCTAAACACCTACTCTAAATATGTCTTCAAGGACCTCATCTAAGTTTCATACTTTGTGCAATCATCATCTTTGGAATTTTTTCTACCTCTTCCTTAATCTTGACACATTCTTATTCATTTGTTTGATTTTTGATGTCATGGATTCAACTTGAATCTCATTCTCTTTCATATCCTTTGATTATTGACTTCAAATTAATGTTCTCCTTTCTATAGAACACTAATTTTTCTTGTAGGTTAGCCACAACTTCAATTAGATCACATGAATTTCTATTCAATTTGTCATACTCATATTCCTTTATCCTCAAAATTTGCAATTGCATCCTCCAACTAATTCTTCATACTTTTTATGGTTACTTCATCCTTCTTGGCCATAACTCTCAACTCCTAGTTTTTTTCCTAAATTTCTTAGACATTTTTTCTTTTAGGATAACATTAATATTTTTAGGCTTTATCCAAAGGTTGTGCTCTGATACCAATTGTTGGAAGCACAAAACATTGAGAGGGGGGTGAATCAATTTATAATAAAATTTTCATTCATTAAAACTTTATCCATTCATTGATCATTCATCAACTTAAACATAATAATTCATCAACCATTCAACTCAGCTTAACCATTAAGATTAGTCAATGTAACACAACCATAAAAACATATGCAAGATGAATCACAAGAACACATGGACACCAAATTTTAGTGGAAAACCCTCAAGGGGAAGAAAACCCAATGAACCAATACTTTTTATACCCATGTTTCAAATTTAGTGAGGGTACCAACTCACACAAGGAGACACCAACACCCTATTTTAGTAGATCACCAACCCTATAAGGAGCACCAACCCATGATTTAGTTGAGGCACAAACCCTATAATGAGCACCAACCCCTAGTGTAGTAGTAGGCACTAACCCTATAAGGAATACTAACCCCCTAATTTAGTAATTAGAACCAACCCTACAAGAAGCATCAACTCCTTAGATGACTTATCACGAACTAAATGCCACCTCAAATGAATTTCCATATCCTATCTTTTGCTGCAATAACATGATGATGGCTCTATAAAGCTCACTCTCCTCTCTATCTTCTTTAAAACATCTCTCGAGCCTTCTTTCCCAAAATGTCTTCCTTCAAGTTGATTTATACATCCTTCCTAGCTCTCCATCACATTATCTCTCTAGAAAAACATCACATAATCATTACCCTATCAACAAGGTCACCAAGAACTTCATCGCCTTCCTTATATCACCCTCATAGGTTACACTTTTCTTCCACTCTCACAACTAGCTCAAATGAGCTTTTTAATTCACCTTTATACCTATTTATTCATTACAAAACACCTGGTTTGGAAATAATAATTTAAAAAAACACTCCCCAGAACATAAAAACATCAAAAATATCACACAAAGGACCATGTAGGTTGTTACCATCACCTAGAGCCTTCTAGAGCTTTTTTAGGACTCAACAAGCCCTAACACAACAATCAAGCAACTTGCCATCAAGGGAATGAACTAGAGAAAAAATAAATTCACCAAGCCATGCAAAAAACTTATAAATGTTATTTAAGCCTTCAAAATCCCCCATAAACAATGAAACAACTTAGAACAACAACTTACACCATGAAACCCTCATGAGACCATGCTCAACCAAGCACCCTCAAAATTAGCCTTCAAAGAACAATCCATAAGTTCCTCAATTCTCATAAAAAACTCAAGTATTATATATAAATGGAAATATATTGATTACATAGTATACATAAAAAAACTCAAATAAAGCCATAAATCCACTTGTAGCACCTACAAAAGCTACTTTGCACCCAGACTTCCTCCAAACTGCCCAAAAACCAATCCTCAAAAATAGTGAAACCTTGACCATCTAAAAACTTAACCATGATTGGAAATCATCATGGACATCAATTAAAACTCCAATTATTCAATAAATTCTAAATTAATCATTAGGTTCAATGGAAAGTTTTTTTCACAAACTGAAACTGTCTAGAAACTAACATATTTTAGTGGGGCCCACATACTACCAAAAAACTCTAAATCACATATGGAGAAATATGGAGGATTCATCCAGAAAAATACAATCATCAACATTATTCAAAATATAAATCAATGGGTTTGTACAACAAATTTCTCCCAAGTCACTACATAGCTAGGGTTTCAAGAGGGTTAAAAAGCAATGGTTTAGCTTCTTAACAATTGTTAATAAAAAACGTAAAAATAAAAAAACTTCGTTATACTTGGAAAATATTCATAACTGACCTATTAAACTACCCCAAGATACTTTGTCCCCATGTAAAGCATACACTCTCTAACGAGCATCTCAAAGTCAAATTTTACCCTTAGTTTCTCACCGTCACAACTTAGTTTTACTAAACATGGCATAACTTGAAAAATCTTCTACATTAGGTCTTAAATTTAGACCACACCATCATGTCAACCATCCACACACTTTCCAATGATCAAATTTACCTAATATTCCTCAAAGTATCGAATCCACCACACCAATTCATGTTTTCTCTCAGACTAGGTCTAGGAACAAACCTAAAATCACTGTCTAACCTCTGTACCTACACTCTGAGACAATTGTGAGTGTCCTAGAACATCATATCCATGATCCAAATGCTCTCACTATGTTGATCTAGCTACTACATGCCTTATTTCATCATGTTAGGTCTCATACTTATCTCTAGGCCTATTAAACAAACACCTAAAACATGCTCGTTTCACTAAATCTGACCATAACACACATTGGATGATGTAGGGCCATGCATACACCTCTCATATGACACATAAATTTTATGTTATAATCATTGAATTAAAATTTTCTAGTCATTTCAAGGATCATATGGCCAATACATATCACAATAAATGTTACATGAATACCTTTCCATTATAACATTATTTCTTAAGGCTTGTTTTACATGAGTAGATAAGACACAAAACCCAAATTTGCACATATAAGCCATAAAAGTATGTCATGAATAATTTTATTTAAAATTTTAAAATCATTAAATACTTTACAACCCACTTGCAAAATGTCCCAATTCTTCTACCCTCAAAATTTTATAACCCATCTCTTTAAAAAACATGAGTTATGCTCATTTTACCATGTCTGAGCATGTTTTCTGCAATTTCATAACAAGGTCTAGATTGAGTTTTCCTCACCAATCCAGATAAACATATAATATAGAAAAATGGTTAAAAAACCATTTGCAAAAAGTCATCATCCTTCTACAATCAAAATTTTATATCATTTATAGGTGGAAATTAAAAGTTATCATGACTTTATCAAATCTGTATTTTAAGGGTTTGAAAGACAAAAACCACAATTTGGATATAATCTTCTTATCTTTAAGTTTCATTAATTCATTCATACAATTTGTCACATTTATTTCAATTCCTATTCCCTTAAAGATAACTCATTTATTCATGATACAATCCTTAAACTCACTAAGTTAGTCCTTACCTTATGCACACAGCCACATACACTTGTTTATGACTTTCATTTCTTCAACATATCTTCTTCTTGTTTCAATCCAAGCCCTCATAATGGCTATACCATCATTTTGTACTTTTATACAACATTTTTCATATTTTCCTATTCTTATTCATTAATTTGACGTCAAAAATGAGGATTTCTTGCCTCATTCTCTTCATTTGAGCTCTTTCTAGAAAGGTTCCTTTAATGTTCTTCACCTCTTTAAAGAAAACCCACATAAACACAAGTACACAAAACCTTAGATGAAAAGCAGAGCCCTACATACACCTCTCATATGACACCAACAATTTGCATGAAGCATAAAATTTAACTTTCATAGTCACTTCAAGGCTCATATGGCCACTACCTATCACAATAAACCTTACATGAATACCTTTCCATTATAAAATTATTTCTTAAGGCTTGTTTTACATGAGTAGTTAAGACACAAAACCCATATTTGAACATATATTTCAGAAAATTTTGTCATGAATAAGTTTATCTAAAACTATCCAATCATTGAATACTTTAAAACCCACTTGTAAAATGTCCCAATTATTCTACCCTCAAAATTTCAGAACCCATGTCCTTAAAAAATGTGAGGTATGCTCATTTTACTTGGTTTTGAGCATGATTTTTGTATTCTCATAAAATGTTCTAGACCGAGCTTTCATTAGAACTCTAGATAAACATATAATATAGAAAATGGTTTAAAAAACATTTGAAAAAAGTCATCATCCTTCTACACTCGAAATTTTAGATCATTTAGAGTTGGAAATAAAAAGTTATCATGATTGTCCCCAATCCCTGTTTTAAGGGTTTTAAATATTGAAAACACAGTTTATGCACAATTTGGATATAGTCTTCTTATCTTTAAGTTTAATTCATTCATTCATACATTTCAATGCCCATTCCTTGTAATATATTAATTTCTTCATGATACAATCCTTAAATTCACTAAGTCAGTCCTTACCTTATGCACACAATCCCATACACTTGTTTATGACTATCCTTTCTTCAACATATCTTCTTCTTGCTTCAATCCAAGAAATAATAATGGATATACCATCATTTTGTATATGTATACAACCATCCACAAACCCTATACATCATAAATAATTAAAATAATCACAAACAAGAATGTGATCCATACACATAAGTACTCAAATATGTATTCAAACATAGTTTACGCAAAAATGAAGCTTTTATTAGATATAATCATGAAATTTGTAGACCTTCAAGAGAAATTTAGCTCAATTATAGATTTATTATCCATCTTTACTTCCTCCACCAAATTCAATAACCCCGTCACATTCAAATACATTTGTTTTTTATGAGGAAAGAGGTAGTTGGGTGGAAACCAACTAACTCACCTAGGTTTAGACTAACTAGGCGAGGTTTATGGTCTACTTAGGATCAAGTAGATCATTTTACAAGTGTATATATGCTCCATGACCCTTATTACCACTTTATTGAACTATACTAACTCCTATGTTACTAACTTACAACTATAGAAAAGTTCAAATATTCAAAAGACCATTTTGGAGGGAAAACTCCAAATGGTCATTTATTACACAACCATGAGTCCAAATGGACTAGAAACACCTCCTAAGCATCCAAATGGACCCCAAAACACATAATTAACTATGAAAATCCAAAATTGAACAATTTACAATGATGCTCCTACATCATACTCCCCAAGTGGAGATAATTGAGCTTTATATAATGAGACCTTTCTTCCTTTTATTCCAATTGTTCCCTACTTGTAAGCTTCTTCTTTTTCTATGATATTATCTTGTCATCTTCATCAACTACACTCTTCTTTTTCTCTTCACCTTTTGCATTCATCTTCTTCTTATTTTCTTTGAATTCAAAAATGAGGATTTCTTGCCTCATTCTATTCATTTGAGCTCTTTCTAGAGTTGTTTCTTTAATGTTCTTCACCTCTTCTTCAAGGAAACCATCACAAACACAAGTAAACAAAACCTTAGATGAAAAACAAAGAGAGTTTTGTGTATCTTTACATGTTTCTTCTTCATTTTTCAGTATTCTCATCCATCTTCACAACATCCTCTTCATCACACTTCTCTTCTTCACCATTCAAATCACTTTCTAGTTCTTGTATTTCAGCCTCTAACTGCTCTTTGCTCGTATACACAAAGTGAAATTCATATTTCTCACATTCTTCATCAAGTTTCTCTTTTCAAATGCATTATTATTTCATAATTTTTTTTGTTTTATTTTTCTTCTTTCTTCTTTGCCTTCTTTCGCATCCTTTTTAGCTTACTTTCTTCCTTTCTTATTCTATTTATCAGTTGCATTTTCCTTCTTTTCTCCATGAGTTACCTTAGAGGCCACTTAACCACCTTTATTATCACTATTTCCAAGCCCTTTCTTTGCATTTCCTCTTCTCTCATCATTATAATTTATAATTGCCCCATATATTTCCTCAATTCTCTAATCTCTTACTCCATCCAAACTCTTTTCCTCTCTTCTTGCTCTTTCTTTCTCTCTCTCATCTCTTTCTCTTTTTGTTTACTTCTTATCAACTGAAGTAACTCTCTCACTATTTGTTCCTCCATATTCACTAGACAAGTCTGTTTCACCTTGCCCAAGCCTAACCTATGTTTCTATATCTTACCTATTCTTTTGACTTCTTATTTTCTCTTCTATCCCTTTTATATTTCTTTACTCTTCTTTCACTTTTAAGGAGCACCCTGCCATTGTCACTTCATAAACACAACTCAATAAGGAAACTGTTAGGTTTAAACCACTTCATTCAACTCATCACATTCATAAACATAACTATATACAAATTATTATATCAAAATGAATTCGTTTTTATCAAAACAAACTTTAATACCTTAATCTTCATGCTCTAATACAAAATAATGTAGATCCCTGCATAAACCTCTCATATGACACCATTTGTATTACAATCATCAAGTTTAACTTTTCTAGTCACTTTAAGGCTCATATAACCACTACCTATCAAAATAAACCTTACATAAACACCTTTCCATTATAACCTAGGCTTATTTCTTAAGGCTTGCTTTACATGAGTAGTTAAGACACACATACTAAATTTGCACATATAAGTCAAAACACTATGTCATGAATAAATTTATGTAAAATTGTACAATCATTAAATAATTCAAAATGCACTTGTAAAATGTCTCAATGCTTCTACCCTCAAAATTTTAGAACCCGTATCCTCAAAAAACATGAGGTATGATCATTTTACCAGGTATGAGAATGATTTTTGTATTCTCATAACAGGGTCTAGAATGAGTTTTCATCACAACTCCGGATAAACAAATAATATAGAAAAATGGTTAAAAACCCATTTGTACAAAGTAATAATCATTATACAATACAAATTTTATATCATTTGGATTTGGAAATATAAATTTATCATGACTGTTTCGAATCCATCTTTTACAAGTTTTAATGACTGAAAACACAGTTTATGCACAATTTGGATATAGTATTCTTATCTTTAAGTTTCATTCATTCATTCATAAAACTTTTAAAATTTATTTCAATGCATATTCCTTGAAATATACTCATTTCTTCATGATAAAATCCTTAAACTCACTAAGTTAGTTCCTACCTTATGCACACAGTCCCATACACTTATTTATGACTGTCTCTTCTTCTTGCTTAAATCCAAGCCTTCATAATGGCTATACCATTATTTTTCACCTATATTAAACCTTCCACAAACCCTAGACATCATAAATGATTCAAATATTCACAAAAAAGAATGTGATCCACACACACAAGTACTCAAATATGAATTCAAACACAATTTTACACAAAAATAAATTTTTAATTAGATATAATCAAGAAATTTGTAGAGATTTAAGAGAAATTTGGATCAATTAGAGAGTTATTATCCATCTCTACTTCCTCCACCAACTTCAACAAGCCCCTCTCATTTGAATACGTTTGTTTTTTCAATGAGAAAAGAGGTAGTTAGGGTGGAAACCAACTAACTCACCTAGGTTTAGAATAACTAGGCGAGGTTTATGGTCTAGTTAGGATCAACTAGATCATTTTACAAGTGTATATATACTCTATGACCCTTGTTACCCCTTTATTGAGCTATACAAACTCCTTTATTATTAACTTATAATTATAGACAATTTCAAATATTCAAAAGGACATTTTGGAGGGAAAAACTCCAAATGGTCATATATTACATGATTGTGAGTCCAAATAGAATATAAAAACCTCATAAGAATCCAAATGGACCCAAAAACACCTAATCAAGTATGAAAAATCAATATTTAACTATTTATAATGATGCTCCTACATCATTGGCCAACCTTGAACACACCTGTTAGAAGCTTCAACACACTCCATGACACCTAAGAAACATCCTCCATACATTTACAAGCCATCATCACACTCCAACAAGTCACTATACTACTCAAATACCCATCCAACACCATGAAATATCAATAAGACAATCAACCTCCATTGATCCATACACCTTTTTACATAAAATGCAACTCAATGACAACACCATACTTTGACATTAATGACAACACTATGCCAACATTTCCATGGCCTCCAAATAGGCCAAAAGGAAAGAAAAATAAACCTAGGGCCACACAATACACACACACATTTTTTTACACACATTTATACATTATTTTAATACACACACACACACACACACACACACATAAAGGGAAGGGCATAACACTCAAGATGGAATTGTAATTAGTTTTATTTGAATTATATAATTCATTTGAAAAAAATAAATTGGTTTGCTGTCGTTAAAATTGTATATTATTATATTTGGTTAGTTATACTTATTGCATCAATTTAAAAGAATTAAAATTGTTAATATCATATATAGAAATTACAAACTATTACGTACTTAAGAAAAATTGTGTTGCACTTAAATGAATCTATCAAAATTTTAATTATTATGTGGTTGTAGCCTTGTATAGAAAATAAATAATGTAGGCAATGAAATGAAGTAAGAAATAAATTGTGACTGAATTATTCTTTAAACATATTGTTGTGCCATTTCTCCCTTGGTCAGACTAAAACTAGTATGCAAAACTCTTAAACCCATATGAAGGAAATTATGTAATTTCAAGAGCTTATATTCAATTATATGTATAAGATGGGACTTGAATAAGACCAAGCATTACAACATGGTAAGAAACCTTGGTTGTGTTGTCCTTATGTGGACACCTTTTTTCATGGATCTCTTTTCTATGTGTTACTTTAAAACATTCATCTTGTTGTACGATAACTTGAAAGGATAGGGTCACGTGTGATCCTTACCTTATAACATGCATGTTCGCATCCTTCCAAGAATGGATAGTTCTCCTTCAAACCTTGATTGTGGTCCCAAGAAGTAATTTAGACCCAGTGTGATGCTACTATAAAGGGAAACGTGATCTTTCCACATAGATTATCCTTTCCTCATATTTCCACTCTAGTTGAGCTAAAATGGCAATCTACATGTGTCCCTTGCTATTGCAAACAAATGAATGATCGATTAAATTGTGCAAGCAATATTAAATAAATATATTATGATAGTCCTTGTGTTAATCTCGTTGTGGGTCTTAATATTTGTGAAGATGGAATGAACTCAACCCTAGAACCTCCTAAGAGGGTACTTGTGGTTGGAACCTTGTAACTTATAACAAAAAAATTGTGCTTAATAATATTTTATTGAATGTTTAATTTGGAACTTGAGTTGCTTCCTCTTAAAGTTGTTGATAAACCTTTGGATTCTTACTACAATCAAAGTGGGGTTTTTCCTTAAGGGAAACATGATTAAATAGAATTTAAAATTCATAACTTGAAATGGAGGTCTTATGACTCATATGTACTTTAAAAGTTTTTTAAAAAAATGTTAGAAGCACAATGGATTGGGGGGAGGTGAATCAGTCCCTTTAAAAACTTTACGTAGTTTTCTTAATTTGCATACACCATTCAAAGCATCAAATCATCATACATTGATCAATGAGAACATATTAATCACGAAAAAACATACATGTGCAAGAGAGTACATAAGAACATCAGATATGAAGTGGGAAATCCTCGAGGAGAAGAAAACCCACTAAAAATTATGAATATATTACTCAATTAAAAACACTTGAATAAATATTACACATCACACAAGATTTATTTAGTGAGGCACAAACCCCATAAGGAGCACAAACCTCTATTTAGTAAGGCACCAATCCCACAAGGAGGATAAAACCCCCTGGGCCCTAATATTACCAAGAACCAACTCAACCACTCGAAGATAAAGATCACATTTGTCTTGTTGCTCAAACAATTGATTGTGATCACAAGATTAGCTCATACACCTCAAAATCTTCTCAAACAACTCTTTTTCCTTCTTCACTCAATCTTTCTCCTTCATAAGCTGATGAGGTCTAACAACCTTAAATAACTTCTACTCTTCCATTCTCACCTTTTCATCCTTCTTCTTAACTTTTCAGTGGAGCCCTCTAATATGCTCTTTCACCTCCTCTAGCTCAAACACAATTCTATCTTATTCACTAATCTAAATGAGAAAATACAATGTACTTATATACACGAATCGTGCTTACAAACACATTATTTTGGCCATGTCCATTAAATTTGGTCATACCAACAATAAAATACACCTACAACATCATATAAAATCACATAAAAGGACCATATATGTCGACATTGATGAGGCCATAAATTGACCATAAATTACCATTATTTTGTCCTTCTAAGTTACATTTGAAAGTGGATTTAAATGTAATTTAGGAACTTATAGTTTTCTTAAGATAAAATATAGGATATATATCTTATTCATTCTTTAGAAATATTTTTTTATCTATTTTGTTGACTAATCATATTGATTATTTGGGAAAAGATGCAATTTTTTGTGTATGCAAGCCATAAAGGAAAGATAATGCTAGTATTGAGAAAAATGGAATTGATCATGAATACTAAATTTAAACTCAAATATTATTTCATATTTATATTCCTCTCAAAAAATTATGCAAGTTCAAAAAAAGAATCATCTTAATCTGGGATCGTATGTAAAAGTTATAGTTGTTTTAATTTAGCTCCAGAACTCATAAATTTAGTTTTAGAACTCGCATATTTAGTTCTGGAACTCACAAATTTAATTCTAGAACTTACAAGATTTAGTTATAGAACTCACATATTTAGTTTTGTAACTTTTTAGATTTAGTTTTGGAACTTGCATCAATCTAATAACATTTAGTTCCTAAACTTGCAATTCGTGGATAAAATAGATTTAGTTTTGGAACTTACAGATTTAGTTCTAGAACTTGCAGATTTAGTTTCAGAACTTGCATAAAATGAATGAAAAAGTTAGTTTCAAAACTTGCATCAATCAAATAACTTTTAGTTCTGGAACATGCAATTCGTGGAGAAAGTAAATTTAGTTCCGGAACTTGCAAATTTAGTTCCAGAACTTGCATAAAAGGAATGACATCGTTAGCTCCGGAACTTGGATCAACAAAATGACAATTTTTGAGGAATTGTGAAAAATCAAAGAATCCAATAGAAAATATGAGAGAATTTTTTGTTCATAGAAATGTGTTTAACATAAACCTCATTCAGATTTGCTACAGATTTTACCAATGAAGAGAAATCTAACTTTTAGTGAGCTACAGTCTGAGGAAAAAGTGTGTCAAACAAGTACTAAAAGTTCCATAAACAGAATTAGAAAAGTCAAATGTAAAAGCTAATAGAGGTTTTTATTCATAGAAACATGTTTAAAAAACCTCCTTCGGATTTTCTACAGATTTTATCAATGAAGAGAAATATAACTTTCAGTGAGCTACAGTCTGAGGAAAAGTGTATCAGACAAGCAAAAAAAATTCTATAAAAAAAAATAGAAAATTCAAATGAAATATATAAGAGAGGTTTTTGTTCATAGAAATGTTTTTAACAAAAACCTCATTCATATTTGCTACAATTTTTACTAATGAAGAGAAATATAACTTTTAGTGAACTGCATTCCGAGGAAAAAACGTATCAGACAAGCCTCAAAAGTTTCACAGTAAAAAACAACAAAGTCAAATGGAAAATCCGGGAAAGGTATTTGGTTAAAATCATCTTTTGAGGAAAATCCTCCTTCTAATAATGTAGGAGAATAAAATCATTATGATTCTTGTTACCAAAAAGCAAGGAGAAGATTTGGGAGCAAATCTTCCTAAAATAAGTGAGATAAGACTTTGAATCCAATAATAGATCGCTCTCCATATTTTGTGGAGACGGAGATCTTAGTTGTTACGATTAGAATAAAGATAAGATAAGATTGTATCTCCCAAAATAATAATTTGGTTAAACACATAAATTATAAATGCAACCTTCCACACTCATATATATGTAATGTTTTACTACCAAGAAATGAATATGTTCTTTTCTCTCTAATATTTTGCAGTTTTGAGTTAAGATCTCGAAGCATGGTTTAAATCCTCTTCCGAGGAATGAGTTGGCCACTCATTCTAAGGAAGATGGATTTGTATATTTGTGTTTTTTATTTTTTAATAAATTGTGTTTATTTATTTTTTCTGTAATTATCATCTTGTTGTGTTCTTCTTCTCTTTGTATTGTAACATTCAGTCTGTTGTAAACCTGCAGGTGTTTCATTTAATTTTGCTTATTTCCAATTCAACAATTTTAATTTATGCAAGTGTGTTTTATTCCTGCAAGTTTGATTTCCTTTATGCAAGTGTGTATTTAAATTTTCACATGTGTGCTTTCAATTTATGCAAGCTTGGATTGTGTTTAAGGGAGATGCTTTCCAAGATCTTCTTCTCTTAATGCATACATCCTTCGGAAACCAACCCGGATTGAAATTATTAGTGGCGAGGATTGACGACCCTCATTAGGCATTAGACCAAGACCCACAACATGCACAATTAGGCCTAACAGGCTAGTTTCATCTCCACCAAATGCTTCTTGAAATCTAAGGGCACAAGGAAGTTCCATCATGACTCCACAAACTACAAACATGTCTTCCAAATCCTCAACACTTTTCAAGTTTGGTACACATGCCATCACTTGGATTAGTAAGACGCAACCAAAAATTTCTATCTCTTCTACTGAATTTGAGTATAGAAGTTCCATGGAAGCAACAAAAGAAGCCATGTGGCTAAAAAGGGTTATTATATGAAATCCATATGGGCATAAAAGGAATCACTCCTCTTCTATATGACATCTAGAGTTTCATTTCTATTTCAAAAACTCTAGTTCATCATTAGATAATGAAGCATATTGAGATTCATATGCAATTCATTCAAGAAAAAGTTCTAAATGAAAATATTGATCTCTAATTATATCCTACTGAAGATCAAGTTACAAGTATTTTCATGAAGCCATTATGTGATGTGAAGTTGTGAAAGATTTGTATCTTGTTAGAATTTTTTTAGATTTTTTATTGAGGGGGAGTGTGCATGACAATGCCATCTCTTAACGTCCTTTTTAAAAGTAACTAGACTTCCTCCATTTTGTAAATGAACACTATATGTGAATTTTAAGTAAACGATCACAACATGCGAGTTTACATGTAATTCTTAGTGAAACATTAGGTACGAGGGATAATTGTTTTATAAAAGGATTTATAATATTTAATAAGTCTTTATAAGTAAAGCACTTATCTTAAGGATTTTTTTAGGAACATTTGTATTATTTCCCTTGTATACATGCTAGCCTAATTGTCATTGATGATTTATGGATTGCAAATGGTTTTGTATAAAAAGGTAATTTGGCATGTTTCCACACTTAACATTAAGGGGAATGTTGAGATGTTAATATTAAGTGGAATCACCATTAGGTGGTCCACCACTTTATTGCATATTTTAATTTTTTTTTAATAAAAAATTGTTATAAAACTTATAATATAATAAATTTAATTATCGGCCCCCCTTCCCACTTTAAGTGGATGGTGCAATTAAATCTTTTGATTTAATTAATAAGAGTGAAAAGTTGCACTTGGGTGCAACCAAATCACCCACATTATAAATAAGGAAATCTCTCGCGAGATTGGTTGCAACAATATAATATTTTCATATTATAAACTTTCACCATTGTGATTGTATATGCATTTTGGGATCAAAGGAGGAAGTAAATGTGTTGGGTTAAAAATTTAAAAATTATCAATAAAGGAAATTCCCCACATAAATCTAGTGTTGTGCATTTAATTTTACTCATTTTATTTGTGAAGTTATTTCATTTATTTACTTACACACTTAAGACAATAATCCTTGGTTAATTTATTTAGTGGATATTTATTTGATTTATTACATTATTATTTATCTTTTTTCCCCCTAACATTGCAAACTTGTGTTTTATTTTTCAAGTTAGTGTTATTTTCTAATGTTGTATTAAATTATTTACAAGTTATGTTATCTTCTGACAAGCATAATCATATAGTTTAGTAGTAAATTGTTATTTCTATTTAATTTCTATTTCATTGAAGAATTATTATGATAAATATCATTCTTCTTCTTCTTGTAGAAAACCATGGATACCTCCATGGTTTGACAAATGATATAATTAAAGTAAGTCTTTGCTATGTACCTTGGGATATGATAATATAATATATATGGGTTGATGGAGATGCCGACATGTGGCACACATCCCCTTAGTTATATGTATGAGTTCACATGGGATATGATAATATAATGTATATGGGTTGATGGAGATGTCGACATGTGGCACACATCCCCTTAGTTAGTTATATGGGCTCACATAGGAATTAATTATATTGGATAATGGGTCGGCCTACATTGGGATTAGGTGTTACCCATCCTATTTAAAGGATGTGAGTATCATTATGAGGAGGAATGGATGTATGAGTTGAGTCTTCTACTTGGTAGAGGCATATTGGAGGTGTCCCCCTCGAAGTGGATTCCCATCTTGGGAGATTGTGGAGTTACTCCTTCCTTAAGGAACATTGTATGGTGTTGCCCTACCTTAAGGGTATTATTATGCATATATTGATATTAGGGCATCTTGGCCCCCCATATCTTTTGTGTTGTGTTATCTTCTGCAATTTATTGATTTATGATATGCAATTTATTGATTTACAAGTTCTGTTATCTTCTGACAAGCATAATCATATAGTTTAGTAGTAAATTGTTATTTCAAGTTTATTTCTATTTCATTGAATAACTATTATGATAAATATCATTCTTCTTCTTCTTGTAGAAAACCATGGATACCTCCATGGTTCGACAAATGATATAATTAAAGTAAGTCTTGACAAAAGCCCATCACTTTTTGGCATTATTGCTGGAGAAATTTAATTATCATTAGGGAATAATCATTTAAAATAATTTTTTTGGATATTTCTAGTAAGTTCTGATTTAGAATTAAAATTCTTAACTTCATTAGAAATATAAAAAAGTGTGTGTAGTGACAACGGATAACATTTCAAGAAATATGAGTAAGTGGAACATGATTATTTCATGAAACTTTAGTTTGACAAAGGTATCTGTTTCACAAGATCTTTAGGATTAATTTAAATATATGAAAAATATAGATATTTTAGAAGTTTAATTAAAACAAACCCTCAACAACATACCATATGAATTGAAAAAGAGGGAAAATAATAATAAATTTAGAAAGAGCCATCACAATACTTGGAAAAAAAATTTCAGGATAATGTAACACTTCAACAAGAATAAAGTCTTGATGCTGAGATTTAAACAACTTCTAGTCTAGGACCTTTGAAATTCAATGAAAATATATACATAGAAAACAGGGGGACATGGTGGATAAAAATGGTGACAATGCTAGGAATGGGGTTGGAAGAACCTTTAGTTATAATAGCCTTGAGTCGTGATGAAGGATATCCTACAAAGAACATATAGTCATCAATATTACCTACTTTTAGGGGATAAATTCTAAATACCCTAACCAGTTTTTGATCAAATTTAAAGTGTTGTGCAAAACTTATGATTATGTCCATAATAATGAAAAGTTAAAACTCTTCCCCACTACGTTGAAATATTAAACCATGTGTTGGTTCATGGGTTTGAGATCTAATTCCATATGTACCTAAGAAGAAATGGAGATAGCATTTTTGGACTTGTAGCAAAACTATTGTAGACTGGGAGACCATAAAAAAGTAATTTTCAGGATGAAACAATTGGAAGAAAAATGTATGGAATATTATCCCAATAGGTTCCTTTTTGTTCACCAAAGAAGTGGAAATGAGATAATAGAAAAAAATATTTAAAACCGTATTCCTGAGAGCTTTGAATGATGACTCTCATGAAGTAAAAACAGGTACATAAGTCAACTTGATCTTGTT